>JAEIHA010000344.1:7567500-8787996 GCA_018904595.1 Zaprionus indianus | reverse complement strand
CATGCTGCATGCTGCACACTGAATACTCACATGAGGCACATGGATGTCGCCTGCTACATGAAGCTACAACTATATCCGAGGCGCCATGTTCGAGTAGCGCCCGCCGCTTAGCACGATGCTGCAATGAAAGGAAGAAAAGAGAAAGCAACACACAAATCGGTCAGGCTTTTGTATTATACGTGTATATTCATTCACAATAGAGAGATTTGTGTGTAGAGAGATGTGGAGATGTGCTTGTATTTTCGAGCGCATTGAACCCACATTGTTCGTGTGCGTGTGTTAGTGTGTGTTTCTGTGTTTGCATCACGAGGCATCGCGGCTTAATTGGATTAGTCGAAAGCGACAATTCGCATCGGGTGAATTTCAATCAAATTCAGAAACAATAGCAAATTCCCCCAATCGATAACATGCGATGGGCCACGCAATGCCAGACGATGCGATAAACTTGTGTTGGTGTGTTATGTGCGTATGTAAATATAGTAGATGTACATGTATATGTGTTTGCATATTTCGTCACTTATAATTGCCTGCATTCACTCGTCATTCGATTATCGTTTACTCCCAAACTAATTGCCAGAAATTCATTATGTTAATATATTGTATAATTTAATTAGGGCTTTTAACAAATTAAATGCAGTTTCAAGGCAATATTTGGTTTAATAAATAAATGTGCAATATAATTCGTTTAAATTTAATACAAGTGAGGTTAATATGAGGTTGAGCACTGCTTTATGGTTGACCTACTATAAGGGGTGTCTATCTTAAGAAGGGTTTGTTAAAGAAGTGTTTACTCCTTTTGTATTTCTACACAACATTCTCATTAATTCAATGATTTAAGCAAAGCAAACAAGGGAGAAAGGTCACCTTCGGCATGGAGAAGCCACTATACCCTTGCAAGTCCTTATCCCCTTCAATGGTTCCTAAACTAGTTACATACAATAGTGCGGAATGAAATCTTATTGTGTATATTCAAAATTAATTCTCACTTTGCTTGGCACTCATAAGTTTAGTTATTTCTAAAAGCAAAACTGCTCTTCATACAAAAACCTTAATTTCAACTGATTATTCCTATGGCAGCTATATGCTATAGTGGTGCGATTTTAATGAAATTTCACATGCATATTGTATAGATATAAAAAGTACGATGTAGTCAATTTGCGGGCAATATCTTGAAAAATAACAAAAATCAGCCGATAGTTTGTATGGCAGCTATACGATATATCGCTGCTATCCAGCTCGTTTCGAACTATTTACAACGTGCAGCAATAAGAAGCATGTGTGTCAACTTCCATGAAGATAGCTCAACAACCGAGAGACTTTTTGCTTTGTAATAGACAAAGGAACGGATATACGGACAAACGGACGGACGGACAGATGACAGACGGACAAAGGGATATACAAAGGAACGGGTGGACAGAAGCACAGACAGATAGATGGACAGACCAACGGACATAGCTAGATTGACTCCCCTGGTAAAGCTGATTCAGATATATGTATACATAATATATAGATATATTTATATATAATATACAAAAGAGAACTGTAATGTCTCCAAAGTTGCGTTGCCAAGTCCTAAACGAAATTAATATACCCGCTGCAAGGATATTAAAAATAGAGTTAAACTTAGCTGAAGTTCGCAATCTGTAGACGACACTCTTACTCAATTATTTATATATATTTATAAATATATATCCTTTATCTAGATTGTATGTATATGCATATTGATATTTCTTTTATCTACAACCTAAAGAGTTCCCTAAATTGTTGCCTAACCAAGTGAAACAAATCACATGAAAATAAATTCAATATAATTTCCCTCTTTGGGTTTCATGATTTAGCAGCCAAGCTGAAATGAAACTTGACTGGGCCACAGAATTCCACGAAATACTCAAATGAAATATTGGCAAAATTAACTTTAGCAAAGCTCTCACTGCACGCAATGCAATTTCCACGAAAATGGGAAACGAGAGATGCGAAAATCTGTATGGTAAATTTAATTTCATATATATATATTCGATGTACGTATATATTTCTATGAATTGCGCTTTGAAGAGACGCCGTCGACTTGTTTTCGTGGAACGCGGCACGTGCACAGTCGCCAGTTGGCAACTATTAATAGAAGGTTCTGGGGAAAACTGTTAAGCAATTCTCCCTTTCAATGGAAATTATATTCAATTGAATTTCTAATAAAGGCAAAGGGCAAACTATTAATAGGATGGGAAGGGGGGGGAGTGTTGTTGTTTAGCTGCTTTCGAATGGAAATTCAATTCACTTTAAGACCGAAGAGTTTGCAATGTTTGCGCCTTGCTGTATGCTATAAATATGCAATTAGAACTCGAATTCGCATTTGCGTTTCTCGATTTCGATTGCCGCATTATTTTCGTGGCTTATATAAGCAGCCTCCACTACTAAGGTCAAAGCACTCTTGCTCAATGTGTGTGTGTGTGTGTGTGTAAGTGTGTGCGCTGCCTTTTTGGCGTATTCGCAGCGGCGAAACATAGTTACAACACACACACACACACACAAGCATATGTAGCGCGTGTTACTGTGTGTGTGTGTGTATCGAGCACAGAAGTAGGTCAGTTCGATATTTCGACGAGCGAACCATATACGCAATATTTATATACAAACTTACGTGAATTTCCCACCCTGTGTGTGTGTTCGTGTGTGTGTGTGCGGGCGTGCATGTGTGCAAATATTTGTATTGGACTGTGTGTGTGTTTCATTCACTGGCTGACAGCATGTGCATAATTTTGCAAACATTACACAAGGCTGGCGCGTGAAGTCGCAGCCGAGGCGAGAAATGCCAAATGCTCGAAAGTATGCTATGAAAAATGCAAACCTGCATTTTGCAATTATTAGCAAGCAAGTGTTGAATTTTTCATATTTAATTGTGCCACCGAAGCCGGGCACAACACACACACACAAATTGATTAACTGTCCGCCACACACACACACATACACTCACACAGGCACACAGATACGGCAAGGAAACAAACACATTGAGCCTTGCCATCAACTGAACGAAGTTCGCATGTTGTTAGTCAATGAATTTTACATATACAGCAAGAGGCAGGCACAGCACAGCGAGAGAGTGGAAGCAGGAGAGGGGGGAGAGAGAGAGAGGAACTGGCGCCTGCGCTTTAAGCAGAGCATCCTTGCACACACACTCACACACACTCACTCTCTCTCGCCTCGCCTTGCCTCGCCAGAGGCCCCGCAAGGCAGCAGGCAACGCGGCACAATCTTGTATCTCGAAGATACAATTATTTTGGTATTTTTCTTAACGAAACTCAGCGCCACACACTTTGGAGTTTGCCCTCCAAAAGCCACCAAAAGGTTGTGGCAGCCAAAAAAAAAAAAATAAGAAAAAAAGACGAAAACGAAAACGAGAATGAGAACAAGAACCGGAAAGTAAGAAGGAATGAAAGAAAGGAAAGCAAAGTAAAGTAAAGCAAAGCACACACAGACGGAGAAAAAGGCGCCTGCTCTATGTGTGTGTGTGTGTGTGTGCGAGTGTTGCTTAGCGGTTTGCTAGCCATCTAACTGTCTTAGCGGACTCATTAATGACATAATCAGCTGCTGCTGCTGCCGCTAATTGTCGCAACTTCGCGGCAACTCGCACACACACAAACACACAGACAAAGGCCTGGCTGAAACTTCCTTATGTAACTATGTACCTCACACACACACACACACACACACACACACAGAGTGTATATACACAGATATTTACCGTGCTCAACTTACCGTTAATCGATGTCAATCGATGTTGCGCCTTTGTTGCCGCTGCTGCTGCTGCTATTGTTGTGGTTATTGCGGTTGATGTTGCTGTTGCTGCTGTTGCTGCTGTTGCTGTAGCTGTTGTTGTTGTTAGTGAGTTGTATTGTTGTTGCTGCCACAAATGTTGCTGCAGTGCTGTTAACTATTGTTGCTGCTGCGCCTGTTTTTGCTGCTGCTCCTGTTGTTGCTCCTATTCTTGCTGTTGCTGTTGTTGTTGCTGCTGCAGCTGCATCAGCACACACACACACGCACACAAGCACGCGTCGGCACAGCTGGCGGCACAGAGGAATCTGATGGATGACGACGACGGCAACGACGCGGCGCGGCGCGTTGCAACAAACTCTCTCTCTGCCTCTGCTGCTGCTCCTTCTCTCCTTCTCCTTTTCACTCTCGCTCTGCTTTGCTTTGTGTGCGAACGCGTTTGCTTTAGCTGTATTTGTTTTTTTAGATTTTTGTATTTTTTTTTCCTTTTGTTTTTGGTATTTCTGGTGTTTTATTTATTCGGTTTTTTTTTTCTGCTTGGTTCCCAGCGCTGTTTGTTCTTTGTTTTCAATTCAATTTCAATATTTTCAACCTTTCAACAGCGTTGCCTGCGACAGCAATTCGAATGTCAACATAAATGCGTGAACAGTTAGGGGGCACAGGGGCAGAGTAGGGTGTCTATGAATCAATGAATCAAGCGAATGAATACGTGAAAAACGTCGAAGACAACACGAGCTGTTGCCTCCAACAGCAGAGGAGCCACGATGTGCGTGTGCATGTGTGTTTGTGTGAGTAATTATGTGCGTGTGTGTCTGTATGTATTTGTGTGTGTGTGTTGGTGTATGTGTCTGTGTGTGTGTTTGTGTTGAGCCGGCGCTTGTATTTCATGTGGTTCGGCTTTCAGTTGATTGGACTTTCTGTTGTTGCACTTTATATTTGTGTATCGATTGATTGATTGATTGATTGATTGATTGATTGCTTGCTGTTCGTTCGTTCTAGCTGCTGCCGCTGGCGCTTTGCGTTGTCGTTTATAACATGCCACGCTAAAGCGCTTCATTTATTCATATATTGAACTCGGTTGCTCAGTTTGTTTGATTGTCTCGCATTCGATTGTTTGACTTGCATTGCATTTTATACATTTTATTCATTTTATTATTCATTTTTTTTGCTTCTTATTATATTTGTTTTCAATTATGATTTCTCGTATTTTCGAATTTACACAACAACAATAACAATTTGTGTTCGATTGTGGCACTTTTTTCTCTCTTTTCACTTTGTGGGCAAATGTCACAGGAAAAAAATATAAATATTTTGTAGTCTGCTTTGCAGCGCAGCGCAGCTTTGTTTATGTTTATGCAACGGGGGCCTTTTTGTTGTAGCATACTTTCGCGCGCACGTGTTTAATAACGCAGCCAGCCAAGCACCAAAGTCAAACACAATCAGTATCAGCATCGCCTCTCGCCGCCAATCAAAGAGAGTGTCAGACAGGGGGAGGGTCGAAAGGGGGAGGGGAGGGAAGGGTGTTCGCTGCAGCTTTCACTGTTCATTTCACTCGAATGGCAATTTGTTGTTCGTTTAGTTATGGCAAACAATTTCAATTTCAATAGTTGTTAGTTTTTTGGCAAAATGAAAAGCACTTAAGACAAAGACAGACGCGGCCACAAACTCCTCTCTCTCGCGCGCTCACTTAAAGTCTAAGGCAGCCGAAAAGGCTGCAGCAATTGTTCGCTTCTAGTTGTGCTTCTTCTGTCTTTTTGTTGCTGTTCTTGGGTGACGAATTCGCTGCAAAGAGGATACGCGCGCTCTCGCTGCGCTCTCGCGTGGCCTGAGCCACTCGTTCGATGAGTGCACGAGGGCTAACCCTGCCACCATCCCCCCCGGCACCCTCCTTGTGGCCATTTACTCGTTGTCAACACAACTTTTGTTGTGCTACTTTGCCGTCGCCGCTGTTCGCCGCATGGCTTAGTGACTTGACTTCTTATGCTATTTTTAGGTCATCAAATTGGTGGCCAGCTCTCGCTCTCGCTCGCTGCCCCGCTCTCCCACTTCCTTCCTCTCTTTCTCTCTCTCTCTTTCTATCTCTTTGTTTCACTCTTTCTCTCTCTCTCCCTGTCCGACAAATGCTGAAGTCGCAAACGATTCGAAACATTTGGCACCAGCCAGACTGGACCTCAACCAACTAATGACCGCCTGCGGGCTAACCACTGTATACCCCCCACCCCTCCCCCTCCGTGGCTATCCACAATCCTCTCACAGTGCCTGCAAGTGAGTTATGCCCTTTAAAAATAGTTGCGCTATTATCGCAAATCATTATGACCCGCTGATCCGCTTTTCGCCTGACGTTTTTGCATTTCACAAAGTTGCAAAAACTTTCACAAACTATGGCATAAGTGAGGTTATGTTTTTTAGCACATTAGCAATGTGAAGCTTATTTACTTTAATTAGGGGCTTGTACTCAGAGTTAATAGCCTTTCAAATGCAGTTCACGATTTTTTAATTATTCTTCACCGATTTTCCTTAATTTCTGCAATTTAAAAACATCTTAAATGATTTAAAATAGTTTCAGCTCATTTATCTGGACATATCTAGTAGTTTCTACAAATTTTCCCACTACAAAAACTGTCAAAGGAAAATATTTCCTTATGAAAACTTTTGCTGTGAAAGATTTCTTTAGCTTTGAAGTGTATAAAGCAAGTCAAAATCATTTCTGCGTACTATGAATATTTTTAACTACTCAGGAGTTGTAGATATAAAGACTAAAGATACTCATTAAGCTATGGGTAAAGCCTACTTACTGATACCTACAGAATAAAACAGAAGTACGCTACCCTAAAACTTAATCAACAGAATCGTTACTGCCAAATTAAATGTCTCTAGCTTTTATAATAACTGAAATCTGGAGGATTAAACGAACGGACAGATAGACGGACAGATGGAAGGACTGACAGGCGGACAAACAGGCGGACAGTCGGATGGATAGACAGGCAGACATGACTCAATTTTTTTTTTTTTTGGTTGTTTTTTTTTTTTATATTTGGAAGCGAAGAATCCATACAATGCAAATGAATCTGTGCAAGAATATATACACTTTATGTGGTCTGCCACGCCTCCTGCTGCCTGTTACATACAGTTGCAAAGTATTCCACTTTTATTATATCATTTATCAACTATTTAACAAATAAAATATGACAAATAATACTAATTTCTATATTGTATCTAATATACTAAATACAAACTATGTATCTGCTACTTTATCCTCAAAAATATACTTGGAGACTATTTTAAATAGTTTCTTCTGTTTATAATACGTTGCTTTCAGTATTCCTATACAATATCGAGATTATTCCTGTGACTTCTAGTTGTTTGTTTTAATTTACTCACTTAATTTACTTAGTTTCCTCAGTCCTCAAGTAATTTAAAATGATTTCTAACTTCTTTTTTCTTCTTTTCCTAAGCCTTCTGAGTGAATAAAAATAATTTATTACAATCTCTTTATATATTGCATAGAACCTTCACCTTTTTTTGAAATATTCCAATGTAAAACAAGAGTTATACTTTGCCTTATATTTCTTTACAATCCATATAACTAGTTTTCAAGATTTCACAAGATTTCTACACTCCACAACATTTTGAAGTTCTCTTGAATTTGCAAATATATCTTCGCACTAACTAAGTAAACAAAGTGTTCTCACTATTATTTTATGGCTTTTGATTGCTAATTTTCTGCAGCCAAATAACCTTTCAGATTATTTAGAAACGCTCTTTTATTATTTGTACACATATAACCTTGAATTTAACCTACTAAGTCTTTCTCTTATTATTTCCAAAAATATTACTTCCAATTCAATCACTTCCCAATTAATATTCAATAAGTTCTAACTAACTGTTTTCAATTAAACTCAAAATTGCTTTACCTTCCAACGAACTCTTCACACTGTAGCCGATTGAGCAGCATTTTAAATACTTTTACCACACTCTCATACCATATATGGCACATTAATGTGTTCCATTATTTGTTCGTAACACTTTTAGAAACTTTACTCTGATTGCACTTAAAAAAAATGAGGGGAAAAAAACTCACTTTGCTTTGCGGCAGCAAAAAAAAAAAGGTCAGCTTCGTAACATGATTGACATTTTAGAAATGTGTTGATAAATTGCTAACTTAATTAATCGAACATTTTCCAACACTCTGACAGCAACAACAATAACAACAATAACGATGCAGAGTTGCTAATTGGAAGAAATTGTTACGGCATCGGAAATTTGCCTTTGGATTGTCAATCGAGCAATGAAGTCGAGACTTGTCACTGCCAAACTGTGCCACACGTTGACCGCAGCTAGGTGTGCGTGTGTGCGTATATATATGTGTGTGTGTGTGGGTTCTTTTAGGCATTCTGTCCACATGGAATCCACATTGTCACAGCACGTATTTAATAATTTATTTATGCGGCATTTACGTTATGTAAATTTGGCACACACCACAACAACAACAACAACAATGGCAACAACAATGGCTACAACAATGGCAACAGCAACAACAGTAACAATGCCAGCAGCAACAGCAGCAACAAAAATCAGTCGCAGCTGAACAAGAAAACCAATTGAATAGCAACAATCAAATTGTGACAATAGACGAAGGAAATGGGCACACGCACTTTGCAGGCACTGTGCGTGGGGGGTGGGGGGAGGAACGAAGGGAAAGTAGGGAGAGTAGGAGATGCTAGGCAAGCTTGGGTTGCTCTAGGTTGTTGTTGCCGCTGCTGCTGTTGTTGATGTTTGCGATATATACTTATTTTTAAGCGCCCAAAAGTCGCTGGCAAATAAATGAACACGCACACACACAATCACTCACACACACACACGCACACGCACACACACATGTTACATGGCAGTTAAGCGACATTGCTGTGCACACACACACACACACAAATGCCGTTTGGGCTGCCAATGAAAAGGGAAATTTCGCTTTTGCCTTTTGTTGCACAGCAAGAGGACTAAGGGGGAAAGAGGGGGGAGGTGGGGAAATAGAAATGGAAATAGGGAGAAATAGGTAGGTAGAGCGAAGGTTGAGCTACCCATTGTTGCTGCTGTAAATATTAATCTTTAATTTGCTGTAGCTTGTTTCCCGTCAAATCTAGCTACAATCAAAGTTTCATAGTTGGTAGAGTGAAGAAGAAGACTTTAAAGGCATTGCAGAGGAAGGTTTGCATCGAGTGTGGGTGGGGTGGGGGCAGGCACGCAATTCAATTTAATTTTGCGTCAACGCCCGAGAGTATGCCACAATTTTGTGCGCTTACGCTGGGAAATTGCGTTGGCGTTTGCCGCACAAAAGTATGCAATGCTTCGCGGCCAATTGATTCCGCTTGCCTTTGTTGGCTCTGCTACCTCTCTCTCCCTCCCCCACTCTCTCTCTCTCTTCACATTCTTTCACAGTTATATAAAGCAAACAAACAAACAAACAAACAGTGAACAGAAAGCCAAAGAGAAAGGAACAGAAAAGCAACGCAGTAGCGCACCGTAGTACGGCTCCATTTTGGCCGAGTATTTACTCATTAGAAACTGCCATTAATTTTATTGACTTTGCGAGGCAAACAAACACATTTACATGTGTAGAATAGACGGGCAAACAGCATGTCCGACAGTGTGTCGCCGCATGCAAAGTTAGAGCGCGCACAAAACACACTCACACACTCGTACACACACACATAGAGAGAGACACACACACACACAGCGCTAAAATTAACTGGAGCTTAAAGTTATTCGAGGCACACAGAGCGAGAGAGAGACTTGGGGCTCATTATTTCAATTTCTGTTGCATACTTTTATGCGCTGCAGTCAAATAGCAAAACCCGCGCTAGACAAGCAAAACAACTTCAAAAGCGTTGCACAATATTCGCTTGGAACTAGGCAGAAAGCAGCAGCAACGATGACGAGGATACCAAACAGGCCGACAGACGGACAGGCGGACGGACGGACGGACAGAGGAATGGGCAGAGGAATGGACAGACTGGCTGGCAGGCAGGCAGGCACAGCAGAGCATAGCGTGTCCTCGCCCTCGCCCAGCACAGCGCCCTCAACGCAGGCCAAGCCGTGTCCCTGTGCCTGTTTTGGCCTCCCTTGGCCCTACCACACCCCTCCTCCCTCTTCACCACTGCCTCTGCCTCTGCCCCTGCTCGTCCTCGTCCTGCTGCTGCCTTTTTCTCGCTTTTGTCGTTTCGTTCGGCTCAGTTTTGCGCACAACACGAAACGCGATATGGCACACGCGCGTGCTGCGCTGCCAGAGGCGTGTGGCCGCAATGCCAGCGACAGAGACAGAAACAGAAAGCGAGAGAGAGGGAGGAAAAAAGGCAAAGGCAGCGCGAGCGAGTGAGTGAGTGAGTTGAGCGAGCAAGCGAGAGACTGAGTGAGACTCTGAGTGAGAAGGGGTCAAACGAGCAAGGCAGGGCAAGGCAGAGAGACAGGGTGAGGAAGGGGGGGTAGCGGGGGCCACTGCCTTAGCTTAGCCAGTTAGCGAGGCGCCAGCGCTGCCAGCCTAACCGAGAAGAGACCGAACGAGCGACCGAGTGACTGACTAACCGAACGACCGCGCGACCCAGCGACAAACTGACTGACTGACTGCGGGACTGCGGGACTGACTTTGCCAGGCTCACACCCCAGCGCATGCCTCACTGGCTCCCCTTCAACCCCCCCTTACAACGCCCCGTGCATGCCTTTGACGTTGCCACCTCGCTGTCTACCCCACTAGGCTGGCAAGGCGACTGCTCGGATTTCGCTGCTATTTTTCGAGTTGAGTTAAGTTGAATTGTGTTGTGTGTGTGCGCCCTCTGTGTGTGCCTGTCTGTGTGCGTACGTATGTGTGTGTGCTTCTGTGTGTGCCCCGCTCTAGCGCTTCTGCTGCTAAGCGCTGCTTAGCTCTGCCTTGGCTCTGCTTGGCTCTGCTTGGCGTGTTGAGTTGAGTTTTGTGTGCCAGCGCAGACGTCGTCTTGTTTGTCCTTACATACAGCAGGCATATGCGCGCTTGCAAAGGGGCACACACACACACACAGGCAGCAGAGACATGTGTGTACACACACACACACAGAAGCTAAGCAGGACAGACAGCAGCAACAATAAATTGAAGACAAGCCACGAAAAATCGAAAGTCCAAACATGCTCGCACACACACACTCGCACAACACGCAAAAGCACACTTGAGGCAGCACTTCAAGGCATACACATGCCTGCCTGCATGCATGCGTGCGTGCGTTCGTGCGTGCCCTCAACTGTGTGTGTGTGTGTGTGAGTGTCAACTGTGTGTGTGTCTCTTGTATGCGTATGTGTGCGTCTTACATGTATATGTGTCTCATGTGTGTGTGTGTGTGTGTGTGTGTGTGTGTGTGTGTGTGTGTGTGTGTGTCTCATGTGTGTGTGCTATATGTGTGTCTGTGTGTGCTGTGTGTGCGTGCCGTGTGCCTTAGGCTGCTTGTAAAATTTTCGTTGCCTACTTAGCAGCGCTGCCCGCTGCCATTTCAAACAAATTGC
Source organism: Zaprionus indianus (assembly GCA_018904595.1). Taxonomy (NCBI): domain Eukaryota; kingdom Metazoa; phylum Arthropoda; class Insecta; order Diptera; family Drosophilidae; genus Zaprionus; species Zaprionus indianus. The sequence goes on along the minus strand of JAEIHA010000344.1, from coordinate 8,776,710 downwards.
AAGTTATGCACTCGCATTTGGCCTGCGTAACTCACACACACACACCTAACACACACCTACACACAGAGAGAGGGAGACAACCGCGACTCACACGCGCAAGCAGCATGCTCAGCCAGCCGAGGCGTATACGCAATCTTCAGATGTTCTGCACATCAAGTATACGCCACGTTTTCACACACACCAACACACAAACACACACTCAAACGCAGCACGAGTCACATCAAAAACAACAACAAAAAGCTATATATTCACACACTGTCTGCCCAGCATAGTACAATACGATATAGTATACGATATAGTATAATCTATATATCTATAGAGCGCTGTACTAGCATCGCAATCTTGCACGTTACGTTTGCAGGTTTCCTTCGTTTCTGCTTTCCTTTTATTTTTTTTGGTTTTTTTTTCGGTTTTTTTTTTTGTTGTTCGAAGCACTTGAAAAAAATACAACAAAAAACAAAAGAAAATTGGGGATCTTATGTAAAGCGTGCTGCCGCTGCCTGCCTCTGCCTGCGCACACTGGGGCAGCCTTTGTGGGCTCCTTATATACGTATAAATATATATATAAAGTATGTAATATATATATATATACAAGCAACATATTTTTGTTAGGGATTTCAAACACTTTTTCCCGTTTTGCCTTTTCGTATTTGGGATAATTTGCTCTGTTTTCCTTTGTCTCTCTAACTCCTGACTTAGCGGCAGTGACGGCAGGCAGAGAGCGGGCCCTGGGGGGCCGGGGAGAGCTGAGGTGGGCGGTAGCCGGGGGGGGCGGGACGAAGCGTAGCGAAGTAGCGGCGAACAAGCGTGGCCAAAGCCAGAGGGGACTGCGACTGTGTATTTATTTAACTTGATTTCATTTTTTTGATATTTTCTTCTTTTGTCGGTAATTTTTTTTTTGTTTTTTTCTCTTACTGAATTTTTGGTTTTATTTTGTGTTTTTTTTTTTTCGGTTTTTACTGTTTGTTTGTTTTCTGTTTTTTTTTTATTATATTTAATTTCTTTTTGGTTTAGTGGCTGCTGGTTTAGTGCTGCTGCTGCTCTTGTGTTACCCGTAATCCGTTCGTCTCCGTGGTTCACTGAAACTGTCAGCTGCCGCAGCGCGTGTGCGTTCACAGAGTGCGAGTTTCGTTCAGTTGGCCTCAGTCGACTGTGCCGAGACTCGCCGCGCTTTCGCTGCGTTCGGTTCGGCTCAGCGTCGCTTGGCTCGGCTCGAGGCTCGGCTTGTGCCACTTTCTCGTTGCGGTGGAGAGAGAAAGAGAGAGAGCGGAAGAGAGAGAGCAGAGGTGTTTGGCGGCGGAGAGCGGCGCGTCGCCACGCCAAGGCACGCCATGCCATGCCATGCCACGCCACTCGGTCATTGGGACAGGCCCAGGATAACGAGCACAGCGAAGGAGCAGGGCGAGAGACGTGGCAGCGAGCGGGCTGGCGGCGAAAGGCGAGCGCCCGAGTGCTGTGTTCGTCTGCTCGGGTGTGCGGCGAACACGAGCACGAACGAGTTGCACGACGAGCAGCAGCAGCAGCAGCAACAAAATGGGAATGAAAGAAGAAAAAACGCTGCATACGTCAAGGCGCAAAGGTATTTCAAGCATTTTGTGTTTGCAACGACAGAGGCAGCTGTCGCCTGACTTTGCCACTTTGCCACTTTTGCCTGCCACTATTGCCTGCCTGCCTGTCTTTGCGAGTGTGTCTTTGCCGCCGGCAGGTGCGCGTGCACCTAGTGCACCACTTGCCGGTGCCTGCCACCCTTGTGCTTCCCCCTTAACTATTCATTCTTGCGCTCGCGAATGTGCGTTCATGTCTAGGCGAGCCTTGGGCAAACATTTGATAACGTCTAATTGACCCTAACCGACACACGACAATTAAGCCAGGTGCACCACGGCGAAAGTCAACTGATAAATGTAACCGATGTATAATGTCCCCACTCCCCCTCTCTCCCTCCTCCTCCCCTCGGCAAGCACTCCCACTGGCCTCTGCCTGTGTCAACAGCATAAACGATGACCAGCCATAAATTCAGAGTCATTAAACAGGAGTGAGGAGTCAATTTCACGTTCTACGAACCAAAATCTAAGCAATTCGATCATCGCCATTATCATTATCATTATCATTATCATTATCATTATCATTATCATTATCATTATCATTATCATTATCATTATCATTATCATTATCATTATCATTATCATTATCATTATCATTATCATTATCATTATCATTATCATTATCATTATCATTATCATTATCATTATCATTATCATTATCATTATCATTATCATTATCATTATCATTATCATTATCATTATCATTATCATTATCATTATCATTATCATTATCATTATCATTATCATTATCATTATCATTATCATTATCATTATCATTATTATTATCATTATCATTATCATTATCATTATCATTATCATTATCATTATCATTATCATTATCATTATCATTATCATTATCATTATCATTATCATTATCATTATCATGATCATTACCATTATTAATTAATACTCATATTTAAAACTAAATCGATCAATATTTAAAAGAGCAGTCTACGTCCACTGCATAGCCCCGATCTGGCTGTACGGAATTCAGGTCTGGGGTATTTCTGCAAAATCCAATTACAAGCGCATACAGGTTTTGCAAAATCGTGCCATGCGTGCAATTACAGACTGCCCATTCTATGTGCGTGGCACTACCTTGCACCGTGATCTGAATCTCCATACAGTGGAAGAGCAGATCTCCAGGCACACCAGCAGATATAGAGATAGAATTAGACGACACCAAAGTATGCTTGCTAGACGCTTACTCCCTGCTAGGCCTCTAAGGAGATTAAAAAGGAAGGGTTTCGCCAAAACAATTGGACAAACTTAAAGGCCCACTCGAAATATGAGACAAACTCGTAAGTCCTCTCATGCTTAGTGCGAGGTTTGGTTTTTATATTTACTATTAATTGCGCTGTTATAATACGTTTTGCATTGTATGGATTCTTCGCTTCCAAATATAAAAACAAACAAAAAAAATCAATATTTGATTCCCTTGTCCCTTTGACATCAACAATCATGTTAAATTTAAATGAAACAACATTAAATTAGCCCGACTATAAACCTGTCCAGCAAAAATAAATTTGTTATTTTGATCATAAAACTTACTGCAATTTGCATACAACCGATTGAAATTTGCAGTTCATGATTTCCAATGAAACTTTCAATTTTCCAGCCAATTAAAATATCGTATTAAAGAGAGGGAGAAACTCATTTGAATTCGCGTTAAATTGCAGCTGAACAGTATGCACCAAAATGTGTAACAACAGCAACAACAATAGCAACAGCAGCAGCCGCAGCCGCAGCAACAGCAGCAGCAGTGGCAACTCGAGGGCAATCGCAAAAAAGGATGACAATGCGAATAATGTGGACTATATTATTAACTATAACAGAGGCTAACTGCAACAGCAACAGCAACAGCAGAGGCAGCACTGCCCCGCCCCGGCCAGTTCCGTTACGCCCACCATATAAGCTTTCAGTGCGTGTTGAACAACATGGCGTATGAGCAATGTGAGCTGTCACTCTGCATGTGTGTGTGTGTGCGAACTGGCAAAGGCAACTGCGGATGATGTCAGCGAACGAGGCAAACACTCGTACAAATCGTTTGTATGTCGCGCAAGTGTGTCCCAATGTGTGTGTGTGTGTGTGTGTGTGTGTGTGTGTGTGTGTGTGTGTGTCTATGTAACATGCAACACTGCCGCAACGGCAGCAACCTAAAAAGAAAAGAAAAATGTACAGAAACATCACAGTGTGTGGCAACAAAGTCGCACGTACGTCCTCGTAGTGTCCTCGCACACACACACACACACACCGGCACTCACATATGCATGCTTGTATACAGACTATATACATACATATACATATATATACATATACATATGTATATGTATCTACACTTATCCAGCACTCCTTTACCACGCGCGTCTTTCGTTCCGTTGTACTCTCTTTCGGCCCTTTTCCTTACCCCCCTCCTTTCCCCCGCCTCGCTCCCCCTTCTTCTATTCTTTTTTTCACTTTATACCCATTTCATTTTGCGGCCATTGCGGTTCTTCTTGTTGTTGTTACTGCTTTTATCGTTGTTGCTGTTGTTGTTGTTGCTTTTGCTGTTGTTGATGTTGGGCACAAGTAAAAAGGCGCTCATTTCATGAATGAACAATGACGACATTCTGACAGCACCAGATGCGGGCTGCAGAGAGAGAGAGGGGTTGCCACAGGAGGGATGGGGTGGGGGGCAGGGGGAAAGCGGGTGTGGCAGGTGCAATGCTGCGCTATCTGTCGTCCATCACATTGTCAAGTGCGACTAAATTTCCGCACCTTTGTTCACACAACTACAATAAAACATACAGCACTCACACACACACACACATGCAACCACACACTCAAGCACTGCCTCTTGTTGCAAGCGGAAGACAAGTGGGGACAGCGATCGATCTTAAATGTCGCTCAATGCACACAGAAAAGTTCTAAGGCAAAGTTATCGACAAACTTTTCAAATTTAAAAATTACCAATCGAATTGAATTTTGAAATCGAAGATAATTTAAATTTGAATTTAAAAACTGCGTGTGTACACACTGATCGCATTCAAAAGGAACATGAAGTCGGCTGCGATACATCTGGTATTAAATTACTCGATAACTCTTTACACAATTTAAATTTCGATGTTTGTTGTGTGTTCAAAATATCAAGATTTCTCTTTAAATCAATTGCGAATTTGTAATCTTAGCTTACCTTTCTGGCCACAAATCAAGTCGATATTGCCTAAGGAAAGATTTCATATACAACTGTTGACAGGCTTTATAACCTCTGTTATTGAAAAGTCAACCGATGTTAAAGCGCACTCTGTATCTTGTACCCCATCAAATTTTTCGACATTAATTTTTATGGGAGTTTTGAATGTTTGAACTTTTTTCAATTCCAGTCAAAGTGCGATTCCTTTCATCGAAGTCGAACGAAACTCGAGTTGGGTTCGCTTTGGGTGCAGGTGCACTTTCAGTTTCATTTTCGCTGAGCTTTAGCTGCGTGCGGCATGGCGTGGCATGCCTTGAGGTCGGCGGGTTGCGGCGCGGGCAGGTTGACCTCTAACTGGCTGCCAATGGCGCGGGGAGGGGGGACATGGGGTAATGTAATGTACACCTGGAGCGACCCTGCACCACACCGCATGCCACCCACTGCCTACGTCTCCGTCACCATCTCCGCCTCCCTATCCTCGGGGCAGGCAGCCTGTCCTCGTCTTCCTGTGTATCGTATCGTATACTCGTATTAACATAACCTTACATTATTCAACTGTGCGTTTCCTTTGCACTTGCTGCTCTGACGGGGGAGAGGGGGTAATACTGTGACAAGGGTGTGTGTGGCATGTTGATGAACGGGGGAGCAAAGGGGAGAGGAAGGCTAAATTTACATAAATTTGGTTTATGAGTCGCGCGTGTTTCACTGCCTCCTTTGCTATGGTTGTTGCCGGCGTCTTTGTTGTTGTTGCTGTCGTTGTTGCCGCTTACGTGCTGACAGTTTGGAGCACCATCGACGATGGCAACAACAACTACACCAACAGCAACAGCAACAACAAGTATAGTAAATATAACAAGGCTAATTATGCCATCGTCGTCGCCATCGCCGTCGTCATTGTAATTACGCATAAAGCCCAAGTACACGTGTATGTGATATCGCTGACTTTTATATGCGTATGTATACCATACACCCGGACAAAGTCATGTATACAAACACATATACAAATGTACACTAAGTAGCTCTAATCGATTGTTCCGGAAAGGAAACATGTGTCCATATAAAACTATAAAACATTGTGTGTTTTCCTGTAATGTCTTCCAGTAAAAATATCTAGTGTTAATAATGTTGCCAATGTTTTTATGTTTTTCTTCCACTGATCGCAAATGAAGCGCGCGAAGTTGGGTGCGATACACTTGGTATTTTATTGCTCTATCGATATTGTATGGCTATCCTTTCGCACACTGATCGAAAAAAGAGCAAACGCGAAGTTGGCTGCGATACAATTGGTATTTAATTGTTAAGTGCTCGCATATAATCGATAACTATGGTTAAGGTACACCGCTGAATGTATGCAATGCACAACACTGCATTAAGGAACGTTTAACAAATTCGCATTCACATTCCGTTGGCCTTTTGTGTGTAATTATTTTAAAAAATGTGCATAAATACGTATATGTTTTAATTAATCCCACCAGAAACGAGCATATTTACAGCATTAAACACTCACACACACACATTAACACGCCTGCATATTGTGCGTTCACATGCTGTGGGGAGTGCACGCCGTGAAGCATGCAACATGAGCGTTCACTCATTGGCCAAAAACAATTGCAGCAGCCGTCGTAATCAACGCACCTCCTGCTGCCGAGAACACAACACCGAAGGCGACCACTTCCCTCCTCCACCTTCCTCCTCCTCCTGCTCGCCCTGTGTCCTTAACACTCTTCACTCTTTTACATCCTCCCCCCACCCCCCATGGCGATGCATGACCCCTGGCTCCTGGCTGAGCCAATTACCACAGAGCGTAGCGTTTTCCCTTTTTGTTTTTTGCTTTGCATTTCGTTTCGTGTTTCGCTGCGTTGCTCTGGCAACCAACAACAACAGCGCAGCAGCAGCAACAACAAAGGCATCGACAACGAGCGTTAAAATGTGCAGCAAACACGCGATTAAAGTCTACAAAGTGGCAGCCAGAGAATGCCAGCGAGTGCCTGAGAGTGCGAAAGAGATGGAGAGACTGCGAGAGAGGTAGAGAGAGATGGCAGGTAGGCAGGCTGGTGCACAGCAGGATTGCATACCAGGCAGAGCACCCTGGCATTCTTTTGCCGCGTGGCAAGAGAAGGCAGGAGGGCGGGGCAGGGCAGGGGAGCCGAGGAGCTGAGGGATTTTCACAAATAGGCAGGCAGAAATCATCCAAATGCCACGAAGCCAAACGTTTTCCGCACTTTCCACTCTCTTTTCAGCCGCAGTCAATTTCTGCAGAAAGAAGGCGCACGCAGGGTGGGGTGGGGGAGGGGGGGGCAAGCAACATGTGCAAGTGCAGCTGCACCAGTGCCAAGGCAAGGCAAAGAAAGGCATGCCGTGGGGTGGGTGGGGGCAGGGCAGGGGTTGGGGTAAATGCACGGCACGCGATTTGCTCAACTGCTGCATGCAGAGTTCAGTTGACTGATTTTTTGGCAGGCACTCGGCCAAACAGCCTCAAAATGGGGCATAGCATGCAAAAACTGTCTCTATGTGTGTTTATATGTATGTATCCATGTGTGTGTGTGTGTAACTGCTGATGCCATTTGCTTCATTGTTTTTCGGGGTTAACTGCAATGCGCTGCACTTGCCCGCTAAGTAGGCTTATTGCCTACTTACAATCCACATGGCATCCACAATGGGCCAAATCACCCTGCAGTCGACACAATTCAGCTTTTGTCCGCTGCGAATTGCATGTTTCTTTTCCTTCTCCTCCTCCGATCAGTTTTTCTGTGCAATTTATCGAATGCAATTCACCCAGTTACTAAATGTTCGGAATTTACTTAAGTTTTTTGTTAAGTTTCAAAAAATAAATAAATAAATAATAATTACATATCTACGTGAATTAAATTCAATTATCAGCATGCGATCAGTTTCCCTCTAGGCAATTTATCGCACAAGTTACTAGTTTTGATCGATTGACCGATATATCTAAGTAAGTAAAATGCATGCAAATTAAGTGTTAGTTATCGCCAAGCAGCAGAACAGCACTAAATAACACACACACAAACACAAACAAACTGTCCTGCGGGCTTTGTCCCATTGATTATAAGCATAAGCAGCGCTCAAATGAAAATTAAAAGCCAATTAATTATGCGGGCACACACACACACACACACACCCACACAAACTGCCAACGCACGCCGAGATTAAGTTTTGCTCCCGATTGATGGCGAAGTTCACCAGCCTCTCTTTCCTTCATTTTCCCTCTCTCTTCTGCTGCTGCTGCTGTCTTCGGCCCACGGAATGGCGTCATTACGCGCGCGCTGATAACGGTAAAAGGAAGACACGAAACGACATTCAAAAGACACGAACAAAAACCTGACAAGTGCTGAAAAATTCATCAAAACGCCAAATGACTGACACACATACACACGCACGCATTGGCCATTAGTTTTCGTTTGAAATCTTTTTATATAAATATTTATATATCTCCACACACACATGTGTATTTGGAACTATGCATGTGTGCACACGCACTTGTCCTTTACGCACATGTGCACGCGTGTGTGTGTGTGTGAGTGCGAGTGTGTCGTAATTGGCAGCCTGCGCCACGCCGATGACATCATGCAGCGGCGGCGGAGACAGCAAAGCGCCAAACACCTTTCGCAGTTGCCAAGTGTCCCCCTTAATGTGCGAGTGTGCGTGCCTGTGTGCCAATGTGTGAGTGCCTGTGGCTGTGTCAGTGTGTGCGGGCTTGGCGAACGTTAGCTTCAATTGGCCCTATTATAAGCGGCAACTGACCGACGCGACGACGCTTAAGCTCTAAACACACACACGAACACACACACAGGCTAACACGCACACAGCACGCACTAACACTTACAAGCACTTTCCTTGTGATGAGCGCGTGACGCAATTGCAAAGTCGTGCCAATCACGAGCACTACTCGTCAGCTTATCGTTTTTTAATAGATATCGTTTAGTATTTAAGTCTAATGGTATATTTAATGCAAACTATTGTGTATCGTAATAATGTATATCGATTTATGCAAGCCATGCGTGAGTAAGACACATCGAGAAAATCATTGCAATATCATCGGAGTTCACAGTTGCATCATCAATTGTAATCCTGTTTTTGATCGATATTGTTTGGTAATAAAATCTATTGGTATATTTATTTCAAACTATGCGCTGTTAATTAATATCGATAATGTGTGCAAGCCATGCGTGAGTAAATCATCGTAGTTCACAGTGGCATCACTAACGGCAGTGAAATTGTTATCCTTCCGCGCTCTCCGCATACCCAACTAACCTTTCCAGTTCCACCCAATGAAATAACACAGATTTCGAATTTGTTTATATATATATATATGTATATATATAGATATATACATACACACGTATGTATATATATCGTACAAAATGTTCAAACAACAAAAAAATATATATATATGTTATGTATATATATTTTGTTAAGAATTTTTAAGTTATGTAATGTTTGAATTGTTGCTTTTCTCCTTCTTGTTGTTGCTGTTCAGCTGCTGCTCAGCTTTAGTTTTCATTTCATTTTGTTGTTGTTTAAGGGACTTTCCCCCTACATTCGTTTTCTTTTTTTGGATTTTCTTTTAAAGTTTTGGGATTATGAAACTATGTTAATAAATTTTGTTGTTGCTATTTTGTTAGGTTTTTTTGCTTTTGTTTATAGTTTTTCGAGTTAGTTTGTTAAATTGTTTTGCTAATTAAATAATTCATATAGAAATTGTTGCCTCGCGTTAAGATTATTAATTGCTAAACTTTGTATGTCGTATGCAAATCTGCGCTCAATTTGTTAAATATTTGCATGCACACATGCACATATACACGCACACACACACACACACCCGCACACACAATGCATGCATGTGTATATGCATGTATATTTGCGCGTGTGTGTCTTTGTATATTTATTCATATTCATATCGTATGTTAACGGCTGCTTTGCTTTGTATAAATTCTTGTGGTTTTTTTGTTTTTATTTTTGTTTTTCTTTTGCTTCGATTCTCCATTGAATTTCTATCCTGGGCGTCGTCATTTAAAATGCATATCAAAGTTCTTAATTACAAACATTACTTTGGATATCTATAAATGTGGTTTTTTTGTTGTTGTTGTTATTGGTGTTGTTCTTGTTGTGGTTGTTGCATTTGTTATTGTATATTTTGAATAAGTTTAAACGTCTGTAAACGTTTCCCGCATTCTGGGAGGGGACTTTAAATGTTAATGTTACTGTTACTGTTACCTTTACTGTTACTATTTATGTTAATGTTAACGTTAATGTTAAATACAAATGTTAATTTGTTGTCAGTTTTCCCGATTTCCTTTTTTCGATTCTCGATTTCCTTTTGTTTGCCTATTTGCCCGCTGCTAATTGTTAATTTTTGTTGTTGCTTTTGTTGTTTACGCTTTGTTTATTAAGTATAGTTGATTCTTTGACTTTCTTTCTTTATTAATATTAGAGCTAAAATTATAAAAAATTTACTTTCATTTTCCTTTTTTTCTCTGTATAATTATTTAAATACATACATATATATGTATATGCACAAATATATGTATATATACATATATATATACACATATATATATACTATATATATATATACTATATAATGTAGCGATTTGCGTGCTCGGCTATGTTGGCTAAACTGCTCGTTTTATTGCGTTCTCGATTTGTTTTCTTTTGTTTTTGCTAAATTTTATTCGTTATGGTACAAAATTAAAAAAGAAAATTTACATATTTTCGATTTCTATATATTTTTTTATATATATTTTTTGTTTACGTCATTTTAGTATATTTCTCTTTTTTCGAAGTCTCGGAAAACGCCGGCGACCAATTTCGAGTATTTTTTGTTTTTTTTTTTTGCTTATTCTTTTCGATTTTAAAACTTCTATGGGGTGTGCAAGAGTCGTTTGTCGAAAAAAGAAAATAGAAGAAAAAACAAAAGATTCTCCTGTTCTTCGATGCTGGTGGAAGAAATCCCTATGTACTATATAAAGCTTGCAAATATGTCGGATTATACGCGACGCGACAAATTGCCTCAGTCTGGTATACCATATACAATATATATAAGTTGAAAGATACTTGAGAGCTTCTCAAACCGATGCAACGACTCTTGCGTTAATGATGAATTCAAGAAATATATTTACTGTATATATCTGCGATCGATCGGTTCTATATAGTATTAAAAACTTGTCATTGCCGCAAACAAATACAAATACAAGAGAGATAGACATATCAATGGAGAAAGAGAGAGTAAGACAGAGAAAAGGCCAAGCAGAGAAAGAAATAGAAGAGAGGGAGATAAACAATTTGTTCAGAAATGTTATCTACATGAAGAATATGTTCGATTTGTATGGTTGCGAATCCCTCCCCCCTTGCCGGCGTAATTGTCAATTAAAGCCGAGAAACGATTACGAAAATAAATCAACAAAAAGTTTAATTTGCAAAAAAATTATATATAGAAAAACGTGTTACAAACAAAAGAGGGAGAGAGAAAAAAAAAGAGAACCGTGGTCAGATCAATACATGTATATATATATACGTATATATATACTAAACATATGTATAAACTGTTCGGCGACTTACGACTTTTTTTTTTGCATGGATTACATCGTTCATATAAGAAATATATGCATGTGTGTGAGTGTCGATTGTGAATTAATGCCTGCTATTTTTATCTGTTATCTATTGTATATATAATTGTGTATATATAGGGCCTATGTATATATATATATTTATATATATATATATATATATATCAATTTGTTGTTTGCTGTTCTATGAATTTCTTCAATATATACGTAGTTGGTGTTTTTGTTATTCACTTCGGTAATTGTTGTTGTTGTTGGTTGTTCTTATGTGTTTTTAATATATCTTTTATTTTTATTTCTCTTAGTTTTCCTTGTATTTTGCTATATAAACTGTATATAAACTGCCTGCCTGCCTGCTAAACGCTAAACGCTTGTCAAATTTTAGTTGTTTTTTGTTTTTGTTTTGTTTTTTTGTTGTCGTTTTCTTTTTGTTTTTGTTTTTCTTTCAGTTTTTACTTTGTTTTTTGTTTTTTCTTTTTTGCTTAGATGGTAAAAATTGTTTGTTTTTTTTTTTTTTTTGTATTACATCTTTTGTTTTGTTTTTAGTTTTGCTTTTAGTTTTTTTTTCTGGGTTTTCTCTTTAGGTTTTTATGCTGGTTTTATGTTTATATATATATATATAGATATATATATATATGTATGCAAATTTTTACTTAACTAACAAATCGCAGCGCGCATATATATATCGGCTATGCGTATATAGCATAGCTATATGCACGTCTCTAAAATTTATCGCTGCTTACAGACTAACATTTAAAGACTTTTCATTGTTGTTGTTATGTTGTTGTAGTTGTTGTTGTTGCTGCTGCTGTTGTTGTTGATTTAGAAGTATTGCTGTAGATTTGTTGTTGTTACTGTTGTTAGTTTGTGTTGTTGTCACTGCTTATGCATGAGTGTGTGTGTGTCTGTGTCTGTGTGTGTGTATGCATAGTACATAGCTTTTTATATAATAGGTATATAGCGTAGTTATTAATTATGTTTTGTTTTAACTTTCATCTCATCATTATCCTCTCCTCCTCCTGCTCCTCCTCCTACACCGACTTCTGCTCCTCTGCTCCTACTCCACATATATGCATCCCGCTCTTTTTCACACAAATCATATACATATATATATATATGCCCCTATATCATTTTCTTGATTTGTTAATTTTTATATGTTTTTTATAATGTTTTTTTTTCTTTTCTTTCAACTTTCATTCATATCGTTAGTTTTATCATTGTTCTGTGTGTTCTTTGTTTGTGTCTTCTGTGTCTGTGTGTGTGTGTGTGTGTGATTTCATTAAATATCATATAGGCATATTACAAAAGATCGGGGCAGGGGGCGGGGACCAGGGGGGCGGCGTGTGGATCTTTGCGTTGCCACCTAGTCATCGCCATTGACACTCTGTTGCAGCTCCTTGAGCTTCTCCTCTCGCGGTTTGGCATTACCAAAAATCGTTGCCGATTGTTTAGTTTCGGCCACCGCATTAATGGGCGCCGCTATAGTTCTAGGCTTTAATTGCAGGCGTGGCCGCTCCGTATCGTCTGCGAATGAAGATAAAAACATATATAATATATATATACTTTTCGTATTTAAAATTTACATGTATCAGGGCTGCCAGAACAGCCTTTTTCACGGACAGATCTTTCCTTTAATTCGTCTAGTCGTGAAATCATCTCTGAATCTGTTTTTTTTTTTTATATCCTAAGAACAGGATATACTAACTTTATGCAAATGTATGTTACAGAAAGAAGGTAGTGTAGGAGACCCCGTAAAGTATACATATTCTTTCTCTCTTTACATATTCTTTCTGACGGTCAATCCCTTTTTTCAAGATCTCAGCTATTATATGTGCTAGAGACTCCAAATTCAACATGAAGCTCACTGTATATTCTGCGCAGCTCAAGTTTATTTCAAATCTAGAGTGCCACGCCCAGTACCCTCGCTAATCAACAATTTAACTTTTTAACTCCATTTGTGAGAAACTTATAAAGAATATATCATTCTGACTTTTCACGTACAATAAGCTGATTAAAATATCTACGTATCCTGAAAATTTCATCAGAATCGGACAATAAAAACAGAAATTATTCAAAAAAGTATAGGCATTTACGAAGTTAAGAGTTAAGGCACCCCTCTACATCATAATCAGACAATAAACACAAATGTTATTCAAGAAAGTATAAGCATTTAAGAAGGTAAGACTTTAGGCACTCCTCAAAAAGTAGAAAATTATCTACGTATCCTCCAAATTTCAATAGAACCCGACAATAAATATAGAAGTTATTCAAGAAAGTATAAGCATTTAGGAAGGGAAGAGTTAAGGCACCCCTCTAGATCATATAGTAGGCGCTAATATAAAATCTTAAATGAAGAACCAAAGTCAAATCTATTTTATATAGCAGGCACTAATATCAAATCCCAGAAGATAATCTGATGCTTGTTTATAAAACAGTTAGATACTTTTTACGTCTATATAGATCGTTTCTTAATCACAAACCTATTGTGGTGTTTTTGTATCTTTTTCCTCTCTATTCCGTCTGTTCTTTATCCCATTTTCTCCCTTTTTTTGTGAGGTATAACTGGCAGCCTTGATATATATTCTATATAAAGCTTTGCTTACCGATGAGGCCCATTGAAACGCCGCTGGGACGTTCAGGCTGCTGTTGGTTGGGGTTGTAGTGGGTACGCTCGCGATCACGATGCCGACTGAAGTTGTTGTAGCGATCTCCATCACGTGACTGATTACCGAAGCTTCCCTCGCGCTGACCACGTTCACGATCCCGATCCTGATTGCGATCGAATCGTTCGTCGTTATTGAAATTGCCATAACGACCGCGATTTGCTGGACGATCTGCAATCCACAAAGTGAAAGAGACAGAGACAGAGAAAAAGAGAGAGAAAGAGAGAGAGTTGTTTAAACAATTTGTGACGTAAAGCGCATGCATAGAATTTTAGTTAAGATTCTCTTTAGATGGGACTTTCTACTGCCCAGGATTATATATGGTACTATATGCTATACTACTAATCGAGCCTTATGGGGCGGGGCAACATGCTGGCGTTGGTATTGTATGTAAAGCGTGCTACAAGAGGCATTCGAAATCAACTCAATGGTGTCCGTGTGTGTCTGTGTGTGTGTGTGTGGAAACTATATAGGCATTTACAGATAAATATATGTGTATATACTCGTAACTTTAAATAATTGAATTCAATTTAAGCAGATCGAAAGAGAGAGAGAGAACCAAGTCAAAGTGTGGGACAACGCCCAAAAAGCATAAAAGATAAACTAGTTAATAAAAGAGAGAACTAAAGAATTCTTCAGCCTGATGAGTGTGTGCGAAAGAGTGAGAGTGTGTGTGTGTGAGAGAGAGAGGTACAAAAGGGAGTTACAAGTTTGAAGCCGAGAGAAGGTGGCAAACAACACTCTCTAACTAGGCGAGGTCAAGAGGTCAAGAGCGCAGTGCGCTGCAGCAGCAAATGTATTACTGTTATTATTATTATTATTATTATTATTGATGTTGTTGTTGTTGTCCATGCTTTGGCTTTGATTTTGATTGCAAATCTCAACTACAATTTTGCTAAGAATTTTGTTCATTTTTTTGGCAGCGCTACTAAGATGCATCTACGTGTTGTTGTTGTAGTTTGTAGTTGTTGTAGTTGTAGGTATTTGCATTGAGCTTGACTTGGCTGAGAG
Source organism: Zaprionus indianus (assembly GCA_018904595.1). Taxonomy (NCBI): domain Eukaryota; kingdom Metazoa; phylum Arthropoda; class Insecta; order Diptera; family Drosophilidae; genus Zaprionus; species Zaprionus indianus. The sequence goes on along the minus strand of JAEIHA010000344.1, from coordinate 8,761,679 downwards.
AAATATGCTTTACCATTATATCCTCTATTCATGCCGGAGCTGGCGCCGCCACGACTTCTATCATTGTGACCACCATAATTATCATTGTACGAACCTCTACTATCGCCGCGATTACCAGAGCCGCCGCCGGCTTCCCGTGGACCACCGCCGCCTGTGCCGGGACCGCCGCGGCTATACGATTGACTGCTGCCACCTTGACGCGGTGGTCCACGTTTCTGAAAGCCATCGCGACCGCCGTCTCGTGTCATGCCGCCGCCATTGCCGCCACCGCCACCAACGCCGCCAGGGCTGCAACATGAAAGGAAGATAAACAATATAGTATTATTGTTATTATATTGAATATATTGTATCTCTCGTTGTACCGTTCGTTTTTCCTACGATCCGCAATATCTATGCGCAGCGGGGCCGACAGATCATCGAGTTTAATGCGTCCATCACATTCAAGTGCTCTTTCCAAATTGTCCAACGTCTCGAATTCCACATAGCAGAAACCCTTGAATTGATCCGTCTCACGATCCTTAACCAGACGCACGTTCTTCACCTCAAAGTCTTGGAATATTTTGATGACATCTCCCTGGACGAGACCCTGCGGCAAGTTGCCCACATACGCAATGAATGGAGGTTCCGTTGGCAATTGCTTCACATGACGTTCTCCTCCAAATCCACCTCTGCAACGAAACACAACAAAAACAATTGCATTAACATCCACAACAACAACAACAAAAACTACACAGAGCGCAGCACAGCAGCTGAGGCATATGCCGGCTGCGACGTCGACGCACGTGTGCCGGACCGAACCGAAGCCGAATGCCGAAAAAAAAAAAACAAGATGAAGCGAAATATAAAAAAAAAAAAAAAAAGCAAAAGCAAAAACACTTGCCGCTCGAATTACAGGCAAACATCAACAATAACAAAGTGTGTAGCGCGTTTTGTAAATAAATAACAGACAACATAACAAAAACAAAAGCACAAGACGACAAAAAAAGCGCGCGCTTTTAATTATTTGCAGCAATAATTTAGTTAACACTTTGCGGCTCTGCATCTTTTTTTTTTGCCATCTATTTTGAGAGCCGCCCATAACCCTTGAAGGCGGCGCCGATGCCGATGCGGCTGCCGCTGCCGCGCTGCTCGTGGCTCTGCTGCGGCTACTTTGGAAGTTAAAAGGCAAAGCCAAATCGCGTACCGCCGACGCTAACGTCGGCAGCGACGTCTGCCAACGGGCGACACCACAGCAAATTAACCGAAAAAAAAAAATAGCAAAGAAAAAGAAATGTAGAAGAAAAAAAATACGCACACTTGCGCGCACACACACACACATAAACACACCTACACAGAGAGGCACACGCACGCGTATGTATGCATGTAAATTTTTAGGGTTTGTGTGTGCGTGACTGTGTTTGTGTTCATGCGTACGTGTGTGTGTGTGTGTGCCAGTGTATGTATGTGTGTGTGTGTGTGTTGGTTGACTTTTGCTTAAACCGCGTGCATTATTATACATTGTAGCACTTTTGCACTTGCTTAGACACACGCGGCGAACGCACTTTTAACTATTTTACACTATTTCGGCGAGCTGGCGTTCACAGTTCTTAAATTATTTAATAATATTTACCTAGCGTGTTCATAACCACCTCTTCCAGCCATGTTTTATTTTTTTCAAATGAGCGAATTCGCTGCAATCCGCAGACTGACTACCAAGATTGTCGCCGTGTGCACGCGCTTCAGTGTGTACACACCAAATGTTAGCGGCACCAGGAAATACACCCATAACTTAAAATAGCAATAATATGTCATAAAGAATTCAAGGGAATTGCGAAAAAATTCACAAAATTTGATTACAAGCATGTAATAGAAAAGACAAGCATATCTATATAAAAACCATATTCAGGTGCATTCACAAGCAACACTTACCAATTCGCCGAATATTATAATTTTATTATTTAACACTAAACACCGCGAATTGCAAATATATCGATGTCTTAATTTCAAATGTTAAGTAAATAAATATTATGAAAATGTCATTTTAATTAATATTTGTATTTTATGACTAGTGAAAGCATTCTAAAAATCATTTTTAACATCAAATAGCCAAATAACACTGCAGTTCCTATCGATTTATACGATATATCGATTGAATTTCGCCGCTAGTAACTCATCTATACTGTCATTGTACAACACTGTCACCGCTCGCTTGCTTCTTCTTACGCCTTGTTTCGGCAGAATTGTACACGTTTTTGCTGCAATTTTGTTGGCATTTTCTCTTGATTTTGCATTAATAATAAACATAAACTCGATAAGAGCTCAAACGCAGCAAAATGGCGCTAACCTCACGCTTTTACAATGAAAAATATCCGGAGATCGAGGATGTCGTCATGGTCAACGTTCTTTCCATTGCCGAAATGGGCGCTTACGTCCATTTACTGGAGTACAACAACATTGAGGGCATGATCTTGCTTTCGGAGCTGTCACGTCGTCGCATCCGTTCCATTAACAAATTGATTCGTGTCGGCAAAACAGAGCCGGTGGTCGTCATACGTGTGGACAAGGAGAAGGGTTACATTGATCTCTCCAAGCGTCGTGTGTCCCCCGAAGATGTGGAGAAGTGCACGGAACGTTTTGCCAAAGCGAAGGCAATCAATTCATTGTTGCGTCACGTTGCCGATATTCTGGGATACGATAGCAGCGAAAAGCTGGAGGAGCTCTATCAGAAGACTGCCTGGTATTTTGAAAAGAAATACAACAGCAAAACGGTCGCATATGATATCTTCAAGCAATCGGTCACCGACCCATCGGTGTTCGACGAATGCAATCTGGATGCCGAGACCAAGGAGGTGCTGCTGAGCAACATCAAACGTAAGCTGGTCTCGCCCACTGTCAAGATACGTGCGGACATTGAATGCTCGTGCTATGGCTACGAAGGCATCGATGCAGTCAAGGCATCCCTCAGCAAGGGTCTCGAGCTCAGCACAGAGGAGCTGCCCATCCGCATCAATCTGATAGCGCCGCCACTGTAAGTGTATTCCCCCCTTATTTAATATATACTTTAATTATAATCATTGCAATTCCGTTTCAATGCAGGTATGTGATGACCACATCGACCACAAAGAAGACAGACGGGCTCAAAGCTCTCGAGGTGGCCATTGAGAGTATACGCGCCAAGATAATTGAGTTCGAGGGCGAGTTCAAGGTGATTATGGCACCCAAACTGGTTACGGCCATCGATGAGGCGGATCTGGCGCGTCGTCTGGAGCGTGCCGAGGCTGAGAATGCCCAAGTGGCTGGCGATGATGATGAGGAGGATGCTGCCGATCAGGAGGGCATGCAATTCGATCCCGAGAAGGAGTTCAATCACAAAAACTCATCGGCGCGTGCCGCCAAAGATGATGATGACGATGAGGAGGATGACGAAGAGGATTAGGAGGAGAAGCAAATCAATTCAATTTGGCCGATAGCAACAACTCCCAAAATATATAAAGAAACAACAACAACAACAATAACAATTAATCCAATCGAAACAGCAACGACATCAGCAAAAAAAAAAACAACAAATGTAATTTATATATAAAGATGTACGATCAGTTCGTATGTACATTATAAATAATGTGAATACACATGCTTGCGTGTGTGTGTAAGTCTGTGTGTGTGTGTGTGGGCAACACCATGAGATGAGCAGGAGGATGATGAAGATGATGGAAGTTAAAACAACAACAACTAAAACAATAGCTAACTAATTAACATGGACAAGTGCATTCACAGATAGTTAACCGCCAGTGATAATTTTTGTTTTTTATTAATATCTGGCGGGAACTGTATCTACTTGTAGAATGTATATTTACCTATGTACATGTTACGGTTTATACATTTATAAATAAATCATACATAAAATAAATTAAATAAAACAACAATTGTCCAACAACATCCACATAAACGCTTGAGTTCCCCCTCCAGACTTTTCGGTACTTTGAAATTCACTTTATTATGGTAAAAGTTCTTTTAGGTACAAGGTACACAAACGATTCTGAAAAACTCTGCGTTTTAAGACCAGTGCTGAAATTTTGGCTACTTTTTATTCCATTCGACAATTGAAACTGGTCAAAAAGAGTGTACTATTTTTTTAAAATATATTTTTAAATATTTTCCAGCCAAAATATATGAATTATGGGAGTCTTAAATATTTTCCAACCTTTTTAACGGTGTTGTTAGCACCAGTCTAAAGATCATTGCTGAAATTTCGGCTACTTTTTATTCCATTCGACAATCGAATTTGGCCAAAAAGGCTATACTAACTTTTTCCCACCAAATCTGGCTACTTGTTGAGATTTATTGCGGTTTAAAATATATTTTTGAATATTTTCCAGCCTTTTTTACGTTATTGTTAGCACTAGTCTATGAAATGTACAATATTTTCGGTTTGCATTAACGAATTTCTGAAATTCTACACTTTATAGAAATATCATCAGGTTTTACAAGAAATTGCACGACTTACGCTTTTTTTCGCTTTTTTTCAGAGTATTTCAGTGATATTTGGCTTAGGAGTCGGCAGTTTAAGGCAAATTAAACTCAAAACAGCTCGATACATATATATATGTACATATATCAATTGCATTTTCTTCCCTTTCAATTAATAAATCTAACATTCTTCGTAATATAACTCATCCTTCAGAAATGTGCTATATTCTTTTTCCTTTATAATACTTTTTATTAATAGATCTAACATTTCCGTTATATAACTCATCCTTTATCAATGTACTCAATCTTACAAAAGTTTCTTTCTTTTGCAGAAGGTATATTCATTTTTTGCCAGGAGTTAGGTGACTTCTTCGACCCCATATATTATATATATTATATTATTATAAGTATATTTATATGTTTTCAATTAGACTCGCCTGGGGAGTCGATCTGTCTGACCGTTCGTCCGTCTGTCGCAAACCTAACTAGTTTATCAGTTATACATATAGCTATCTTGATGAAACTTGGGACACACTGTAAATAAGTCGCACCGATCCATCGTATAATTGCCATACAAACAAACTATCGCCCGATTTTTGTTATTTGTAAAGATATTTCAACCAAATTTACTACATTGGATTCTTGCTATTATAAATAATATGCATATAAAATTTCATCGGAATCGGACCTCAAATATGCGAGTGTAGTTGTCATTCGAACAATCGATATATAGACCAGTCTGGATTTTAGAAATAACTTAGCTCATCAGTGTCAATCAAAGTTACACATAATATTGAATATACGGGTACACAATACCATTCAAATCCGCACCATTATATAAAACTAGTATTGGAACAATCGGAGGAGATATGAACCTGCCAGAGAGAGAAAAACACACGAGTTTTCCCTCTTTTCATCAATCCAATCCAAAACAATTCTCGTTTTATTTAACCATTTCATTTTATACATAAACATTACATTGTTTCATCTTTACGCTTACTACTAGATCAAATTGCATATATATATATATATGTATGTATATATATATTGATTCATATTTGTATATTAATGTGTATATAGTACCTAACTGTATAAAATTAGTGTATGCGTGTGTGTATCTATTTGTTGTTGTTGTTAAAAGGCGTTTACCAAGGCTATTACCAATGTTAACATTATATATATTTAAACCTGTTTATATAGACGGCTTGTTCCAGGCTTCATCTTGCACAGATCGAAATCGAATTACGCTAGAAAAAGATATTACTTATTATTGGATAGGATATATATGTATATAAACTTCATCGTTGTTAGAGGCATATGGTGGGGGGAGGGGGGAATAACGTGAAATCTCTGCCAGCACAATCTGCTCCTCTCTCTCTCTCTCTCTCTCTCAACATCTCTCTCTTTCTACGTTTCGTACTCTACTCATTTGAACTATTGTACATATAAGAAAACGCAAAAGTCAATTAATAATTGTTTAGGTTAAAAAAATTTCACTAAATTAAAATTGTGACTCTCATCCCATCGTTAATGAGTGTGTGTGTGTGTGAGTTCGATATTCTTCCTCTTCTACTAGTTATATTCGTGACATCTAATTGTTTATCTTCTGCTTCTTCTTCTTCCTCTTGTTGTTGTTGTTGTTGTTGGTGTATTGCAAACTTGTTTTGATTGATCCCAGAGCAATAATGTGGCAGTGGCTGCGGCGCCTCCGCCACCAGTGGCAACAGTTGCAACACTGGCTGCAACAGTTGCCAACATTTTAGCTGCGTTCAGCTAAGTCCACCGCTGCCAGCAGCCTCCTCATTGCGGTTAAGCAGCACCGAACTGGCGATCGCCTTGTTCCCATTGCACAGCCTCAGCACGGTGAGGACATCGCTGCGTGGATAGCCCAAGGCCATGAGGTCGCTAACATCCTGTTCAGTGAAACGATCCACCGATTGTATGGTATTGATATTGCCTAAGTTGTACGGAGCTTGAGCAGTGCTAGTGCTGCTGCTGCTGCTGGTGCTGGTGCTGGCACCACCGTGTTCACGTTTACTCTGCTCAATTGCCTGAGCGATGGCCTGCTGCTCGTTCTCCTCGGGATTGCCGGTGAGACGTGCACAGGGAGGTAGCTCACTCTCTGGCAGAAATGGCGTGCTGGTGCCGGTGGTGCCGATAATCAGCAGATTGCGCTGCAAGTCAATAAGGCACTGCACCAAAAGAAAAGAGTATTAGTTAACGTATCTATAAATCTATATTATGTAGTTGCCTCGCACCTGATGACGCTTGAGCATGTCCAGGCCCAGCAACATGTCCATGGGCTGTTGGCCCAACACTGTGAAACTAGAGGTCAAATGATCGTTCTCGATCTGCAGCTGCACCATGTGAATGCGACCCAGTATGGGCTGTGTGCCCACGCCCTTTGCCACGCCATTCCAGCGGGTATCGATCAGACGCTGCACATGACAACGTTCGGCGCAGTCCTTGCTCATGATTGTCGTCTGGGCGCCCGAGTCCACAAATGCCTTCACCGGCACACCATTCACCTTGCAGTTGATGTAACTAGAAAGAAGAATTAATGATATATACGTGATGCATGGAAAAGGGGGGAAGCGGGGGGAACTTACAGCATTGTGACGGTGCCAAAGATTTCGGGATTGTACTCAATGGCCGCAGCCATGTTATCCTGTATGTTCTTCTGCTTGATCTCCTCCGCAATCAGACGCTGCGTCTCCTCATCGAATGGATCCGCATTCAGCATACGCATACGCTGATCGTTGCGACGCTTTCGCTCCGTTATATGCTCGCGCAGCAGGCGTGCAAACGTCTCCATGTCACCCGAATCCAATGCCTCGGCCAGCCGTGAGTTGTTCTGACGCAACAGCGCCAATGTTCTCGGATCGGATAGAAACATTTGTCGCACCGACGCGGGATCATCATCGAAATTCACATTAAAGTCATCTGTCATGGGTATGTCGGTGAGATGCTGTTGGGCCTGCTGCGCCTGCGCCTGTTGCGTTGCCTGTTGCAGATGCTGTTGCAGCTGTTGTTGCAGTGTCTGCGCACCGCCGCCACTGCCACCAGGCCCGCTCTGTGAGGGTGGACTGCCACCGATTGTTGCACTCGTGCCCGGCACTGCGATGCTGCTGAAATCCAAGTTGCTTATCGATGGATTGCTGGCGCCTGCAATGGATAAGGATAGACTGTTAGTTAGCTGTAGGATTGTGTTGAGATGTATCAGAAATATTCTATATATATATTGTATATCTATATTAACAGATGTATATAATTATAATATGAATCAAGGGATTTTTAACTTTGCCAGAGTTACTTTTATAATCACAATCTTTGACAGAAGATCCTGCATAAGAAGGCATCTATAACCACTACCAGAATGCATATAAATGTACATATGTATATATTGTATATATATTCCTAATTCTAGATCAGTGTTGATGCACATCAAGATATCGTGGATTATAAGTGCTGGTATTACTAAATTTAGGTTAATAAATAAATCTAATTTGGCTTAGAAACAGGTTACGCCTTCTTGCATGATCATCTATATAATTATATATACATATACATATACATATACATATACATATACATATATCAACTAAATATATATATATATATAATATCTCTCTGCCTTGAATATAAATAATGCCAGTCAGTAATTCACGTTCTGAAAGAGTTGAAAAAGGTTTCCACTTAGACAGTAAGAAGATCTATTTGTTCCCACTTTGATTAACTATAAAATGAACTCTATCTCTCCCCTACAAATTGTATATGAACGAGAAATAATAATAGTAAAATAAAGCTACTGTTTTTCAAGTAATTCTTTACATATATGTACATTATATGAACACTGTATTTCAAGCTAGAAAATTCTTGTATTATCTCTTACTATTCATATCAATTTATTTGCAAACGAATTAAAAGAAAATATTTACTACTGTTTTCTTACTCCTCATGTGAACAAACAACATTAAGCTCATCGTATGCTCTGCTGCATTGACTAATCTTCGAAATTATTTCATCATTTGATGAAAACATACATATGTATGTGTGTATTTTACATGCATAGATTGCATGTTCTATTCCCCATTAGCTAAATGAATTTGCCTTATCAGGTTTTATTAATCTTGGACGCATCGGTCATTCCATAGGGGTTATATGTGCGGGAAAGTGAAAAGATTACCTCTCTCCCACCTTCTTCCTTCTTTCTCCCTCTCTCTCTCCTCCTTGCAGACAGACAAAAGTAAAATTTTGTCAGCGCCCACACAGCAAAAAAAAAAAAACAAAAATAAAGCAATGGACAATGTACCCATGCACACGTACATACATATGTACAAATGTGAATGTGTATGTGTGTGTGCATGGTAAGCAAGGCCATTGGTGCATGGGGGGTCATTCAAAGCATTTGCGTCGGCGTATACTGCTCTGACACCCACACACACATGCTTGGATTCGATTACCCGCACGCACACGTATGCATGTATGTGTGTATATCGATAATAGCGCAGCAGGTGAATTATCAAAATCAGATCAACGTCTATACATACATACGAGTATGTGCATGTGCAGCCCGCACGCGTACTCACACACACACACATACAAATACATACATTTGTGTGTGCGTGTGTGCGATTTCATTTACTTTGTGCGCTGTGCTTGCTTTGTTTTTTGTCTTTTGCATATGTACAAAAAACTCAAGACATATTTATATGAGCAGTGGAACTGTGCAATGCGAAAACACATTTATTTATTTATATAATTGAAGATTCTTTTCTTCCAAAAGAAACACATACACACACACGCCCACTCGCCGGCATATGATGCACTGACTCTGGCCAGGAACGGACGACGAAGGAAGGGGGGAGAGAGAGATTGAGAGGGAGAGTGCGTTCAATGACCCACTTTCATTGTCATTTAGCCCGACGCGCGCGCATCTTGTAAAGCACTGCGGGGGTGGTGGTGGGGGTACTCACCTATGCGATTTGGATTACTTCTGCGTCGTTCCAGGACAATACAGTCACCATCCCGTACTCCAAACTGTTTCAACGTATTCTTGTCGTTGCTCAACTCACGCCCGTTGAATATCACCATTATTTGGCCAACCTCAGAGCCGATTTCCATCGCACAAAGTGCCTTTAGATTCTCCAGTTCGAGGTCTTCGGCAACATCTAGAAAGAATATTTTATCATCGGTGGTGGTCACGGTGATTTTCATCGCGATAAGGGCGGCGTTTGGTCTCTGTTGTTTATATTAAATCACAATGTTTATTATTCTTATATAGTTCCTTGTTTTTCTTTTCTTTTTCTCTATGAACACAATAGTTGGGAACCCTGAGCGATTGGTGTATGTTGCGGCTGCCGCAAATGCGTATCTATACAGCGCAAATTAATAAATGCGTTTGAATTTCGTTGTTTGCTTCACGTTTGTCGTCGTTTTCTTTCTTCGTTTTTGCTTCTTTCTTTTTGTGTTGCCTTTTGCTTATGCTTTGTTGTTTTGACTCAACGAAAACGCCGCTGCCGCTAGGTGTGGGAGCAGATATGCAAATAACATTCGGTCTATCGATGTACGCGATGTTATTTTAAATTGCGCTGCGTGATTACATTGAGCAATGGAAAATCACCTCATAACTGATTAAGGGAAATCAAAAAAAGGAAATCCATAACATTTACTTGAAATTTAAAACTAAATAACTGTTGGTTTTAACATACTTACCAGAGTTAACTTGAAAAATGAATTTTCATCGATGAATCGATAGGAAATTCGAGTATTTATTTTGATTCGTTAAGTTTTTAGTATTACGCATTCTTGTATCTTTGCTCTACGCTTGTTCAGAATATCTTTTCATCAATCGCTTTACTTTTGTTTTCCTCAATTAAAGCATCGATAAGCAACGCAAGCAACTGCATACTCGATACTTTTGTTACTTATCGGAAATGTAGGATTATCGATAACACATAACACAAAATTTCTTGTATTATTTACGGATTTGGTGGAGCGAATTTGAGACGTGCAGTCCACTTTCGCGGCCTTTATCCTGGTCACTTTTTACAGATCGCAGTCGCTGCAGCGTAATTAATAAGCACCATGTCAACGCAAAGTGTGGGGAACGAGGAAAACTCAGCTGCAAAGTCAAAGCGACCTTCAGGTGAAAATTCAGTTAGCTCGAGATAAATGTGTACACAACAACACACTCATACCAAAGTAACAAGTTGTTGGGACAGCTTGACCCTAAGTGTGTGTGTGTGTGTTGGTGTGTGGTGTCTTGGTGTTGTGCGTGTTTTGATAAGAACCGAGAGTGACTAATACCACAAAACCTAATCGATAATTTAAGGCGAGCCCTATGCGAGTTAGCCCAAAAAGATGAATCACATCGACTCAATGCGTCAATCTTTACATTTATCCAACAGATTCGGCCTTCAAGCAACAACGATTACCCGCCTGGCAGCCAGTACTAACTGCACGAACTGTGCTGCCCACCTTCTTTGTCATTGGAGTGCTCTTCATACCCATTGGCGTGGTGCTGCTACACTTCTCCAATACTGCCAATGAGTATATCATCGACTATACCCGCTGCAAACAGGATGGTGGTAATCAGACCTGTGCCGATTTCCTGAAAGCCACAACAGGCGGACAATGCCTCTGTAAGATCAACTTCACCCTCACCGAGGACTTCTATGTGAGTAGCCAGAACTCAATCAATGATTAATACCATAAATAATCAATTAATCGATTCACGTATTTCAGGGTGATGTCTATATGTATTATGGGCTAACCAATTACTATCAGAATCATCGGCGCTATGTGAAATCAAGGGATGATGAACAGCTGTTGGGCCGCCTCTCGGTGATGCCCAGCTCTGACTGCACCCCCTTTGGTTACACGGACGACGGCAAACCCATTGCGCCATGCGGTGCCATTGCCAATTCCCTTTTCAATGGTAAAGAGCACTCACTCAACAAGATAGTCACCACTTACGTTGATAATTCTCACACAGATACATTGACACTGAGCCAAGGCAGCACGAATATCAGTTTATTGAACACGGGCATCGCATGGCCATCGGACAAGCGGGTGAAGTTTCGCAATCCGGAGAATCTTACGCAAGCACTCAAATCCTATGGCTATGAGAAGCCAATGTTCTGGCAAAAGGCTCTAGATGAATTGGATCCATCGAATCCGGACAACAATGGTTTCCAAAATGAGGATCTGATCGTATGGATGCGCACAGCGGCATTGCCCAGTTTCCGCAAGCTCTATCGACGACTGAATCAGACGAATAACAATTATACAAAGGGTCTCAAGGCCGGTGAATACACCTTGCACGTTGAGTACAGTGAGTGCATATTGAAATATTCATTTATATTGAATTGAAATGCATATCTCTCTCTCTCTCTCTAGAGTATCCTGTGGTCTCGTTTGATGGTACCAAACGCATGATTTTATCCACAACATCAGTGTTGGGAGGCAAGAATCCGTTCCTGGGCATTGCCTACATTGTTGTCGGTGCCATTTGTGTTACCCTTGGACTGGCACTGCTTTTCATTCATATGCGTTGCAGCCGCAGGTAACTGAACTTGCCACATGAGCCTAAAATATCCGAAGACATCTCAGAACAGTCATGCCTCACCTTCATCTCATAATAACACATTTCTAACATATATATTCTCATTCATTTCCTCATCACAGCATTGAGTTGCATTGAAGCTCAGAACCATCATATATGCCCCCTCATACACATGCCCCCCCTGCACCCATCCAGTCCCAATGGCTTTCAAGTTTACCCAGTATTTTGCATGGTGCGCGATAATTATATATATAGTACTATATATAATCATAGTTTGTGGGCTTATCGGCGTCAGTTCGGTGCGAGATATACATGTGTTTGTAAGAATATAACTAATCGATCGCACTTCTACTCTTTATCTTTGCTACTTGCGACAGCAACATGGAGATGATAAACGTTAATCCACACACACAGTACTCCTAAAAGGAAATGGATGGATTCGTCCAGGCATGATGACGATGATGATATAATATGATATATGATATATGATGATGTTGGCCAAGCTGTTTCTGCGACGCATATTTAGAGTAGTATTAGTGTCTTTTCTGTTTAAGCATATTAATTTATCAATGTCCTCTGTAACACACACACACACACACACAACATATTGTTAGTTCTTTATTAGATGCATACATATGATATGATATACTTAAACTAATACATACACATACGTATATGAGAATGTATTACACACTGCAGAAGACAACAATCGTTGTCTCTGCGCCTGATTGTTACCATTGAAACACTTATGTAATATTCCCCTTGATTTTGCACCCAATTATATGTGATGTTTGTTAATCATTTCACTTGTGATAAATCAGTTATTGTACCTGAACATACATATGTATATGGATGGTTTAAGGGAGGCAATAGAACTTCTTTTCATGATTCTACACATTAGCAGCTTCTTCTTCAGGGTTCTTTTTTTCCTTTACTCTTGTTCTCATAGAGTTATCAGTATTGGACAGTATTGTATTAGATCTTGCAGTTTGTATTAGTAACTCTACCCGGTATTGCACTATGTTGGGTACTGCAAGTACTGCATCAAGCTTACCCTTTGTGAAACATATTCATCAAGTACAGGGTATACTCAACATAGTACATTAATAAAAACTCTTTGCTTTAAGCGGAAACACTTCAGGAATAGATGTTTATTTGCAGTTCGACTGATTTGAATGCCACACAAATAACCAACGAAATGATTTGCAGAACTCTCTAGGTAGCAATGAAAGTTGTTGCAACAACAAAAACAATTGCTGCAACGACTAGAACAACAACAGCAATTAAAAATAGGAGCAAGTGTTGTTTAGGGCCCCAACTCTAGAAAGATAAACCCAAAGTGTTTTTATAGAATTAGACAAAATAGATTATTAATACACATATTATATGCCTTAATATATATATTTAGTATATGAATCCCCGACTTGAGCGCCCAACCCGCAATGCGGCCCTGTGCGATATCGTGTGCAATTGTTTTGTTATCATTTCTTACTGATTTTATTTGCTTTACCTTCACTTTTAAACTGTTCACTCCCTGCTCTTCCTCCCTCTCCCTTTCCGCTCTCCTTTACTCTTCTCGAAGTGGGAAGTGAAGCTTGAAAATGTGAAGAATGTGCATAACGGAAGCAAAAAATTGTGAAAAACAAAGAAATAGTAACAAAGAAAATGAAGACAAAACAAAGAAACGAAAAGAATGCAAATGTTGAGTGTGTTCGACTTTTGTAACATATACTCTCTACATAATTTTGTCGTATTCAAGTTTGAAAATATTGTTTGTTTATAGTTTTTTTTCTAATTAGGGGGCGAAAAGAGGCGTGACCGTGTTATAAAATGTGTTGCAATACATTGTACATATACTCAACAAATTTAATAGCTGTCGATTCTATAATCTCTGAGATAAAGGTGTTCATACGAACATGACTATATATTAACGCTTATATTAATACTTTGTAAGATCAGAGAAGCCACCTTTTCAGTCCATTCGTCTATAATATACCCTTCCACTTTAAATAAGATACTCTTGAATTGAAATGATTTTTTAATTCGGCATTTAATTTGTAATTTGGATTTGGACATCTCCAAATTCAAATTACACAACTGTCAGAACGAATGTCAAGCAGGAAATATGGCCGGATCTGAGCGATCACTACCCCCCCTTCCTCCCCCAAAACAGTGGAACGATTAAGTTTATTTTTCATATTTCATGTCTCATTTTCTGGCCATAATCAAATTAGACACCAGTTAGCCAAGGTCAGGCCTGAGATCATTTCCCGATCTAATTAAAACTGGCCCAGCATGACGAAGAAGATGATGAAGAAGAAACGGACTTATTGTGGTGTTATTATAAACCAATGATAACTAGAACGTGAAATGACAAAGCATTTTAAAAGGGAACTCGGAAAAGGTTATAGAAAATTGTAAAGATATGATTATTCGAACTAAAACTTCGTCAAGCTCTGAAGGTTCTCAATTCTGGGATGTAAAAGTTCTGTAGGATCTTGCAGTTCCAAAGAAGTTCTGAAAGCTATAAAAGATACATATATCGGAAATCTGTATATCTTATTATATCTTAAACTTCGTCAAGTTCTGAAAGCTATAAAACATACATACTCTATTTATCTTATTATATCTAAAACTTCCTCAAGGTCTAAAGGATCTCAATACCGAGCAAACTCTGTATGATCTTGGAAAATGTTCCATAAGAGTTTACAGATCTGATTATTACATATGTTTTAAACTTCCTCAAATTCTAAAGGTTCTGAATCAAGTTCTATAGGATCTTCCAGTTCTCAAAAAGGTATAAAATATATATCGGAAAACTTTACCACTTTGCAGGTTTTTTTAAGTGTGATATTTTTATAACATAATAAGAAATATCATTAAATATATTTCTTTCAATTTCTTAAACTAATTTCTCTTTTTAACTCCCAAAAAAAAAAAAAAAAAATTGCAAAATCATCTATAAATAATGTTTATTGTTTATAATGTAGAATTTTTGTGCAATGTTACTCAAAAAAAAAACAACAAAAAAAAAACAATTGTGCTAGTTGCGCTCGGGGAATACGAATCGTATTTCAGGTGAATGAAATATGGGTGTATTCAGCTCGAGGAGCTGGGGGGAAATTCGCTGGAACTGTCGAACTCGGACTTAACTCGCCTCGAACGGGAATTATGGAGTTCCACAGCATGGAGCAATCAGTAGTATGGAGCTTGGAACTCGCGACTTGGTGGGGCATAGGAGAGGGAGGGGTAGGAGGAGTGCGAGGAGGTATGGGCGGGAGAGGGGTAGGAGGAGTGTGAGGGGTAAGAGGGAGAATAGTTGGAATGGGAGTCGGAGTGGGAGGAGGGATACGCATGAGAGGATTGAGAAGAGTGGGAGGAATGACTGGAGGAGGCGGATGAGCCGTGAAAGAAATTGGACTCCGGGTAGGGTTGCCCTGTGGTCGCATACTCCGCCGCTGCCGCCGCGTGCTGCTGCTGCTGTTGACGATGTTGCTGATGTTGCTGCGAGCTTGTCGGATACTCCCGCTGTGCTGTGCTGCTTCCGCTGCTGCTGTATGAGGAGGAGATCGAGGGGGGCAACTCATATGAATGCGATTGCATCTGCACATAGCTGCCTGAGCTGCTGCCACTGCCGCTGCCGCCCAGCTGCTGCTCATAGCTGGCTGGCGCAGCGAACAACTGTTGCTGATGTGGCTCGGGCAGTGCCTGCGTCATCAGTCCAACATCTCGCACGTCAAGCTCCACAGGGCGTGGAGAGTGCGTCCCAGCAGAAAGAGCGTAAGACGCAACAGCGTGGCCAGCAGTTGCAGGCGCAGCAGCAACCTTATGATTGGTGGCAAATTGAAATGGATTCAGCTCGTTGCTGTTGTCGTTGTCGCTGTCCCCGTCCAGGTTGAGGTTCAGGTGCAACTGTTGCTGCCGGGCCGAGTCCAATTGCTGTTGCTTCCAGGCATTGCCAGGCAGATGTTGCTGCTGCTGCCAGTAGTTGTGCAGCAACTGTTGCTGTTGCCGGGGTGGCTGTTGCTGCCATGAGTTGCTCGACAATTGCTCCCGGGATGAGTCATATTGCTGCTGGTACTGTTGCTGCTGTGGCCTGTTCGAATGTTGCTGTTGCTGCTCCCCCTCGTAGTACTGCATGCTGTAGGGTCCATTGTAGCCCTGCCCCTGCTGCTGCTCCTCCGGCGCTGGTGTGCTGCTGTAGACATGCTCATAGGGCAGCTGCTGTTCCAGCGATGGCACCTGCAGCGCATTCGGCTGCCAGTGGCCGGTGGTGGCCACTGCCTCCGTGGCAGGAGCAC
This sequence comes from Zaprionus indianus, assembly GCA_018904595.1. Taxonomy (NCBI): domain Eukaryota; kingdom Metazoa; phylum Arthropoda; class Insecta; order Diptera; family Drosophilidae; genus Zaprionus; species Zaprionus indianus. Next base: position 8,745,365 of record JAEIHA010000344.1, on the reverse strand, counting down.
TGGCAGCGGGCAAATACTTATGCGCTGGTCCGTTATAGCGATAGCCAGTGTTGCTGCTGGAGGGGAGGCTGTTGCTGCCCAGCGGTGGAGGTGGCACGATGCCATGCACCACAGCCAGAATGGGTGCAGTGGCGCCAAGTGTGAGCAGGGCGCAGACGAATGTCCTGAGCTGGAAAGAGAGAGAGAGAGAGAGAGAGTGAGAATGACCGAATAGAGAGAGAGAGAGGAAGAGCTGTATACACTCACTGTGAAGAGCTGCATCATATCCTGGGCTGCTTGTGTGCGTGTGCGGGTGTGTGTGCGACTCCTAGGTGTGCGTGTGTGTGTGCACTCGGCGAATGAAACGCGAACAATGACAAGCTCAGCGGCTGCTTCAATACTTTTTATAGCGCGCAGTTGTCTAACTTGAGCAGATTTATCTTTAGCTGGCTAAGATCACTTCAACTCCGTCTCTGTGTGTGTGTGTGTGTGGGGCAGTGTGTTGGCCGCACTTGAATCACGCTCGTTGCTAAAAACGAAAACAAAACAAGAGTGTGAACAAATTTCTTTGGCTTGCTCTGCTCTGCTGTAGACAAAACAATTATCGCAATAAATTATAAACAAAAATTGTATTTTATCGTAGTTTTCATTTTCATTGCGCCATCAGAATCGCAGCCCTGACCGTGGTCAAAGAGAGACGTAAAGACGTGTGAGTAGCGCACTTTCTTCTTGCCATTGAAGATTGCTATGTCTTTCACTTGACCTGTTCTTTAATCATCATATCTCTTCGTATTGTCTTTCTGTTGTCAGCCGGAAATGCACAAGCACAATGTAAACATAAACAAAAAAAAATTGCAAACTCCAATAAGAATTTCAAATATCGATATCGATTGCATGGACTGTGTGCGGCTGTGTGGGCAGCACTTTTACTTTGGGCCCAAAGTACATTATACAATCGTTATCGATGAGCTTTGAATGGATTGGCGCGGGCGCATGTGTGGGCAGCAATAGTGCAAAAGCAACAAAAATAAAAAACAGCTAAGTAGAGCAGTCAAAATTTCAATGCCAAACAATATGCGTATCGAATTATTCATATGTAACTTCCCAAATGAAATTAATCGGCTATGGTAGCAGTCAATCAATTAATCAATATATGTGGGTGGTAATTGGTATTTAATGACTGTATGATGTGTTTATGTTGATGTTGCCATGCATTTTTCTGTTTATGTCTACAAAGTTTGTATACATTATGGAGAGGATTAAATGAAAGTGTATGCTTAAATACTACATAAATTTTTAGGTATTTCATTCATTCAGATTTTCTTAAGGTCAAACATCGTAATAGCCTAATGCGCAAAAATCGATAAGAAAAAAATACTCGTGCTTTGGTATTTTTTTACCATTGCAAAGGAACTTATTCATTGTTTTATTTTGTTACCAAGTTGGTTTCTTATAAATTTTTTATAAAAAAAAAAAACTATCGATATGCGTTTTTATTGTTGCTTGGCTTGTCAAAATGAGGAGCGATAATTTTTTCTATGTGTGTAAATATCGAGTTTAAAATGTCAAATGTGCGAATATATCGATGATTTTTTTACATGCCCACTACATTGCTGTGAAGTCGCCGCTTTGAAAGCGTTTCGAGGGAAAAAGTGCAAAATATAATATTTGTATCTTAATTGGAAAAACTGTTCGACTCATGTAAGTAAAAGGCAAACGCAATGCGAATTGTTTAATAACTTGTGTGGGCGTACAAAGCGTACCTGGTTGCCGCTGCCGCAGTCGCAGTCGCCGCCATGGCTTCCCCAGTAGTTTCTTCTTTTTTTTTTTTTTTCATTTCATTTCAAATGAGTGTGTGTGTGCAAGTATGTGTAAATTTATGTGCTGGTATTGTGTGTTTTTCTTACCCTGCCGCTGTTGTTGGGTGCTGCTGCGGCAACGGCAACGACAACAATGTCAGCGGCGGCGGCAAAAGTAACGGCAGCAGCAGCAGTGGCTGCAGCAGTTGCAGCTTTTGCCCAGTTTAAGCTCCTCGTGATAGTTTTGCACCTCAATGCGTCCCACTTTCGGAGCCAATCGTTCGTCCAGTGCCTCGTCGAGTTGAGAGTTGCCTCGGCTTGCGTCGGTTGTGTCATAAATTTGTTAATTTAGTGTTAAACACGCCACACACACACGCACACAGAGCCTCTCACACACACACACACACAGAGAGACAGTGGCACACAGTGCGTCGTTCGGTTGTGCGCTCTCGCCCGCGCAATGACGCACAGACACGAGTGCAGCAAGGGCAGCAGTGGCGGTGGCAGCAACAAAACTGCAGTCAGTCCCGGGCCTCGTCAATTCTAAGCCGCCCCTCCTGGTGGCAGCAGCAACAACCCCAATGCCGAATGCATTGACGTAGCAACTATTGCGCTCTCGTTTTGCATTCGCTTTAAGCTTGAGCTGCGTTCGGCTCCGTTGGCGCATCCCGGATAGTTGACGACGAGTCCCGGATTTTCAACCGAACCGAGCTGAAAGCTGTTGCATCGGCGGGTATATAAATTGCCTGCACTCGATTGTGTCCTGCACAGTTTAGCTAGAAAATTCTCGGACTGCACAAGTCGCAGCAAAGTCATCGCGAAGCCAGCTCTATATCTATATATAGATATAGACACCCATCCGCACACATACACATTTGCAGCACACACACATATATAGGAATCCTTGCAGTGAAAATTTTCATTTCTCATGATTTTTCCCATGTTTCTTCCAACTTTCTTTATTTCTCGCAACGCAATAATGCTGCAGGCTTATAAAGTGACGGAACATGTCTAGGCCTGGCAACAGAAGAGGCATATTTAAACCGGAGGACGATCCGGATTCGGATATTGATGATAATGTAAGTAGCAATACAAAAAAAAAAAAGAAAAACTAAAGAGCGCGCAATTTTCTATATACAATTTATATATACTAATTGAAAATGTTCTTCAACTTTTTTCACACAGGATTCTGATGACTCTATTGATGACGACGAGGATGGCAGTTCGCAGGTGGCAGCGGGACAAGGCCAGCGAGAGGAGACCGATGATGATGATGACGACAATGACAACGATAATGACAATGATGATGACAATGATGACAGTGATGGTGTTGCAGATAGTGAGCAGGATGATGATGACGATGGCGTGGGTCATGGCAGCAACAGGCAGCCAAATGACTTAGAGCAACAGCATCAACAGCAGCAGCAGCAGCAGCAGCAACCATCTGATGATGATACCGATGACGACACTGGCAACGAAGATGACAACGCACAGGACAATGATATTAGCAATGGCAACCAACAACAGCAGCAGCAGCAAGAACAACAGCAGAAGCAGCAGCAACAGTCGGAACAGCAGCAGCAGCAGCAGCAGCAGCAGCAACAACAACAAGAACAACCGCAGCAGCAGCAGCAGCAGCAGCAGCCGAATCGGAATGAGGATCGCAGCAGTGCAACAAATTTGATAGTTAACTATCTGCCACAGGACATGACAGATCGGGAGTTATACAGTTTGTTCAGCAGTTGCGGCTCCATAAACACCTGCAAGATAATGCGGGACTACAAGGTGAGTTTGTCTATATATATATATATATTTCTCTATGTGTGGATGTGCAGAGATTTTGTGTGTATACGTGTGTGCGGAGTGAGCAGCGCAGTAGCTGAAAGTAGCTCCAGCCTTGCTATCTCTTTCGCACACTGTAATACACACACTCGATGCATGTAACTCCCCAATTAAGCTCCCTTTCTCTCTCTCGTTTGCACTCGGCTCATACTCCTCTCTCTCTCTCTCTGTTTCTCTCTCTCTCTTTTTCACAGACCGGATATAGCTTCGGCTATGGGTTCGTAGATTATAATTCCGAAACGGACACCGAAGACGCAATACAAAAACTAAATGGCTTCTATGTGCGCAACAAGCGGTTGAAGGTAAGTGAGAGAGATGGAAGGGGTGGATTGCCCAGGGGCCTCAGGTGCCCAGGAGCCCCAGGAGACTCCCTTCGATGAGTTTTAGTACAGTCACTGCAGAGCTTTTCTATATCATTCATACGAGAGATACTACATCACGAGGTGCCTGGGAATGCCTTCGTTAAATCAACAAAGCTCTCAATCATATAAAATAGACACCCTAATCAAACTGTGCTCTCATAATTGAAGTGAAAACTTTTAGTGCTACAACTGAAGTGTTCCAAGAAGGTTTTGAAAATTAAGTTTGTGCTTCAATAGTTTGATTTTTTTTCAGTGAAAAAGTTTTTTGCTAATCAATCATCGAGACGTGCTAAGTTATGTGGTCACTCTAAAGCAGAATTGTTTTTTTCAACTTTTATAGTTATTTTATTATATTTTTGATTCAAAAAACATATAAAAATGTTTTTTTTTTGCCACCCCAAGGACAAGTTTGTAGTTTAATCGTTTGACTTATATATTCATCCATGCATATAACTGAAAAAGAGTGTTTTATATGTTTTTCGTCACCCTAAAGCTTAGTTATAGATAATTGAAAACTGTTGTACAGTCAACATAAAACACAAAATACAAACAAAGCTTTTTCTCTAACACAGTATGGCCACCTTAAGTGGAGTGTGTATCTGTTGTGGAGTTTTGATATAGAGAAAATCTAAACAGCTTTTGATCACCCTAAAATATGAATGCATTGGGCTTTTTTGATAAAAGAAAAAAGCCAAACACGTTTATGGTCAACAAAACAAATTGAGCATTAAACATTTATCTATAACTCAACTTTTGTTGCTCTTAAAACAAATTGAGCAATCAAAATTTATCTATAACTCAGCTTCTGTTCTAAGCTCAATAATTTGTTTGTATTGAGAAAAGCCAAAGACGTTTATGGTCACCTTAAAATAAATTGGATGTATAAAACATTTTTTTATAACTCAAGCTCTCTTCTAAGCTCATAAATTGTTTGTAACAATCCATAGAGTTGATCACTTTGGCCTGTAAAGGAACAATTTTTAACTATACCAAGCTTGACGTTATTTGTACACGTTTTTATTGTAATAAGGACGAGAAAGAATTTGAATAACGAACTGATCGTAGTATATGATCTGAGTCTCTATAATATATTTGAAGGCTTGCTTGAAGAACAAGTTTTAAAGCTCCTACTCTCCCCTTAACTATCTCCAAAAATATCTATTATATCACCTTGAAATTTTCTGGGTCTATTCTCAAATTCATTTTCATTTAAGAAACACAAAAAAATAGATAAAGAAGAGATATCCCTCTCTTCTAAACACTTTATAAAGCTAAGAAATGTGTGACTAATTTAGCTCTGCTGTTTTATTTTGCAGGTTTCCTATGCACGACCCGGCGGGCAGTCGATAAAGGACACAAATCTATACGTGATCAATTTAGCCCGCAACATCAACGATGATCAGTTAGATCGGATATTTTCTCCCTTCGGACTGATCGTTCAGCGGAACATCTTGCGTGATAAATTGACAGGTCGACCCCGTGGAGTTGCGTTTGTACGGTAAGCCGAAAAATATATAATAAGTATGAATGTTTATATAGAGAAAGAAATGTTATGAGGATCTATAAATTATATTTAGTTGATTTGAGTGCAGGATCAATTAAGAATAATGATTGTTTTTCTATGTTTTGAATATTTTAAGTAAATTGACAACTTTTAATAAATTAGTGCGATCAGGCTAAAGATCTCCATAATAATTAAGCTAGAGTACAATAAAAAATGCATTATACGGTCTGCCAATTGAATATGGTAACTTTAACTGAAAGAAAATATAAAACTATAGTCTATATAATATGATATTGATACAAAATAGAACTCAAACCAAGCGATAGTTGTTAGTGACTTTCTTGGGTTGCTACACTTTACTATCGATCGAATATCGATCTGAAACTATTCGATAGCTCTTTGCGATGGTCATTTTCGATATCTTTATTCAATTTCATTGCCAACTTAACTTTATCATCGATATTCGATATCCTTACTCACGTTCTTAATCTTCTATGCTTGTCTAACTATATAATAATATAATCCCTCACTTTCTTGACCTAATACACTTTACTATCGATAGAATAGCGATCTCAAACTATTCAATAGTCCTTTGCGATGATCATATTTGATATCTTTATTTAATTATATTGCTTACTTAACTTTATCATCGATATACGATCTCCTTGACCTAATAAACTTTGCTATCGATTGACTATCGATCTTAAAATATACGATAGTTGTAGTTGAACTCGATATATTGTCCTACTATACACAACTATCGATATTTTATCGATCTTTAACTATGCTAAAGTTGTAGAGCTAGTTGTATTCGATATTGTGGCATACTTCACCTGACTTTCGATATAGTATCGATCTCGAAATATGCGATAGTTGCAATTATAAGTGTATTCAATGTTCAGACTCACTTTCCCGTTTACAAATACTCACTCTCGATCTCAAGCCATTCGATAGTTGCGATATTCGTATTCGATAGCCCCACATTAACTCTTTTTCTCTCTCTCTCTTGTGCACCCGCCCCCTACGCGCAGCTTCAACAAACGCGAGGAAGCACAGGAAGCAATCAGAGTCCTCAACAACACAATCCCCGAAGGTGGTTCCCAGCCCATTTGGGTGCGTCTCGCTGAGGAGCACGGCAAAGCAAAGGCAGCCCAATTCATGTCGCAATTCGGCGGCGGTGGCCCAATGATGGGGCAACAACAACAGCCGCTACCGCCGCCGCAGCACATGAATAATTCGCATATACAGCAACAACAACATGGGCCGCCGCATCATCAGCAGCAGCAGCAACATCAACAACAAATGCACCACCAGCAGCAGCAACACCATCAACAGCAGCAGCAACATCATCATCAACAGCAGCAGCAACACCATCAACAGCAGCAGCAACATCATCATCAGCAGCAGCAACATCATCATCAACAGCAGCAGCAACATCATCCGCAGCAGCATCATTCGCATCATCATCAACAGCAGCAACACCAACACCAACACCATCAACATCATCAGCAACACCATCCGCACCACAGTTTGCCACCGCATCTGCCGCATCATATGCAACAGCAGTTGCATCATCTACATCCGCACATTGGTGGCATCAACGTTGGCCTGCCGCCAGCAATGCACGGTGGCGGAGGCGGAGGCGGTGGCGGCGGCGCTGGTGTTGGTGGGGGTGGAGGTGGCGGCTATCACCACAATATGGCACAACACAGAGGTAGATCAAATAGAACAACACGATCTCAAAAACCGCATCCATATAACCATGCACAGAAATTTATTTAAAACGAAATTAATTTCTTTACACCAATTTACAAATTAGCCGCATCTCACAGGTGAAGTGTTCATGCTGCCATTGCCAATCAGAATAATGCCCATGCCCCGTCCACCTCACGTGCGGCTGCAATTGCAGCAGCAGCGGAATCAGCAGCAGCAGCGATTGCAGCGGCAGCAACAGCTCAGGCTCGGGCTCGGCCTCGAGCAGCAACAGCTACAGCAGCTACAGCAGCAACAGCTGCGGCTGCAACTGTCCCTGCAACTGCTGCAGCAGCGAGAGCAGCAGCAGCAGCAGTAGCGGTAGCAACAGTTGCAACTGCAACTGGGACGAGAGCAGCAACAACATACGAACAGCAGCAGCTACAGCGACAGCAGCAGCTACGCCAGCAGCAGCTACGGCGGCTACAACAGCAGCAGCAGCAGCAGCAGCAGCAGTGGTGGCGGCAATTGCAGGGGCAGCCCATGCCTTGCAACTGCAACTACAACAGCCGCGGCAGCAATAATAGACATCTCGTCGGTAGCAGCAGCAGCAGAAGCAATGGAGGCGGCGGCAGAGGCCAATTTCGACAACAACAACACACTAGCAACGGCAGCATTAACAGCAACAACAACAACAGATACAGATACATTAACAACACCAACACAAACAACAGCAACACTAACACCAGAACAACACGATACAATAACACAAGAACCACAACAACAACAGCAACAGCAGCAGCAACAACAACAACTGCAACAACAAGAACAACAGCAACAGCAACTGAAACAGCAACAACATCAAGAGCAACAAGATCAGCAGCAATAACAATAACAACAGTTGCAACAGTGCACAGAAGCAACAGCAGCAGCAGCTGCGAAAGTTTAACAGAAGCAACAACAACAACAAGAGCAGCAAGAACTACATCAACAGCAACAATTGCAACTGCAACAGCAGCAACTGCAACAACAGCAACTGCAACAATAACAACTGCAACAAGATCAACTGCAACAACAACAACAAGTAGAGCAAGCAGATTAGCCACCGCCTACACGCGAGTCAATGCCACAAGAGCAGCAGCAACATCAACAACAAGATCAGCAACAAGATCAGCAACAAGATCAACAACAAGATCAACAACAAGATCAACAACAAGATCAACAACAGCAGCAACATATGATGCACGACAGCAACAGCGCGCAAATTGGCGGCAACAATCGCAGAACAGGCAAAATTATCAACATCAACAATATCAGCCACGGCAGCAACATAATCAACAGCAACAGCAACATAACCCGCGGCAGCAACATAATCAACAGCAGCAGCAACATAACACGCGGCAGCAACATACTCAACAGCAACATTATTTACAGCGACCACGACAATACCAGCAGCAATATTATCATCCACGGCAACAGCAGCAACATTATCAGCCGCGACAGCAACAATATCGGCCACGGCAACAACAGCAACACTTTCAGCCACGGCAGCAACACTATCAACCAAGGCAGCAACACTTTCAGCCACGGCAGCAACAATATCGCCCACGGCAACAATATTATCAGCCACGGCAACAACAGCGGCAGCAACAACAGCAGCAACAACAGGAACAGCCGCAGCAACATGCAACACAGGATCAGGAGGTGCAAACCTCAATGAATTCATATGCAAATCAGCCGCTTTTTGTGGCATTGCCGCCAGAACAGGCAGAAGTGACGAAGCAGCAACAGCAACAGGCGAAGGAGGAGGCGGAAAGGGAGGTGGAGGAGCAGCTGCAACAAATCTATGAAGAGGAGCTGCAGCTGCAATCGTACGAGCAGGATCTGCATTTGCAAGAGCACCAACAGCAATTCATTGCAGAGCAGCAGCAACGCTACGAGGAGCTGCAACACCGTGACGCAGCAGAGGCGGCAGAAGAAGAAGCTGAGGAGCAACAGTTGCAACTGTACGAAGAGCAGCTGCAATCCGATGAGGAGGAGGAGGAGGAGGAAGAGGATTATCGATTATCGTCAACGTCATCCTCCTCAGCAGAGGTTCAGACTCAAACTCAGGTTCCAGCTCAGCCTCAGCTTCAGGCTCCGGCTCAGCCTCAGCGTCAGGCTCCGGCTCAGCGTCAGCCACAGCCTCCGGCTCAGCGTCAGCCACAGCCTCCGGCTCAGCCTCAGCGTCAGGCTCCGGCTCAGCGTCAGGCTCCGCCTCAGCGTCAGGCTCCGCCTCAGCGTCAGGCTCAGGCTCCGGCTCAGCCTCAGCCACAGCCACAGCCTCCGGCTCAGCCTCAGCGTCAGCCTCCGGTTCAGCCACAGCCTCCGGCTCAGCCAAGCTGGACACCCGCCGCGTATGCAGTGACGCCACTGATGTACGGCACCACGGAGACAACTGTGACGGCAACAACAGCTGCCGATGGGCGCTGTGTGTACTACAACTATGCAAACACCACGCACGTGCACAGCCTCAACTACTACGATCAGCGGACTGGCAGTCTGGGCACGCTAGGACTCTTCTCTGTGGTCTACAGGCGTTCGGATAGGGAACAAAGGGAGCAAAGGCAACAGCAGCAGGCACAGGCAGAGGCAAGGACACGCGCCAGAGCTCAGGCGCAGGCGCAGGCAGACCAACGTGCTCAGGCACGCGCCCAGGCACAGGCGCGTTCGACAGATCCCTATGAGATATCAGCGGAACAATTGTTGCAGGAGCAACAGGAACGTTTGCAACAGTTGCGATTGCAGGCACCGGTGATAGGTGCATTGCCTCCTGGCCAGTCGCTGGTGCATATACACGTGCAGCAGCAATTTGTGGGCGCAGCACCAAGGCGGCGACCTTGGCAGCCACCACGGGTGCGTACTCCACTGCGCATTGAGGCGCCGCCTGGTTTCGAACCGCCAGCAGAATCAGCACCTGTTGCATGTGTGGCTGCAATTATAACTCCGCCTCCTTTACCTGAGCAACAGCAGCAGAATGTGGCGCAACCAGAGCTGCCCAATCCGCAACTGCAACTTCCAGAGCAGCAACCTCCGCAGCAACCTCCAGAGCAACCTCTGCAAGAGGAACCTGCAGAAGAGGAACCTGCAGAAGAGGAACCTGCAGAAGAGGAACCTGCAGAAGAGGAACCTGCAGAAGAAGAGGTACCTCTAGAGGTGCTGCCTCCACAGGAGCCTCGTCCTCCCGCTTACCCACCTGCAGACGAGAGAGAACCTGCTGCTGGAGGGGACGTGGTGTTGGCTCGACCTGTGGCCCGTTTGATTATACCGTATCCCTTGGAACGCGGAAGATAGACGACGTGCAGGCGGTGGAACTGCTTCCAGCAATGAGAGCGAGAAAGAGAAAGAATGGAAGACTTGCAAGAATTTATTCATATTTTTTTTTATTGTTCTTGTTGTTGTTGAGTGTTGTGAATACCCCCTTTACCCTTTATATATCCCCCCGCTTAAGATAATAATTCATGTGCTGAATGTAAAAGTCCAAAATATGTATACATACATATTATATATATACATATATATATATATATACAAATACATATATATACAGTAACTGAGCTACATACAATGTATGGACCTACGAACTATATAACTAAATATATATTCCTAGAGCCGAGCAAGATCCAAGAAGGTTTAAAGAAGTCAGAAGAAATAGACAGAGATCGACCAGAACGAAAAGATAAAACACAAAGCACACATATGATAATTGAATAGCAAAGTAAAGAAGAAAACTTAAAGAACAATGTAGAATTATTTCAAAAACACACACACACTTACACATACACAGAGAGAAAGAGAAACAGGAGCAAGCAAAGAGTGAATTTTGTAAACTTTGGCTGATGAAAGAAGATATAAGCGAAAAGGTGAACTCAAATGATCAGATAGAAGGAGAAACTGTATAGTGTATACTATGATACTATACAAAAACTATATAGAGTATACTATGATACTATACAAAAAAAGGTGAACAATTTTATTTAGGTTTTCTTCTTGATTTCGATCATATAGATCAAGTTCCAAAGGCTGTAATACAAAAATTACAATACCTAATATCGAAATTCCAATGAATTTGTAGAGAAACAGAAACTAAATGAATTATATATCAATGTGTATATGTGTGTATCCAATATATATATATATGTGTGTGTATATATGCACTATATACACTATATATATCTGAACAATTGTAACAAGGGCGCAGCAAACGTTGCATGCGCTTGCTAACTTATTGATGTATTGGTGTATTGATCTTTTTATTGATGTACGAATATATATCTATATATATACCATATTGGGTGTCTATTGCATGGCGAGAGATCGAAACTACTATATATACAACAAGAAATTGAAAATCATGTGTGGAATCACACACACAATACAGACAGCGAAACATTTCAACTCACACACAAACAAACTGATGTTTTTTTTTTGAGTAATTTTAAAAACTAGTCTTATAGCATTATAATATGTAGTTAAGACAATTTTTTTGCAGAAACATAAATTTATAAACTACAATTGTACTAATTAAAATAAATACAAAAGCAAAAACGACACACAAATCGAGCTAAAAGAAGAATGGAAATCCGAAACAGAAGAATTTCAAGAGAAACAAAAACAAAAATTAATATGATATGATCACAATATAATACGAACATTGTATATAGAAGAACGGAAGAAGATAAGAATCACTCTCACACACACACACGCACACACATGCATGAATGATGAAAACGACAGAGACAGCAATATATTTACGAGTTACTCAGTCAGAATGAGAGAGAAGAAGGAAATTGGAGGAGTAAACAGGTACAGTCACACACTGTCATACAGAGACAGTGGTGAGGACACACAGATTACTAAGCTAAAAACGTATTTTGCAAATACTTTAAGTATGATAAAGAATATTGGATAATAATGAATGAATATTAATCGTGCGGAACACTTTCCCTTCCTTCAAAACTAGCTGAATTTGTGAATGAATGTATGAATAATGGATTTGCTATAAATCAATTTACTTATACACATACAAATATATACATGTATAGATGTCTATATATCTGTATGTTTACAAAAAGATGTTCATATACAATACAATAAAACAAAAACATAATTTTGATGTCAATAATTCAGATACTATATACATAAATTTACATACATATATCTATACACACACTGGATGTATTATTTATCATGTGTCAAAACCGAACCTACATACTGCAAGTACGTGTAATAAATGTGTTTCAAACCAACCAAAAACAAAAACAGAAAATCTGAATAAATGTGAAAATTCTTTAAAAATTGTTTATTTTTACTCATTTCAAAATTGCGCGCCCAAGTGATCGGTATTAAAAATTTCCCATCACATTTCCCACTTGGTTTGTTTGCTTAACATTTATCTGTTATTTACATGAGCGCGCCTGATACTGTTAAGCGACACAGTGTTGGATTTTGCACTATGCCGCAAACGGTAACACTGTGTGGTATTGGAAAATACCGTATCGGAAAATACCAGATCACATTCCCATGACAATTAGCGCAAAAATAAAGAAAATAAAGCAGCTGAAAAAACAATAGCAGGAGCAGAAGTGCGACACCAAAACGTGATTTATTTACAGTAATCAATCCAGCTTCCTAGCTGCAAGTGTGCATGTGTACGTGAGCAGGCAGCGAGACCACAAATTAGGCAACAATAACACCACACGAACAGCTGCAAGGCGTGAGAGAGAGGAGTTAGGCGGACGACAGAGAGAGAGACGAGTACAGATAGGCGAAATATATTTTTTTTGCCCATGCCTCGAAAACGGAATACGCAATAAATGATAATCGACCTTCCCACGGCTGAGACAAGACAGGTGCAGTGCAGGGGGTAACGGGAAGTGGAAGTTACAGAGGAAGAGCGCTACAGACGGTGGCGCGTTAAGCGCCAACAACAATATAAAACAAAAAGCGAAAAGGTAAATACTAATATACTATATGATATATAACAAACAAACCGATTGAAAACCGATAACAGTAAACTAACGACAACAGAAGAGAACAAACAACAACAAACACATCCGCATCCCAATTTGAATGTCAATTCCAATTGCCTTTAATTTCCAATTGCAGCAACAACAACAGCAAAACAACAACATAACGTCGTTCCATAACATCCGTCGATTAACGATATCTTTCGATAAGAGCAGCTGGTGGAAATGCCACAGATGAGAGCTGCCGCAGAGGCGGCTGCTGCTGGCAGTGTCAACGGTCAGCCGCTGGTGAAGATTGGCCATTACCTGCTTGGTGCCACACTGGGCACCGGCACCTTTGGCAAGGTGAAAATCGGCGAGCATCAGATCACACGGCTCAAGGTCGCCGTCAAGATACTCAACAGGCAGAAGATCAAGAGTCTCGATGTCGTGGGCAAGATACGACGCGAGATACAGAATCTAAAACTCTTCCGGCATCCGCACATCATTAAGCTCTATCAGGTGAGTCAGCATCATCATCAGCATCATCATAATCATCGGCTAAGTGATGGCAGCGTGCTGCGTGTCACGACTTTAATAGAACTTCAACTTACGTCATCGAGGAAAGAAATCCGAGACGTTGTTGTCATTAGCCATTAAATGATGCAAACAAACATGGGCGCAAAACTGTGTCAGTAACGAGAGCTTCTGTTTACGCCGAGAGACGCATTGATAAATCATCGGTGGCTCCATGCATTTGGCCATTAAACGAATAAACATATAGTATTGTGAAATCGATAGTATCTGTTCGATTTAGTCATTAAAAAGGCTGCATTTGTTTGATGTATCGTATGCATTCAGCCATTTAATGGCTTGATTTGCTTGGCAGGTACAAATATACTTTATATATATCTGTATAGTATCTATATCATTATAAGCACCTTTTCCGGATTAAGAGACCAGTCAAGACAAAAAAAACACAGATTTCTTTTAAATTACTGTACTGCATAGGAAGTTGTAGGCCCAGCAGGAGATGCCATAGATATACAAAGTCGCAGAACAGCTTCTCTTCATAATATAATACAAATATATATAGTTTATGGCATATATTCATAGTATTTGCAGTATATATAGTATAAAATACAAGATATATTGTACAATTTAGTAAATTAACGGACAAAATTGGTATATATATTGATAAATGTATATAGATTCTGGAGAATAATAATATGCAGAGTTAATATAGTACAGATATGATGATATAGTATGCATAGTACTTTGTATAAAAGTATGATATAGTATGCACATAAGACTAGTCACTATATAGTTCTTCATATGCATATAGATTCTTGAACAGTCAAGTCCATATAGCCGATAAACTATGATAAAGAATACACATTATATGCTAAAGTAGTAAGATAAAGTATGCAAAGTATATAGTGTTTACAAACTGTACAGTATGCACACACATAGTTGTACATAGTTTTTCATATGCATATAGTTTCTTGAACAGTCGAGTCCACATAGCCGATATACCATGATATAGAATAATAACCAGATTTGTGCATATCGATGTAGGCAATATATAGTTTAATGTTCACTAGGAAATAGGATTAATTCGTATATTTTAAGCCTTTGTATTGTTCAGTTAATTATCCCTATAGCACACAACGTTAAATTACTACTCCCTCTCTCTCTCTCTCTGCCTGCAGGTTATCTCAACTCCTTCCGATATCTTTATGATCATGGAATATGTCAGTGGCGGCGAACTGTTCGATTATATTGTCAAGCACGGCAAACTGCAGGAGCATCAGGCCCGTCGCTTCTTCCAGCAGATCATATCGGGCGTGGACTATTGCCATCGCCACATGATCGTGCATCGTGACCTGAAGCCAGAGAATCTGTTGCTCGATCACAATATGCATGTGAAGATTGCCGATTTCGGGCTGTCGAACATGATGCTGGACGGTGAATTCTTGCGCACATCCTGCGGGTCACCCAACTATGCGGCACCCGAGGTCATCTCGGGCAAACTGTATGCTGGACCCGAGGTGGACATCTGGTCATGCGGTGTCATACTCTATGCTCTGCTCTGCGGCACATTGCCGTTCGACGATGAACATGTGCCTTCGCTCTTCCGTAAAATCAAGTCTGGCATCTTCCCCATACCGGAGTACCTGAACAAACAGGTGGTGAACCTGGTCTGCCAGATGCTGCAGGTGGATCCGCTGAAGCGTGCCACCATTGAGGAGATCAAGAAGCACGAGTGGTTCCAGAAGGAGCTGCCCGCGTATCTGTTTCCCTCCTCCATCGAGCAGGACTCGAATGTCATCGATACCTATGCCGTGGCCGAGGTCTGCACCAAGTTCGGTGTCAAGGAGTCCGAGGTGCACAATTCACTGCTCAGCGGTGATCCACACGATCAGCTGGCGATCGCCTATCATCTGATTATCGATAACAAACGCTTTGCCGACGATGCTGCGACACAGATTAGTGAAATCAATAATTTCTTTGTTGCCGGCTCTCCACCGCCGCCAACCATGTCGCTCTCCCATTCACCGCACGGCGATGCAGCGGCGCGAGCAGGAGCAACAGCTGAACCCCTTGCCACGGTTATAGTGGGCGGCGGCACTGCAGCCAGTTCGGGTACAGCGACGCCGGTGCATAATGGCGCTGGCGGAGCAGCAGGCGCTGGAGGTGGAGGAGGAGCAGGGGCTGGCGGTGGCGTGGTGGTTGGTAGTGTGCCTGGCAGCGGAGTACCAACAATACGACCACATCCCGAACGCATTGCACCGATGCGCGAACGTCAGCTGGCCATGTCGGTGCAGAACACAGGAGGAGCTGCCTTCCCCGAGAAGACGGCGCGAGGTGGGACGCCCATCAAGCGGGCCAAATGGCATCTGGGCATACGATCGCAGAGCAAGCCGAATGACATTATGCTCGAGGTATACAGGGCCATGAAGGCGCTCAGCTACGAGTGGAAGATCATCAATCCGTATCATGTGCGTGTGCGGCGGCAGAACATGAAGACGGGCAAATTCTCGAAGATGTCACTGCAGCTCTACCAGGTGGACGCGAAGAGTTATCTGTTGGACTTCAAGTCCCTAACGAACGATGAGGTCGAGCAGGGCGACGATGTCATCATGGAGAGTCTAACACCGCCGCCGTTGAGCGTTAGCGGGGTGATGCCCCTCCAGCCGACGGGACATCATACCATGGAGTTCTTCGAGATGTGCGCTGCACTCATCATACAGCTGGCGCGCTGAGATCCTGTTCCCCAGGAACAACTGGCTGAGGCTGAGCCGCGCTACCAAAATTGTTTCGTATTAGTTTTGCTTATTCTTTAACATATGTGTGTGTGTAAGGAAACACCTTGCTCCCTGCCTCCCCTTATCCTCTAATCCAAATCGCATGAACTGGCTTCCATGCTAGAGATCATATTATGATCATATATCGATCTATACATTTCTGTTTCCTCTAGTTTACCTTTCTTTTTTTTAAATTTGTGTTGAATTCTTTTTTGTTCGATTCCTTTTTATTATATCTACCATTGTATTGTATATTGTATTAGTTCCCAACATGGAAAGAAAACAAACAGAACCCCCTCCCCCACACACTTTTCACCCCCTAAGTCTTATATACAACTTGTTAAAATATTTTATCTAAGGCACAGCTGAGAAAAGTGTTTGAAAAAAATAACGGCGTGCGAAAAAACAAAAAAAAAAACTTTTATCGAAATTTTCTTATTATAACGAGACAAAGTGAAAGTAAATATATGATAAATTATCCATATACAACGATCCAAGTGCGGTAGTTTTGGTATTTCATAGTTCAACTGGGATATCAGACATGTTTGTCTGATCACATGCCCTATATATATACAATTTATCAGTTGTTTTGCTTGATACATGCGGAAATTCAATAGGCATCAGTGGGGTTAGTTTATAGACCTTCAAAGGTTTCTCAACTGGTAATTTCAGGTACTTCTTCGATTTCCCAATATATAAATGAATAATAGTGGTAATAAATACAAAAAATTAGTACAAGTTCCCACAATAAGACCAAAAATTCAATAACAATTAATTTCCTGTTTCAAAGATTCTCACTGATCATAATACTTCGATTTCCCACTATATAAATAAATAATAGTGGTTATAAATACAGAAAATTCAATACAAATCAGCTGGGTTGCTTTATAGAAAATAATCGAATGGAAAGAAATATGTTTTGAAATTTGCTGTTTCAAAGATTCTGTCGTTTTTTCACTATTAAAATGAATAATAAAGATAAATAAGGTTTCTCAACTAGTAAATTCAGGTACTTCTTCGATTTCCCAATAAATAAATGAATAATAGTGGTAAGAAATAAAGGAAATTTGTCCTAGTTCCCACTATATGACTAAAAATTCAATACAAATCAATTTCCTGTTGTTAAGATTCTCACTGATCAAAATACTTCGATTTTTTACTGTATAAATGAATAATAAAGATAAAAAAACAACACTTTTCTTCGACATCCCACTATATGCCCAATCTATCAGTTATTTCGCTTGATATATGCAGAAATTCACCACTCATATCTCTCTCTTCGTTGTAGAGATCCCAAGCTCGATTAATCGAGCTAAGTTGATCTCAAAAACTTTATTGAGCAAGGCTTATGGGCTAAACATAATCATAGACAGGCATAATGACTACGCTCTGTGCGTGTGTGTGTGTGTGTGTGCGTACTCGTATAAAGTCCGACAAAACACATTAAATTCTTAAGGCCGCAATTACAATAATATCTAGAATAGCTTCGGGTGGGTAACTCTTCCTCCTCCCCCCTCCGGAAGCTGCAAGAAGGGGATCCTTTTCTATTGCTTCTGCTGCTGCTTGCGCTTTAGTTTATCGATCAATGTCTCTATGCTGTTGGCATCGACCAGTCCGATGAACTTATCGACAACGACACCATTGCGAAAGGCTAGCACAGCCGGCACCGCCTTCACCTCGAACGTTTCGACCAGATCTAGATTGTCCTCCACATCGATAACAGCCAAATCGATTTCATTTGAATTCTCAAGCAGCTCCAGCATCTTTGGGGTGAGTATTTTGCATGGATCGCACCATTCCGCATGGAAATTCACAATCACCGGGTTGTCGCTGTTGATGACCTGTTTTCGTAATTCAAAAAATAAAGAAACAACAAGTTAGAGAAAAAGCGAGAACAGAACGAAACACACAATTTACATTTATGCATGTGTGTGTGTGCGCAGTGTGTGTGTTTCGGCTTAATTTGCATACACGCGTCTACAGCGTGCCGCTACTGATCGATCACTTCGATACCCTGTTAGGATATCTCCATTTATCGATACATTCCACTGCAGCAATAAAAGGATTCTTTTGATAACACTGCAGCGCAGAGTTGCCACATCAGATCGCAACAAAATTTCCCACAGCAAATGGGGGAAATTTTACTTAAGCTGAGCTCAAACCAACGGCAGCTCAGTTTACAGGGTATACACTGCGGCGCCTACGCACATTAATCACACACACAGGCGCATTTGTACAAATAGCCAAAATGCGTCATGGGTTACGGCCGGAACCGCTCACGTACGCCAAAGAGGCAACAACAACAGCAACAAAAGACAAACACAATATGCCAAGCGCATTGCATAATGCTTTGCCACCACTTGCATTGGTATTTGTTTATGCTGCACATGTGTGTGTGTGTGTGTGCAATGGGGATAAGTGTGTTGCTCACCTTCTGATCGAACTCGTAGTGATCCTTGATCACCAGTTTCTTGTAGTGCATCTGTGATTGGGATAGATACTTCTGTGTGGCTCTTGCCGCTTGCGGCGCCACCCGGTGGCAGCTGCTCTGAGCGCTGCTTGTGATAAGGCAACAGGCCGCCAGGCGTGGCGCAATTCCCTCCGCAGCGATTTTCAGCATTCTTTCTTCCAGTCACCAGATGGACGAGCCGCAATCCACCAGAGAAATTAGAGAGTATGTGGGTGGACGTGTGTGTGTGTGTGCGACGCGTGTTTACACGGCAATTAGAAATTGAATTGGGCACTGGACGTTAGGTTGCACGAGAGGTTGTTCAAGACGCTACGATAAGATAAATAATAGTACAAATATGTTTGCGCTCTCTTCTCCGCAGTGTTGTCTGTCTTTGTTGTTGCGCTGCGTTGGAACGGCGAACTGCAGTAGTTGCGACTGTCTGGCAACGCTGCTTGGAATTGCTGTGCTACCAGATCGCTGTCAGTGAACTATGCGAAAAAAAAGTTGAAAAACTACAAATTAATTATTTGGATTTACACTTATAACTTTTATTAGAGGCAGAGATTTTAATTATTATTATTTTTATATATATACTAGCAATTTGCATTAAATGCATTTTCATTTAGTTGGCAGCACTTGGAACTGCATTCAAAATACCGTTGATTAGTGCATTTGTCAACACTGAAATGCAGTTTTCCTGTTGAATTTGAATTTGTAGCATGACTAGCAATATAATTATTGTATTTATAATTATTATGTTTGCTCATTAAAGGGCAGCCAACATGGCAGTCAACATAGAGAAAGATACCATCAGCTTAGTATGTAAATGTTTGTCTTTAATTAGCTCGCTATGGAGGTAAAGTAGAAGTCCTGTAGGGAGACACAACTTCATTGAGGCATTAATACTGCGCGACGATGAATGTCAGCGCGATCCTCGCCAGCTACGTGGAGAAGAGCAACATTGGTGTACAGCAGGAGGCGGCCAATCAATTTGTGGTCCATGCATTGCGTCACGTTATCGACGATGTGTTCGCCCAACTCAGCTCCACGCTGGTCATTCTTTTGGCCACACAATCCCGCATGATGGATCAATGGTTCGAGCACGTGCTCATTGAATTGATTGGCACCTGGAGCGCCGTCGCTGTGCAGATGGTGCACAACAACAATCGAGAGCCCGACGTGGTGCGAGTGCCAGGACGCAAGTACTGCAATCTGCTGCTGGTGGATTCCTATGCAAGTGTGCTGTAAGTTGGCAAATCCTCTCAAGATTCGTGAACTAATCATTGTGCTTCTTCTTAACAGCATGACAAACCTGCATGAGGACAACGCTGGCTACGATGATCATGAATATTATTTCATATTTCTGCAGACGCCCGATGAGAAAATGAGCCGAGAACTGCAGCTGATCCTGGACCATTGTTTGGTCAACTACTGGCTGCACTGCAACGTCATGGTGCAGACAGTTCGCGTGGAGGTGCTCATCTACACGTATTATCCCTATGAATCCGCCCAGCACTGTCAGCGGGCACAGCCGCAGCTGGTGAATCGTTTCGATGGCCACCACATGGTCAACTCGCCCATGTTTCCCGACAAGCTGCGGCAAATGCATCGCTGCCCGCTCCGTGTGCTGCTCCGACATATGCCGCCGTTTGTGGAGCTCAGCTGGAATGCCAGCAGCGAACGGTGGCAGGCAGCGGGCTTCGAGATGCAGCTGGTGGAGCATTTGGCGCAGCATCTCAACTTCAGCATTGTGCTGCAGCAGCTGCAGCTGGCCGAGCCCAACGACAGTGCACTGGGACCGCTGGAGCTGGCAAGTAAAATGGATTCTCCCCTCTCTCTTTCTCCCTTCTCTCTCTGATTGTGTGCTTCCTTTGCAGCTGCTGCAGCGTCGCGTCAACTTGACCATTGGTTACTTTCGCAAAACTGCTGGCCGGGATCAGCTGCTCACCTCGCCGCCGGCTCACTACTATGCGCCACTGGTGGCCACCGTGAGCAGTGATCACTTCCGCTTCGGTCGCCGGGCGTTGATCATGTTTCCCTTTCAGTCCAGCGTGTGGCTGACACTGCTAGCTGCACTGCTGCTCCATTGGGCTGTCTATGTGTGGCGTTGGCGTCGTCAGGGGCTGCAGGTGCTCGAGCTGCTGCTGGGCAATGCAATGGCCAATGTGCCACGCAGCTGGATGCAGCGCCTCATCTACTCGCACTGGCTGTGGGGCACTATTCCGTTGCGCATTGTCTATCAGTCGCTGTTGTTCCACTTCATTCGCTTCCAGCTGCTCGAGACGCTGCCCACGTCGTTTGAGCAACTGCTGGCCAGCGGGTTTCAGGCACTCTGCACTCCGGACACACTGCAGATGCTCAACGAGATGCCCCAAGTGCAGCGCAGCTATGGCAGCTTCAAGGCTATGCCCAGCAAATACGATCAGGATGTCTTGGATGCACTGCAGCATACAGATGAGGGATACCAGTTTGCCATAGCCGGTGTGGATGTAACCGCTGCACATCTGCGTGCCACAAATCGCGAGCAGAGCTACCAGACACTGGCGCAGTACGTCAACGTCCAGCAGGTGGTCATCTACATGCCAAAGCATACGTATTTGCGCAGGCACTTTACCGATCTGATACGACAACTCGATGCCGGCGGATTTATAGCCATGTGGCGACGTGCCGCCTTCACTGCCTACAGTCGGAGCCACTTGGGGCAGGTGCAGAGTCAGGAGCAACAGGAGCGCGAGCAGCGACGGCGGCACCACCAGTTACAAATGGAAGCCACCTTTTGCCTCATGGGAATTATGTACTGCCTGGCGGGGGTGGTATTTGGGGCAGAACTACTGCTGCATCGCAATCAGTAATCAAATCAATTAAATAAATTGCAACAAATTTCGCTTTGCACAAATTCACATTTGTTGGTGTAGGTCGCGCGCGCGACAATGGCGCTAGTGTTGACTAACTGCGCATTTGTCAGCGTTGTTTCGTTAACAGTGCTGTAAAGCACGGCTGGCGAACATCTGTTGTTGGCTCGCTGTTAAATCGAAACCTACCGCAAAAGGGAGCCGAACAAATTGTGGGTATATGCACGTTAAGCGCTACGGTCACACTGGGTTCAACAGCAACAATTGCATTGCGTAGAAAAATAAAGTGTCAAAGTATTTCCAACAAAAAAATTCTTTGGCAATTTTATCAAATATCAATTAAGGCGCCAATGCAAATATAACTAAAGGATAATAAGCAAACAACAAATCCTTTTTTTTGTGTGTGTCGCCTGTGTTACTGCGCCTGTGTGAGTGTGTGTGTGCTTATTCTGTGTATTTTCGTCTGCTTTGTTCTGTCGAATCAAAGTGTGCGAGTGCGAGAGTAGTGTGTGTGTGTGAAGACAAACTCTGTGTGCGGGTTGTCCGAGTGTGTGTGTGTGAGTGCGTGTACGTCTGTGCGCGTGCCGTAACTTGAAATGGCAAAGAAAACGTACGATTTACTTTTTAAACTCTTGCTAATTGGAGATTCTGGCGTTGGAAAGACTTGTATACTATTCCGTTTCTCGGACGATGCCTTCACATCAACATTTATATCAACTATAGGTAAGCAAATGGCGCAGTGCAGTCTTAATCGGTTCAAGTGCTCGTCTGTGTGTGTGTGTCTATGTGTGTACCCTGCAGGTACATGCATGCACACACACACACACGCACACCTTGTAAGCGGCATTGTCAATCTGCCGATGTTGTTTGTATTGAGGCGGCACCCCTTCCCCTTCCCTACTCCAATAACAACAAGGACACAACGGACACTTGTATGTGCATTTTGGGCGTGGCATTGTCACTTTTTAGTCTCTCGTTAACGGTAAAATCGACAATGTTAACTGAAATAACTGTGCACACCCATCCATACTATCATAGAATGCACATCAGACGTGCGCCCGTGGCCTTTACATGGTTTATTGCGCCGGATCCGATAGCCTTTGGACTCGAGAGTTGCCCACCGAGCCCGCATATATGGTATTCCACTCCGTTTGTTGTTATTGTTTGCATTGTCGTTGTTGTTGTTGTTGTTGTTGCTGGTTAACCGCTGGATGAGTAGACAGATGTATAAATTGCACTCGTTGTAAACGAGCCCAGTTAGGTAAACTAGATTAATTATTGTGACGCATTGGGCACAAAGATATATATGAGTGTGTGTGTGTGTTATGATTCACACACACCAAAAGCTATGTGTAGCCTTTTTTTTGACTGGAATATCTGGAACGTATCGTTATCAACTACAGCTTGTTGCGATAAACGATAAACAAGTGTCAATAATGACATCATATGGCTAAATTCGATAATTGAGACTAATCGATTTGTTGTTGTTTGCAGGAATTGATTTCAAAATCAAAACAGTCGAACTAAGAGGCAAGAAGATCAAACTACAAATATGGGATACAGCCGGTCAGGAGAGATTTCACACAATTACCACCTCCTATTACCGTGGTGCGATGGGCATAATGCTCGTCTATGACATAACGAACGAGAAGAGTTTCGAGAATATTGTCAAATGGTTACGGAACATCGACGAGGTGAGTGAATTGTGAACCAAACGAAACACAGCAATTGTGAACTCACTTTATCTCTCTCTCTCTTGTGCAGCATGCAAATGAGGATGTGGAGAAGATGATATTGGGCAACAAGTGCGATATGTCGGACAAGCGAGTGGTTAGCAAAGAGCGAGGCGAGGCGGTAAGCAGCAACAGAAGCAGAGAACAAAACAAAGTACAGAAAATAATTTCTGAATCGGTTTATCTTTGTCTCCCTCTCTCTCTCAGATTGCAAGGGAACATGGTATACGGTTCATGGAAACATCCGCCAAATCAAATATAAATATTGAACGTGCATTTTGCGAACTTGCCGAGGCCATATTAGATAAAACATCTGGACGCGAATCGGCCGAGAATCAGGAGAGGGTGATTGTCGATCGCGGTAATAGCGACAAGGCGCCGGGCTACAATAAGTGTTGTGCGTAATAAGGGTTATCGATAATCGATAATCGACAATCGGCACACACACTTCGACGCTAGTGTTTGTGAACGTTCGCCTCGTTGGTTTTGTGATCTACATATACATGCATACATACACACATACAGCCACACACACACCCACACATACAACAAGAACAACAACAACAAACTACATGCAGTCCTATATATATATATACACATATATATATATGCATAGCCGTACATATATGGAACCAACTTGGCAACCCTAGTGCTTTTTGTGTATTTCTTTTGTAATTTTTTATATAGAGATCGTTGTTTATAATATTATGTGTGTACTACTGTAACAAAACGAAACAGAATGTCTTTTCTACTGGGTGGCAACCCCGGCAACGAATGTTTCACTTTGTTGTCGTCTCGCTCTATCGACGCTTGCAAGGAGCAAGCAATATAGATATGCACACACACACAAACACACACTCACACGCATGGACAGAGACAGAGACAGCGATACACCTCGAACGAAAGATCCTACCTAAAGTTTTAAAATCAATTTTGAGAACAAGTGTAATTTGGAGCTCATTTACAAAGATAAAAGAAAAAGAATAAAAAGCAAACAGACACAAAATAAGAAACGTTAGCTAACGCGCACAACAACAACAGTAACAGCAACAGAACGAGACGGCGATAGAGAACAGCGAGTGGGAACAGTGGGATGTGGAAGGAGGAGCACTGCATTTATCCCTAGTTAGCTAACGTGAGACGAGACGGAAACAGAACGAACGAAAGAGACGCACATATGCCAGAGACACATGTGAACTTGTATATCGTTTATATAGTGTAATATAAACGAAAGAAAGTAAGAACAGTAACTAAAGAAAAGATAACGATAAAGGATAAATCTAAAAGAAGAGGAAACGTAACAAGAGATAACTTAACTATTTATGTATCCAGCTCAGTAATGTTTATTGTAACTAAAGTTTTTCTAATGCAACACCCTCTCTCTCTCACACACACACACACACGCGCACGCATTTTGCAGATAATTTAAGTTTTATCTATGAATATATACTATATATATATACGTATATCCCGATCAAGCGTTAGTTAGCCTAGCTTAGCTTCAACTTGCTTTTTGCGTTTTGTTATCGAAGAGAAAGAGAAGAAAGGAGAACATTATAAGATCTTTTATAAACTGTTTAGATGAAAGATAATGCCAAGACCTGAGGAAGAAGAAATTATGCGATCCGTTCTTTGAATCGGATCGATTTATATCGTATTGTATGTTTTATGTGTGTGTAATAATCGATTGTAAATGCGCTGAATAAAATTGGCAAGAGAAACTTCTTAACTATTGCAGCGTATTACTACTATATCTATATATACATATGTATATGTATAGAAATCGTGTGAGGTGTGTGGGAACAATGTGTAGATCACAGGCTGCTCCCCGGCATTATCGGCACTATCTCTCGTATATCTATTAGAAGTAAATAATATAAATTTGTATGTTTTTTTTGTTTTTTTTTTTTTTGATCGTCGTAATACTTATTATTTGTAAATGTATATGGATTTAGTGTAGTTGTCCACACCAAATGATTTAATGATTAAAAATATATAAAAAAGAGAACACTCTGAAGCGTCACATCTGATAAACCATTAATCAAAAACAGAATACAGAGAGAACAACAAAACAAAGAAGCGAAAATAAAACAAACAAAAACAAACCGTAAAGTGAAACAGCCATTTTTTATGAGTGTGTGAGTGAGACAGCAGCAGCAGTAGCAGAGAGGGAGCGCGAGGGAGGGAGAGAGGTAACATCAGTTGGCCGAGCGATGTACACAGACGCCCCCAATCCAGGTGGACAAGAGCTGCAGTTGATCGTCCAGCAGAATGAAATCCGCATCGGAATCAAAGTCCAAAGTTCCCTTCTGCCGTTCGATGCCCAGGCACTTGGCCGGATGCAGCGAGGCCGCCTCGATGGCAAACACACGAGAACAGTCTGCAAAGGAGAATAGACAGGATAGAGTAATGGGTAGCGTAAGAGAGGAGAGGGGGGGGGGGTCCCTTACCTGTTGCACGCTGAAAGATGCGCACACACTCATCCATGGGCGCAATGCTGCCGCAAAGTGTCTCTGTGCCGGCTATAAATGCCTTGCCCTGCTTCACCTCCAGCGGCAGCTGTCCAATGTGATGCACTCCATCCTGCAGGCCAAGCGCTGAGATGGCATCCGTGACCAGGATCAGACCCTGGGAGTGTGTGCGGTAGGCAATGCGCAGTGCCGCGGGATGTGTGTGCACCCCGTCGGCAATGATGCCAAAGTACACGGTCTGTCCTTGGGGTATGGCATCGGATGCTAGCAGGCCCACCAGGCCCGGATCGCGATGATGGAATGGCAACATGGCGTTGAACAGATGCGTGATCAGTGTCGCTCCATGTCGCACAGCGCGTTCGCCATCACTGAGACTTGCCATGGAGTGGCCCAGGGAAACGGTAATGCCAGCATTAACCAATTCCCTGATGACACCCGCATCCGGCACCTTCTCCGGTGCCAGTGTGATGATCTTGATGCG
This sequence comes from Zaprionus indianus, assembly GCA_018904595.1. NCBI lineage: Eukaryota > Metazoa > Arthropoda > Insecta > Diptera > Drosophilidae > Zaprionus > Zaprionus indianus. Next base: position 8,718,903 of record JAEIHA010000344.1, on the reverse strand, counting down.
ATCCAGCGAGCCATATGTGCGACGCAGGGTCTCCATACCCTGAGAGAGAAAAGGGGAGCAGGGATTAGTCGAGTTGAGTTGAGGTTTGCATTGGGGGGACACACGCACATTGTCGATTGTCTGTATGCAGTGCTCCGGATGGGCGCCCTTCTTCTGCGGATTGATGAAGGGTCCCTCAACATGGACGCCCAGTACGCCGGCGCCGCCATCGATCGTTGTTGGAATGCGCGGCAATATGCTGTGGTAGCTTTCGTTCGGTGATGTCACCAATGTGGGGCAGAACGAGGTGACGCCGCTTTTAACTAGACCCCGTGCCACAAGGCTAACGCCCGATTCTGTGGTGTCTTTGTCGTAGGAGAAATCAACACCGTAGCCACCTGTCGGCGAGGGGGGGAAACAATCAGTAAAATAGTGACAAAGAGAGAGAGAATAATTCGTATCAAATCTGCGTTGCTCTCTCGGTCGATTGCGATAAGATTAGCAAACTTTGATAGGCAGTAATCGATGGGGGTGGGTGAGGAGGGGAGTAAGAGAGGGAGAGATTAACTGGCATCAACTCTGCGTTGCTCTCTCGATCGTTGCAAATTCCGATTGCGATAAGACTAGCAAACTCTGATAGGCAGTAATCGAGGCTGTAACTGGGGCGGCATATGAATTAGCCGCTGACCTTGGCAGCCGATTGAAAGCGAAATTAAGCTCGAATTTACGTGTGTGTGTGTGGGTGTGTTGGGGGTTAGCATATGTTTACCGTTAATTTGTATATCTATATAGCCGGGCGCTATAATGGCACCACCGCAATCGATGCGTCGATGCGCCTTGGAGCGCTCGTCAAAGAACACGGGCTCTGGATTGATTATCCTGCCATTGCGTACCCAAAGATCGTCCTGGACGAGCTTATGATCGCGCACCAAACGGCAGTTGATGAACTGCAGCAGCAACTGTTGCCCGTCTCCGTCCGTGTTGCACATCGTTTGCAAATTATTGTGAGAGTGAGGGAGATAGAGCACGAAAGCCGTAAAAACGAATAAAATGCAAAACAATTTAACGGCCGACTCCGCGTCGCCGATGGAATGCAAAAGTCAAATGCTCCGAAACTGTCGATGTTCCCGTTCTAAATAAGCGCTGTTCGTGTGGTTTGGCCTCAGCTGTGCATTGTGTTGTTTTTGTCACCAAATCGGTACGCTGTTCCAGGCGGCGACTGTTTGGAATGAACAACAAATTCCGATAGTAATACGCACGCTGGGGGGCCCATAGGGAAATGCTATTTTCGTGTTTTGATATTATTATTTATAAATAAATAAACTATTGTCAAAGTATCAACTGTGCAGCTGCGTACACTAGTTGAAAACATGCAACAGTTGTTCATCGAAAGCTATCGATAACAAACAAGAACTATTTTTTTCTTTTGTCTGCGGTGTCATAGCAATAAGCAAATGACAAGATGACGAACTGTAAGTTGAAGTGGAGGTAAATCGATTAATGATTGAGTTTGAATTTAAATTTGAATTTGAATTTGATTACAATTTATTTTACTCAAAAAAAAAAGGCTTTTATTATCAATATTAATTATTTTATTAAGGAAAACCTTAAGGGATTGTAAGTTGTACTAAGTGACCTCAAATCCTCCACTTCCAAATTGCAGGCGAAACTCTTATCGCGTGGCTTTTGCGTTTTTTTTTTATTTTTGGTTTTCGTGAATTACTTAGATAAGCCTGTAAGTGTGGTGGAAACCCAAACTGATTCAAATATAACAAAGAAATTATTTTTACATCAGGCGTTGCGTTTGCGATAAGCTACCGCTTGAAAAAAGTAAATGCGGCCAAGACGCGAGCTGCACTCCCTTCTCTCTATCTCTCTCTCTCTCTCTCTCTCTCTCTCTGTTTGATAGCGATAATCTTTGCGGCCTGCATAGAGAAGTTTTGCTGTTGCAGTGGCAATTTGCCCGGCACCACAGCCGCACATTGTTTGTTATCTCTTCCACTTGTTCGTGTACTTTGCTGGCAAACTTTGCTGCAAGGCAGATACCATAAGGTGATTGAGAGGGGAGTGGGAGCAGTGGGAGCGGAGCGTAAATTGCGCTGCCTTTTCCATTTGGCATGCACTCATTTTGGGTTATCTGCTCCGGCACTTAATAAACTTAATGACTCTCGAAGCCTTTTTAGCCTCGCTTGAAAATTTGCTTGAGAATCGCCTGCCCCCGTGCCCAGTTCCCCCCCCCCCCATGCTTCATCTCATGGAGCACTCGAGTTAACCATTTTTCCCATTGCTCTCCCTCTCTCTCTGCCTCTCGGACAATCATTCACTGATAAGCAGGCCACTCCTTTGACAAGATTCCATTTGCAGCTAGCTTAACTAAGTTCTCGGCAAACCTAGCGTTGTCATGGACGAAGTCCTTTGATGATTCGCCCAAAAATGACCCGTGAATGTGGCAAGCCAGAGAGAGAAGGGGGAAGGGAGAGAGAGAAAAAAGGGAATCCGTAAACAAGCAACTGCATTAAAGTTATAATTAGTTGGCTCGTGCACTTGTACTTGCGGCAAATTAAAAAAAAATTATTTCATCCAAGCCCACGCACACGTTCTCCATCTCTGCCACTCGCACACCTCTCCCTCTGCCTCTTTCTCACTCACACACAAGCAGACTCTGTGAGTCTGCAAATGAGGCGAACGAGGCAATGGAAGACGTGACAAAGTATTTAAGAACAATATAGCGTACATATGTACATATATAACAAAAATAGTTCATATTTGTAGTTCATATTTTGAATCTTATTTGTTTTAAATTGTTCAATAGTTTTATTTCCTTTTAAAATTGTCTTTTTTTTTAAATCGCGTCGTGCAATTTTACAAACTGTCTTATTCACAAAGCCCGATCTTCGATAACGATTACCTTAACTATTGTTCTTTTGTTCTAATTACACGATGATTCCAAAATATAAGAACAACTATCGGAACTTCTTATCTTATCTTTAACATCGACTAATCGTTAACTGCGATAAAGCTTATTCGAATATACATATATGTAAATACAATAATGTAAATATAATGCTACACAATATACATATATAATTATTATCATAGTTATTGGCATATACTAATATTAAATATCACTGAATACTTTTTGTATAGGTTCTGCGACAAGTCAAAAAAGCTGTTTTACTAATTATTTTATGGTATAACATAGTCGAGTGGATCGAGAGCATTGGAAAACAATTTATCTCGAAGCGCACAGTGAGTATATCTAAGTACAAATATTTTCAACTCAGCCCAATTCCAGGGTATCCATGCAGTCGATCTCGTCTCTATGTATTCATTTGTGCCGAGCATGTACTGTAATATTATTTATTTACGACTTTTTCAACATGACTAGACAAACTGCAAGCAGGCAGGCAGGGAGGCAGGCTCAAGTCGGTGGCTTAAGGGGCGTGCCAGGGGCAGGGGTCAAGCTTGGGGTTCAACGGGTTGAAGGGTCTGTTTGGCACCACATGTTGCATTGCAGAATGATTGCGGTGCTGCTGCAGCACTGCACTGCAAAATGTTTTATTGCATCGCCAGCAAACAACGACGACGACAACTTGCGGGTGGCCACGGTGTATGTGCAAGTGTGTGTGTGTTTCTCTCTCTCTGTGTGTGTGTGCGTGTGTGTGTGTGTGTGTGGCCTGTGCCCTGCTTTGCGGCTTGTTGGAATTCCGCTACATTTTATTATGGCTAAACACGCATTCATTATGCTAGCCAGCGAGTAGAAGGTACCACACCAGCCACGCCCACCATACACTCCCACACCACTAACTCTCCTCCCCTTTGCCCCTTGCCCATGGATGCTCTTCAGCAGCAGACAAATGGTCGTGTGCCTTGCAGATGTGCAAGCGGCGTGACACGATTTCATGTTGAAATTCAATTCTTATCTTGTGCTTTGTGCGTATTTTCTTGTATTTTATTTATACTTCTATTTGTTTTTTACATTTTATATTAATTTTCCTAAATATATAATATATATACATACACATATGTATCTTAGGGTTACCAGATCAGCGACTTTCCGTACAGATTTATCTTTTTTTCCCGAGGTATTGCTTAATGTTGCCATATTTTGATTATATGCATTTTCCATGTATAAAAAACCAATAGAAAATTATGGAAACAGCAAGAAAAAAAAGAATTTGTAAATGAAATGAAACTCTATGGAATTTTAGACTTTTCTTTAATCACGCGCTCATCTCTAGTTAACGCGTGTTACGCCCCAAGACGGCCAAAGTGAGATGACTACGTGGCTCATTTAGGGTTCGACTAATCACAAATAACGCACATCGATTAGGACCACATCAAATGAGTTGGCTAAAATTGGAAATCTCCGGAAAATATCAACACAGCAGAATTAGAGAGAGCGAGAGAGAGAGATAGAAAGAGAGGGGAAAGAAACAATTAGCACGGCCAAGACATAATTGGCGTGCAGTTAGGTCTCTGATTAAAGAAGCAATCATAAAGATTAAGACCCATAATCCTTTGCAATTTGAGCACACGCATCGCACCCGGGGAAGGTACCGGGATGAAGGACGCGATTCACAGGAAACAACAAGAACAAAGCAGAAGCTGCTAACCAACTAATACGTGTAATAACGAACCACTGTGGCAGCCCCATTGTGAGTGATGTACCGCATAGATACCCTCTACATCTAACATGAGCTAAACTAGGCAAATCTCCTTCGATTCTCTATATGCCTCAGTCGATTTTATGAGAATTTAACGAAAATCGATAATCAATCATGTGCAATTTTCATTACAGAGTATTTATTAGTTGTCTCCAGCTTAGCAACCGCAAACAGAATGTGTCTCCCCAGTTGTGTGTGTGTGTGTATTGAGCAGATGCGGAATTGGACTCGTCGTGTACGTGAGGCAACAACAGTTGAAGTTGGGAATCAGGGAATCAGCTGTTGTCGGTGGAGACTGACTACAGGATAACCTACAGTACATACGCACATTACATACAAATCACATAACAGAAGCTCAATGTTTTTAATGGCTGTATCTAGTTTCTTCAAAGATTAGCCGATTGATCCATGTAGAATTCAACGAGATAAGACGAAAATGTTAAATAAATATTTTCGATTTTCGGCTTAGTTTAGGAGATATAGCCTCTTGTTGACGCTTGGCAACGGCAAAAGCTCGCAAAAGCTCGCCGCTGGCTTCGGTTGTTCTTCTCTTGGCGAACTTACTACGTTCTGAAGCTTTGGCGCGGCGAAATTATGCCGTTACCCCTTGACTTAGCATTGAAATGCATCTTCTGCAAGCTTTATTATCGGCTAAAGCTTTAAAAGCTTCAAAAAGCAACATACGATCAGCAGCATTAGCGTAAAGAAGATCGACAAATTATTCTGATCGTACCAGCTGCTTAGATTGGAAATGTGCCAGCAAGTTACTTGGTAGAACTTGGAACTGATAAATCGGTTATCGATCGTTATCGAAGATATCATGAAGATTTCCCCCCAGGAACAATATACACTTTTATTATTTCTTAAATAACTTTTATGTTAATTATTCGATCGAAGCCCAATTTTAGGAAATTCTTTGGGGCTTGGAATTAATGCATTGAAATGATAAAGCATTGAAATTACAAAAAAAATGTTATTTATGGATTAACAGGGGCGCAAGTGGGCGTGGCCAAAATCTGAAATAAACTTAACCTGCGGGCAATAATAACACATATTGATCTTAAGTTTGGTAGCTCTAGCTATTATAGTCTCTGAGATCTAGGCTTTCATACGGACAGACATGAGGACAGACATACGGACGGATATACGGACAGACAGATAGCGGGTTGTTTGGTAGTTTGTAGAAAAAGCTTTCGATTTAGTATGCTCAAGAGTCCGCTCTACCCATTCATAAATGCGAATCGAGCGCGAATGGCAAAGTTATTGGATGAGGTACCGCAAGGCAATGCAATTCCTGAATTGCCACATGACAGCCAACGTGATGAAGCCATATGTAACTGGTATAACTGATCTACAGGGAACTGCTTGTGATTGGATGCTTGATATACTTTGGTGCAGGCGGACTAGCCCAATCTGTTAACGAAAGCAACAAGGTATCACACTCTGTTTGTTTGTATACAATTAAGTTTTATGGCACTCTGGCGATAATTCTAAAGCACTGATAAGTGGGTATCTGTTCCGTTTCACCTTTGTTTCAATTTTGTCAATGGATACTCTTTGAGTTGGTTTTACTTCTACATATCAGTCATACTGGTGCTGCTTTAGGAATAGGTTCGTTGTTCCGTCCACAGTAAACACACTTCGTGACTCATACACCCAGTTCTGACAATGGCTGAGGTCGTAGATGTATTCCCTAACCAGGCGGACTTGAACGCACTTTCACCAGGCAAGTAAACGGAGTCACTTAGCGGTAAACAGACATTATTCTTACGATCTACGAGCTCTGGCAGGCATCTGCTTTGCGAAGTACGCTCCGCCGGAAGATCATTGGTACCATGGGCAAGTGGATCGAAGCCGAGCGGAGGCACGACTGCGCGAATCGGGCCAGGTAGGGAGCTACTTGGGTACGTATGTGACACCTATCTGGAGATGGTCCTTAGGTTTATTTGTTGGATATTCTCAGTGCGCAGGAGCGAACATCAGCAGGCCACTTATGTTCTCAGCCTTTTAACCGGCAAGGGCTGCCTGCACTTCGAGTAAGTTCTCTACTATATCAACTTCAGTATGATGTATGTATGTATGATCTTCGCCCTTTAGCATTGAGGTTATGTACGGTAAACTCTACTTTGCTGGAGATAAGTTCGACTCGCTTGTCGACCTAGTCGGCTACTTCAGAAAGTTCTGCTCCATCCACGAGGCAGATCACTTGAGGCTGCCGGTGGCACCCCCAGAGACGGTGAATGATAAGCATCGCGTGGTCGCCATCTTGGCAAACAGCCAACGAAGGATAAGAAAGTACACTCACTTGACCTTTTGCCGTGGAGACATTTTCACCGTACACAACGATATGGGCGGAGGTCTCTTGTGGGTAACGGACTTTCGGAGTGGAGAGCAGGGATTGATCTATCGTGGGTTCGTCGAGGACTTAGATGGGTCCATCGACCCCAATGTGGTGCATCCCTGGTTTCATGAGGTCGTGCCCCATTACACAAGTAAGCTTAGCACGTTGGGTCTTGGCCTGGAAAACTAATCGCCTTTTCTCTAGAATTCCTTGAGGCCGGTCCCAATAGCTTCGTGGTGGTGCCCAGCAAGGAGCAACCTGGCGATTACTCAGTTCGTATTTTGATTGACCACAGGATACGCGAAGTTCCTATTCGCTTTAGAGATGCCGCGTATGCGATAGGCGAGCGCGATAGGGAATTCGCCATTCTCAGCGACTTGATCGATTACTATCGCCACGCGCACATCTGGGAATGTCATTCCCTGGGAGCACCTGTCCAGCGATACAGCCAACCCCATCTCAGGGAATCCCTCTTACCGGAGGTAGCCGTGCGCCGCATACACCAATCCTCGGAAAGATGTTTCGATCTTTTCCTCACTATGCTCTATCGCAATACGAAAAGCCTGGGAAAACTGGAAATGAGAAGGAAAGAGAGCGATAACTGGATATCTGTAATCTGCGAGAGTAGGAAGGATCTGCACTTCTTCGGTGAGCAATACAATATGCCTCAGGAGCTGCAGCCCAAGGGTCGGATCGATCTATCTCAGGCATCGCTCTACGAATGCCACGACTCGCTCTGGAATCGTCCGCATTGTTGGCTGTTCGTCGAGTCGCTGGAGGGAAAACGAAAGGAGACGTACTTCTGTGCGGGCAGTCGAGAGTGCTACGACATGTGCATTGCGCATCTGCGTCCACTCTGCACGTTTCAGTTGGGCAACGCCCAAATGGATGTGCCCCAATCGCGACATGGAGCTTACCTCAGCGTTCGGGTGATGAAATTGTTGTCGGATCACGATAAAACGCTAACGCAGAGGGTTTATTTAAACTTTGCATTTGACCAGGCTGTGGTGGCCAGATCGGAAGCCCAGCTGCTGGCGAATGTTGACTGGAATATTGAGTTTGAGTTTGAGTAGGTGCTTTACCCATCTGTCCATAGCTTTCCCTACTTATCTGGTCTGTTCTCTCGTCAGTAATGTACCGTCGGATGTGAAGACACTGCGAATTCAGGTGATGCGAGAAGACCTGGAGGATGAGATGTGTTCGGCGGAAATCGTGTTGAGCAAGTTGGACTATGACCGCGAGCAAGATCGCTGCTACGATCTGAAGTGCAGGAACTCACTCAAGTACGGCCAGATGCAGTTGCGCACTTACTATTTAAACGATTTCATTATGCCGATCGAGGCGTATGCGCCGCTGCAGCAGATTCTGGTCGGGGATGACTTCTTAGTGCTCAATGTGCTCTCCGGGGTATCTGAGCCAAAAGATCATTTGAGGTTGGCTCAGTTGTTGCTCAATGTATACGCGCGTGAGAATTGCGTTCGGACGGTACTGATATATCTCTGTGTGGTGTCCTTGGTGGACGAGGGCCAGACAATTTTCAACGAAGGAACACTGGAGGACATGATAGTAAAGTTGTTCATGCGTCGTGAGTGCAGTGATTATGCCAAGGCGCTGCTCACTGAGACGGTGCAACGCATCATCGCCATCGTGGTTGCCGCTGATGGGTCAGAAGATCTCACGTTGCAATCCCTCGATTGGATTGCCAAGGACATCTTTGAGAATGAGAGAGATATCACTTGTCCGACCAGTGTGACATATATATGGAGTTGCGTAGAATTTCCAGCCATGAAAAATTGGAACATGGATCGAGCTAAACGCATCAATTTCATCTCCCAGTTTATATTCCGTTTTGTATTCTGTGCTGCCTTAGAGGATCCGCAGGGCTTCGGCCTGATTGACAGGCGTCCCAGCCCGCAGGCGTCGAGGCACCTTAACAGATTGTCAGAATGCTTTAGGCAACTGGCAACGCTGCAGGAATTCGACAGCGATCGGGTAATGCTTTCCATGTGTATATATGATATATAATATCTGCCTCAATCTCGTACAGCATCCCGATATGGTGGGCTTTAACCCCTTTATACGCGAGCACAAGCAATCTGTAATTGATCTGAGGGACCAATTCGAATACGATTTCGCAAAGGAGCTCGAGCCAATGAAGACAGACGGATTGACTCTCAGCAGCGGTTTGTTGTTAGCTAGTATAGCTTGCTACTACTAGAATTATGCAATTTCCATTTCCATAGCCCGCGATTTGAACAGCATTCACTACTTTTGTGAGTTGCATTTGCTTGATCTGCAAGAGCGGCAGAACAGCCATTGGCAGCAGACACTGATCAGGGTTACCAAAGAGTTGTCGGAGAAGAAGTCCCAGTACCGCGAGGCGCACCTCAGTCAACGTTCGAGGACCTTGTCCTGTACAAACACTTAGTACGTTGGTACTAATTTAATTATATATTTGCTTCCAAACGGATCGTTGTTTACTTGGTTGGTAAAGCTTTCTTTTTGCAACTGAGACACCCGAGAGCTCACAGAAAAGGGATAGGGTGCTTTTGTAATAAAGGTACCTTTCTGGCGTAAAGAATATCTTGGTTCACTATTCGTTCCCAAGCTACCTGCTACGATTGAAGTTTATTATAAAATTGTGCCTAAGGAAACAAATTCCGAATGCAATAGGAACGACTGAGTGTACTTGCCAAAACAACAAGGTATCACACACTGTTTGTTTGTATACAATAAAGTTTTATGGCTCTCAGGCGATAATTCTAAAGCACTGATAAGTTGGTATCTGTTCCGTTTCACCTTTGTTCCAATTTTGTCAATGGGTACTCGTTGAATTGGCTTTACTTCTACATATCAGTCATACTGGTACTGCTCTGGGAATAGGTTGGTTGTTCCGTCCACAGTTAACACACTTCGTGACTCATACACCCAGTTTTGGCAATGGCTGCGGTCGTAGATTGGAGGGACTTGGAGTTGCTTGAGGTACAAGATATACAATACATATATTACTGATGTAAATAAGGCCCGTATAGAACATAGGTTCGGGCACTTTTGCTGAAGTCTACAAGGCAACGTGGTCAAGGGGAAATGGAGAAGAAGCAATGACTATTGCGATCAAGGAACCCAACAATGACAACATCGCAAGAGAGAACATTGAGCGGGAAATCGAGTTTATGTACCTTGTCAGCCATGAGAATATTGTGTCCATATTCGGAAGCAGCGAAAATCCACAGAACCTCAGACCCTGCATCCTGATGGAGTACACCGACTGCGGATCTCTCTACAATTATCTCCACAACGGTGGCGTGCAAGAACGTGCGTATTCGTACTTGGATTGCCTACGATGGATGCATCAGTGTGCCAAGGTACTAAGGAGCAGTTTATCGATATGATAGATGTTCTCAATCACTCATTCGCTTTCCAGGCAATGGCGCACATTCACAGCATGAATCCCAAAGTCATTCATCGCGATCTCAAAACTCAAAACTTGCTTCTGTTTCAAGATTATCAAATATTGAAAATATGCGATTTTGGTACTGCGAGCAGTGTGGATGGAACGAATATGGTGGGGACAGTGAACTATATGGCACCTGAGGTAAGATCTCAGCAGTTTAGTGCATTATACTTTCAATGGAGCCAGAGTTTGTCAATCGATTTTCTATCAAAAAAGATATAGACAAAGATAAAGATAAAGATTCTTGTGCCCACAGGTCATGCACTCCAATGCAGAAAACAAGTACACTGAGAAGTGCGATGTCTACAGCTTTGGCATTATACTCTGGGAAGTTCTGGCAGGAAGGAAGCCTATGTCGCACTTAAAGAACAATATCGAAAGTGTCATAGTCCATCTAGCTGGTTGTGGTAAGAGTGGGAATATGAAGGGAGTAATCCCTGATTGATTGTGTCATGCCTGTATGTCTGTATCTCTTTCGGTCTGTCCGTATGTCTGTATGTCCGTATGTCCGTATGTCCGTATGTCCGTATGTCCGTATGTTCGTATGTCCGTATGTTCGTATGTCCGTATGTCCGTATGTCCGTATGTCCGTATGTCCGTATGTCCGTATGTCCGTATGTCCGTATGTCCGTATGTCCGTATGTCCGTATGTTCGTATGTTCGTATGTCTGTATGTCCGTATGTCCGTACGTCCGTATGTCCGTACGTCCGTATGTCCGTATGTCCGTATGTCCTTTTGCCTGTATGTCTATATGTCTCTATGGCTTGTGAAATTTGTTGACAGACTAGCTTCTCTAATAGCAATTAAGATTTACTATTAGTGCCTTGATTCCTTGATCATAATTCCAAAACTAATCACATTTCAACATCCTTAGGAGAGCGTCCACCACTGCATAATGTCAATAGATATGCGAATTGCAATGATATTAAATCTTTGATCAAGGCCTGTTGGAACGGCGATCCAAGTAAACGACCGACAATGACGATCGTAGAGTCGTATTTGTTTGAGAAGTTAAGGTCACCGGCAACAATATTTCCCAACCTTGCGGACCTCTACGCACTCTCACCAGGCAAGTAAACGGAGTCACTTAGCGGTGAACAGACCTTATTCTTATGATCTACGACCTTTGGCAGGCATCTGCTTTGCAAAGTACGCTCCGCCGGAAGGTCATTGGTACCATGGTCAATTGGATCGAAGCCGAGCGGAGGCACGACTGCGCGAATCGGGCCAGGTAGGCAGCTATTTGGGTACGTATGTGACAGCTATCTGGAGATGGTCCTTAGGTCTATAACCCTTTCCCCTTTGGGTATTCTCAGTGCGCAGGAGCGAACATCAGCAGGCCACTTATGTTCTCAGCCTTTTAACCGGCAAGGGCTGCCTGCACTTCGAGTAAGTTCTCGGCCTGTGGCTAAGCTACTATATGATCTCAGTATGATGTATGTATGATCTTCGCCCTTTAGCATTGAGGTTATGTACGGTAAACTCTACATTGCTGGAGATAAGTTCGACTCGCTTGTCGACCTAATCGGCTACTTCACAAAGTTCTGCAACATCCACGAGGCAGATCACTTGAGGTTGCCGGTGGCACCCCCAGAGACGGTGAATGATAAGCATCGCGTGGTCGCCATCTTGGCAAACAGCCAACGGAGGATAAGAAAGTACACTCACTTGACCTTTTGCCGTGGAGACATTTTCACCGTACACAACGATATGGGCGGAGGTCTCTTGTGGGTAACGGACTTTCGGAGTGGAGAGCAGGGATTGGTCTATCGTGGGTTCGTCGAGGACTTAGATGGGTCCATCGACCCCAACGTGGTGCATCCTTGGTTCCATGAGGGCATTCCCCATTACACTAGTAAGCTTACCACCTTGGGCCTTGGCCTGGAAAACCTTATTGCCTTTTCTCTTTCCTCTAGAATTCCTTGAGGCCGGTCCCAATAGCTTCGTGGTGGTGCGCAGCAAGGAGCAACCGGGCGATTACTCCGTTCATATTTTGATTGAGCACAGCATACGCGAGGTTCCTATTCGCTTTAGAGATGCCGCGTATGCGATAGGCGAGCGCGATGGGGGATTCGCCATTCTCAGTGACTTGATCGATTACTATCGCCACGCGCACATCTGGGAAGGTCTTTCTCTGGGAGAGCCTGTCCAGCGATACCGGCAACCCCATCTCAAGGAACCCCTTCTACCAGAGGTAGCCGTGCGCCGCATACACGAATCCTCGCAAGAGTGTTTTGATACTTTCTTCACCATGGTCGTTTTCAATACGAAAAGCCTGGGAGAACTGGAAATGAGAAGGAAAGGGAGCGATAACTGGACCAAATACAACGTATTTGTAATCTGCGAGGGTGGGAGGGATCTGCTGTGTTTTGGCGAGCAATACAATATGCCTCAGGAGCTGCAGCCCAAGGGTCGTATCGATCTGTCTCGGGCATCGCTCTACGAGTGCCACGAGTCTCTCTGGAATCGTCCCCATTGTTGGCTGCTTGTAGAATCGCTGGCAGGAAGACGAAAGGAGACGTATTTCTGCGCGGGCAGTCGTGAGTGCTACGACATGTGCATTGCCCATCTGCGTCCACTCTGCACGTTTCAGTTGCGCAACGCCCAAATGGATGTGCCCCAATCGCGACATGGAGCATTCCTCAGCGTTCGCGTCTTGACTTCTGTGAACGTAGGTGGTGCAACGAAAACGCAGCGAGTTTATTTGAACTTTGCACTTGACCAGACTGTGGTGGCCAGATCAGAAGCCCAGATGCTGGGTACAGTCATGTGGAATATTGAGTTTGAGTTTGAGTAAGTGTTTTCGCGATCAGTTCATAGCTTAACTTACTCATTGGATCTGTTGTTTCGTCAGCAATATACCGCCGGATGTGAGGACACTGCAAATTCAGGTGATGCGAGACAATGCGCACGAGGAGATGTTCTATATGGACATCAAATTGAACACATTGGACCACGACCGCGAGGAAGATTGCTTCTATAATCTGAAGTGTAGATTCAAGAAGTATTCTCCATACTGTAGTGGAAAGGATAAGATGCCGATGTTGTCCCACGACATGAAGTCAAAGGAATATTTGTCGGGCAAATTTCAGTTGCGCACCTTCTATTTGAACGATTTCATGTTGCCACTCACCGCGTATGCGCCTCTACGTGAGCTGATGCTCGAGTTTGACATCCTGGTCTTTCGGCTGCTGTCCTCGGCAGCTGAAGTGCACGATCATTCGTGGTTGGCCAGCCTATTGCTCAGGATATTCACGCGTGAGAAGTGCGATGCGTCGCTGGTGGATAAGCTCTGTAAGTGGCAGATATCCATGGCGGAGGAGACTTATACACTTTACGTCGCAGACACACTGGAGAATACGATGCTGGATTTGTTCATGCGTCGTGAGTGCAGTGATTATGCCAAGGCGCTGCTCACTGATGCGGTGCAACGTATCATCGCCAGCGTGGAAACCGCAGAAGATTTAATGTTGCAATCTCTCGACTGGATTGCCCAGGACATCTTTGAAAATGAGAGAGAAATCAGTTGTCCGACCAGTGTGACAGTCATTTGCCGCAACATACAGTCGATAGCCAGGAGCAAATGGCCCATAAATCGAGCTAAATTCAGCACTTGCATCTCCGAGTTTATATTCCGTTTTGTGTTCTGTTCCGCCTTAGAAGATCCGCAGGGCTTCGGCCTGATTGACAGGCGTCCCAGCCCGCAGGCGTCGAGGCATCTCAACAGATTGTCAGAATGCCTTAGGCAACTGGCAACGCTGCAGGAATTCGACAGCGATCGGGTAATGATGTCCATGTGTGTGTGTGATATATAATATCTGCCTCGATCTCTTACAGCATCCCGATATGGTGGGCTTCAACCCCTTTATACGCGAGCACAAGCAATCTGTGATTGATCTGATGGACCGATTCGTATCAGAGTCCGAAGGGAAGACCCTTCCGGAGATTGCGGTAGAGAGATTAACTATCATCACTGACGATTCTGGTATGTCATACGGCTAGTATAGCTTTCGAACACAGAATAACACTCTTTTTTGTTTGTAGTTCGCGACTTGAATGACATTCATTACTTTTGTGAGTTTAGTTCGGTTAAATTGGCAAGGCTAAAGGACTCTCAGTGGAAGGAGAAACTAATGAAGGTTACCAAAGCGCTAAGTGAGATGAAGTCCCAGCAACGCAGCAGACAGATCAACGAACGAGAAAGATTGCCGTGGCCACCTCGACCACGTGTCTGATATATACAAAAATATTTCTGCAGAGGATTGTTTAATTAATATTTAAAAATAAATAATGATTTGTATTTTCTTTCTTTGTGATTTTCAAGCTGCAAATATTTTCTTTTTATTTATATTAATTTCTTTAAATATATTTTTATTAATTTTTATTTATTTTAATTGTATATATATGAATTTTCGCTTAATAAATAACTTATACTTCAGTGAACACCAACAGAGTCCGACTAGTTTGCTTCGTTTCGATACATGCACATTGATTGATCGCACTGAGCAAGTTATCGATTTATCGCACTGCTTGTGCGCCTTAGAGTCCGTAGGGTGGTGAATAGTGCTGATGGTAAGGTTGCATGGCAGAGTGGTGAGATGTCAGGCGATCAATTGGTTAGTTTGGGCTATTGTCGCCTTTCCCTCTCCTACTCTATCTCTCTCTCTCTCTCTCGTCTCTGACTCGTCTGTCATCAGAGGACGCGCCGCTATTAATTATCACGTTAAAATGTAATTAATTAAAGATGTCGTCGGCGCAGCGCTGCTCAACGTCGCTGTTGCTGGCGATGCTGTCGCTGTCGCTGTCGGCGCTGGCGCCAGCACCGGCGCCCGCACATAACTTTCAATGAAAAGTTAATAAATTACATAATACCGAAAACGAAATTACAAACGCCGTCAACGACGACAGCGACAGCCGCAACAAACGGCAACAGCAAAAACAACAACAATATAACGTTACCTGATAACAAATCAAACGAAACGTTTGTTCTGTCTATCGACAGAGCCGTTGCACAGTGGTACCATTGCTCAAAACGTTATAGAGCATTTTCCATCTCATTCTCTCACTGTACGTAAAGATTTGAGTGGATGAAGATGGATTTTCTTTATATTATCAATCATATCATATCTATCATATCTATCACATTTATCATATCTATCATATCTATCATATCTATCATATCTATCATATCTATCATATCTATCATATCTATCATATCTATCATATCTATCATATCTATCATATCTATCATATCTATCATATCTATCATATCTATCATATCTATCATATCTATCATATCTATCATATCTATCATATCTATCATATCTATCATATCTATCATATCTATCATATCTATCATATCTATCATATCTATCATATCTATCATATCTATCATATCTATCATATCTATCATATCTATCATATCTATCATATCTATCATATCTATCATATCTATCATATCTATCATATCTATCATATCTATCATATCTATCATATCTATCATATCTATCATATCTATCATATCTATCATATCTATCATATCTATCATATCTATCGTATCTATCACATTTATCAAATCTATCAAGATTTTTAAGCGAAACAATCAGGTCAGTCCCACTGTGCACAGGGGTGCACCCTCGTTGGGCGGGTGGGGGCCTGTGCGTGTGGCTTGGCCCGCATAATCCGCATGCAAAACAAATTAATAAATAAATAATAAATATGCGTAATAATAATGACTAAAGAAATATCAGAAACAATAAATTTTATTTGAGTAGTCGCCAAAACCGCCGCCGACAAATGCCAAAAACAAAAGCAAAAATTATTAATGAAATTGTTGGCACACTCCCCACGACGGCGGCAGCAGTTGGGGCCGGTGGACATGGCTGCTTGGCGCTTCGTCCTTGTGGGGCGTGGCAAGGGCAGGGGCCGGGGATGGGGGAGTCTGGTTGTCATAAACGTTTATAAATTTTTATGCGCTTAAATAAAATGCGCAACAATATTAAAAGTGATGCGTCGCGGTATATTAAATAGATGCGATGCTGAAACTCAGGGCCGGCTCATCCAGCGAGGGTAGGCAAAGGGCGCTTTAAAATAATTTATCGCATGCAATATTCACACTCACGCACGCACACACACACACACACGCACGCACGCACGCACACACACATGCATCGAGTGAGTGCGTGTCGCTTGTTTTGGCTTCTGCTTTTTCCACCTCTTTCGTCTCCTTTTTCGCCTTCATTTTCGCACGCTTGCGACGCACATTTGTAAGCAAGTCAGGCAATCGCTTGCCCAATTAAGTGCGATGAAGCATACATGCACCCCCGCCTACCACCCTTCCCTCCCCACACACACACACACACCCTCAACACACACGTACACACGCACGTTATCACAATAGCTAATTCAGAAAGTCAAAACACTCGGATTTCAGCTCATAACAGCCAAATAAACAGCGTAACGCATCATGCCACGCCCCCTCTACTCCCCTACATACCTCTCCCTACCCACCGCCCGCTCTTTCTTCACATTTTGGGCAATAATCAGTGCTCTGCTGAGCATCATTAACGGTTAAAAAGTCTGAGAATTATTTAGATGCTTTAAAGAGGGAAGAGGGCAACACTTTTTACAGGGTATGACGAACACAAACAATAAGGGAAAATTTAAGTAACCGGATGTTAATTCTATCAGTCAATATTATAGTGAGAGAGAGAGAGAGAGAGGAGAACCAGGGCCGTAGCGAGGGTCTCGGGCGCTTTTTTGCCTTGCTTGAAAATATACTATGCTTTTGGTTCATAAAATCTTTCACATGTGAAGAAACTTTGTATATTTATAATGTTAATAATTGTAAATATATACCTTTTATATATCTTAACACTCACCACATAACAAATGCTGCAAATCTGCCGCACTCTCTTCTTCTTCTTCCCCGCAGTCCGCCCCTGCTGTCAGCTGATTTCAGGCAAAATCATTTGACTTGTCAACGTCACAACGATGTGAGTCATTTTATGCAAGTCGACGAAGGAGTTGAAAGAGGAAAATATACCAAAAAAAACGAGAAAGAAATGAAGAGAGAAAGGGAAGCAGAACGAGGGCGAAGGCTCTGGTGGGAAGTGTGGCAACATGTTACCCGTTTATCAAACGCTTTTCGAATGTTGTGTGACATCTTCGCGGGCAATGCGTTTATCATTCCCGTGCCACTTCGACTTCGACTTCGACTTCACCCAACCCGCAATCCCCTTTCTCAGTCACTGTCCCTTCCTGTTCGTCGTCTATTCCTTTCTCACACCAGCACACCTGCATCTTCAGTCAAAGTGAGAGAGAGAGAGAGAGAGAGAGAGGGAGCGAGCGAGCGAGGAAGAAAAAGCGCAAATCAGCCGCAATTGGCGCTGACAGACGCAACCAATGCAAAGCTATTCCCTTTGTGTGTGTGTCTGTGTGCGCAATGCTTTGTGTCTGTAAATGTGCATGTGTGTCTCTCTGTGTATGTGTTTGTGTATGTGCGTGCGTGTGTGCGTGTGTGTGGCTTTGACATTATTTGTGCTGCAAGCTGACAGATGTTCGCTACGGCAGCATTAAATTGAATTTTGACATTTCTTTGCCTTCATATGCCAAATACTACGACAGAAAGACGCGCGCACACACACACATACACATGCATACTCGCGAGTCAGACAACTTACACACACACAGGCACACACACACACACACACACACACACACACACACATACACAGAAACTCAGCTACTTACTCACTTCAAGTCGTTTTACTTCATTTCAATCGCTGTTTAAGCCACAATGCAGTTGTCCAACTTAGGCGAGTATAGGTCGAGCATACCCCAAGGCATACCCATTACAAAATACAGCTACCTAGCTTTATTCGCTTCAGCCGTAACTCTCTGTACCGCAGCTGAATATAACGTACTTTGGCCCGCATAAGTATGCAATGGAAATTAAGCCTACCTTTATCCTCTTCCCTTCTACTCCATTTAGTGGCAGCATTAACAGGCTGAACACAATTCAATTCTTAAAATCCCTTCGCTTACAGGGTATCTGCAAACACAAATAAAAAGAATTGTAGTTTCTTCTAATTGATAATCAATAATGTACATAAAAACTGTGCTCACACTCCTCGCCCATCTACTTCAGCAGGGTATATGAGTGTTAATTCATCATTGTTGTCAATTTCAGCTTAGATCTTTCAAGTGAAGAGGGAGAGTGGCAGAATGTGACAGAGAAAAGGAGAGTGAGAGAGAGAGAGAGAGAGAGAGAGAGAGGGAGTGAGAGAGACTCACCTTCTCTGGTATGCCATAGATGTGTGCGCGAAAGTTGTGACGTTTGAGTTTTGCATTCCAGCGGAAAAGTCCATCAATCATTTAGCTAAACGATGTTAATTGGAATTCATTGTCAAATTCCAAGCTGAGTGCCCTGAGTTCTGGCCTGGGGAGGAGGCGAAAAGAGTGCAGGATACCCTATAAGGTTGGCTGTCAGGTGAGAATCGGAATACCTCACATTCTTTAAATGAAACTTGTTTTAAATTTTTGATAAACACAAATGAGAAACGAATTGATTCAAAGTGAAACTTCAAGGTGGCCGTAGAAAGGGAAGCTACGCTGGCAAGGTGACCATACTTTAGAAGAAAATGAAAATAGAAGTAGACACTACGCATCAAAAAGGAAAATAAAATCTCTTACAGTGACCATAGAAAGGAAAGCTGTGCTAGCAGGGTGACCATACTCGAGCAGAATTAGAGAATAAAATAATGTAATAATAATAAAAAAGATTGAACCTCGGGAAACATATGCTACGCTAGCAGGGTGACCATACTCGAGTATAAGGAGAGAATAAAATAATATTACATTAATAATAGAGATTGAACCTGGCAGGGTGACCATGCTTAAGCAGAAGAAGATAATAGAAACAAATAGTGCGAATCAATAATGATATGAAACCCCAAGGTGACCATAGAGAGGAACCATACTAAAGGAAAAGGTGACCATACCGAAGGAAGTATGCCCTTATCTAGCAGTGAAATGGCACAAGGAAACACTCACCAGGGTATCTTCGAGTAGAGTTAGTTCTTCTCGACTTGTTGACTTTAAAGTGGCAGCAAATAGCGCAAAGCTATCGAGCTGCAGTAAAAACAAAGCATAAGTACACACACACACAGACACACAGTCGGACACACATAAACAGGGTCGCATTGATGACCATAATGATACACAAACAATTGCCGGGGCATTTCAATTCAATTCGATATATAAGCATGGTATCTTTTTTTTTCATTCGTTTTTTTTTTTTGGTATCTTTCCGCTTTGCCTTCGTCCATGGCAGTCCCTGGCTTGTCCCACTGTCCATCCCCTTGTCCATCCCACTGTCCATGCCACTGTCCGTTGCCGGAACCTAAAAGTTGTTTTGACAGTAGCCAAGATTGAGTTCTTATTCAATTTGTACGGATTTGTACGTTGGCCAGCGCCTTCTTCCCATCTTCCCATATTCCCCTTTCCCTTTCCCTTTCCCTTGCCCGTTGCCTTCATGCGCACCCTTTACCTCGTTAGCTGGCGGTACTGCCCCACTCCCTTCCCCCTCAACTGCTTCTTTCGTACGTCAGCTGCCGCTCTTGGAATTTATTTCATATTATTGCCCTCGACGTTGTTGTTGCGTCACTATTTGGCCTTGTTTTGGCAACTCTGGAACTCGCAAACTTCTTGCTGTATGTGTGTGGTGGGGCCAGGAGGGGGAGGAGGGGTGCTGGCAGGCAAGTGGCTGTTGTGTAGCCTCAGCTGCAGTTAACTTATGCCCAACCTTTCACCTTTCCCTGCCCCTTGTTGTCTGTTGTCTTGGACTGTACTGGACAGTGGCCCGCAAAAGTATGCTACGAAAGTGTTGTACAGTACGCACTGCTTGGTGTGCACTACCATCCATAGGTTGCTTAGGGTTGTCGCCTTAATTGTGTTTATTTTACTGTCTTAATTGAGTTTTCTGACTAACCAGGGTTGCCACACACACAGTAGGAGCAGTATTGCCAGCTCTAGTACTGAAATTCGTTTGTTTTATAAGGATTTCGATTTGTATTCTTCAATTTTAGCCGTTGTTCTTTAACAGAGTTGTCACCTTCGAATGAAATTGACCAGAGTTGCCATGAAAGTGGAGTAAAGCAAAGATTTTGCATATTTTATTTGGAGTCTAACGTCTTAACCCATTTTTTGACCAGGGTTGCCACCCAGTGGGTGCTTCCTTATTCAGTAGAAGCAGTGTTGCCACCTTAAATAATGGCATCTACACGAAATTCGTTTGTATGGTACAGATATCGATATGTATGTTCCATTCTTAGCCCTTGCTTATGACCAGAGTTGCCACCTTTGATAGAGAATGATCAGGGTTGCCACGCAAGTGAAGTTAAGCAACGAATTTTCTTATTCTATTTACGTTTGAAGTCTTTTTTTGACCAGAGTTGCCACCCAGTGAGAGTGCCCACTGTGCCAGGCATGCAAATGCTGACCATGACTTCGTGACGACTTCGACAGCGACTATTGTGACTGTTGGCCAACTCAGAAATTCTCAGTGCTGCTCTCTACCTCTCACCCTCGCTCCCTCCTGCCTTGTCCTCCATCGTGCCTCTTGTTCTGTGCTCCACTTCGAGTTCGAGTTTCTTGAATTGCTGCGGATTTCTTTGTAAGTGGCATTTGTTGTTGTTATTTTTGTCTTCCCTTCCTTTGTTTCAACTTAATAATACGATTGTTCTTACTGTTGCAGTTATGGTTGTTGTAGTTTTTGTTGTTGTTGCTACTGTTGTTGCACACATGTGCAGCATGAGCTGTAAGCCAAAAGGCAAACAACTATCGGGGCAAGTTGTTATTTTTGTAATTGGCACTTTTAGTTTAGTTATCGATAGCGATAGCAGAGTTGCCAACTACCTTTGCACCCAAAGAAAATTAATCAAGTTTTGCGATACACCCCTTCACTCTCCCCCTCCATCTGCCTCTGTTTTTCCCTCTGCCTCTCTCTGTTCCTCTCTTCTCCCTCTCCCCCTACTTCGATGATCTTCAAATGCCTGCTTTCTTCTGTTGTATATTTATGAACTGTTGCCCGCCACTGGCACAGCTGACATGGCTACCTGACCCTTCCTATACTCTACCTCCCCCCTGCCCCCTCTAGCCACGCCCCTGCTTCGCCTCAAGTGGCTGCTAACCACTTTTGGAGATGAGCTGCGCATTTTTTGCTGCCTCTGCTGCTGCTTGAAATTTCTCTGCGCTTATTTGTTGTTCGTTTGTTGTTATACCCTGTACAGGCTGCTGCAAGCGAGCATGCATGCTGAGTTGTGTATAGTGGACAGCGTGTCTGTGTGTCGTGCATGCCCTGCCTAGCTGGGCCCTTGCCTGGCACTGGGTTTAGTTTTGTAGCGCGACTCCAAATTGCCAACTTAGTTGTTATTTGTTGGCTGTCTGGCCGATGGAATGTCGACTGGGGCGAGGAGCGGGGGCAGGGCTGCCTTGGGGCGAGGGGGAGGGTGCCCGGGTGCTGTTGCGGGCCAATATTCGTGGCCGGCGCAGCACACTCTGATGGCTCTCACGTCACCACTTCTGCAAATTGCGGCAATAATGCAACAAAGGTTTCTTGGGAAACACACACCAAATTGCATGCGCTGTGGCTCAAGGGGCGTGGCAAGCAGAACACCAGCAGCGAGGCAAGAGAGAGGGGGCGGGGGGTGTTGTAGATGGCACTTGGGTTGGCGACTCGAAGACGCCGTCAGTCACTTTCTGCTGCTGTTGCTGCTGCTGCCCCTTGGCCCTTGGCTGCATTTCATTTTCCATTTTTCGCAATACCCTGCAACGTGCACAGAGTGTGGGGTATGTCGATTATACATATTACTCTTAATAATTATTCTTTTGACATTTTAGTTTGTTTTTTTGCGGCTTTCTGGCTAGCAGAGCAGAGCTAACTCAGCTAGTTTTGGCTCCTCTTGTAAGTAGCTCTTCCTTTTGATTCCTTTGCTTGCCACTTGCATTTTATAGGGTATCATAGCGTCGTTTCCGACACGACATTAGTATTTAGCTTTAGCTTGCTTTCATTTTGATTTTGCTTTGCTTCTTTCCTCTCTCTCTCTTTCTCTCTCTCTCTCTCTCTCTCTCTCGCAGTCGCTCGTCTTTTTTCTCTGTTTACATTTTCAGTTGCTGCTGTTGCGGTTTCCGCTTTGGTTTTCATGTTGCAAGCAACATTTTTGTTTGTAATTTACTTTGGAATGCCGCTTGCCGCTTGCTGCTTGCCACATGCCGCATGCCGCTCGCTGTTGTCGCTGCTGCTGTTGCGCTGCTATTGCGGTTTTCTAAGAAAAATCTTTGTTGACCAACCTCTTAACGGTATATGGGGAATTCGCGTAATTGCAACAACGCAAGCACGCTCTGCCTCCCCCCTGCTCCACTTCCTCTTCCTCTCCCCTCTCTCTCTTGCACTCCTTCTCTGTCTTATTCTTTAAGTGACTGTTGACTGACGGCAGGCAAATCAACTGACAATGCAAGCAACCGATGCGGCTTCTGCCTGCATTGCTCATACGCCACGTGGCACGCCCTGTAGTTGCTTTGCGGGTCATGTGTAGGGGGAGAGGGGAAAGAGAAGGTACAGCCGTTGGGGTGTGTGTACATAGTAAGTATCTCCATAGCTTATATCTGTTGTTTATCCATAGCTCCAATCTTTGTTAATCTCATTTACGATTGACGAATCCTGTTGATGATTTCGACAACACCAGGCAACTCTAGTGCGCAGGCAGAGTTGCCAGGGCAACCACAATCCAATTGGTATATATTTTTTTTTTGTTTTTTACCCAACGCACTCGGTTTACATTCACATGGACATTCATTCACTTATTCGTTGATTCACAAGCAAAGAACTTCTCCCCTCTTTGTGCTTCCGTTTTTTGCTAATTTTCGCTGTTTGCCTCATCGATGTGGCGGACTTTTTTGTCCGCCCGCCTACTGCCCAAAACGAACCTCTCCCCCCTGCGAACCCCCTTCAACCCCTGCTACGCTTCTGTGGTTGCCCCGTCGCTTGCAATTAATTCACAATATTCGCATCACGTAGCAAGATTCTATCGCCAAACAATTTCATACGTATTAACGCGATGTCGAAAGTGAAAACAGCAGAGCACAAACAGCGCACTGCCACGCCCCCCTCCCTCCACTCCCCCTTACTCTGGGCCCCCTTCTCCGAGCTGTGTTTCATTTGAGCACCCTCTGAATAAACTACCAGAAAGCACCTGCACATTGGAAGAGTTTTAAATTCCTTCTTTTTTCCCTCCACAATGGGAGCTTCGTCTATGGAGTTTGTTAGGGGTAGCATGTGAGAGAACGAGAAATATAAGGAACATGATAATATTATTTATTATTATTTATTTGTTTATTTAATTTTTTTATTTTTTATTGCTTTGTTTTTGTGTTTCTTTATTACTAAATTTTTTTATTGCTTTATTTTTAATTTCTTGTTTTTTCTTTATTTTCTAAACCTTTTTTTATTTATATCTTTTATTCAGTATTGAATTATTTCTCAATTTCTTTATTTTTAATTTATTAATTTATTTTTTTACTTCCTTATTCCTTTTTTTCATATTATTTTTTTTTTATTTAGGAAAGTTTGTTTTTTTTCTCTATTTTTATTTCTTTGTTTGTATTTCTTTTTTTATTTATTTTCATTTTTATTTGATTTTTATAAATAAATTCTTGATTTTTAAAGTAATTTATTTTAAGATTAAGTGTTTTTGTTTTCTTTTTTATATCTTCGGTTTTTTTATTATATCCTTAATTCTTAATTTCCTTATATCTTTATTTTTTCTCTATCTCTTTTCTTCACTAAACTTTTTTACTTCTTTCTTTCATTTTTTCTTCATATCCGAATTTATTTTTTTTATATTGGTCTTCCTTTGATATTTTTGTTCATTTTCTTTAATTCTTAGAAGACATTCCTTTTTCAGTTTTTTACAGCGTATCTACCAGTCATGCAAATCCCTATTCTCCTCGATTTTTTTTCAAAGTTCCATTTGCTGTATTCCATTTCCAAAGGAGAGTGAGAAGGATGAACAGATTTCCAGGCTTCGATATGCATTTAAGGCTCAATGGCATCGGCACAGCCAGCCGGGGTAGTGGGCTCATAGTGGAGACCCCTAAGGGAAGGGAAGGTGGTGAAAGAGGCGTGGTCATTGAGAGGTTTTTGTAGGAATTGGCAGCTGATTGGCACCTGGACGAAGCGTTCTTTGAGGTCAGCCTGGTGACCATTAAAACGAAGGCGATTTCATTTCATTAATGTGTGTCGACTGAAAGCCAGAGGGGGAGGGAGGGAGAGAGAGAGAGGGAAGGGAAGGAAAGACGGTGCTGAAGGCGGATGCTATTCAGAAAATGTTCTCTTAATTTCGGTAATTTGTCTGAGGTGTGAAAAAGAAGCAGAGTGAAAGAGACAGAGAGAGACGGAGAGGCTCGGCATGACATCATTGAAACTCGACTCAGATGCGGCAGCATTTTCTGATTTTCATATTAAAGCATGATGCTATCAAATGTGAGAGATGCAAAAGAGGCAGCAGCAAAGAGAGGCTGAGCGGGGTGGGGGCGGGGCGGTGCAGCTGGTAATGTGTCTTTGTGTTGATGTGGCAAAATGTTGCCGATGATTGCGCAGAAAACAAACAAAACCGAAGCCACTCAGCTGCGAAGCAATGAATAAAGCTACACGAAAAAAAAAAAATGGAGCAAAAAAAAACAGTAAAGAATGAGCAGGAAATCAGGAATTATCCGCAGTTCCGTTAGTACCTCTCTCTGCAGTACATTTTGCTCTGCAGGTTTCACATAGGCTGATTTTTGGTCTGGGCCAAGTGTTTGCATGAAAACCTGTCAAAATGTTGCCAACGAAATTAATTTTGACATATGCCAAAATACGTGAAGCCTTCAAGCTGAGCGAGCAAGGGACGAAGAGCGACGGGGGAGGGGATTTAGGAGTTGGCATTTGAATAAGTGTAGTGAATGCTGGCAGGTAGGGCGAGGGAGGGCAGTAGCTTCTGCCTTGATTATATTAAAATGCTCAACCAAAGCGAATTATAGAGTCGGAAAGATTGAGAATCTTAAATAGATGAAAGAGAAAAAAGTATTATCGCGTGCAAGAACAAAGGGAAATGAAACTAGGTTTATGAAATTAGCTGCAAAACATGAAATTATATGAAACTTATTCCAAATTAAAGTCTGATAATTATAGAGTCGGAGAGATAAAGAATCTTAAATAGATGAAAGAGCAAACAGTATTATCGCATGAAGAACAAAGGGAAATGCAACTAGGTTCATGAAATTAGCTGCAAAACATGAAAGAAATTGACTAAAACTCATTCTTAATCTAAATCAGGTATATTAAACACTTTATATATTTCCAATTCGACCTTTTCTCAAGTATAACTAACCTTATACAAAGCTGATTGAGGCACAACTGGACTGGAAGACAGGTGTGTAGCCTAGAGCAGCTAACACTAACTTCGAGTCAGTGCGGTGTGCGGTGTCAACACTAGCACTGCACCCTGCTACCATCCTGCATGGATGCCACTGGCAGTGCTTACCCCCTCTTGGTTGCTCCTCAGCCTGGCTGGCATTGCATATCCTTTTGGCGTTCGCATAACATCACGTTGCAAAAGTTTTCACATAAACGCAAAAGTTAAGTCATTCCTGAAAATTGTTTCTTGAAATTTACTTCCGAGCCGGAGAACCAAGAAGAGAGAACGGAGTGTGAAGAGCGGAGAATGGTAGTGGGAGTGCATGGAGAGGGCACGCGAAGAAGAACTCTGGAGCAGCTCTTCAATGGGCCACTTGAAGCAAGTGCTGCATCCTTGACTTTTGTGTCCTTTTTCGGCCTGGCATATGTACTCAGTCTGCCTCCAGCTCTCCCTCTCTCTCTCCACTACACCTTGAGGTCACCTGTTACCTGTTTGTGTATGTGTGTGCGTGTGTGTGTAGTTCTCCCTCTCTCTCTCTCTTTCTGCGTGTGCGTGTGTGTGACATACTGTTCGCGTGGCTTTGGCAGCTCTCATTGGGCTTTTGGGTGTCATTCATCCTATTGAGAAATTGGCAACGCGCGGTCCCCTTTCACAGCTGCTGCAGCCGCAGCCGTCGCCGTCGCTTGACCTTGTCGACTGACTTATTAGACTTTTAGTCAGATTAACTTTAATATTGTTGCAAGTTCCAAAAAGAAATTCACTTTTTTAGTATTTTAATTTAGTTTTTTCCATGAAGTCACATTTTTTCAAAACTCATTCATTTAATTTTAATTACCAAATATGGTCACCCATTTTTAAGTTTTCCTGTTTACCTAGCAATAAACTGATGGTATATTCTAGTTGTTATAAAAAGAAAACCATCTAACTAATTTTAAAATTAGTTTAAAGTTAAGTTAATTTAATTTACCATAACTTTCTTTCAAGCGTAAGCTACTAAATATAGTCATTCAATTCATTTTGATTACCAAATATGGTCACCCATTTTTAGGTTGTCCTGACTACCCAGCAATAAAGTGATTTTTTTAGATTTTATACAAAATAAAAACCATCTACCTTATGTTAAAATTATTTAGAGTTAAGTTGATTTAATTAAATAATTATTTAACCTAATTTCAACCTAAAGCTACTCAAAATGGTCACCCTATTTATAATTCGTACCCATAAACCAAAGTAAGCCGCCTATATATTGATAGAAAATAAAAGAATTATGTTAATTATATCGTTATCGATAGTTTAAAGATTGATAAACATGTTAATCTTTTCGATAACCCTACACAACCTTGTTAAGAACTTCACGTACAACCCTCGCGGCTTGGACGCATAAAGTGTGCTATGGAAATTAAGTTGTAAGTTGTCAGTGCAGACAGGGGGGAAGGGGGGCGTGGCTGGTTACAGGGAAACCAGGTCCGGCCACAGTCTCGTTCTGTGTGTCTCTTTCTCTTTCACTTGCTCGTTTTGTCTTTTGTCTGTTTCACTTTGCTGGTTTTTGCGACTGATTGCATTTTTATCCCTTTACACACAAAATCCATGAAATATGCACACTAACTCATGCGTATTTTATAATAATAAAAGCGCTACGCTAAAGTACCAGCGAGGGGAAGGGGTGTACACTAAGCTGCAATGGAAAGAGACAGCACGATGGGTAACAAATGCGAACCGCATGACAGCCCAGTTGGACAACGTGCAGAGGTGCATGAGAATGGAGTGTGAAGTGAATGCAATGCGGTGCCATATTCAAATAGTTTTTTTGCAATCGATTTACACTCGATAACTTTGGGAATTAATAGTAAAATTACAAATTTACTTATTGTTATACTCTGAAGTAGCAGAAACGATATGTAAAAATGTATCGATAACCATGGTGTTAATATTATCGATTGTTTTTATAGAAAACCAGAAACCTAACTAAAGTATAAAGTAATTAATGTATAGATGCTGATTAACCGATTGGATGAAAATTGTAATTGGTGTTTTAGAATCGATAATTAATCGATAACTTTGGCAGATTGGAGATGCAGTCTACGGAAGGAAAGTTAATGGTCAGAATTACGAATCGATACATTGTTATGATCTGAAATTGCAATTTTGATGTGTTAAACAAATATCGATAACAAAAGTATCGATTGATTTTATAGTTTAAAGGAAATTTATGTAGAGGCTAGTCTCTTTTGCGTATAGTTGTTGATAAGACTACTATGCCAGTGCCGCTAAATATCGATAACATTATCGATAGTTGTATCAATGCGTTAATATCACTTTAATCGATTATAGACCAGGCCTGGCTTTCATGGGAAAGTGTTGCGTGACTTTTCGGCGCACTTTTTCACCTTGCTCCGCTGTGCGACTGGGAAAATCGGAAAAAAACCAAGAGCCAGCGGCGGCGGCGGCGGCAGCTTTGCAATGCAGTGCGAAAGACAAAAGGTGCTGGAAAGATTCACAGCGGTTTGTTGGACTAGCTAAGGAGCTTGGGCAGGCGGAGGCAGGAGTGCGAGGGGGGAGGAGGAGGTGGAGGAGCAGGTCTCGGGTTAGGTGCTGTCAAATCTCTTCACACGTGCAGCTGGGCAACTTGTTAAGGCTTCTTCTGACATATGCACAAATCGGATACGTTGCCAGGTGTCTTGTGTGTGTGTGGGTGTGTGTGTGGCGTGTGGCATGCGGCATGCGGCGATGTAAGCAGGTTAGCTTAGCGGCAGCTTATCCACTTGCAACAGATGGCAACTTCACGCCGTGCTGCATTGTCTGCATCCGACTCACTTGACTATCGTGGTTAATATTTAAAACGCAGCTGCAGCGGCACACGCTCCTGATCCTGATCCGTCCCTCCCCCTCCCCCAGCTCCACCAAGCTGGCAGCCACTTTGCATGCCAAGCAGCTTCAGTCGCTGATCCGCCGCTGATTGCACCTCGAGCCAAGCGATCCGCCTGAGCTGCCTGAACGGCCACAAAGCAGCGCGCCGGCAGCTGTAACTCAATCTATCGACAAGTAACGATAATTTGCCATGTACAATTTTCAACTGGAGTTGCCTCTCGTGCACTGTACGTTAGTTGGGGCAACAAGATTATAGCGTCTTTTATGCAACACATTTAATTTAAATATCGATTTATATTAAGCTTAATTCGAACTAACGATGCTGTTATCGATATTCGCGGTGTGTTTAATTACATTCTGTGCGTTAGTGTAAAATATATCTGTTAATCTACCGATATAATGCTATCGATAGTTCACAGTGTTATCGATAATTCTTTATATATTTTTGTAATTTTCACTTTTTTAGACTATTTTTTAGGCAGACTTTTTCTGTCAACTATCGATGCTGCTATCGAAATTAGCTTGGCATTAGATAAAATTCATATCGATAGTAAAAGATATATCTTAATAATTTTTGATGTTATCGATAGTATCGCAGTTATAGAATATAAAAATTTAGGCTCTTGCTTTTCGTTCAGACTCGCATTGTGCTTTAAATTGCTTATATTATATTACTATCGATAATTATCGAAGCAGTCTTACTTATATATCAGCGTAATTGTGTGTTTTACACTGCAGAATTTAATAAATTAATTTTCTAAAGTGGCACAGCACATTATCGATAGCTGTTATGCAACTCTAGCGTAAGCAATCGATAGTTTTGAATGGAAATAGAGTATTTCCCCCGTCATCAGTTCAAACTGCATTTTCGTTCATTCTAAGTCGCCTCTTCTATTTGTCACGCTTCTGTTTCCTTCTTTTGTTCCATCTTCTTCTTCTTCTTCGCCTTCGTCTTCTTCGTTGTCGTTTTTCCTCTTCTGCTTTGCATTATTGCTTCTCATGCATTTGCAGCAGCTGCTTAAACGTGTTTCAAATACGCAATATGCCACCAGCTGACACGCCCACACCGCCCGCACCGCCCCTGCACTACCCGCCCCTCCTCCTTTCATATGCTCACACGAATTTGGTATGCGAAATTGGCATCGTAGACGTCCGCTCGATGCATACGAATGAAAATGTTCGACTTGAAATTTCGCCAGTTTTATTAGGCGTCATATAAAGCACTCGCGATACGGCGCTGCGTCTGCACTACCCGCCTCTATCGCTGTGCCGTGTCCAGGTTAACACTCCCCCTTGTTATCTCTGGCCCTCTTCTGCTGCTCCTCTCCATTGCTCTGTCCGTATTTATGAATGACACCACAGATTTCTGTGGCATTATTTAGGTTGTTTCGTAACCGAAATCGAAGATTTCATTTTGTGCTGTGAAAGAAGTTTTATACCGGAAAGGGGGGGTAAAGGGGTATTCTTATATTTGTACGAAATATCACAAAAATGTGGTATTAATTACAGGGTATGCCATAGTCACGCATGAGGTGTAAACATACTAAGGCATTCTTCCACTTTATTTGCCAAGTATCAACAACCAAAATTCAGCCAAGCTCAGCTGTCTGTAAGTGTTGCACAGAACAGGGTATACTCAAGTCGAGCATTTCGTACATTTTGTAATACTTTTGCATTTGGTCATTTTGTTGAGTGTCCAATTTTTCATTGTGCACAAAGCTCCAATTCTCAACTGACCAAAACTAGCTTAATTATATTTTAATATACCCTGTAAATGGACGGAGACAACTAGGGAGGTCTCTGTGGGGCACATTGAAGGTGCTGTGCTGCTCAGAGGGAGGTGCTAAATATTTGTGTATGACTTGGCTAACAGTACAGGGTGTGTGCAAGTCTATCAAAAGGAATTAGAGCTTATATTCTACTCAGCTTGTATGGGAAGAACTCTTGCTTTAAAGACCTTACAGAGTAGAAGCTAGTCTAGCTAGTTAACGTATGTCTCTAACTGACTGCCACACACCTGATCCTCATACACGGCCCAAGAACAGACTCCAGTTACGTGTGGCGAGGCGTAAGGGGAAGAGGGAACGGGGAAAGGGGGCAGTCTGTTGTCCTGTGCCGTTCGGTCTTCCTGGTCGCGCCCTCAAGCATATTTATTATCATGTCGAAGTGTTATCCTTGTTGTTATCCTATGCTCCTCCTCCTTCATCTCCTCTTCATGCTCCTCTGCTGCTGTCGTAGTTGTTGTTGTCGTAGTTGTTGTTGCTGTTGTTGTTGTTGCTGCAAGTGTTGTTACTCTTCATGTTAACATGTGTTCAAATCGTTAAGGCGAGAACTTTGTGCAAAATTATTTGCTACAAAACACTCGACGTGTTTGCGCCTGGCTGACTGTTTCTCTCGCTCTGTCTCTCTCTATCTCTCTCTCTCTTGCTGCTGTCTCGCTCGTGCGGTGTGTGCGTGTCGCTGTCGGAGTGCACAACACAAACAACATGAACAGCAGCAACAACAGCAACAACAGCAACAACAATGGCAAACAACAGCTCATTGAGTTTTAGAAAAGTTGTTAACATGAACATTTGATGTCACAACATTGCCACGCCCACCCTTTGCCTGTTGTCGTTGCCTACCTTACGTCGCCTTCGACACCCTTTTTTGACTCCGGCGGCCTCCATATGGTTATATTGCCATTGCCATTGCCCATTTGCAACGACTACGACGACGACGACGACGAACTAAGGCGATCCAAGCGTGAACATTTTTGCACCAAAGTCAGCTGGGGGATGCCAAGGCGGCTGACCCGAACCCCGCCTCCTCTCTTTAACTCTTTTGACTATGGTGTGATGGACTAGTGAGTACCCTGTAAGCATTTAACCTACTTTTGACTGTTTACTTTGTGTGTTCCAGAGCTCGAGGCTGATTATTATATAGTATGATATGCTGTAAAGTGTAATACTCCACAGTAATATGATATGCTATACAATTTTATGCTATAATATAATATGATATGGTATGCTGCACTGTAATATGGTATGCTATAATTTTTTATACCATATATGATGATATGCTGATGATACGCTAAACTTCACTATAATAAGCTATACTGTACTATAAAATGATACTCTATAAAATTCTTAAATTCACTATAAAATGGTTCTATAATATGATATACTGCACTATAATTCCATAGGCTATACTATGTTACACAGCACTATAATATGATTAGCTATACTTAGCATTACTGCACAGTCATATGATATGGTCTAATATGCCATACTGCACTATAATATGATATGGTATAATATTTTATACTGTACTATAATATGATTTGCTATGAAATATTAAAAACAGTACTTTTTTATAATATGCTATAAAATGAAATAGTGCATTATAATATGATATGATGAGAACTACCATAATACACCATAGTATGATATGCTATAAATCATAATACTGCATACCATAATATCCAAAAATTTACTATATCAAAATTTTATTGCATAATTGTTTCTATAAGCAGTGAATAATATCATAAAATAACATATAATTAATGTGGCGTACCCAAATCTAGCTATAAATTTGAAATTCTTTTTTAAGTTTAAATGGATCATAATATATGACATTAGCTAGGGTTCGCTATAATATACAATGCTAAAACATCCTATAATATACCATCTATCATAGTTTAATGCTGTAATAAACAGTTTGCTATACTTTTGCTATAATAAAGAGTAATCTTTGCTATACAAAATAATCATCATCAATATTCAAAGAAAATTGAAAATAATTTCACATTATGCCATAAACTGACATATTATAAGCATGATATAAATCAGGCATATCTTCACACATACTAAGTCGAGCATACCCCACTCGCACATCATTTCGTGCACTACAAAAAAAGGGACAACAACAACTACAGCAACAACAAAATAAGTGACTGAAAGAGAAGAAGAACAAAAAAAGTTTTACACTTAGCAGACAAAATTGTCTACAAATTTCGTTAATTTATGTTATTTATTTAGTTAGTTATCGCTTTTGTTTTAGCGACAACATTTTTTGAGCTGCCCGGGCGAAGGGGGGAAGGGGGTGCCACAGTGAGGGCTTAACTAACGCCATTGCCATGGGTGGAGCAAGAAGGGAGAAGGAACAAAGTGAAAGAAAGGGTTCGGTTGTGCTCTGCTTGAAGTGAAGGCAGCTGTGCTGCCTTGCGGTCAACTCGATTATTGGCCATATTAAAGACAGACACACACTGCACTTCCCTCTCCCCCCTCCCCATCGCAGTCCCCTGCGGCGCCATCGTTCTTTTGTGATAGCAAATTGTCTGCGGGTTCGTTTGGCGCGCGCGTCTGCAGCGATTGCTGGAGGAGCAGGCATCGCTTTTTGCACGAGAATGAGAACAGTTATTTAGCGTGCGATACGTACTCACTCACACACGCACACACACACATGCACGCCATCACAGACGCAGACACACACGCACAGACAGAGCAAACAAATGCGCGCCGCAGTATGAAATATTTACAAGCAAACGCCAGTCTCGAGTGCAATGCGCGCCGACTATTGTATACCCTGCAGTGGCCTTTAAAAAACTCAAATTCAAATGTCTCTGTTATCATTTAATGAAACAGCCTGCTTGTCTGTCTCTCTTCTGCCCCCTTTCTGTGCCTTTTCTCTATCATCTTTAACTTTCATTTTGCTCTATTTCGCTTTACATTTCTCTATCTTTATCTCCATCTCATCCTTGTCTCTTTCCATCTACCTTCTGCTTTCTTTTTGTCTCTCTGTTTTTGCCTCATTCTCTCTCGCCCTCTCCTTATCAATTTTTCTCCTTCTGTTCTCTTTTTCTCCACCTCTTTATCTCATCTCAAAGTCATCTTTGCCCGTTGGCTGCACCATAAAAAGCCCCTATGAAAGTTGCTTCATTTGCTGCGTCACATGTTGCGTGCTGCATGTTGCATGTTGCATGACAAAGTCATTACAAAGAGGAGGAGCAGGGCTGTGGGCAAAAAGTATAGCATACTTTTTGGTGTCATCAAAAAAACGCAGCAGACGCATTAAAATCAGCCCCGGCGACCACAGCCAAAGCTGAAGAAACAGCAACAAAAAGCGTAAAGCAAACAACGAACTAAAATCAACAAACAGCTAAGGGTACAGCGGGTGCAAAGGGCAGGGTAGCAAGAGGAGCAGGAGGAGGCGCAGCAGGCGTGGCATGGCGTGGCAATGTTAGGTGACGCGTTTCTGCGGGTCATAAATGGAATGTGTGAAACGCTTGCGGCGTTCAGACCAATTGTCTCGATTGAGCCGAGTCGAGTCTGCCCCTGTGTGCGTGTGTGTGTGTGTGCATGTGTGTGTCTCTCTGTGTGTGTGCCCCTGTGTGCGTGTGCGACGTCAACAACGTTTGATGCGGCTTTATTGCTGCTTCAGCGACTCTTGTTGTTGTTCTTATTGTTATTGTTGTTACTGCTGTTGTTGTTGCTGCTGTTGTTGTTGTTGCTGTTGTTGTTGGTGTTGTTATTGCTGTTATTGTTGCTGCTGCTGTTGCTGCTGTTGTTGTTTTGTTGTTGGCGTTATACGGTTTATTTGTCTGGCCTCCGTTCCAGTTCCAGTTCCAATTCCAGCTAGACAGGCTTATAGAAAGCCAGTTGGGATGCCTCTAAAGGGGGTCAAGTGTAAGTACAGCTGAGTGTAGAGCAGGGGTGAGGGGGGGAGGTTGCTATGAGCAGAGGGAGCGCAGCAGGCGTGGCCAGCGGAGGGGGGAGGGGTTGACAAAAAGGCAGCGACAGTCGAGCCGAAATGATTGCAGACAAATGTTGGCAGAGAATCCGCGTTTATTGTGCACTTGAAACACTGTGGCAGCAAAAGCAACAACAGCAACAACGACAACAACAACAGCAACAGCAACAGCAACAACAACAAGAACAGTAGCAACAGCAACAACAACTTGAACTGCAGCAGCAGCAACGGCAACAACGACAACAATAAAGTCGATAAAGTGCGCAACTTTAATGCAAACAGGCAAACAGTTTGGCACAAATGCAACAGCAACAACAACAACAGCAACCACAACAACAATAAGAACAGCAACTGCCAGTGAGGCACTCACACAGTCACACAAACACGGCACACACAGAGTGGGACAGACGGACGGAACTGGAGGCGGCAGCGGCAAAAATCATCAAGAGCCCGAAACGACCGCAAAATCAAAAATTTTGCATGCTGCAACAGCAATAACAACAACAACAATAACAACAACAACAATAAGAGCAGCTCAAAGCACAAGTGTCCCAGTCTGTGTGTGTGTGTGTGTGTGTGTGTGTGTGAGTAAAGCAGACATTTATTTATGTATTTATGCATATTTTGTGCAAAAATGCTGGCAACAAAAGCCTCTGTGTGCTGTGTGTGTGTGCCATGGCATACCCTGTAAGCTACAGTTGCTGCCATGGGGCATGCCGAACAACAGAAAGGCAGCTGAAATCGGTTAAAAATGCAAAGTATTGACGAGTGTAGATATATCATTTTAGGTTTACAGCGATTAGTATATATACTTTGAATGCAGTTTAATTTATACTTTACCCAACAAACAAGCACCATATATACCCTATATATACTATATATATACATACATATAGTACCTACGCATACACATTAGTTAACCTATTTGCATTGTTCAGCTTTCTTTTGCGGGGTATCTAGTTAGTTGGGCAGCTTGACAGCTGCACGAGCTCGATTACTTCATTTTTATTTGTTTTTTTTTTTTTCGCTTTGCGCCGCATTGACCTTTTAACCTCTTATGGTCTGACTCCTCTTTGCTGCCCTCGAACTCCCTACCCCCTGCACACTCACCTCTTTCTCACTCGTCAGCCTTGGACATCCGCTCAAGTGGCGAAGTGTCATGAAAATTGCATTGCGTCGGCCAAAGGCCGCAAAAAAAGAAAAAAAAGAAGGAGGAAATCACGAAAAAATCGCGAAATGTGTTCGAAGTGTTACACAGCGCAAAAAGT
Organism: Zaprionus indianus; assembly: GCA_018904595.1. Taxonomy (NCBI): domain Eukaryota; kingdom Metazoa; phylum Arthropoda; class Insecta; order Diptera; family Drosophilidae; genus Zaprionus; species Zaprionus indianus. Next base: position 8,683,140 of record JAEIHA010000344.1, on the reverse strand, counting down.
TGTCGATACGTTATGAGGGACGGACAGACAGACAGAGAGGCAGACAGAGAGACAGTAGGAGAGACAGATAGAGACACAGACAGAGAAGCAGACAGGGGGGAGACACAGACAGACAGACAGAGAGGCAGACAGATAGAAAGGCAGAAAGACACAGGAGCAGACAGAGAGACAGACAGAGAAACAGACAGAGAGACAAACATGGGGAGAGACAGACAGACATACAGCGCGACAGAGAGACAGACAGACAGACAGAGAGACGGACAGACATACAGAGAGATATAGAGACAGAGACAGAGACAGACAAACAGACAGACAGAGAGGGCGGAAGGCAGAGAAACAGACAGAGAGAAAGACAGACAGAGAGACAAATTAAAAGACAGACAGACAGACAAACAGACACACAAAGAGACATTGAGAAAGAGAGACAGACATGAAAAATCAATCCAACAATTCTGGAAAAAGATTTTACAAGACGTATTAAGCATAAAACAATTCTTAAAAAAAGAATTCTCAAAATTTAATTAAATCTATTGAGTTAAAAAAATTAAATCACTTTCCTGACAAGTTTATAGTCAAAAATAAAAATACTTCCAACCTACATTTTATAATTAATATAAAAACCACAAAGTTCTTGCATTGTTCCATCTGCAAAAGAGCTGCAAGCAACAATTGCACAGAACATTTCATAATCCCAGCAATCGAGCTTTTATTTGCATTGTTCTTCATTTAACATATATACTCGTACACAACATTTTTATTAGCCGCCTTTCCATTATGTTTTCACATCAATTAACGAAGTTAAACAATTAGTTTCTGATAAAAAAAGAACCAATTTTAATTTAACTCTTATCGTGATCGAGCTTATAAAACAATTTAATATAAATTGAAAGTTGTTCTTTATTTTGGTTCAATTTAAATGTAAATCAAGATTGAAATCAGTGTGAAATGATTTTGCTATATATTTGTATACGAATTATAAGAGTAATGAGTGTAATTGTAGAAATTATAAGATGAAGTATAAGAATCATTTGGTGCCTAATTAATTCTAGTTAATTATTTTTTATGCGCTTCTTTTTCTCGCTGTCTGTGTCGTTGAGGCTGTAACTGTCTTCTGGCTTGACCGACAGGGGACAGGCATAGCAAGAGGGGGAGTGGCAAGACAGCAAGACACTGGGGGGGTCAAAGGCAGAGGGACACACACACACACACACACACACTTGGAGAGAGAGAGAGAGCGGCAGAGCACACACATTCCACATTCAGTGCGCGCTGCACTTTAATTAAATTTCTTAATTATGTTGGATTAATACACACACACACACACACACACACACAGAGAGAGAGAAGGGTGGCACATAGACAAAGGAGAATGCTGGGCAGGGAGGGAAGGGGGGGGGTAACTCTGAGACAGCGACAGCGACAGCGACGCCGGCAGAATCCAACTAAAATTTCATAGTTTCTATTCTTCTTTTCGTTTAATCAACATGCAGCCAAAAGCAGTTGCGGCTCAAGGTGTGGCAGAGGCAAGGAAGGGGGCAGGGGGTCATGCCACTGCTCAAGTAATTGAGAAAACTTGGCAGCAAGTGTTGGCCTAGCCAATGCCTCCGGCTGGCATGCGTCGTGCGTCAGCTGAGCAGCGACAGGAGGCTGCAAATGAGTTGGTTAGTTGCTTCGCCTTTTGGGCTCTGCCTGCCACATGCCGCATGCCGCATGTTGCCCCGCTTGTGCTGCACATTTAGTTACTTACTTTAACGTTTACCTTAGCGAGTCTGCGAGTCGCATTCAACAGCCGGCAACAAGAACACGCGCCACGCCCCCCACAAAGCCCACACCACACCACACACACACAGCGCCCGCATGCCCCACAGCCACAAGCTCATCTGTTAAGGCACTCGTTCGCTGTGTGTGTGTGTCTGTGTGTGTGCTGCAAGGCATGCCAGCAGTGTCGCTGCGCTGCAGGGGCGGGGGGCGTGGCGCATTAGTTGCAGCACGTGACTGAAATGCCAAGCGAGCTCTGTGTGCGACGCCTCAAAGCAGGCAGAGCGTAGCTTACTAAAAATTAAAACACATGTAAAGAAATAATTAAGATATTATGTACTCCCTCACCCCAATCCCCCCTCTCCCCCACTCCCCTCTCGGTGTCCTCCTTCAGTGCCCCACGGCACACACACACACAATTACCGTCTATGCTTCGCCCGCCCAGAGCGTCAACTTGGGCCCCGCCTCCTGGTGCTGCCAGCAGAGCAGGCTGTGGCAAGGGGGGGGGGGGAAGGGAAGGCAGGAGAAGGGGCTCTGGCAGGGGTGGTGGCTGGAGTAGGGGCACCGTGGTGCAGCGGCGCGTAAACAAAGCACGATAAGAGAGCAAACTGTCAGTTCTGAATAGGCCACTAAATGCAGAGGGCGACACTTTGCACTCGCACCAGATATTCACACTGGGCGACAGGATTGAGGACCAGCCTCGTTGGGGGCGCATCTTGTTTATACTACGTCCTTTTTTGTACTCACTCGAGACTCGTAGTTCAAGCAAGACTACGTTAGGGTGACTGTTACTGACTGCTAACCTCTGGTTAATCATAAGACTGGCATGTTAAATTATTGCAAAGCAGTTAAACTCTCATGGAGGTGCCAAAATCTAGGGTTAATAATTAGACTGGCAGTTAAGCAAACTGTTGGTTAAGTTAACTGCAAGGTAAAGTAACCTGAGGTTAACTTTTTAACTTACACTTGAACTTATTTGAATAAAGTTAAGTTAAGGTTGACATAATTAAACTAAAGATATAGTCGACTGGCAGTTAAAGTAAACTATGGGTCTAGTTGCCTGACTGTTAAGTTTACTGCTAGGTAAAGTTACCTGAGGCTAACTTTAGATTAACAGCTAAACTTATTGCAATGAATTTAAACTATGGTTGAGATAATAAAATCAAAGATAACTGCGAGCTAAAGTAACATGAGGCTAGACTGACAATTAAAATTATAACAGTAAAGTAGCGGAAAGGTTTAGGTAATAAAGTCAAAGATGTATTGGACAGGAAGTCAAACAATTTGATGGTAAAGTTAACTGCAATGTAAAGTAACTTGAAGTTAGACTGGCAGTTAACCTCAAAATAATGATTTATAGTAATTAAAAGATTTTAAGAATGGCAGTCAAGCAAATTGTTGGTTAAGTCACCTTTTACAGTTAAGCTAACTGCAGGGCAACTATTCTAAATTCACACTTAACTAGCACTTAAATAAAAATAACTAAGTGGTAACTGAACTAATTGTTAGTTAACTTAATTCAACTTCAGTTTACAGTTAATAACTAGAACGATAGATAAACTAGCGGTTATCTTTGTTAACTGTAGTTGACTGCAAGTTAACTGTAACTTGACTGTCAGTCCCATTCACTTCTGGCTAATATTGTAGCAGTAACCTTTGACAAGGTTAGTAGTTGCAAGGCAAGTAAACCTCACATTATCCCACATTTTAATTACATTTCGCGGTACCTCCACCGTGTAGTGCAGTGTTATTTGTTTGGCATTTGCCTTGTTTCGTATTCATGGCCACCTGGCGGGTGCTTTATCGGGTGCTGGGCACGTGTTTTCTACCCTTTCACCCGGTTGCCCATTTCAAGAAGTGCCCGCAACATTTCCGGACACCCTCTCCATCCGGTACAAGTACCCTCTACCCCACTCTCTCGCTCTCTCCTTCTCTCTCTCTGTTTCCCCGCCCAAAGGTCAGCGGATGCTTTACGCAAATTGTTGCAGCACTTGGTGAATTGTCATTTTGGTGCGCAGCACCCTCTTCACTGTGCAGGTTGGAGGTTCGAGGTTGGAGGTGGTACCACCCGCAAAGCGTTTATTGTTTTTGGTGTTTTGGCTCATTTCTTGTGATTCGTTTCGTTTTGTACCATTTACAGTTACACTTCCACTTGTTCCCCTTCCCCTCCCCATCCCTTTTCTCCATTTCTCGCCCTTCCATTTCTCATTTCTCGCATTTTGTTGCGTATTGTGTCGCATTCTGTGCCTCATTATTTGTGCATTTCCATTCCTGTCCGGCGCCTGGGCGATGTATCATTAAAAGATGCTTTTTTGTTGCCCCGCCCCCTCTTCCCTCGCTGTCTAAAGGGGCGTATAGGCTCCGGCATAGTTGCGACAGTTTGCCAGCATCTTCTTTAGCTGCTCCACAGTTATAATTTCTGCTTGTTTTATTTACGGTACTTACGCGCACTTCTGCCGCCCAGAGAGAGAGAGAGCGAGAGAGAGGGCAGGGGATGCCCGAGGGTGTAGGGGGAGCGGGGAGGGAGGGGGGATGGAGTATGCTGGGTAGACAAGGTTCGTGCTCAAAACGTTTTTACATTTCATTGACTGGGCGCCAGTGCAAAAGAAACACGCAACACACACACACACATGACAGGCAGAGACAGAGAGAGAGATAGCAAGAGCGAGAGGGAGACTGCGAGTGCTGCAAACAGTTGCCGGTCTTCTCACGAGTGTTGGCAACATTGAACAATTAAATTTAATTGCATTCCCAATTTGTATAATTATGCCCCCGCTCTAAATATCCTTATCCTTATCCTTATGTATGTACACATTTTTAATTTGCGTCGAACGATAAAGATGCCGACAGACAGGCAAGACACTTCTTCTTCCATCTCTCTTTCTCTCTCTCTCTCTCTCTTTCTCTTGCTTCGCTTGCTTGTGTCACTGTCTTTTTTGGCTATGTCAACACATTGCCGCAGGAAAAGTTACCCAAACTGACATGAGGGAAGTGCTGTGCCTGCAGAACTGCACGCAGCTGCATTTATCGAAGTTATCGATAGTTGCGAGGGGGGAGAGAAACTATTGTTTAGTTGCTTTGTCATGCAATTTACTTTACATTTGGTGTATTTCAGTTGACTTGGCTACACCTTAAAGCAGTTTCAATTGTTAACAGTAAAAACTATCGATAACATTTATAGTGCCGATAATACTTTGCAATTTAATTGTAGTTTATTATGTAAGCTACTTGGCTTGATAAAAGTAATTAATGATGGATAAAACGCACATAAAACTAAACTATCGATAGTATTAAATAGTATCGATATTATGTTATTTTTATAGAATTTAAAATGCACAAAAGTTAATCTTGATTTTTTTTAACTTTATCTCTTTAGAGAGCTTCGCTTAATTAAAGCGTGTTCAAAAGATTTTATTTTTTTTTTTAAAGTTATCGATAGTTCAGTGACTTACTGCAAATCCCTTTAAATTATTCCCTTCCTACAATACCAAGGCATTAAATTAATTTAATTGCAATGCCTAAACAACAGCAGTCTTATTCAATAAGAACAATAGTTTCCTGCCAACTATCGATATCTTGCATAGTTATCGTATGCACTAAGCAGCGCCAACCCAAATGTATTCCAAGTCACATTTGCACACAACTCTCCTGCCTCGTCAACAATGTCCATTGGTATAATTTGAGTTATTGACACGTTCCACAGTCTCCCACTCCATTGTGTCTATTCCTCTACCTCTCTACCACTCTCTCTCTCTTTCTCTCAGTATCTGTCTCTGTCTCTCTGTCTTTCATCGGCTGCCTAACTAATCAAAATTGATGGCAAAGATGTTGACAGCTGTCATCGCTGCCCAGAGACTTGCCAATGCAGATGATTAGCGGGCCGAGTGCTCATAATTAGCCCACGGATTGATGGAGAGAGGATTAACTTAAGCAGCAGACTGGACAGGAGAGAGTTGGCAAAGGGGGAAGTGAGAGAAGGAGGGAAGTAGAGCAGGAGAGCAGGAGGATTGCCAATCAGTGCAAATAACAAATAGAAATTCAATGCTGCGATTAATTCAATAAGTTTCTATTACTTTGATTAGGTGTTGATTATGTGTGGCAAAGTTTTGCCGACAGGTGGTGCTCGCTCAGCCAACTTTCAGTTCAGCCTGCTAATAAAGTCATGACGCCCACGCACACACACACACGCACACCTACACACACCTGCACACACACACACAAGTAAATGCTTTCGTTTTGGGCAAAGAGAACAAAGGGCAGCACCTTGCGAGAACCCGCCAGCTCCAAGTCGAGACCCGAAAGTTGCCGCAGTTCAACTTGGCCAAAAGGCGCAAGCATGAGAAGGGGGAGGGGGTACGGAGTGGGGGGTGGCGTCGGCAGGTGTTGCCAACTATGCGAAATACTTGTACGCAAGCAAAGCGAGAAAGATTTTTGCAATTTATTTAAGTCACGTGCCACATTCTCCATCCAAGCAAAAGCGATGAGCAAGGCGGGCAAAGCAAGCTGGAGAGGGGTGAGTGGAGAAGGGAGGGGGGGGAGTAGGAGGGGCAGATTTAAGGGAAAGGCAGGCGGCATCTTTAGCTACCTGCAGCAGTAGCTGCCACCTGCCTGACTTGATTTGGAACTCAAAGTGACTGACTGACTAACTGACTGACTGCGAGACAGACAGAGAGAGAGAGAGAGAAGGGTACAGCGAGACATAGAAAGAGTGCGAGAAAGACAGACGAACACTGAGACAGACAGACAGACAGACAAGGCGGAGGCCAAGTGCCAAGTGAAGGTGAAGACTCCGGAGTAGGTGAAGTCGAAGGCGAAGGCGCTGGCAAAGTTATGCCAGCCAGCAAATGTAACATAAATTATATGAAGCAAAGGCCCAGGGAGAAGTTGATGCCAGCAGATCACAGACATGGGGGGAAGGTGGTGGAAGGGGGTGGGTGGGAAGTAGGACTGGCACGCGGCAGCTTCTGCTCATCATGAGGCAACTTACTTACTTCTTTTACTTGGCAGCACTTAATTAGTGTGCGCGAATTTTGAGCACGTGAATTTTCACAAGTGTGTGCAAAAGAGAGCAAAGTGTGGACGGGGGGAAGGCAGAGGGAGAGAGCTGGAGAAAGGATAGAAAATGGTAGAGGGATAGAGAGAATTGCACAGTGTGTTTAATTGAAGACAAAAGCGATGAACAGTCTTTTAAGACAATGTATAAGTGTCCGTTATACAATTAAATTGATTCTTGTGAACAATTTGCTGTCTTTCCAATAGAAAATATCCCAACTTAAGAGAATTATAGTAATAATAATGGTTATAATAATAACATTTAAATATACTTAAGCAAAATGCAATAGACGGACACTTGGATGGACGAACACTTGTATAGACGGACACTTGTATAGACGGACAGAGGAAAAGGTCAAGATAGATGGATAGATAGACAAGTGGAGTAGTGAATAGACGGACTGATGAAAAAACGGACAAGTATTTAGACAGACAGATCTAAAGACAGACTGAAAAACAGACGGACAGTTGGTTTTACGGACAGATAGAAATGCGGACAGTTCAATAGACGGACATGGCCATATAGACTTCTCTGTTGATGCTAATTAAAAATACTCGTACATTCTTTTTTTACTTTATGAAGTCTACCACGCCTCATTCTGGCTGCCACACTACTTACTCTATGCTTGGTATACACTTCTCTAATAAACTTACCCCATTAATTCACAGCATGCCAATCAATTTGACACCACCGTGCCACAAGCAATGCGCCTTAAAAGTTGAAGTTGCGTTTTTCGCGGCGCGCGCTTTGAAACAGTTTGATTAAGTTTAATTGATGTAATTACACTCTTAAATTGGATTGGATTTGTGAATACAAAGAACGACGGGTGGCCCAGCAGTGGGTGGCGCTAGAGTGGCGAAGGGTGGGGGGTGAAGAGGCAGGTGAGTCAGAGGTTGGTTGATTCGAGAGCTCGCTGTCTAAGTCCCGCAGCATTGCATGACCTGCCTGCCTGCCCGTCGATCCCTTTAACAACTTCAAAGTGCGGACTTTGACCGTTCCCCCGTCCCCCCCCACTCTCCTCTCACAGTGCTCCCCTGCCTGGCACGAATTTATCGAGCTGCTCTTTGCATACACACGCACACACATACTTGCACACTCGCACACACATAGAGCAATAGAGAGGGAGATAGCCGTACGCAAGTTTCATCAATTTGAAAATGAATTTGAAAGTGTTGTTGTTGTTGTTGGAGTTGCTGTTGGTGTTGCTATTGCTGTTGTTGTTGTTGTTGCTGTTGTTGTTGTTGCTGTCGTCAATGTACGTTGACAACGGGGCCTAGGAATGGCCAATGGATGGCAACATGTTTGCTTCACTCAGCTCGTGCCCCGGGCACCACTGCCACCACCTCCTCTCCCTGCCACACCCCTTTCTCTTTTGGCTCGTCGCCCCATAATTCTCGCCCTCAGCCTGTCTTTCTGCCCCTCCCTCCCTTCCTCTCTCTGCCCTTCTCACACTCTCTTTATGCCACGCACTGCCTGCGTTTGGCAAGGGCTAAATGGTTGTGGACAGCAGGGGGCACGAGGCACAAAGGTGGGGCAGGAAGGGAGGGGGGAAGGGGGATGGATTGTGCTTTTGGTTTGGTGGCGCGCATATTTTGCATAATTTAAGCAATTTGTGCAACTGCAACACGGCCATGACGACGATGACGATGGCGATGGTGATGGTGATGGCGATAGAGCCGCCTGATGACAGCGACAAGCAAGACAGCACAGTGGCACAACAAGAGGGGGAAGGGGGGTATAAGCCGGCGCTGTAGGCTGCTGGGTAGGTGTGAAATGCACCCACATTATTGCATGCGACTGGGCTGCTGCTACTGCAGCTGCAGCTGGACACAGAGTGCAGATAATGAAGCAGCAACATTTTAACCAGACAAACACGCGACGCATGTATGCAACTGCGGCAAGGGGTAACAGAGGAGGGTGGTTGTGCCTCGAAGAGTGCAACAGCTCTATGAAGAACTTGCAATGTGGCAAACAATTATTTTCTCGTTTCCTTCTTCAAGTTTGCAACTGCAAGTGTAATATGAGGAATTGCAATTTACTTAATTAATTGAATAAATATATCTATGAATAATGCGAGAAATTGATATCTTGTCTTAGGGAACTCATTTCTCTGCTTAGCATATTATTTTAAATTGTATTATTACAAGTTTGCTTAAGCACTAATGAACCCAAAAAACCTAAAAAAAGTTTTGCTTATTGCATATTAATTAATTGCTGCATATTCAAATCAACTGTGTGTAATTTGAAACACTTTCAGTTTTTAAGCTGCTCAACTATTTCACTAAAATATTGAAAATACTCGTATTTATTGTTAAAGTGAGCTGTGGAAGATAACAAACAAAGAACCACGTTCTTTCAATCAAAACATTTTATTCAAAAAAAAATTAGACAATTTAAAATTAAGTGAATATTGAATTTAAATAATGAAAATTCTTTTAATGGGGGTTTTTTTGAATGAAAGATAATTGAAATAAAATAAAAAAGTAAATGAATTAAAAAAAATTAAATAAATAAATAAAATAAATAAATAAAATAAATTAATAAAATTAATAAATAAAATAAATAAATAAAATAAATAAATAAAATAAATAAATAAAATAAATAAATATAATAAATAAATAAAAGAAAGTGAATAAAATAATGGAAGTCCTTAAATGGGAGAGTAACAAATTTAATTAAACATATTAATTTACATAATAAAAATCTATAAAATGACAGAGGAATTTTTTTAGTGTAAAAAAAGTCAATGGAAATTTTGCCTATTTTGTAATAGGTTTTTGTTTTAAAAATAACTTCAAGTGCAGTCTTTTATTTTTGTAATTGGCTGAACGACCTATTTGTGTGATTTGACTATTTTTTAACATTTATTTTATTATAAGTATAAAACATTTTTTTTTTAATGACGCGCTGTTAGAGAATTAAAATGCTGCTTGCACAAAGTATCATATACGGAATTCGCCTTCAAAATTTGCATGTGTGCCTTCCTAATGCAGTTCGTCAGGCGGAGTGTGCACTGTACTCACTGCAGTTACTCGACGAATGCCGCTTGCTCTGGGTGTTGATTGTCGGACACAAAGACAAACGGACTGACCGTACGAAAGAGTGTGAGTGTGTGTGTGTTTGTGAGTGTGCGTGTGAGTGTGTGAGTGACTGACGTGGTCGCTGTACTGATTCATGAACTAACAACGAGCTTGGCGGCCAACCTGAACCTGAGCCGTTCCCTCACACTCGCTCAGCTTGCATACAACTGTGTGTATGGTTTGAGTATGCGTGTGTGTGTGTTAGTGTGTGTGAGGCTTTAGCTCATATTTCGTTGTCCACAAACGTGGCCAGAACGGCCAGAGTGCTGCTGGCCCGGACGACGAGCCGGACGCGCTGCTTGTGCAGCTGCTGCTGCTGTTTTTGCTGGCGAGCTGCCGTTGCCATGACACTGGATTTTACAGAGACTTAAGTGCCGGCTCTGCATATGTGTGTGTGTGTGTGTGTGTGCGAGTGTGTGTGGCTGCTTGTGTGATATATGCAGCTGACTCATTCTGCTGACGCTCAAAATTCAAACGCAAACACTGTTGCATACTTTCGAGCGAGCGAGCGAAAGAGAGAAAGAGAGACCTTGCTTGCGAGTGAGACAGCAACAACAGCGTTGCACTGGCGCTGGCGCTGGCGTCGCTGCACTTGCAACGGACACACATATTTTCTGATAAATTATTGCATTGTTGATTTATTTTTGGCTTTTCGCTGTCTGCGGCTTAAGATTAATTTCCTTGCGTTGTTGAATTCGCACTTGTCCCTTCCCTCTCTCTCTCGCTTTCGCTCTCCCTCTCACACACAGTGTCTCTTCCTCCCGCTCGCATACTGCCTGCTGCTGCTCACCGGAAACACCCTGTGTATCGTTGTCGTCGTCCTCCTTGTCGTCGCTCGTTAAATGGCTTTTGAAAAAGCGCCAATAAAAATTAAATCAAATAAATATAATTTTTAATTAAAATGCCCTTTAATCTTTTTACAATTATTGCAAGCACAATGCACCAGCCCAGCAGCAGCAACAACAATAACAATTACAACAAGTAACGATTGCTACAGTCGAGTGCGCTCGACACTGAAGATACTCTACGAAGATACCTTAAGCAATTACAATTTCCAATAGGCAATTCTACAAGGAGTTTTTCTACAGCTTTCTCACTCTCACACAACATTTATTTGTATTAATTCTGTGTTTACAGTCTATATACATTATATAAATATTTATATTTATATATTAAATTGCTATGCACCAAAAATAGGTTCACTTATGTGATGAAATGAGAAATATTTTTGATTCCAAATTAATTTCATCGCCTTTCTTCTCCCTTCTTGTAGACATATTCATGTCAAATTTTTTTTCACAACCTTATATAAATCTGGCATAAAGATAGTGCCAGCCATGTATACTCAAATGATCGTAGGGTATATCCAACAATAACAAATGCAGTTAATACCGTTGAGTATGCTCTACGGGCAATCGGCAATCGGCACTCGCATTTCTGGCTCTGGGGCTCTAGCCTGCCATGTGAGCCGTCGTCCATTTGATGGCTCTCACGACGATTTAAGAACATACATGAAACTGTCTGTCTGTACTGTCACACACACACACACACACACACACTCTGTCAGACCCCTTCCGCAGCCATCCATCAATGCATGAAAGAGCATTGAATGCTTTTTGCACACGCTAACAGGCTTACCTGCATATCCCATTCGCAGTTGCAGTCGCAGTCGCATTGGCATTCCCATTCACAGAGCCCTTTGCACGCCCCACTGCTTATCGATAGATGGCAATTGATCGAATTAATCGATTAACGGCGCCAGCTACTGTGTGTGCCAGTGTGTGTGCGTGTGTGTTTTATTTGCAATTGAATTAATACGACGCATTGAGCACTTTCTGCCTTTACGCTTCGTTCGATGACCGCGGCTTAGTCGCGTTGGGCGCCCCATGGGGAGGGGCGTGGAGGTTGGGCGGGGCGTGGTATTAACTTGGGATTGTGCGTGCATTGATGTCCAAAAAGGGAACTTGTTTGAAATTTGCTGGCATTTCAATGTATTTATGCATTTTGTTCAATTTGATGCAGTATTTTGCATGTTGGCGCCCAACGTGGGGTGAGAAAGTAGTATTTGGTCTAATACCAATTGAATTGAAGCAATGGGGAAAGTTGTCAATAATATAAAAGACTGTTGATATATATGAGTGAATCATAATGATGACATAGCTATTTTTGGCTGAAAAAGCGCTAAAACTAGCTTTAAATATGCCAAAAGTATTTTACACTACGGTAAAAATGCCTTAATGCCTTTAATATTTCGCACCACACTCGCAATAGCAGCAACAGTTAGGATTCACGCCCAACTCTCGCCCACGTTGGGCGCCACAGTTGTACTGCAAAGTTGAAGTTAATTTAAAGTGCCTGCGCCAGGGGGTGAACACGGCACGGCTCAGCGAGCTGCCCATATGTTAATACATTGTGGCATGCGGCAAGTTCTTATTGCTGTTTGCTTCATTTCGATTGCTCGCATCAGCAGCGGCAACGTCGGCGGCGGCGACTGCAGCTGGCTGTGCGGCAAGCCATTGTTGCCCGCGCGGTTATCTGCAGCCCTCACTCGCTGGCATTCAGCTTTTAGCCCTTTTTTTTTGTTCTTGTTGTTTGCATGAAAAATGTGTGTGCGGCCAGTTGCCTGGCTGTCTAATCTGTTGGCTGTGCGTGCAATGAACTTGCCCCCACGGGAGACGCACGAAGGGGCTTAGCCTGTCGAGTGGCCTTTGATGCGATTGGTCGTGCGCTTCAAGTCAAACTGCGGCCATATGTGAGGCCAGCCAAGTTGACGGCTGTGTGTGTGTGTGGTCGCCCGAGGCTGGGCCACCGCATATATATTGAATCCTGGGAACGTAAATATTTAAGGAGTACTTTATTTTGTTGCGCATCAGCTCCTCAAATCTTTCGTTTGCTGTACTCTTTTTTATGGCTACTTTTGCCGCTTTCCTCGTTTTTTTTTTTTTTTTAGTTGTTGAGTGGCAAAGTTTGCCGAGCAAAGATGGAGAGAGAGACAGGGAGAGAGGAGGGCACATGCAACATGTGTGCTAAGTGTAGCAAACAGCTTCGCTTTAAGCTGCTCGGGCAACTTTTGCCCTGACACACACACGCACACACATACACACACACGCATACTGCCACACTCATGAGGCATCTGGCTTGGCTTTAGTTCTGCCTGCCAGTTCGGGCTCAGCCTCAATTCTCTTGAATCTTCTTTAAATGATGACCTCTGCCCCGTCATCGTCATCGTCATCGTCGCAATTTTGACTGCAAAAAAAAACAAAAACAAACAAATGACTGTGTTTGAGTGAGACAGAGAGAGAAAAGGAGAGGAAAAGGGAGGTAAATAGAGTGTGGTATACCCTATGCAATACCCTGTACTTATTTAACTTAAGTTAAGCAACACGATTTGAAGTTGAAACCAGAGACTTAGACCAATTTCCCTTGTTTTATCATATCTCTATGTCCCACGTTGGGCGCCAAATGCTCAAAATCAAACATAACAATTTTTTTGTGCATGTTAAGTCTACAATATCCACTAGAAAATGTCTGCAGCTGCTTTTCACTTGCATGTTTAGTCTATAACACCCTATTGTAAACATCTCTTTCAATACAGGGTGTGCAAAAACCAAAGCAAGCATAAAAAGTGGCAAACAAAAGTCGTGTAATTGTTGCCAAATGGCTGCAAACTGAAGCCAAATCTTGTCAAGTGTTAAACTCATCCTGGCACCTCTTCTTCCTCCTCTCCTCCTTCACCTTCTTCGCTCAACAGCCACAGCAGAAAGATAGACAGAGAGAGAGAGAGAGAAAGAGGCAGAGAGACGCCCCCAGAGCACTTGCTGCATGGTGCGTGATTTATGACAGAGGTTGGGGTAATGGCAGGGAGAGGGAGCAGTGAGGGGGATGAGGTAAGGGGTGCTGGGGTTACTTTTACAAATTGCAGCGTTAATTGCAGACAAAGAATAAGAAAAGTGCCCAAGAAATTGCAACAAATGGGACAACATGCCCCATGCCGCAGGCAGCCCCATTGCAGCACACACACACGAGTGCCGTCTGACAAAGTGGGGAGAAGAGAAAGAAGAGATAAGAGGGAGGGAGGAGAGCTGGGGGCTGGGGGCAGTGCAATGGGGTATGCTGATTCCGTTTGGCAGTCGGAAAGTTGACAATTGACACATTTGCAATTCAACACTCGAGCGCACGGGAAAGCCACCAAGAAGAGGCGGGAATGTAGCAGCAGAGAGGGCACTGGGAGGCCTGTGCAATCAGCAACGACACGTTCTCGCATCCTGACGCGTCCTGCAGCGTTTAGGCTGAGCGGCGCCATTTGCATTTTGATGCCGTCGCCGTCGCCGCCGCCGCCAACGTTGCGCGCCTCGGCATAAATATTTGCAGTGTTTGACGCGTCCGGGCTCGGGTTCGGGTTCGGGATCGACTTTGCCTCCAGATTGGCGCCTCTGCACATGCCGCACTCGGATTCATTAAGTCGAGCACCACGCACACTCTCTCACACACACACACACATAGATAGTGAGAGCTAAGCGAGGCAAAGGACTCGCTTGGCGGGCTTAATTATTGCCTGGCAACGAGAGCAACGGGAAGCAGAAAGTATCAACAGTGCTGAAGTCGCCCCAGGTCGTTTAGCGGCAACAAGACAGACAGAGAGAGAGGGAGAGAGAGAGAGAGAGAAGAGAAGGGGACGAGGGGAAGGGTAGAAGGCACTGCTTGTGGGCGTGGCGTTAGCTGGTGATCAAACGGTAATTGTTGCGGCATCGATTTGCAAATTGAAAAAAAGCAAAAGCCAGTCAAGGATGTGACAGGCTGGGGACAAGCGTAGACAGGCACAGACAAGCAGAGACAGGCACAGACAGGCGCATAAGGCTGGGAAAAGACCAAGGCAGGACCTAGACTGGGCACAGCATCGCAAGCGAAGCAAAGCCAAATCCCAACTGAGACAATTTTCTATAAAAACAAAATTTGAAATTGTGTTGACTTAACGTTGGCGCATAAAACGGCAAATGCATTTGCACATACACGCACAAACACGCACGCTGACATGCACAAACATGCATGTGCATACTGCCGATGGGTGTTGCATGTGGCACTTTGTGCCACGTCTCGCCTCATAGTCATCATGTTGTTGCAAATTTATTTTCATTGCCGCCACAGGCAGCTAGAGCAACTGCTTCTAGTCCAGCGTGGCTGTAGTGAGAGAGGGGGGAGAGAGAGTGGGGAGGGGGGGAGAGAAAGTGTTGAGTGTGTCCCTAACAGACTCCTGTGGCATGGCCAGACGGCATAAAGTCGGCAACTCTGCATGCCAAGCACAGTGGTGGGAATTTGACTTACAAGTTAATGATGTTACTATGGAGTATGAATATTATATTATACACACATATAAAAGTTTTTATAAGTGTCAAAAATTTGCTTAATTTTTCGCCTTATGAGTATTTAGAGTTGCCACTCTTAGAAACTCCTTTTGAAATAAATTAATTATGGGCGGCTGGAAAATGATCTTATTAGAAATAAGTTTCTAATTATCTGTTGTTCAGTAAGGAGTTTCACTTTTTTGCACAACAGATGTGTAGAATAATGAGGATAAGTATTTTAATATGGTATAGAAATTTTTAATTTAAGTATATAGTATTTAAGTTTAATATTATAGAAGTATTTTATTTAAATTAAAAAAATTATTTATTATTAAAATCATAAGGAAATGTTTTTAATTAATTAATTAATTTATCATATATATTTCGTTCGTTATTCCTAAGTATACTCAACCATTTGAAAGATTAGGCTTTTTTATAATAGTGTTTGCTCCAATATTATAAAACAACAATAAAGAGTAGTTATCAATTTTATATATAAAAATATAATAGCAATAATACTATTAAAATGAGTGAAAATATAAATAAATATAATTATAAATTAGAATATAAATACTAATTATAAATAATATAACTACATAAGATGTTCAAATTTTAAATATCTCACGTTGTTCTATCTCCGCAATTGTTACACATTTTTCCCACTGTGCATAGCTGGCCAAAAAAAAAAACTGTTGCCTACTTTTGTGGGCGCAGCAAGCGTCACCGTCAGCAGCAGCAGCAGCAGCGGCACAGCAGTCACAGGCTGCTGCTCTTGTTGCTACTGCTCCCGTTTGTTGTTGCATTTGTTGTTGTTCTTGCTGTTCTTGTTGCTGTTTCTCCTCTTGTTGCTGCTGTTGCTGCTGCTTCATGAGCATAAACTCAGCTGCGATTGTCGCTGCCGCTGCTGCTCTTAACGTTTCAATAAGTGCGTCAATGTGGCTGGCAGCTTAAAGCTGTCTTCCGTCTATGTCTGACCCTGCCCCCCGCTTGGCACTTGCTATCTCCCTCCCACCCTGTGCAAATGTCACAGCGAGTATGTTGCGCGATTTGTTTGTGTGCAGATTTTCGAAAATGCTTTACGAAAAGCTCAGAGAGCAGACCGAAGAGTTCACAGCGACGCTGTGTGTAGGTGTGTGCGCATCTCTTTATGGGTGGGTGTGTGTGAGTGTGTAAGCTTAGTACGGCGCTTTGTTTTACTGCTTAGCTGTCCAGTTTTGGGAAGGGGGGCGTAGGCGGAGGCGAAGGCGGTGTGCGCTGGCTGTGTGTTCATGGAAAGTGCAGAGACGTGACTGCTCGCTGGCCACACTTTCTGGCAACACTTTCACACACACACACACACACACACACACACACACACACACACAGAAAGAGGGACCACACACACACACCGTCAGACAGCCTGTGAATGGGGCCAGAGTTCAGGTTCAGTGGCGACCCTCGCCGTCGTCGTCGTCGTCGACGTCAGCTCAAAAGGAGACGCAAGCGGCAGGGAAGACATGACCTTATGCCACGCCCCCGCACCGCACCGCCGTCGACTAACTGCCAGCTAAACGCCCCACTTTTTGGGCGCTCGTTGGGCGCCCATGATAGCTGTAATCGAGAAAATCCCGTAAGAGACGATTTAATCCCATATTTCAAAGTTATTCAAGTGCAAAAATGCCAAAAAGGAATGCAAACATAAGCACTGCCACTCCCACTCTCACTGCTGCTGCCAGAGTTGCCACCGTTAGCCGTTGTCTCTCCCTCAAAGATACACGGGTGAAACGGACAACGCTTCATCCCGGTCCGCAAAAAAAAGAGAAAAAAAAAAATAGAAGCAAGACAAGATTCGAACGGCAACGAGCTGCGCTGAAAAGCGTTTGGTGGTTCCCGGCGACCACTGCTGGGAACCACGCCACCTGGCGGCGACGGC
The DNA here is from genome assembly GCA_018904595.1 of Zaprionus indianus. NCBI lineage: Eukaryota > Metazoa > Arthropoda > Insecta > Diptera > Drosophilidae > Zaprionus > Zaprionus indianus. Next base: position 8,665,995 of record JAEIHA010000344.1, on the reverse strand, counting down.
ATCCAGTGCAGCCCTTAGCCCCCCCTGCACCTCTGCAGTCACTCTGCTCGAGCTGTTCCCGCAAGCACCGCAGCCAGGGAACCCAAACCACATTGGACACTTTGTTGCCGGGCATCGTGTTGCATTGAATCAATTTGCAGGCAGCGTGTGCCGTCTGCCCCGCTGACGGATGCGGAGACCACGACGAGGATGACGATGATGATGCCCATGCTCTCTCTCTGTGTGTGTGTGTGTGTGTGTGAGTGTGAATTGCTTCGCCTGCTTGTGCTGCATGCCGGGTCACTTTTATGCGGGGCATAACAACTGGCCGCTGCAGCTTGCAACGTTGCTTAAAGATTTCTATTTTGTTACAGTTTCTCTTTCCCTTTCTCCCTCTCTTGCCATCTTTATCTCTTTCCCTTATCCAGTGCCATTCGAGCACCACTTTAAGGTTGACCAGCTAGCCATAAAGTGAGGGGAAAGGTTCTACGTTTGTCCGAGTTTAGCAAAGTAAGCAGCTATCTTTTGTAATCCTCTTTGTTGGCTTCTTCTTAAACGTTGCTGATCACGATTTTGCTTAGTTACTGTGCTTTGTCTTTGCTTCCTTAATACTCATTTTATTTTCTTTCTTTTTTGTTTTCTTCTCATTCTTTGTGTTTTCTTCTCTTCTTATTCTTTTTCTTCTCTTTTCTTTTTCTTTTCTTTTCATGCCATCCTTAAACACTCAACTGTCTTGGCTTTTAAGTTCTTCCAATCTTCGTTTGCTGCTCCTCTATCTTTCTCTCTATTCCTTTCCATCTCTATGCTTCAGTCTCTTGCCATCTCTGCACTTTCGTAAACGTTCCACTGGCTGCTTCAATTCTTAATGTCTCTCAATCGCTTTCCCTTAAGCAGAGTGCATACGCACTTCGCATCGATTTTGCCTTCTTTCTGCTATCTATACCAACTTGTGCTTTAGTTCTTGTCGTTTTTATGTTGTTGCTTGCTTTTCTTCTTGTTGTTGTTGTTGTTGTTGATTTGTGCTGTGGCCAACATTCGTCATCCATTTGAATGCGAACGCATTCATTTGCAGCAAATTCGGAATGCGCTCAAATAAACGAGATACAAAATGAGCGTCACATTTTTGTGGTTATCCTTTGAGCTGTCCTTAAGCTCTATCTCTCTGTCTGTCTCTCTGACTCTCTGTCTGTCTCTCTTTCTGTCCGGCTCTCTTTCTGTCAGTCTATCTATCTGTTTGTATACACGTTGGTAGCACTTTTATTAAAGCCTTTGATGCGCATCTACTGCAAATGACGCAAAATTCATAAAGTGAGCCACCAAATGCTGACCACTTGCTGCTCCCCTTCTATTCGCCTCGCTTTAATCATTCCTCCTCCCTCTCCCCCTCCCCTACCTGACATTTTGTGCCTGTCCAACCAACCGCCAGATAGACGCAAATTAATTGCAATTCGGATACAGTTTATAAATATGGCGCAACTTTAAATTGGCTCATTAAATTTCATTTGCGCCACACAGGCGTTACACATCAATTGACACCACATACGACTCCATTTAGGTGTGTGCCTGTGTCTGTGTGTGTAGGTACTAAAACCCCCTAACGATTCAACGCGGCAACGTCAAGCGTTTCGAACCCAATGAAACTTACCTTACCAGCTAGCATGCAGCATATGTACCGCAAACAGGGTGCTTTATTTAGAAGTTGGAACAATGAATGATGAGATAAATAAATAAATAAATTGTTTTTGTACTGAATTGTATGTTTCCATAGTTAGTCCAAGATCTCTTCGAAATCACGTCGTTATGTTCTTGCTTTCTATTATATGTTCAAAGCACTTCGTTGTATCTTATACTTCTTAAAATTTTATTTTTGGTGCGCGTTAAGGTCACCCTAGTCTGGTTGCTTAGTTCGAATTCGTAACCTTCCCAATTTTCTGCTTTGCCTTGATTTGCAAGCACCTTGAAGCTTGCAAGCACTTATTCGTAACTATGACGTTATACGGTCACCCTATTACATGTGAATGGTCAGTTGTATTATAAACATGTTGTACTGGCTAAAGCTCTTTACCCAATCTTCCTTTCTTCCTATCCTTTATTTGTCTGCAATATGGTTACCCTAGACACTAAGGTCACCCTGGACTTAATGCTTCGTGCATACTTCTAACCAACTTTACTTTAAGGCATCTACATGTTTACAACTATGCCATATCATGGTCACCCTTTTACCTGTGTATGATTTGCAACTTTTTACTCATCACCTTTTCTATCTGTCCTTTATCTGTGCGTCACCCTGATTGGTGCTAAGGGTAAACTCTTAACCATCTCAACTATACATATGTTGGGCCTTACCTTGAAGGCCTCTGCAGGCTTGCAACTATGTCATTGCATGGTCACCCTATTATCTGTGTATGGCTCACAACTTTGTAGTGCATACAGGTTGTGCTGTTTGGAAAACTTTTCTACTCATCATCCTTTCTATCTGTTCTTTAAGCATTTCATTCTCTGTTTAAGACCATATTTGCCATTACATTCAGCTGCGCAGCATGGTCACCCTGTGCATGGTGTGCAATCGGAATACTCCACATTTTTGGCGCGTGTTGTGCGACGAGCAATTTACTCGCGGTACGACAACTGTGTGTGTCTCTGTGTGTGTGTGTGAATGTCTGTTGTATTTTTTACTGCTTCTATTTTGTTAGTCTGTCTTGCTTTTATTTTTTATTGTATTCTTTGTTTTTGTCGCGCGTCCGTCTGTTCCTTAGTGTGTGTGCCTGTGTGTGTGTGCAAGTGTATTTTGCCATTTTCTGTTTTGCAGTTTGCGTTTTTTTCGCCTCTTTGCTTTGTTTGCTCCTCTTGTTAGCCCCAAGCTGGCCAAGTAGAGAACGGAGGGAGGTGGAGTCAAAAGAGTCCGAACCGTAGTCGAAATCCCGGCCAGAGTCGGTTACGCTTCCCTCGGTGTGTGTGTGTGTGTGTGTGAGTGTGTTTGCTTTTCATATGTTTGCCTGGTTTTGCGCGCTTTTCCAATGATTTTTTCTCGCTCGTTTTCCGGTTTTCCTTTTTTTTTCCTCACACGCTTTTCATATACTTACCGTTAGCTGCAGCTTCTATTTTCTATATGCGCTCTCCACGCTGCACTCGTTCGCTTTGTTTTTTAACCCGTTGTCATCGTCACCGTCGACGCCGACTGCGACTGCGACTGCGACGCCGACGTCGCCCCGTGTGCACATCCATTTGTAGTAATCGCTTTAAAATGATGGCAACAGATTTATGGTGGTTTATCTCAGTGCACTCGCCTGTGCGCGCCGTGCACCGTGCACCATTTAGAAGGCACCCATACACCCTCACACAGACAGCCAGACACACACACACACTCACACTCGCTCTCTCTTTCCCACTCTCTCTCCCCCTTGCAGCCAGTTGAAGTTTCTGGCTGTGGCAGGCGCCAAAGTGACAATCGCCCCAGCATCCTGTGTGGCACCTGTGCGACTTCGCCTGCCCCATTTGTGTCGCATTTCCCACTTGCCCCAGATACCCTGTAAATGCAGCAACAAGATCAAGGGGTGACTTTTAATTGAGTGCTTATTAAGTCTGCCGATTTACAAGTGAAGGGGGTAGACTTAAAAATAAGTGAAGGTTTACAATTTAGAATTAAATACGTTAAATTTAAAAAGGTTTTTTTATGATTTTGAAGTTGAGGACATCAGTTAAAATAATTTATTTGTGAAATTTTGAATTTTTTTTAAAGTTTACGGGCTCTAAACCTGAATACGAGGGTCGTTTGATAAGTCCGTGACTTTTTGAATAAAATATATTTTTTTCGTCAAAGAAGCGTTTTATTTCTCAACATAATCTCCTTTTAGCTCTATACATTTAGTCCAGCGTTTTTCCAATTTTTTTATTCCTTCCAAATAATAGGTTTTCTCAAGGCCCTCAAAATAGTCGTTTGTTTCTGTGATGACCCGAATCTCTTACCGCCGAGCCATTTCTTCATGTTTGGAAACAAAAAATAGTCACAGGGGGCTAAATCTGGAGAATATGCTGGATGGGGTAGCAGTTCGTAGCCCAATTTATGAAATTTTGCCATGCTGACACGAAATTCACTTTTTTCCATTTTCGTTAAAATTCACGAGATCGTCTGCTTTCAATGCCTATAAAACGCAAACCAAAAAACGCAGCTTTCTCAAAATTTTACAGTCAGCTGTTAATCGATAACTGCTGACAGGAGCAGTGTTGTATTTAGAGCAGGTGCGCGGCAAATACAAAAAGTCACGGACTTATCAAACGACCCTCGTATAAAGCATTTCGACAGGAAACTATGTGAGGAATGAACGTTTAAAACCAAAAAAGTGATTTAGAACAACATTTTCACTTTAACTTTAATAACTTAGTTTGGATGAACATCTTTCAACATCATAAAACACCCATTGAAATTCTCCCCTCCAACACCTCCACTCAATGCCCAATTACAGAGTAAGTGTTAGTCAGGCAAGTAGTTCTGCAATTTTTTCGATTTTGCAGCTATTGTTGTTACCCTTCATGTTGTTGTTGTTGTTTGAACACCATTTCACACTCACAGCTCTGTGTGTGTGTGTGTGTGTAACAATTTAAAGGTTATCGCCTGCAGCCTTGACGATCTTATGGCTGACTAAACAGCCAAGCCCCATCTCCGTTCCAGCTGCACTTGCCAAGCCCATCCCATCCCATCCCATCCCCATCCCGAACCCATCTCAGTTCCAGTACCAATCGGAATCCCCTTTGACCGAAGGGGTCATCATTACCCAGCGGCGTGTGACATTCATGCTGAGGCTGAAGGCTTTGGGGCATCATCATCAGTACTTCAGGGCTTCCCAAGCTTTGCTACAGGCAACGACCCAGCCAATCCGCAAGCTGAAATCCAGCTTCCAGTTGCCCGTTGCCCGTTGCCCTATGCCAAATCTCTCTCTCTCTCTCGTGCTCTCTCGGCCGTAGTCCAGCATGAAGTCTCCACAGTGATTGATGATATGAGCCCTGACTGGCCGCCGGAACAGGATTGGGAACGGGATTGGGAGAGAGGGTCATGGTTTGTCCACCCCGTACACATCTGGCCCTGCATACGCTGAGGCTGAGGCATGCAACTGTTGACTGCAGCAAATGAGGGCGCCGCAAGGTGCATGCCACACACTTTAAGCTGACCGATTTCGGATTACGCTCGAGCACATCAATTTTATAGTCCAGTTGAGATGCCAGACGGGGGAAGCAGGTTGTGACAGGGGTGGGCACACAATTATGTCACGAACGAAGTGAGAGAGAAAGCGGGGCAGAGGGAGCTGTGAGGTATAACCTTTACCTCACAGTTTAGTGGTACCTTTACCTCACAGTTCCTTCTGTAAGGCTTTCTGTCATAGATACAGAAGAGTCTTAAGAAGTTAACCTGACTATACCTCTTGCAGGATGAGTACTCCTTAGTTGTGAAAGAGATCCAAATGAAGTTTGCACCTATGACATACCGCAACCTATACTTAGGTACCTGTACCCTTCACTATACCCACCTATACCTTTACCTTGACTCCTATATTGATCACCAACTGCAGGCTGATCTAAGAGAACAGTGCTAAGTTGTTTCTAAGAAAAGGTTTCGTTTAAATTTATAAGAGATACTCCACAAAGCAATAAAAACAAAATATATTCAGATATAGGTCAGTATTGAATAGTTTATTTCACTAAAAACATAGCATCAAGCTGTCATGAGAATCTTTTACTCATCTCAATCAGTGAGCAAAGACAATACCTTTATATACCTTTATACTGACTTACAATATAGACATGTACTCTACAGCTAAACTTAGAGCATTGACTGGTTTCCGACCACAAACCCCTGGAGTAACCCAAGCTGAAACCTTACCTGAATTCCAACCTAAAACCTAACCTAAAACCTAACCTAAAACCTAACCTGAAACCTAACCAGAAACCTAACCTGGTACCTAACCTAACTAACCTAACTATTTCAACTCATAGTAAAGGTGTTGCATTCGGAGCTATCAGTCTGCTGCTTCACTAGAAGGTATCCAAAACTAGAGCTACTTTAAGAACGTCATTAGTAAATGCAAAAAGGACCTAAGAACCTCCAATGCCAGGTCGAATAGAATTGAAATCAATATGGACATTGGCAGCGCGATCGTAATCGCAGTTGGAGTCGAGGTCGAAGTTGAAGTCGCAGTCGACTTGGCTGCAGTTAAACATTTATTGTGGCCAGACAAACAAAGTGGGATGCATGGAGAAGGCGGCGGCAGTAGGCCGACAAGAGAAAGGACAAAGCACGAAACGGAACGGAAAGTACAACGAAGGAGTGACAGAGGGACGGACTGAGAGGGAGGAGGGGGGCAGGGGACAGACAGCTGGTCGCACAAACAAACAGGCTACAAAAACATTGGGCAAAACTGTAAATGTAACTGTATCTGCTGCATGCCAGCAGGCACACACACCACACACACACTGCACACACACACACACACACAGGCAGGCAGGCAGGCGTTGCCAGACCTCGACTTGGAACTGCATTTGCCGTTGCTTGTCGCAGCAAATTTTGGTGCCACAAAGTAGGAAGAAAGTAGCAGCAGCAGAAGGGGATAGAGCAGGGGCAGGGGAAGGGGACTGCGAATGGGCACGAGGACATTGGAGGCAATGGCAACGACGAACGACAACGAGAACGACATTTACTGTTTACCTTGATTATTTCATCAAAGTTTGAAAATATTTACATTGGCATTCCGAGCTCGGAACGTGATGTAGATATTTATACATGCCTGAGTCTGAGTCTGAGTCGGAATCCTCTGCTGCGCCTGCTTCTTCTGCCTTGTGCTTCTCCTCCGTCTTTTGGGCAACTGTAAACTGAGCTGTTACTCGCCTGCGTCCCTCTCTCTTCCTCTCTTTCTGTCTCGCTCTCTGGGCGGGGCCACGTCAGGAAGAATAAGTTTATTTTGATACACAAAATTAATACGTTGTTGGCATCGGGCATCAACTCATGCGTCGACATCCTTCTCGAAGCCTAAGCCCGGGTTACCCTCCCCCCCTCTCGCCCACACGCTGTACCCTTCTGCTGACAGTCAGTCAAAGCCAAAAGTCTCTCCCTGGTTCAGGTTCGGGACCTGTCACCGTCGCCGTCGACACTTGCCACTTGTAAACGACATTTTATTAGTAAAGTTTATTTAAATTCGACGTCTCTGTGTGTGTGCGTGTGTGTGAGTGTGTGTGTGTATGAGTGTGTCTGGCTTCGCTTGTTATACCCTGCATAAACGACTAGGCAAAGCATGTCGTAGGGTATTGATTTCCAATGGCTCAGCACTACTTTCTATCAAAGAAGACTTTTTGTGACTCTGAATTTATTTAAACTCATGAAGAATCCTTTAAAAATGTGCTATAATATTATAGCAAAGAAGTATTTATAGCAAAGCAGCTAACGAGTTTATTTAAGTAAATTAAGATTCTGCTATAATATTATATCAAAGTAGCATTCATAGTAAACAGCCAGCATCAACTGCACGAAACTAAGTTTTAGCTATAAAACAGCTAATTTAGTGGCCTCGCTTGTTTTGTACATATTCCAATAAAAAGACTTGATTTTTGCCACATTATTCAGTGTATATATATACTATATATATACCTAATTTCGGCTCATATGCCCAACAAAATAACCTCAAATAGTCGTTTGCAAGTAGAGCATTAGTCTGCCGTCAAAACTCGCGCTGAGTTTGTTGTACGAGTATTTGTTGTGTCTGTGGGGAGGGGTGTGTAGCAGTGAGAGGGGGGTGTGTGTGTATTTTAGCTTGTGCTGCCATTTTGCGTTCGCTTCCACATTTCACATTCAGCCTCCGACTGATTCCTTCCCCCCCACCCACTTGGAATACAACGAGGCATTTGTAGAGTCGCTGGATTTCGCATTCGTATTCAAAAGATCAACATATTGCGTTACGTGGTGTATTTTAAATTCAAAATTGACTTTCAAGCACTTACAGCAACGACGACAGCAATGACGACTGCGACGACTGCGACGCCTGCGTCAGCGTCCACATCAACGTCAACGTCGCGATACATTTTCGGTTACCTTATCGCGCGCACAGCCCAAAATCCCAGTCGAATGTAGTGCGAGCTCAAGGGAGCAGAACAGGGAAAGAGGGAGGGAGAGAGAGAGGGGGGGGAGGCGGTTAGTGCGCGGGGTAAGTCGATTCAAATACATTTTTGACCCAGAGATCAACATGACAGTTGTCAGTTGCCGCCAAGTGTAAAGTCGGCGACTAAGTGCCTTAAACGGTACAACTTGTCGTATACGTAATCAAGCCAGAAGGCGGGCGAGGGCAACAGGCTCAGACAGTATAACAAGCGGATAACCCGAGTGGAGCGCAGACAGTTGCAAGGGGTGAAATACTTCTTAACTCTAACGGCTTTTTGGCACAAGTTGAGTTCAGCTGAGAAATTAACCGGAATCGAGTGGAGACAAATTCATCGAACTGATAACTTGCACTAAAACTCATCCAACTAGCTATCTTCCGAAAGTATCTCGCCTTTGGTTGCTTAAGTAAACATTTAGCAGGTTAAATGAGTAAGTAGCGAGTTGCTGGAGAAGTTGCTGAGGAACAGGACTCGACACGAATGCTCTGAGGTACTATGGTACGAAAGGAACTAAGGTTGCTGAGGGTACTAAAGGCAGTAAGGATACTAAGGTAGTAAGGGTACTAAGGGTACTAAAGGTACTAACGGTACCAAGGGTACTAAGGATTCTAAGGGTGTTAAAGGTACCAAGAGTACTGAGGGTGCTAAGGTTTCTAAGGGTACTCAGGGTTCTAAGGGTACTCAGGGTACTAAGGGTACTTACGGTACTAAAGGAACTAAAGGTTGTAAGGGTACTAAGGGTACTTAGGGTACTAAGGGTACTAAGGGTACTCAGGTGCTTAGGGTAGTAAGGGTACTAAGGCTACTTAGAGTACTAAAGGTACCAAGGGTACTAAGGCTACTAAGGCTGCTAGGGGTACTAAAAGTACCAAGAGTACTAAGGGTACCAAGAGTACTAAGGGTACTAAGTGTAATAAGGGTACTTAGTGTACTAGAGGTACTGAGGGTACTCAGGGTACTAAGGTAGTAAGGTTACTAAAGGTACCAAGGGTACTAAGGGTACCTTAGCTTACTGCTGGGTATCATATAGTCGAACCAGATCTATGCCAGTTAATCATTTGCAGCAGTTCAAGCAGCATGTTTTATGGCCTCCAATCCGCTTGAACTTCACCACAGGGTGTCCAGCTGGGAGGAAAGAGGGCGACACAGGGTGGCTAGGCCGTCAATTGCAATGCGCACTTAAGTTGAGGACTCGAAGGGACGATGCAGTCGGGTCCGAGTCAAGTCCGAGTCCAATTCCGAGTCCGGAATGCAAAGTTGAAAAGCAGCTTCTGCTTGTTATTGTTTCTTTGTTGCTGCTATTGTTGTTGTTGTTGTTCATTTTGTTGCTTTTGTCGCTGTTGCTTGTTGTAAGTTCCGCAAATTGCAGGGCCAAAAACTTTGTCGTGTAATCATTTTAAGTTCACTTTCTTATTATTTTTGCAAACAAGTTTGGCTCTTTTTTTTGGGGAAGAGTGTAAGTCAGTGAGATACCCTACAAAGGAGGGTGAATGAAATGAATTGGCTAACAATAATGCTACGTCTTGTTAAAATTTCTTTTGGCTCTTGTTGTCTTGAAATTTTTTGAACAATGTGGAACAAGAATATATAGCGTATTCAAAGAATGAAATGTGGGATATGTATATAATGAATATATGCCATTTATTTTATATATGAGTTACTATTGCTATTGAAAAAGAGAAAAACTTGAGTCTAGCAAATCTATACCTGCACTTTATTGAACAAGAATATATAGCATATACGAAAGATGATAGATCTGATGTATATATCAAAGACTTTAAATAAAAATCAAAAGAAGAATGTGAAAGGGTTTTTTAAATTGTGAAGATGAACATGAGACTACAGCAGATCTTTGCTATACTACAGTGAACAAGAAGATATAGCAAAGTTGAAACTTTATAGATTAATCACTACATCATTTAGGCACAACTTATAGATACTCTTTAAATAATATTAGGTCAAACAGGGTAACACAATGAGACACATGAGAGAGAAAGGCAGGAAAAGACAAGCGAGAGGATGATAGACCTGCAAGGGGCAGAGTGTGCTGGTGAGAGATAGAGAGAGAGAGAAAGAGAGAGAGTCAAATTGCAATAGTTTCAGTTGCCTATGTCATTTTCAAAGTGCTTAGTGCCCGGTTTCGGGTTGATTGTTGTTCTTGCTCTTGTTCTTGTTGCAGTTGTGCAGCTTCGGTGTGTTCACATTTGGTAATTGTTGTGGCTCTTTCGGTTGCACCTCTTTCCTCTCTGTCTCTTTCTTTCCCTCTCTCTCTGTCTTCTTCTCTTTTACTTTCTGTTGTTGTTATTGCAGGCGTCTGTTGTTGCTGTTGCAGCTACTTTGAAGTTTTGTATACAACTTTTATGACACTTTGTCGTATTGTTGTTTCGTACTTTGCGGCGAACGTGTCATATTCAGTTATGTATTTATTCCAATTCCACAAGCCTGAGACCGAGACTGCTGCGCTCCCTCTCTCACTTTCTCTCTGTCTCTTTCTTTCTCTGTCTGTTGCTTGTCTTTCTGCTCATCTTTCGGAACTGGGCCACTTCTTGGGCTCTGCTTTTGAGCATCCGCTTTCAGATTTGCCAACTAAACTATGCATCCGTCGCGAAGCGACGCCTCTGAGCCACGCCTCCTCCGCCTTTCTCTGTGCTAGCACAATTTTGGTGTTTGCTTGCAGCAGACGGGGGGCAAACTTGCAACTTGCAGCAAGTTGCAACTGTCAGAAAAACGCTTTAGGCACGCTTCGAAAGATGGACGAGTCGGTCTTGAGTAAACACGATCTGTGTGGCTCCCCCTCTCTCAATCTCTTTCTCTCTCTCTCTCTGTCTGTCTGTCAGTGTGTGTGTGTGTCTCTGTCTGTGTGTAGATATTCAAAATAAATGCTTGGATAATTTTAAAAAAATATTGGAAATATAAAGCCAATAACTGCACTTTGAAGCAGCCTAAAAGTAAGTGAGGCAATAAAGAGTATGAGAATGTAACGAGGTTATTAGTGAGTAACTTGAAGTGTGGAAAGGAGGTAAAGGAACCTATTTCATTTGTAAATATTCAAGGAATTCAATGGAGTGGAAGATAAATGAGATAGATAGATAGTTATAGGAACTAGTTTAATTACTTTTGCTTTTAATTTTGTTGCACGTGTTTCTTTATTGACAATGAAGTTTGTGAACTATTAACATTTCCCAGAGTATTCAGTGATAAGCCCAAGAAGCCCAACCACAATATATATACCTGCGATGTTTTTGAGACATAAACTCAATCCCAACCTTAATCAAGTTGTACGATTTGAACCTCATGCTCTCTGGAGAGTCTGCCAAGAAGTTTCCTCTGCCGTCGTGCAGTCGCGTTTAAATAATCCTAATGATTGGTAACCTTATTTAATATTATATTATATTGTATTATGATCACAATGCGATTGTTGCTTTTAAGGGGCCTAAGAATTGTATTTACATTTACTTTTTGCGAAATTAAAAGTTTTTCCAACTTTTCTCGAGTCGCATTTTCTTTCTTTTTGCTTGCTCGAATTGTTCTCCCGTTGGGTATTGTAGGTAGCCAAGGTGGCAGAAGGTGTGCAGGTATTTGTGTGCGTGTAGCACTCTTTGTGTGTGTGTGTCTTTGTGTGTGCCTCTCTTTGTTGTGCTCTTAAACAAAAATCAACACAAGAGGCACAAAAGCCGCAGTGCTCGGCATTAGCCCAACACGATTGTCAAGGGGCATAGACTGGGGAATTGAGAGATTGCGAGTGGCTGAGGCGGCACACTGAGTGGAGAGTAGAGTGTAGAAGGGGGAGGGAGGGAATGTGGGGGGAGTTGGGTGTCGTGGCATGTTTGTGCTTGTGCATCATTTGATTAACGTAATCGAATGACACGCCATATGCCAGTCATACAGTCAGTCAGTCAGTCACTCAGTCACTGAGTCACGCGAGGTGCTCCCTCTCCTCCTCCTGCTCCTGCACCTTCCTACACCTTCTCCTCCTCACTATTCTCTCAATTCCAGCCAAGTGGGAGAGTTAAACGAACTAAGTCGCTAAAAGTCAGTCGAGATGTGTGTTAAACTCACACGAGTGCGTATGTGCCCCCAACTCGGCATCCTTTTCAGCTACCCTGTATGTAAATAGAGCTGCCAAAGGGGTAGCTTAAGCAACTCATCATCGCATGCACATCAGTGTGCTTTACAGGGCAGCAGCCAGTCGCGCTGCTGTCTCGACTAGGCAATTTTTACTTGTGCCGCCTGATAAACAATTGACATGCCTCAAGTGGGGGGGCAGGGTTTAAGCGAGGGGAGGCGGGGGGCGTGGCTGCGACAACACATGTCGCAAAATCAATTTTCACCTTTTCACTTGATCAATTTCTTAACGGCAATGAAAAGTTTTGTGCGCCGTAGAACGAAGACGGCCGCGGAATGTCAAGCAGAGCAGGCAGAAAAAAAAGGGAAAGGGGCAGGAGCGTAGTGGAAAGGGACAAGAGGCAGTTGGGGGCAGGCACAGATAGCATCATTTGCATTTGCACGCACGCAAGACAAGGCACAGGAAGGAACAGCAGAAGCAGCAGCAGAAAGGGAAGCAGGGGGAGAAGGAGCAGAAGCAGCACGATGACGATGCGGATGAAGCAGTAAGAAAAACAGTTGGAAGTGAGGAAGGTAGGCAGAAGGAACTGTGCGACTGGCTGGCAGCCTACCCCGAAGGAGGTAAGCAAGGAGCCGCACGCACGCATTTGCCATGCCACGAGCCGTTAACAGTTAGTTGGCGTCGATGCCGCTGCCGATGCCGATGCAGCTTTCTCACTTTACGTCTCGTTGCGTCCCATTTAAAATTATGCTGAAGAGCAGAGCCAGCCGACCCAGTGGGACGAGTTGTGAGTCGGTAGGGAAGAAAGGATAAAAAGAAGGGGTCGACTAGCTTCGTAACAGACTTACGCTAGGTCAATTTGCGTTAAGAACCTTAAGAAGTAAGCCAACTGTATATAAATATATGTAGGTGAACTGAACTGAGGTTCAACTAAGCTATGAAACAACCTAGTATAATAATCTTAATAAATAAAGTAATGTTACTTTATATGTATGTTCTGATATCTTAGCAAACCCTTCACATTTACAGAAGATATGTCTCTATAGAACCTAAGAAAATAAATCAGTTTTTTTATATAAATATATATATGCTCTGATATGTTTCCACTACTTGAATTTCATCTAAGAATCCACTCAATAAAACTATAATAACAATTTATAGTAATGTATTCTCTGTATCGGAAATATATAGAAGAGTTCATAGAAAATAACGATTAAGTATAATCCGAATATAACACTTGAAGAGACAGGCAAGGGGCAGACACTCTGAGATATGTATAAATATCGAATAGGTCGAAATAGTTACTATATCTCTATCAATTTATCTATCTACCAAAACATGAAACTCAGCTTAAGTTTGTCTCTATATCTGATAACTTTTAACGAAGCGACAGCAATTTTAGATACCTCAATATATCAAAGAGCTGAAATTATAATCTTTTTCTACTTATTCGCATTATATAGTTCTTTATAATACCCCACACTACTGCTAAAGCACCTTACCCTCTGCTGAGTAGTGCATGTGTCAAATGCCCCACTATTTCCTTGCCACAAGTAGTGAGTTTTCAGTGCAACTATCGAGTGGAAAAAAAAGTCAACTGTGCCATGACTTTTCCCACTGTCTGGTTTGTCCAAGCGGGTGTAAGCGGGGGGAGGGGTGTGGCACGGACATGGCCACGGATACGGATGCGGATATGGACACGGATAGGGACGAAGTCGTGTGACGCTGCATAAAGGCCGGAAGCAGCAAATTTTCATTTTATTTATTTTGTAAAGTGCTCAGGCAGAACTGGGCCCACTGCTCCACGACCTTAACCCCCTTCTACTCCTCCTTCTGTCTGGCATGCGACTCTGTGACTGGGTGAACGTGTCATGGTCGTGTCACGCGCGTGCCGCAGCCTTGTGGCAGGCAACACGAGCCGTTGCTGTATCTGTCGCATTCGGTTTGCTCCATTGGCTCAGCATAATTGTTTCCTCCTGTCGTGCCAAGCTGAGCCAGTCGAGCGCACGAGCTGAGAGTGTCCTTCTGGCAGCGTCTTGTCCAGCTGCTCCTTGTGCCTCCCGCCCCTCCCCCCGTCCACCTGACGGACAGCAACGCCAAGTGATAATGACAACATAAGGACGTGCGGCGATCGGCGTAGGTGGGCGTCAGTTAATTGTTAATTGATTGAACAATTGCTGTTGAGTCTGATTGACAGACAGCCCGATTGATGGACAGTTTATCGCACAAATTGACTGGCAGTTGAAAGTGAAAATTAACTGACAAATAGAATAAATGAATAAGTGACTTAGTGATTGACTGAATGACTGACAAGAAGATTGACTTTCGAACAGTCGGATTGACAGGCAGACAAACGCACGAGCAAATGAAGTAACTGAATGATTGACAAGTTAAACGAGTGACTAATAAACTGTTGAGTGAACAACTGATTGATTGATTGATTGGTTGGTTGATTGGTTGATTGATTGACCAATTATATGCTTATTCAGTTCAAGCTTTTGGCTGAGCTTACAAGTCAGCTCAATGAAAGTTGATTATTAGCCATGATTGATTTGCTGTCAGATAGTTGTTTAATTTTTGATTGATTGCTACGAGCAGACAAACTGATTGATTGAGTGATAATTAAGTGTTTGATTGATTGATGAGACAGCTAACTGCTTCGTTAAATGTTTGATTGCCAGACATAATACAAGATAAGATTGACTGACAGATTGATCCACTTACAAAATGACTAAATGATTGACTGATTGATAAAGAGATTATTAATTGATTGATTAATTCATTGTTGATGAGTCCGCTAACTGCAATGATAAGTTTAAACCAATTGGCTGATGGTCAGACATTAATTGCCTTAAGACGTGAATGACTGGTAGATTGATCCACTTGCAGAATGACTGTTTGATTGACTGTAATTTACACACAGAATGCAGCAGCAGCTGTCTCCATCGTCTCCTCCCTCTCCCTCGCCGCATGGCTGCACCCACAGTTCGAAATTAGTTTGTGGCATCTCTTTAAACTGCCGCAGGATCTTAATGCACGCGCCGTGGACAAGGATGCGGACATGGAGGACGATATGGTCATGGACACGGACACGAACGGGACAAGGAGACGACGCGGTTGGTTCTCGCGTGGCTGCCCAGAGCCAATAAAGGCTGCTTTTCATGTGCCAACAAAAGCGAAATTACACAGCAACAACAGGGCAGCATGAGCCGAAGTACTGATCCACAGATACCCTGTAGAAAGTGATTTGTGAAGAAGATGCAACGAAGAAACTAATGTTGACTTCTAGCAGTTTCCCTAAGTGAAGAAAGGATAACTCAGTCTTTATCCTCACATGCCAGCAACTCCCCTCTCTTGCATTTACTGCATTACAGGGTATACGCAAAACAAACACCACAACACAAGCAACAAGCGACACTTTTCATGTGTTTCGCGTATTTTGTTGCACACTTTGCAGCGTCAGCCTTGGCTCAGTTTGCAAAATGAACTGTAAAGCAATTAAATGAATTATACGATATACGATATATAAGATACATACATGCAGTATATGTATGTGTATGTCTGATATACTTATACGCTATATTGCCAAGCTCACAGATGCGTGTAATGAGGCGCATATAGTGCCATATGTGGGCTGAAACTGGCTCTGATTGTGGTGAATTTGTTTCCGATTTTCGATTGATTTAAGTTGCAGGTATAGTTGCTGAATTGAACATGCTTTTGGTAAAGATTCATTTGCTTTTATTGTTATTAATAATACAACAATATTATATATCATTTATATATATTATATATCATATCGTAGATGTCTAGTTGATATTAGTTCGGGTTCAGGCAATAGTTATCTAAGGTATGGTTCTGTTTTGAATTCAATTAGGTAGTTTTGTAAGGTTAGAATAAGGTTTAAAGATTGTTTTTCTTGGCATATTCTCTTCTTTTTTTCTTCTTCTTCCACTTATCATTTCCCTTTTGAAGTAAGAGTTTCTGCTAGAGCATTTCAACAAAGAAAGACGAAGAACCGAAAGCAATTAAATATTTCAACAAAATCAACCTCACCTCACTTGCATTCAAGCAAATTCGAAGGAAAGATCATCGAGGGAAATGGGAATCGAACACGACGATTCGTTGTCCCTTTCTAGTATTTGCAGCTTAATTGATGTGTAAACGTTGATGTGGGAGCGAAAGAGAGGGAGACGGGCAATTGTCAATTTAAATAATATCGGGAGTATTAAGTACACAAATTTATATGTAAATGAGGTTAGGATTGATGTGAAAGAGTTCGAGAAAGGTGTGTGACAAGGCAAAAGAAGCGAGTAGGAGTGGCAAGCAAAAGAAAGAGAGAGAAAGAGAGGGAGTATGTGCTAAAAAGAGACAGCATGCGTGCGTGTCTGTCTGTCTGCGCCTTATTAGAAGCACAATTCATGCAAACGAGCCTTGCGGCTGTGTTTGCTTTGCATTTTTTTGCCTTTCTCGGCTTTTTGCTGTTGTAGTTGTCAGCCAAGAAGGCAGCGAGAGAGAGAGAGAGAGGGAGTGGGGGAAGTGGAGGGGGAGAGGGAGAGCAGTAGGAGCGCACAAAAAATGTCAGCCGGGCATAATGTGTGGAGTCGTGAAATGGAAACGGAATTGCAATTGAAATTGGAGTCAACTGGCACACACACACACACACACACACAACTTATTGGTGACTCATTCGCACAGCAAGGATGAGGGGAAGGAGAGGATTGGGGGGGGGAATCATGGATCTATGCATGCGACAGTCCGCCCCGTTCGTCCGTCAGTCAATGGAGACGTTCGCGACAGAATGAAACGACAGGGAAAGAGGCATGACTAAGGGGTGTGAGAAAAGGTGTGTGTGTGTGCAGGGGCAGGGGGGCATAAGGGGGGTTGGGGGCATGCTTGCCACATACGGCATGCGGATATGTAGACGATGGCAAACGATATTCGCCATTACAAATTCAATTACATGCTTAGCTACACTTTAGAGAAATTGAATTTTTATGTGCATTTATATTTAGTATATTTTTGCAACACACTCCCACCGAGAGAGAGATGGAGAGAGAGAGGGAGGGAGAGAGCAGCGTAACCTCCACACACACACACACACACACACACACACTACTGCCTGGCTACCCTCTGCGAACCCTTTGCCTCGACTCGCCACGACTTGAAGCACTTCACGTACTTC
The DNA here is from genome assembly GCA_018904595.1 of Zaprionus indianus. Classification (NCBI taxonomy): domain Eukaryota; kingdom Metazoa; phylum Arthropoda; class Insecta; order Diptera; family Drosophilidae; genus Zaprionus; species Zaprionus indianus. Next base: position 8,648,626 of record JAEIHA010000344.1, on the reverse strand, counting down.
AAACTTGCTTGGCAATTTCAGGTTTCGGCTCTGTCAGCCGGGCGACAGCGTAATCTACCAAGTCAGTGGGGAGGCACCTACCCCCTCCCCCCTCCATATCCCTCCTGCCTTTGCCCAGCATTGCCGACTTTAACTGGCAATTGAACTGGCCTCGGGGCCCGCTGCATAACAGAGAGAGAGAGAGAGAGAGAAGCCATTGCAGCCCGCATGGGGAGGCTGAGTTCGGGGCGACACCTTAATTATGGCACCCAAAGCTGCAGCCGGTCTGCCACTGTATGTGTGTGCCAGTGTGTGTGCCACTATGTGTGTTAGTACTAGTGTGTGTGTGTGTGTGTGTGTGTCTGTGTGTGTGCGAGTGTAGCTTAAAGTATCATCGTCTGACAGACAGTCGAGCCACCGCACAGCCGTATCCGCAGTCGCTTCCGCATCCGCACAAGTTGCATGTTGTGCCTTCTCCCTTTCTCTCTGTGTGTCTCTTTGTCTCTCTCACCTACTCTTCCTGTCCCGCTTTCGCTTGGCAAACTAAATTAGATTTTGGTTTTGTGACGAGTAAAACGTCAAACGAAAAAACCTGAGCACGATCCATACACGCACCTGAATAGAGAGGGGGAAGAAAGAGAGAGAGAGAGACCAAGTGGAGCAAGATGAAAAGAGAACAAAAGGTAAGAGCGAGATGGAGAGGGGAAAACAGAGTACAGTAAAAGAGTAGAGCGTACAAGTGTGAAGGAGATGAAAAGGTTAGGTTAATGAGTAAGAGGGTAGCGCACTTGGGTAGTGCGAAAATTTAGTGCGACAGGGTACACCAGAGGAAGGGAGGAGAGCAAGGGAGAGATCGAAAGCGGAAAAAGGAAATAGAAGGGTAGAGTATGGTCGGGAAGAGTACGGTCTGGTTGGGTACGGTTTGGTTGGGTATGGTCGGTAAAGAAAGAGAGGGAAGGTATAAGCAGAAAAGCAAATTCAGTGTCATTAGAACAAGACGAAGTAGGTAAAAGGCTGCAGAAAGAAGGTAGAGGGTAGAGTAAAAGGGTAAAGTCAGAGATTAAGAAGACAAGATAGACAGAGGCAATGTGAAGGTAGAGTAGGGAATAGAGCCAGTACCTTGTTGCGAGTAGAGGAGACGAGAAGCACAGAATGCGAGAGAGATGGCGAAAGGAAAGAAAGTGAGTAGAACAAAAGGCAGAATGAGAGGTAGAAAGAGAAGTAGAAAGAGAAGTAGTGCCAAAGGCAGAAGGATAGGCAGAACAAGACGTAGAGCGAGCGAGAGTAAGAGCGAGAGCTGGAACGTCGTGAAGTAGAACGAGAGGAAAGTGGAGCAGGGAAGGGAGACAGTTAACGCATTGTTGCATTGTTGCTGCCCAATTTCGCATGGATTATTGCACGCGATTGTGTCCTTGTGTCTTCAGTTCTTAAGGCCATGAAACAGTTGCACCACAAATGGGACACCAGGCGTGTGGCATGAGGCATGCAGCACGACAAGGCAACCCATCGCAAGGCAAGGCGAGGCAAGACAATGCCCCAAATTATTGCCCCTGCCGGGCTGCGTTTTGCCTCCTCCCGAAAAATGCCAACATAATTTTCGTTTTCTTTGCCCTTCTCCAACTGCGAGCGGCAATTCTGTTGTGTGTGTGTTGTCTTCTCTCTTTGTTCCATTTGCACACTGTTCCCATTCACACTGTTCCTCAGCCACACCCCTTCCCCCCGTGCTTTCCCGTGCCACATTTTCCTCGTTCAATTTGTGGCAGTTACTTTAAACAATTACCGGAATACACGAACTGTTCGTCGAGGACTGACCAACTCGCAATGCTCTCGAGTCGAATATGGTATACCCTGTAATTGAGAGAGTCTACTTTCTCGCTTAATGCAATTCTCCTTGACCCACCTGAGAAATACCAAAGAGACTTGAGGGAAAGGAAAACGAGCACGAGAGCTACCTTCAGCATGCCGAAGGATCCTTATCTACTCCGATCTCCCCAATACTACCTTTATATATAATGATCCACACTTGAATGGTATTCAATATGTTAAATATTATGTCTATCTTTGATTGGCACTGATAAGTTAAGTTATATCTAAAATCAGATTTGATCCTCATACTTAAACCTTCATTTGGGCTGATTGTTCCTATGGTAGCTGTCTGTTATTGTATAGGAGATACGGACAGACGGACAGTGCTAGTTAGATTCTTCTATTGATGCTGATTCAGAATATAAATACTTTATAAGATCAGAGAACTGTTGGCCAACGTTAGTATAACCTCTTGCCAAACAGACATACAGACACACGGACACACGGACACACCGGCATACGGACAGACGGACAGTGCTGGCTCGATTTCTCTGTTGATGCTGATCCAGAATACCTATATACTTAATATACTTTAGGTATATGACCAGATAAGGCTGCTAAGGTACGTTGATATATCCTCATTGATATACCCTCTACAAGAGTATAGGGTATATATATGCACAGCATCCCATATCTCTTTGATTATTACAGCGTATTCTTCATAATGCTGATTTGATTGCTTCCCTTCGATTCTTGCTACGTTTCACAGCCTGTTGAGAGAGTTAACTTGTGCAATGTCCATGTCGCCAGCTACAGGGTATCTCATAGTAGCACATGCTCATTTCTCGAGAGGTATATTCCTTTTTATCGAAATTCCTCTGAAATGTAATTTAATAATGTGCCACATTTGCTTTAGCTCGTCTTAATCTGTATAATTTATGCGACAATTGATGCAAAACTGCATGCTCTGGTCAAAAATGGAATGATAAAGAGAGAGAGAGAGAGAGAAAGGGAGAGGCAGCAGGGAAGCTGTGCTGGCAACTGTGTGCGACGCTTGATGAACATGCCTTGCCCTTTCGTGTCCCCCCCCCACGCTGCGCCTTTGTCCCTCTGCCCCGCTGCTTTTTGGGGTTTTCCATCTTGTCTGCGGGTTTTCGGGACTGCGCAACGAGCTGCAGTGCGACGCTGTGTCTGTCCCCCCTCCTTCTCTCCTTCTCACTCACTCTCTCTCTCTTTCCCCCTCTCCCTTTCTTCCTCTCTCTCCTCCTTGCTGCTCTGCCTGCTGGCCTTAGACGTGGCATACAAATTGCACTCATTTTAGTTTCTCACGTTTGTTGCATGTTGTACATGACTGCAACGCGCACGCACACACACACACCAGTTGAGGGGAGCAGGGGAAGGGGTGTCTCTGGGCTAGGCCTCTGCTTAGTTTTGGCCGTCCCCTACTCCCCTCCCTGCCCCGCTCCACGCTGCTGTCTCTCTGTCTGCAGCAGCGTCTTCACCTTGTGCTTTCGACTGGCGCGCTGGCATGCGACAAACGGAAATGTTGCTTTTATGCTTTAAATATGGCAACTTTGTGGTGTCGACACACACACACACGCACACACACAGACACACGTGTGCTGTATGCATGCCGTGTCGATTGCACACGTCGTTGCAGCCTCATCCTGCGCTGCCAGTTGGCGTTGATTCTGTTGCTTCTATTGCCAGCGTAGTCTATCTGTCAGTCTGTCTCTCTGTCTCACTGTCTCAGTGTCTCTCTGTCTCCGTCTCTCTGTCTCCGTCTCTCTGTCTGTCTCTCTGGCTGTCCTCTGCTGTCTCGCTCACTCACTCTCTGTGTGTGGCAGCTACGCTCTGCATGTGTGTTTGAGCGATCGACCATGAAGCCTTCATTATTGCATTTCAATTTCATGATTTTGCGGTTCTTTATGCTCGCTCCTTCCCATTCAGGCGCGGCTAAAGCCCCTCCCCCCTCCCTCCCTATACCCTCCCCCTCTCTGCTGCCTGTGCCTGTGGCCCTGGTCTGCCATGTGGCATGTGGCATGTGGCATCTGTTTTGCCCAGGCCCAAACTGGTCTCGACACTTTCACAACAGTTCAGAGGCAGCGCCAGCAATCGCCGCTGCTTCCACACTGAGTGTGTGTGTGTCTGTGTGTGTGTGTGCCCATTCAATATTATGTATGTATGTGTGTGTGTGTGTGTGTCGCTAGTCGTTATCACGCATTTCCTGCCATTTGCATCAGCATCAGCTTCGACACGGAGCCAGAGTTGGAGCTGGAGCTAAAGCTGAAGTTGGAGCTGAAGTTGAAGCTGGATCCAATGCTGCTGCTGATGCTGCTGCTGATGCTGCTGCTGCTGGCAGCGACTACTCTGCCTCTGCCTCTGCCTCTGCCAGTGCCGACTTGACCAATTTGCCGTTTTGCGGTCATATCGGATGTTGAGCGAATTATGGCTCCAAATGCCCGGGACAGACGAGACAGACTCCACTGACTCCACAGGACACACAGGCAAATGGAAAATGCTAACCCAAAGCTGGAATAGACACACACAGACAAACACACACACAAACTCACACACAAACACTGCAAGTGATCTTTCGGCAGGTGGCAAAGGTAAAGCCAAAGGAAAATGACACGACACAGAGCCACATTAACGAACATTGGTGAAAAAAAGTCCTGAGCAGAAGGAACAATTCACAGCAATCGATGGAACAATTGAAACTGCGAGCTCCCTAATCGAGCGATAAACATATCGATAAAGAACAAAGTTATCGATCATATAGAGAAGATAGCTTAGAGTTAGTCTTAAGTTAAATAAATAGAAATGCATGGGGGGGAAAGAGTAGGCGAGATTCGGGCAAAAGAAAAAGATATCGAAGTGAAAAGTACGAAAGAAAGCTACAGAAGAAGGTGCTCGATTATGATACTCTATACCTACCAACAAAGTGATCTCTTAAGCATTTTATCTTGCATACTTGCAGGCGACGACTGCATAAAACTATTTTCTTAATAACTCCGGACTACTTAGAAGTAGCTTTAGAGAAAAAACTGTACTAAATATTAATATACTAAATATTTCTTAGATCATAAAAAAAATTATATATATCTAGTGGAATTTATATTTAACATAAAGTAAAGAAAAGAAAACTTTAACATTATGGTTCCAAAATATAAAAGATTTTGCACTAACATCACATCTTTAATTCGCTTTTAATCGATTTACGTAGGTGAAAGAGGGCGTGACTAAATCCTTAAATAAACTTGCAATACTTTAGTGCGATGTAATTGCAAAAAGAAGACTTCTATTTCGATTATAAATATCGATTACAATAAGTGTTGATGCTGATCAAGAATACATATGCTTTGTGGCATATGTCAAACCTACTGCGTATTGCATACACCTTAAAAGTGCAAAGATAAAGGTGTTAGTTGACCAGCTGGGCAAGCACCTTCTCGGGTGAACGAGATAAGCTCGAACAGTTCAGGCAAAATTATGAATTTCCTTCAAATAACTGCACGGAATAGGTAGCTTTAACCCTAGAAGGAGGTACAAGAGATCTTTCTTTCCCAAAAGTAATAAAAATAGATGCCAAAATCCTCTTCATCTTCCGATCACTAAAGAAGTCTGCAGATTATCTTAATATATGAACCACAGCAGGGCAGTTTTCTTCCTTCTGTCTCTGTGCTTTGTCCTTTCTTGTTTTCTATCTGCCTTTCTCTATCTCTCTTTCTCTCTCTCTCTCTTTTTCTCTCTCTTTCTCTTTCTCTCCCTGCCATCTCCACTGTCTCTCTGCCTCCTTTAGCTGCCAACTCAGTCGACAATCCGTAATAAAAGGTGTCAACTCTGTGGCAATTGAACGTGTCTGCGGGGACGCTTCAAGTGCGTTCAATCTTCACTAAATCTTGCCTTCTCTTTTGCTCCTCCAAGCAACCCTCTCTCTCCCTTTCTCTCTCTCTCTCGCTCTCTTTGCCTCTCTTACTCGCTGTCTTCCCTTTTCAAGCTAGAATATTGTTTTTAAATGTTAGCTTCACTGATTGCTAATAAATTGAAAACCATTTGGGCATTTCAATGGCAGACGCCGGCAAGCACACACACAAAGACACACAAAGACACACACACACACACACACACGTACACACACATGAGCACACTCGTTGTCTGGCTGAGGAAATTTACAGTTTTCTATATGCAAAAATGCCAAGGTAAACAGTGAATAAAATCAAAATAAAAACTCATTTATCAACGCACACACACACACAGAGCAAGCAAAAGAGCAACACACGCAGACACGCACACACCAAGACTCACTCATACACACACAGAGGCAGGCAGACCATGACACACTCCCACACATATTGGCAGCTTCATCTGCAGTTGGATTTCCATCAGGTTTTACGATACAAATGGACAAATCTGTGGGAAAAGGTCACAAAAGCAGGTTAAGCTGCCTTTTTAAATAATACGCACAACACATTAATACAAACACCCACACACACACACCCAAACACACACACACAAGCAAGGAGTCAAGCAGTGCGTCCCACAGCATGTTGCTCTGCCGTCCGCCACGTGCTGACGTCGCAGTCGACGGGCAACGACTGCCGCCAACCGAAGCGAAGCGAACCGAGGCGAACCGAACCGAAGCGCAGCCAGTGCAGCCGAGCCAAAGCCGAGTCAAGCCGAGCCGAGGTTAGTCAAGCACTTCGGCCACGAACACGAGCACGAACACACGAGCCACGAGCACACGAAGTGGGGCTCGGCCAAGCACAGCACGAACCGCAGACGAGCACGAAACGAATGCGTTGCCGAAGTCGCCTGCGACGTCGCGACGATGCCGGCTGCTGTTGTCGTTGTCGTTGTCGTTGCCTGGCTCAGCAGCAGCACCAGCAGCAGCAGCACTGCTGGCAGAGCAACTGGCAGCAGCAGCAGCAGCGGCAGCAGCAACTGGCTGGCAGCGCGTTGTCCGTAATCCGTTCGCTGGATTTTTTGAATTAGTTGCGTGTGGTAGCTTGTTGACATCAGTACCGGGTACCGGATGCGGATGAGGATGCAGATGCAGAGTCAGAGCACGTGCGTTCACCAAACGAGAGACGACAACGACGACACGACAACAGCAGCAGCAGCAGCAACAGACAGCAGCAATTGACGATGTGCAACTGGCAGACTGCAACTGGTAGCAGCAACTCTGAGCAATCTACAGCAGCAACATCAACGGAGTGACAACAGCAATCAACAATTGCAACTGGTAACTTGCAACTGCCCCGCGGCAATTGCTCTGCTAATTGTTGGGAATCCCCCAAGTGTTGCTCATGTTGCTGATGTTGCTGCTGGCACTGCCAGTTGCTGCTGTTGCTGCTGCTGCTGTCACTGCTGGCTACGGTTGCTGCTGCTGCTGGCTGCTGCTGCTGCCTGTTTTGATTTGCTATTTTTGTTGCTTATTTTTTTGCTGTGTTCCGTGGCCCGTGCCACGTGTGTGTGCCACATGCCACATGCCGCAGCACCATGCAGCCGCGCGCGTTCGTTTTGTTTGTTGCTTACTGTGTTTGCGGTTCGTTCGAGTGATTTTTGCCGGCTGATTGGCCACTTTGTTGCCCCCATGCAGCAGCAGCAACAGCAGCAGCAACTGCAGTATCAGTAGCAGCAGCAACAGCAGCCACTAGCAATTGTTGCTGCTGCTGCTGCTGCGGTCGCCCGTCGGAAGGGCGAAACGTTTAGCTAGTTTTGCGGTCGCTTTGACGCGGTTGCCAACCAATTTGGTCGGATCGACACATGAAGAGCACCAAAAACATGATGACCCCGACACCGAATCCACAAAATACTTTCCCCTTCCCCCCTCCCCCCACTATAACACACAAAAAGTAACTGTAATAATATTTCGATTATTTGTTTTTCTGTTACATTCCCTCGTGATGTTGCTGCTGTGTTGCTGTTGTTAGTTCTCCATGTCGTAATTAAAATTCGCCAATGCCACAAAAAAGAAAGAGAGACGAACGCAAAAACGAAAAGTGTGAACAACAAAATAGATATCAATATCAAAATACCAATATCATCGAAATATATAAGCCACATATCGGAGTATATATATATGCATAGAATATCTGTACAGATATGTGTGATTAACAGTCGCAGAATTGCTCGTGTTGCAAGTGTCCAATGTGCCGCACAGGTGAGTTACACAAAGAACCGGAAACCGGAAATGTTCAAGCTTAACTTCACTATGCGTGGATCTCTGTGAGTGTGTGGGAGTGTGTTTCTGTGTGTGTGTGAGTGTGTGGGAGTGTGTGTGTGTGTGCTTGTGTGTGTGGGTGTGTGTTTGTGTGGGAGTGTATTCAAAGTAATCTCGCATATACTTGATGCGCCAGTCAAGTGAACCAGTCGAGCACTTTGAGCTGCCACTTGCCACTGCAGCAAGGGGCTGCTCGGCATGCCTGCGATCTGCAGCGCAATGTGGCAGCTAAGTCTCGCCCTGAAATTCCTCAGATATTTCTTTACAAATATCTCGAGTACAAAACGAAGTTAAGCTCCTTTTTCTTCTTTCTTTTTCAAACTTATGCTCAGGAATTCTGTGATAATTTTACTTCAAATTTGAACTTAAATTGAAACTTTAAATTTTAATATGAAATTGAATCTTCAAATTTTAAATATTACGAGGGTCGTTTGATAAGTCCGTGACTTTTTGTATTTGCCGCGCACCTGCTCTAAATACAACACTGCTCCTGTCAGCAGTTATCGATTAACAGCTGACTGTAAAATTTTGAGAAAGCTGCGTTTTTTGGTTTGCGTTTTATAGGCATTGAAAGCAGACGATCTCGTGAATTTTAACGAAAATGGAAAAAAGTGAATTTCGTGTCAGCATGGCAAAATTTCATAAATTGGGCTACGAACTGCTACCCCATCCAGCATATTCTCCAGATTTAGCCCCCTGTGACTATTTTTTGTTTCCAAACATGAAGAAATGGCTCGGCGGTAAGAGATTCGGGTCATCACAGAAACAAACGACTATTTTGAGGGCCTTGAGAAAACCTATTATTTGGAAGGAATAAAAAAATTGGAAAAACGCTGGACTAAATGTATAGAGCTAAAAGGAGATTATGTTGAGAAATAAAACGCTTCTTTGACGAAAAAAATATATTTTGTTCAAAAAGTCACGGACTTATCAAACGACCCTCGTAGCTTGGAATATGAGTATATTATTCTATATTAATATAGACAATGAACCCTTCTTTTATCTAAAAGTGTAACCACAATTTGCAATATGAAATTCAAAGCTTTAAATGTTTCTTACAAAATGATGAGAGAACGCTTTGTTTACATTATTATTTATTTGATTTTATTACAACTGAAAATAAAACAAACTGTCTAAATATTAGAAAATATTTTGATTAAGAACCAAAAACAAATTTAATACATATTAAAGTGGGTGAGAGAAAGAAACTGAATTGTTACTTTGCTCTAAATGTTTTCATTTTATATTGCTTCACTTCATTTACAAAAGGAAAGTTTGGTTTGTTTGATTACTTACACAATTAAATGTTCATAACTAGAACTAAATGCAAACTAGAACATGCAGTAGATTTTAAACCATGGGTTGGGTTAGGTTCTTATCTGCTCGGATCCTTTCTATACTAGTTTCATATAAGAATTGCTGAATTGAATAATATTGTGTGTATTCATTGACAACTAAAGTAACCCTGATCGTTGAACACATAAGACTTTTGAAAATGAAACATTTTCCCAAGAAAGCTATAGAAAAGTATATAGTACTAAAGTCGGGAGTAGTAGTATAAGGTTCTCTGGCTTTAATGCAATAGAAAAATATTCTAACTTTGCCTGGCATTAAAAAGTTAGGTTGTTTCCGTAATCAAAGCTGTTGTTCAAAAATGCTTTAAAAACCTTCATTTAGGTCGATTTTTGCTATGGCAGCTATTTGTTATAGTGATACGATATTGATCGAATTGTGCATGTATATTATTTATATAAAAAAAGTGCGGTGTAGTAAATAAGCTTGGAATACATTGACAAACAACTAAAATCGGAAAATAGGTCGTTTTGAATATTTGAAAAAGGTCGAAATGAACCAAACAACTTGAAATGCAAGCCAGGCAATGTTGCTGCATTGTAAATTACAAAAGTCAGATTTATTGAATATATTCACCATACTCCTTTACTTCTTTCATTTCTGAAGCATCTTAGATGCCACAATAGCTTCAGTTGCCAGTTAAAGATTCCCTGCAGGCCTCGCCTTGTACAATGTTAACAGAACGATAAAAGCAGCTCAAATGGATTTGCAGAAGTTCTTGCAAAAACTACAAGGCACAGTGAGAAGCAGCAGGAGTGAAGGAGAGGAGAAGTGGAAGGAGTACTACGCTGGTCAGGATTAGGAGCACGTAATAAAGGAGCTGCAATTACAGTTGACAGTTGTTTTTTTATTGATTCACAAAACGCGCTGCTGGGCAATTAATCCCGTGGCTAATCCTGCTGCTGCAGATACTTTGGCTCCTTCTTGAGCTGCTTGGAGTGCAGCAGCTGCTGGCGCTCGAAATCCTCATCATCCTCGCTGCACATGAGCAGTGCGTAGTTGGGCTCCGTCTCCGCAACATCCTCGTCATCGTCATCATCCCCGTCGGCCGCGTCATCCGCGTCATTCGCATCGTTCGCATCGTCCGCTTCACTGGCATCGACATCCACATCCACTTCCACATCGACATCGATGTCCACTTCCACATCGTCATCCACATCGACATCGTCGGTATCCGTTTCCGCTTCCGTGTCCGTGTCCGAATCGTGTTCGCAGCAGAGCATCTCGTGGGCGAGCAGGGCAATCGACTCGTCGCTGGTCAGTGTGCTGGACTCCTCCACATCCGAGTCGCCATCGAGTGGACTGTACTGGTATTCCACATCCGCATCCGCATCCAGATCCACATCCACATCCATATCTGCATCCATGTTGCCGATATTATGCCGACAAACATCCGAGTCGCTGAGAACTGCGAGAGGAACAGCAAGAACAGGCGGATTGATAAGGGAATTAGTGGAGGAAGAACAGAGAGTGAGTAGTTGGGCATAGGCAGGTGAGGCATGGAAAATGCAGGAAAGGAATGAGAAGAATGGGAGAGACTGGACAGGAGGTAGAAGAGGACAAAGGCGAAAAGAAGTAGAATACAAAGAAGAGATGAGCCAGGAAGGGAAAGGAACTTCAATTGGGATTCTTCTCGGCTAATTTCTGGACAGGATTAGCTTGTGCAGAAGACGTAAGAGAGCAGGATTGAATGAGGCAGAGCAGCATAGAAAAGGGATAAGCAGAAGGTGTTGGAAAAGAAGTGTAGAAGAGGCAGTGGAGGAGAGGAAAGGCAGCAGAGAAACAGGAGCAGTTGGAGCAGCATAGAAGAGCCAGCATTGGCACGACAAATCGGCCTAATTTCTGGACAGGATCGACAGACTTACACTCGCTTTCGCCTTCGCCTTCGGTTTCGGTTTCACCTTCACCTTCTCCATCGCTTTCGTCTTCTCCTTCGCTCTCACAGCTCAACTCGCTGCTGGTGGTTCTGGCTGACATGGAAGATGCTGCCGCCGTCGCTGCTGCTGCTGCTGCTACGGCTGCCTTGGTAGTCATTGTTGCTGCTGCTGCTGTTATTGTTTCTGTTGCTGTTGTTGTTGTTGTCATCGCTGTCGTTGTCACATCATCCAGGCAGGTGGCAACTCTGCATTGCTTGGCCTTGTCCAACGCCATCGTCATACGTTCCCCCGCTGTGCTCGATTTGCTGTTCCTGTTTGTCGACTCTACTGCTTTCTGCTCACTGTTGCATCTGCCTCATCGAATCGAATTGATGCCTGACGTACGAAACAAAACTACAACAACAACAGGCACGGCAACAACAAGCATAGCAAGCAACAACAACAACAGAGCAGGGAGCAGCACAAACGCTTTGAATTATATTCCCAGGCATGCCTGAATCACGTAGTACCATTTCCTCACTGCCTCTCACTCGCTCATCCTCTCTCTCTCTCTCTATCACACTCTCTCTCTCTGTCTCCCTCGCACAGGGGAATTAAATTTTATGGCAACTGCATTCGCAGGCTGCGCTTAAAGCGAGCATCGCCACAAAAAACATGGCAATTGGCAGCTGCCACAGCACAGTCAGCCACGCCCCCCTCCCCTCTGCCCCTTCTCTACGTTCTTGTAACCCCCCAAGCGCCTCGATTCACAATGCGAGACGACACACAACACACACACTCACTCACACTCGCACACACATTCCCAAGTTACATTCGATTTAACGAGTATATTTCCTTAGCCCCAACGAAATGCAGCAAACAAAACAAGTTTCAGCGGCGAACTGCTCGACTAGCTGATACTCTGCAAGAGTAGAGAACCCCTATGCTAACGTAATGAAGCATTGCAGCAACTCTCTCTGGGGAATTTGACAAACTTCTTCTTATATCTGAACTATCGAGAATTAAATATGAAAAAGTGCTTCTTGTTCTTAGTAGAATTGAAGACATTTTAGATAAAGAAGTGAAAAAGATTCCAGAAAAAGATTTTCTCTTCTTTTAACTTTCTACAAATATTCCTTATGATATTTGTATCTATTGTATTTCGTTATCTATCTTTCTTTTCTGCCCAATCTTCATAATATTCGCATTGCAGGACAATTTGTTCCATTTGAGAAAAGTTCATTTACTCTCCAACACTATCAACTCTCTATTTGTCTCTCCTTTTCTCTCTTTCTTTCTTCTCGTTTTGCTTTCTTTCTTGCACATTCTCTCTGCTTCATATCTGTTCTTGCTCTTTCTTATTCTCACTTTCTTTTTCTCACTTTCTTGCTCTGTTCTCTATTCCTCTTTCTCACTCTCTTCAACATTGATTTCTAGCCTTCTCTCTTTCTTTTACTCTCACTCTTCTTACCTTTCCTGTCTCTTGCGCTACCCCTATCTTTCTCTCTCTCAATTTCTACCTGTCTTTCCCTCGCATCTACCCCACCACATCATCCACCATTTACAGGGTATCCAACGTAGCCAGCGGGCACAGCTTGGTCCAATCGGCTGCTGCGTTTATCATAAGCTACTGCAACAGCTACTTATGATGCTCGTCGGGTCTGTTGACCAGCCACGCTACTAGCTTGAATGAAATCCACACCTCTCCCCCTCCACTCCAGCCCTTTGCCCCGCTATTTGGTGTGGCAAACAAAATTACGTATACGCAGCGTTGTCCGGCAACATCGCCGCATTTGCAGCAGCTGAAAATTTCATTTCATTTTCGGCGACGGCGATGCCGCAACTCGTTTAGCATTTGGCATCGGGCATTTCGGTTACTTCTTTATGCTGTGCAAGTATTACACCTCCTCTCCCTCCCCCCCCTGCTTCTACACCCCCCTTCTCCACGGCATCCGCCGCTGCAGCTTGTGCCTTCCGGCGCTGCAGTTTCATTGTGTCGCATAACCTTTGCCCTTCGCCACATCCTGCCTCGGTCTCAGGCTCAGCCTCAGCACTGCCGTGGCTTCTTTACATATTCCATGCACCACACACACACACACACACACACAGACATATACACACTCATAAAGAGCGCACATAATAATCCCTTCTGCCTTCCACCTTCCACTCTCTCCACCACCCCCAACGTCTCTGTCTAATTACACAGCAAATTTACTACAAACGAGCAATAAAAATCATTCAAGCTGAATCTCTGCTCGCTAACCATGTAACCAGCTACCCCGCCTACCCCCTTGCAGCCCCCCTCTCCGCTTATCCCCACCCTTTCCTCCAGTACGCGGCCACGTTTTAAATGCAAATGCTTTTTTCTCACGCACACAAAAAACATTAACAACAATGACATTAAATGAAAGACATTAACGCTAAGCGATTCCCTCTCTCCCCCTCTCCCTTCTCATCCCTTTCATTCCCTTCTGCCGTGCAAAGCTGACGTTGATGGCGGCGCAGCTGACGTTGACGCTGGCTGTGACAGTGTTCGCCATTCAATGAAATAACATTTAAACAATTATAAAAACGCAAAAAAAGGCTAAAACAGCAGCTAAAAAAATGAGGAATCAGCTCAAGGGTATAAAAAAGCCCTGAGTACGCTAAGTACACTGAGCACAACTCGGTGGTTACTAGGTGAATTTTTTAATGACATATCAAAAGGAGATATTATAAAGATTTATTATATAATTTATCCACTTTTAAATTCAATAAATATTCCATATAATTTATGCTATTCAATTAGCATTCTACATATAATAATTTAAACCTATCCAAAAAATGTTCCATATAATTTAGATCTATTTTCAATTATGAAAGCGTTCTATATCTTTTTAACCTATTCAATATGATTTCTATTCAAAATTAAACCCATTCTTTTTTATTATTATTTTATTTTGACCTTTTTTAAATTTAAAAAACTTTCTATATAATTATAGCCTATTCAATAAACATTCTTTTTAATATTAACCTATCCAATACACTCTCTATATAATTTTGACCTATTTAATAAAGTTTCTATTTAATTTAAACCTTTCAAATAACTTATTTAATAAGTGTTTTTTACATATTTGACCTTTTTTTAAATCCAAAAACTTTAAAAACAATTTTAACCTATTTTTAATTCAATAAAATCTGCATTTCGAATCCCCAAAATTATAGAATATATAATGAATATTTTATACTACTCAAAATCTAATTAATTTGACCATTAAAGCATTATTTTGTACCTCGAATCAGGCAAAGAGTTGTTATATTAATAAATACAGAAAACATTAGCAACTTATTCCAATTTAATCAATTTCCTTCAGTGTAGAATTCAATCCGATCTTTAGCTACATCTGTTATTCCCTGATACCTTCACCGTTATCTGCGCATATTTGCAATATGCGAATTAACTTATATTAAATGCACAATTCTGACTATTTAATAAATTAACGAACAGCAAATTAACAACAATAATAAGAATTCTTAAGCTTTTTTACCCGCACAAAAGTTAATTAAAACGAACTAAATACGCTGTAATTCACACAAAGTGGGGAGGGGGAGTTGGAGGGGGGAGAGGGGACACACATACATAAATGCATACATACGTGCTTGAAATGAATGGAGATATTATAAGTATTAATATCAAACCATTTCTCTGGCAACGTGAATGAAAATGTAAAAATGGCATTTTAATGGATTTGTTAAGCCCGACAAAAAGGCAGCTATGGCGACCCCTAACTATACCCAACTCCTCATTGACTC
This sequence comes from Zaprionus indianus, assembly GCA_018904595.1. Taxonomy (NCBI): domain Eukaryota; kingdom Metazoa; phylum Arthropoda; class Insecta; order Diptera; family Drosophilidae; genus Zaprionus; species Zaprionus indianus. The sequence goes on along the minus strand of JAEIHA010000344.1, from coordinate 8,633,614 downwards.
TCTCTCTCTTTCCAGCTATCTCTGTCCCTTTCTCTCTCCTTCTATCCCTTTCTCTGTCTGCCATAACCCGTTGAGGGTCCCCCAGGACGCAATGCTGTGTTTTAGTACAATATTATTTGATGTTTTACTGCCTCGTAGCTTCCACCCCTCCACCCTCCGCTCCAGCAGTGTTCATTTGTCCATTTGTCTGTCCGTCTGTTTGCTCAGCTCGCAGTTGGCTCACTTAAACTGCCACAGCGCGTAGCAGAGTGGAGTAGGTGGAGCAAATTTTACGCGACATAATCGTAATATGATTATCGTGCCACATAATCTCCACTCGGGACTCCACTCCACGACCCACAAGCTCCACTTCCCCGTCTGTCTCTATCTCTCTTCCTGTGTGTGTGTGTGTGTGTGGGTATGTGTTAAATAACTTCCTTCCGGCTCCACCGGTTGACGGTTGTACATGGCCAGGCAACACGACCAACCCTAACCCCAAACAGAGTTGTCAGTCGTCAGTTCATTCATTTTGTCCTCTTGCCCCCGTCTCCCACTCCCCCTGTCTCCCTCTTCCACTTTGGTCCTCTTCCCGACTATATCCGCTTCCGGCAGATCCAAATGACACCGCAGAAATGCTCTAAATCTCATATCATCATTTACGCAGTAATTTTTAGAAGCCAAACTCGGGATGATAGCGCCCATCTGGCCAGTTCTCGTAGACCCTCCACCTCTCCCTTTCTCTCTCTTTTTCTCTCTCTCTCTCTTGCTGTTTCTTGAAAGTCAGTCTAGTCTCAGCACTGACATAATAAACAAAGCTTCAGCTCGCAACTCATGCGAGTCACAACTTGCAGCCCACAGTACGATGAGTGTGTGGCACGTTTCGCGTCCACATTCATTCCTGATTCTAGTTTTTGTCCCCACAACAGACTCTTTGAATACCCTGCAAACATAAAAGAATAAGTTGACTGCACTGACTGGCTTTATTTGGTGCTCATCACAGACTAACTGCTCACGGTATTCACAAGTCTTGACAAAGAGAAGAAGAGTAACTAAGCTTTACTGACAATAACTAACTTAGTGGAGTTCTAAGAAGTAAATTTCTAAATAATATAAAATGATAACTATATCCACTAAGTGTCTGTAACTAATAGAAGCAGCAGATATAGTAGTTCGAATCCACTAGATCATAGAAACATATTTAAATTGTATGTGTAAAATATTTTTAGATATTTCTGTATAGTCTTTCAAGCTCTTATATCTTCATTCACGTGCCGTATAAGTTCTTCTACTTTAGCACCCTCAACCAGCAATACTTCAAGCAGCACCTGCCGAAATTTCAGCACTCTACATGCCACAGGGTGTCTGCTAGTCGTGTCTATGTCAAGGCCGGCACTCACTGACTTGTTGTACTATTTTGCGAGTGTCCTTATTTTAATCTCGACACAAGTTAACGGCATTGTTGGCAGCACACGCCGTGAGCTCTGCTTTCTGCACATCAACATAATGTTGGACCTCCTTGTGGCAGGGCCGCAACCGCAACTGCCGCAGGCACAGCAGGCCACCCAGCAACTCCCCCAGGACAACAACAGAGGCCCACAGGCAGTGGCAGCTCGTTCTCAGACTGCCCTCGAGCCCCCGCAGCCCTCAGCCCGCAGCCCCCACTCAGCGTCGACTGCTTGGGCTTACATCTCTTCATCGCGCGCGTCCTTGCGCTCCTTCCTTGTCCTCGCTTCATCATTAGCAGTTAGCAGTCAGCGTCGCTGTTGGCGTCGCAGTCGTCTGTCAGTTGCCGTTCATAATGTTATGATGGCTAAAAGCTAATTGCGTTTGTCTGTCTGTCTCTTTTCTCTGTGTGTGTGTCTGTGTGTGTGTGTGAGTGTGTGTGTGTATGGCTGTGTGTGTGTGCGACATTTGCTCTCCTTCTGCTCGCATCGCTGACGCGGAGTCGGCGTGGCATTAAGTGTCACTGAGTGCGTGATCCTTGTAAGCCGTCTAGTTACACATGTTTTTATAACCTTCCCGTTGTTATTGCTGTTGTTCTTGTTGTTGTTGTTCCTGTTGTCGTTGCCTGCTCATCTCGTTCTTCGTCATCCCATCATGCTTATCATCTTCGCCTTTCTTTCCCCCATCCTCGTCATCATCATCATCATCATCTTCATCTTCGGCGCCTTTTGTTTTTGTGCCCATCATCCTCATCCCCTCATTCTGCTCATCTTCCTCGTCATCGCGGCACGCGCCGCATTGAAACGGATTGAAATTGGATTTGGAATTGAAATTTATGGCGAAATTGAAATTATATTATCATTTAGCTTGTGCCTCCAGCTATCTACGATGGTTCCCCATTTATAAGCACATTATTCGTCCCTAAGCCTAAGTAAGTTTGGGCAATAAGTTGTGGAAGAAGTTTTTGTTCAACAATTGATTTACTCAATCAAAGTAACTGAGATAAAGATAAACAAATATATGTATCTAATTCGACACCTTATAACCTATAGCTCAACTTATGGCACTACTTATAGCTCAACCAATAGCTCAACCTACAGCTTAACCTATAACTCAACCCATAGCACAACCTATAGGTCAACTTATAGCTTAACCTTTAGCTTAACCTGTAGCTCAACCTATAGCTTTAACCTTTAGCTTAACCTATAGCACAACATATAGCAAAACCTATAGCACAACCTATAGCACAACCCATAGCACAACCTGCAGCTCAACCTTTAGCACAACCTTCAGCGCAACCTATAGCACAATCTACAACTCAACCTTTAGCTTAACATATAGCTAGTTTGACTAGGCACTGCTCACCCTCTAGAAGTAACCAACTAACCTCAAGCCAGAGCAATCTTAATCATGCAATCTTAATACCTTACTCAACTCTCCATTATATCGAGTTGCAGCAGTACTTCTGTACTACAAGTCGTACACAAAATTTAACCCGACTATTTCTACTTTTAAGCACTTAGCGCTTTAATCTCTTCATAAACGGAACCTCTTCAACAGATTTTCCCCCGTTGTTAGCGCTGTTTAAGCCAATTGGGAGCAATATAAACATATTATTCAAACATATCCCATATACACTATACATATACATATAGTAGCTGTATTATGTTTATATTGCGTCTATAAAACTTTCGCAAACTTTTAAATTTGCTATAAATTTGTATTTTATTGGCGAGCACAAACTTTTCATGCTCCTCCCACGTTCTCCCACCTCTTTGAAACAAAAGCGAACAGAATGAATCAAGCGAACTGAATGAACGAAAGAGTGAGCGAGCGATATAACTAACTAAACACTGTCCAAACTTGTCGGACAGGTGTTGAGCCCTTGTCCTCTTTATCGTAATCAGCTAATCAGCTTGTCCTTGTGCCGAGTCCTTCACCTGTTGGTTGTCCTCACGGCACTGTCCTCACTCTGTGTGGTGTCCAACTTCGTGTTGTTGTTGTTGTTGCTGTCTACTTATCAGTGACAAATCACCAAGCAAGTGACTCGACTGGACTCTCAACCCAACCCAACTGAACTGAACTGAACTGAACTGAGCTCAACTCAAGCGGACTGGCCTGAACTGAACTGAACCGAACTGACAGTGAGAAGCATCATCATTAACGAGCTGCCGAACGAACAGACACCCACAACATTTATCAATATCAAAGAACAAACAATTAAACGAGTTACACTTTGATGGCAAGCGGCGCAAGTGCTTGATACCCTGTAGAAGTTGTGCTGCGAAACTATATATCAACTTGATGGATGTGTCTAGCCAAGTTGTGAAGATTTATATATAACTTGTGGGTGTCTGGCAGAGCTAATGTAATTCTTTATACTATATATATACATATTATTGGAGATATATTCCTAACTTGATGTCTTCAACCTGTGTAATTACTAAGTTAAAGGGGTTTAAGTGAGGTGACTGGCAGTATAAATGAGCTGATTGCTTGACAGTTTTCTTTACTTCAGTCTATGCACATAAATGATATATATTCTTGTTCACACTCAGGGATAAACAAACAACTCCTTCTGCTATCTCATAGGGTATATGCATAAGCGATAAAACAAACGCAGGCATCGAAAACTTTGGCAAATTAAATCGCAGCATTTTTACTGCTTGTCTGCCAGGCAAGGCAAAGCAGACAACACACACACACACTCGAATAAACACATATAAACACACACACACTCGCTCACTCTCTTTCTCAGTCGTAAATACAGCATAAGTAGTATGAAGAGTTGTTTGGCCCAAGCGCAGTTACAATCTCCAAGCCACTCGACCAATTGGCCCCTGCCCCATCCCCCCGTCCCTACCCATCCCCCTGGAGCTGTTTGGACTGTTTAGCTTGTTGCCAGAACGAAGGAAATCGTATTAAATAACAGTTAATTACGAAAACACACGACCCGAGCCGACCCCGAAACGCGGCGTCGAAATGAAGCCAGCAAATAAATTTCAACCAGCCAAAAACAGGGACGATGCCGAAAGTTGCCCCCACCAACCTAACCAGAGATGTAACTAAACTGAGAGCTATGAGTGTGGGTTGTGCAAATACCCTGTAATGTTGGGTATGAATAGATACAAGATACAAGAAGAAAGATGTTATATCAAAAACCTTTTCTCACTTTGGGCATTACTTGATGAAGAAATAACGAAGAATTAAGAAAGTACCTTCAGCATAACATCTTTTCATTAACTTTAAAAATTTAAACCAACACAGGGTATCTGCTAGTCGTGTACAGCTGAAAGTTAGCCAGCCTGCTTGTTGGTTTATCTCTTATTTGTATCTCTCTGTGTTGTTCAACCTACAATTCTGTTCGGGTTCTTGGGATAGGCAAGAGGCAGGGGCAGGGACAGAGCGAGGAGGGAGAGGGGAAGGGAAGAGGGACTATGATTGGTTTGGGGTTGCGAATGTGAACGCCTTCGAAAGTGCTTGAGGTTGGCTAAATGGTTGAATTAATTAATGATATGCCTGAATGATTGATTATTTGTTTCCCTCCGCCCCCTCTTGGTTTCCACACTTGCAAATGATTGAATTATGTGGATTGTCTCGTTTTATATTGCCTACTCGAAATGGGCCACGCCCTGCGCTTACGCCTCATTGAGGCTGAACCGTATTCAATCGCCTAGAAAAACGCAAAATAAGCAACAAACAAACAACGCAATCGTCTTTTGAACCTTGGCCAATAATTCAGGCTGGACAGATTTGGGACATGCATAAAAAGCCATAAACACAATAACCGCTGTCCTCATATCGAGCACACCACGCACCACGCACCAGGCACCAGGCACCCTTCGACCACCTACCTCCTTCTCCCTCCCAGTGTGTGTGTGTATGTGAAAGGTCTCGCCATATGCAAAGCTATGCCAAGAAGCTGTCGTGCTTTATGTCCCGTTATACCCTCTTCACACAGCTTACCACCCTCCCTTCGTGTCACTCTCCTTGCCACAAAGCGGTTTCTCTTGCAGATTCTCTCATTCTTGACATGCGACACGCAGCGAGCTTCTATAAAAGCTGCAAATAACCCCATCAAGTGCACTGCAAGAAAACTCTGAAAATATCTTGTACTTACTGTTAGAAGGTTTTTCTTTTATAATAAATAAGAAAGAATTTTATGATCTTCTACAGTCTATAACTATATCAAATCAAACCCCTTTTAGGTTGACAAAGACAACTTATCAACTGTTGTTCTCTACTAAAGTTTATAGATTAATTTAGATCTTAATCAATTGCCTAACCTATAGCACAATCTACAGCTCAACCCATAGCTCAACCTATAACTCAACCTATAGCTCAACCTATAGCTTAACCTATAGCTTAACCTATACCTCAACCTATAGATCAACCTATAGTTCAACCTATAGCTCAACCTATAGCTCAATGTATAGCTCAACTTATAGCTCAACCTATAGCTTAAACTATAGCACAACCTATAGCACAACCTTAACCTATACATAACCCATAGCAAAACCTATACACAACCTATATCCCAACCTACAGCACAACCTATATCACAACCTATACACAACCTACAAGTATATCCCAACCTACAGGTGAACCTATAACACAACCCAAAGAAAGTCCACCTCAACCTTATTGTAATCTATTCAATATATGTTAGTATATCAAATCACTTTCGCATGCTGTACACATTTTCTATAAATTACCAGGAAAACTTTAAGATTTTCCAAATATAAATCAGAACTTTTTTTAAGCTGCAACTGGACGTGCACCTTAAACAGACACAGCGACCAATTTCCTTGTGAATTTGAATTTAATCAACAAAGTTTTCGAACCAGTGTAAACATGGCAAGCCAGGAAGGGGAGAGACAGAGAGAGAGAGGGAGGGAGAGAGGGGTATGGAGTGGGGTTTAAAGGCGCCGCACGCACTTGGGAATTGCTGATGATGAGAACAACGACGACGACGTCGAAGCGGAAGAAGCAGAAGGAGGGACAACGATGATGTCGATGGCGATGGCAATGCTGATGAGGATGAGGTTGAGAGTGGAGAATAGAGACGATGCTAGGGAGATGGAGATGGAGATGTGTGATGTGCGATGGAAGCTGGTGTTGACGCCGGCGATGACGCTGACAGCCACAAATTGGGCAAGCCAAGGCCAGACTGAGGTGCTGACGAATTGGGGGGAGGTGGGGGGCAGCAAGAGGGTGCCAGACTGCCAGACTGTTAGACTGTTGGACGGACAACGTGACGAGCGTCTAAGCCGTGACGGGGCCAGCGATGCTGTTGCTCTTGGCTGTTTGCTGTCGCCGTCTCGGGCCAAGTGTAAATCTTCTGGGCCAAAGTTTTACATATGTTTTATGTATTTGGCTTTATGAGACACATCAACAGGCGCTGCCATCCTCTCCTTCTCTCTCTCACTCTCCCTTCCTTGCTCCTCTTACTTTCTCTAGAGTTAAAGCTTGCTGTGATTTTGACTTCGATTCGAGCATCTGTTGGCCTGAGTGCTTCAAACTTTTGCCCAAGCGATATACGAACTTAAGTTCTGGCCAAAAATTCAAGGCAGCAAATACGATTATTTGCCACGCCCCCCATGCCGCACACAAAATGTTGGCTAGGCAATTTCCAAGAGGTCATCAGAGAGGTAGGTGCAAATTTGTTGACTGCCTCCTGCGTTCGCCGTAAGGTTTATCAGGGCGAGCTGACCAAGCGACTGGCCAGGTGAATTTCAGGAGTTTCCGTCCTTATCCGATTGCACATCATCATTGCTCACACAGCTATAGTTTTTGTTGCTCACACTGGCGAATACCCTGTAGGTGTGTGCATAGAGAATGACTGCAGTGGGGTTTCTTATGTGTGAAGGTAACACAAGCTTTGGTTTATTTAACCTTAATTTTTGATATATTTTCCAATTTAGCAGAAATTAAAGGTCTAGAAAAGATTATATATATTAAAAATTAATAAATTACATATAAACATAATATTATATTCCCAAACAGATCTGCAGTTTTCGTAGTATACGTAATAGTAAAGTTTTTTTTTTTTTTTTTTTTTTTTTTGTTAAAATGTGTTTTTATTAAGTTTTATTTAATGTTAAACTACATATATTGGCAGCTTAAATAATGCATTTACTTTATAAGTCAATTAAGTTGTCTCTTTAACTACAGGATACCTTCTCGTCTATCAGGCAGTACTTCACTCAACTGTTTGTTGTTAACAAGGTTTTCATAATTTGATTAGCGACATTTGCACAGGCATTTAGGTGAAAAGATAAGCGAGTGGCATCAACACACGCACAGCCCGACTGTATCACACTCTGCCACACACACACACACACACCCCAACACACACAGCCATAAGCAAGTCACAGTCACAGCTGGCAAGGGGCCAAGGCAAAGTTGGCTGTGATCAAGTGCAGTCTGCAGGCTGTTTCGATCATTAAATGGCCACTGGCCAAGCTGGAGCCAAGGAGGATTGGCAACCCCAACCCCGACCCCGACCCGAGCACATTAATGAAGTGTCGGCCCTGGCTTAAAGTGGCTCAAGTAGCTCGTGCAGCACCGTTTTTCAATTGCAGCCACAAAACTTACTAATGCGCTCTAATTGAAGGCGGCAGCTGCACGAACAGATGGAGCAGCAGCCCCAGCCGAAGCTCTATGATTGAGTGATGTGTGTGGGTGTGTCCCTCTCTCTTTCACTCTCCTTCTCTCTCTCTCTCTTTCTTGTCTCTCTGTGTGCGGTTTTCTAAATTATCTTCATGGCCCGCACGCCAATGGTCAAGTAGTTTGGCTCACTGCCTGCTGCCTTATGCCATGTCTTGTCTGCCTCGCCTGCCTTCCGCCTGCCTGCCTGCCTGGTGAGCTCTCTGGTCAGGCTCTGGTCAGGTGGTCAGCTCACTCTGTCATACATATGTATGTGCTGCTGCCCCACAAGCTGCTGCCAACAGCAGCGGCGCCTCCAGTTGCCAGCAATTGAATGTGGCCCCGGCGACCAACGACCAACGACCAACGACGACGACGACACAGCGTCCCTTTGCCTCTAGTAATCCCTCTGCCTCTCCCTCTCTCTCCCCCCTCGTACTGCACTTCCCTCGTGGCTCGTTTGTCCGTATCCTGCTTCAGCTCCGGGTTCTACGTTCTGCTTGTGGCAAAATAATTCTATTTGCTGGCTTCTTTGCTTATCTTTTTAACGATATTTATTTTACTTGCGACAACGAACAACTGAACAAACCAGACAGACAGACAAACAGACAGACAGGCGGACAGACAGACAGGCGGATAGACGGACATACGAACGAACGGACAGACGGACACAGCAAGGGATGGACGAGCTCTGGAACTGGACATTAACTTATGAGCTTACATATCTCATAGATATCATTTCCCCAGTTGCTTAGTTCCTCGACTCGTCTGCTCGGACTTTATTGACCAGAGTTGCCTCTCGCTCTCTCTCTCTTTCCCCCTTTTAAAGCACATTGAGAAGCGATTGCGCTCTTTTAACTGTAATTTAAGTATATTTCGAAAAAGTTCGACAAAGTGAATGCGATTTGAATGGGATTTAATCATTAAAGTGGAATATGCAAAGGGGCTAATCAACTTGTATAGTATCTTGAAGTAATCGACAAGTTACTGTTATTCTAAGGTGATCTGGCAACCTTTGTACACCGAATGAACCAGTTAATTTAAGTTCAAGTTAATGCCAGACAGTTTCTTCATTATTTAAGGTAATTAATAGAGATTATCAACAAGTTCGTGTTAAAGTTTCGTTTGTTAGTGATATGTGAGGCACTCAGGAGCCAAGTTACTCACTAATTGCCTTCAAATTGCAGCAGACGTTGCCAGACATCTTCACTTTTTTCGTAGTCATTTCGTTTTGTTCCCTTTTACTGTTTGCTCCTTTCATTCGCTTTTTCTTGGGGGCACACTTCACGTCTTTATCAATCTGTACTTTCTCTACTTTTCTTGTGTTTTCTTTTCTTCACTCTTCTCTCTCCTTTTCCGTGTTAATTCAATAAGGAATAAAATTGATTGATTAGCTGCCCGATATAGCCCGAGAAGTCCGTGCTGCAGCGAAGTCTCAGCTGAGGCAGCTGCTGCTGTTTGTGTTGGTGTTTGTGTTGCTGTTGTTGTTGGTGTTGCTGTTGGTGTTGCTGTTGTTGTTGTTGTCGCGTCGCAATTGCACTAAGCTGTTTCCTGCTGCCTGCCGCCTGCTTTGCTTTTGTTGCCACATTTGCGATTCCTTTTGCGCGTTGTTGTTCTTGTTGTTGTTGCTGCTGCTGTTGTTGTTGTGGTTGTTGTTGTTGTTGTTGCTGCTGCTGCTCCTCCTTACACAATTGTCTGTGCATTATTCGAGCTCCGGCGCCGGCATTTGTTATTTCGCTTTTATCCTCTTGGATCAGAAACGTAATGCGATTGTGTGAGGTACGACTTTCCTTGTCCTCCTCCCCCCTTTCCCCTTCCCCCGTCGCGGCAAACCTCTTCTTCACACTGATTTCATCTCCTCACACACACACACACTCACACACAGATGCGCAAGGCAAAACATCTCTCTCTTTTTTGTCTTTCTGCTGCAGCGTAATAAAGATGGCCGACACACACACACACTCGTATAGACACTGCTTGTTTATGTTTTCTTTCGCAGCACAGCGCAAGCAGATCAACACCACGAAACCGTTTTTGTTTTTGTCCTCCGCACGTGGCAGCTTTGCCTTGACTGCTAAACGTCCGCACAGCTGATCCTTTTCACTTTGCACTGCTTGCACTGCAGAGGCAAGCCACAGACATGTGTGACATTGCAGATCAGGGAAGGCATCTTACCACTAAGCACTGAACACATAGAGAACTCAAACAGGGGGTAAATCTGTTCTTGCCAGTTTTTGAATCCTAGTACCCCACAGACTTCGGCTGCACGCTCGGCTGGGAACTTCGATGTTCGGATGGGAAACCTTGCTACGGCCCTGTGCCTCAGTCGTTTCGCTCTCCACGTCGAAACACAAAATTGACTTCAGGCTGCCAGCGCGCCGGCCGAAGCATTTGCCTGTTGTCAAACTTCACTAGCAACGCATACATTCTCATGCCAGCATGTGCATGCATACACGCACACATTGAAACGATCGCACAGCGCAAAGAAGTACGCGCGTGCTTATCGTTCCGCTGTCGTTGTGCGACTGAAGCAGTTTTGATCCTATGCGCTGTTTGTACTGAGAGCCGAACATCGAAGTACCCCACCCGAACATCGAAGTTCCCATCCGAACATTGAAGTTCCCAGCCGAGCGTGCAGCCGAAGTCTGTGGGGTACTAGGATTCAAAAACTGGCAAGAACAGATTTACCCCCTGTTTGAGTTCTCTATGTGTTCAGTGCTTAGTGATCTTACTCTTAATGAGGCGTTGCCAGGGCAACTCAACTGAGAGGATTCATGCAGAGATTGCATTACCGACATCTCTTACGTTGCGCTGTGTGATTCTTGTCTTTCGTCTTTGCTTTTAATCTACGCGATCGCTGTTGTTGCTTTAAATTAATTCAAATTATTTTTAATCATTAAATTTCAGTGTATTAAAGTGCCGACTTTAAATGAATAAATAATTGCAATTAATGATGGTATGGCAGTTGTCAAATTAAACCTCTACCTGTTAACTCTCTCGCTTGCACTGCTTGCACAACTGCTGTGCTTACCCTGCTTGATCAATGCATCTCACTCACACGCACACATACCTAACATATGTTTGCATGCTTACTAAAGTGTTGCCAGATCAACTTTCCTTCTGCCGTGCCCTGTTGGCCACTCAAGTGCTCTCTTCGCGTCTATGTCTGTCTCACTTGCACTTGCTATCCAATTGTTTTGTCACGCATTTATGTCCTGTGCATATTTATTGTGCCTGCTGAGCCAAACAGTTCCCCCCCCCCCGTCCTTCTCTCCCCCACTGAAAAGCCTCTTCGCTGCATTGTTCAATTAAAAGCCAGCGCACTCAGCTTGCCTCGGCTCAGCTGGACATCAGGTGCTATTTCCCTCTATTTCTATACACATACATACGTATGTTTGTGTGTGTGTGTGTTTGTATGTCTCTCTGTTTGCCTGTTTGTCATTTTGGCTGCTTGCATATTTGATTTGTGCATTTAAACATTTCAAACAAGCAGCAACAGCAGCAGCAGCAGTAGACGCTCTCTCACACCTCCTGCCCCTCCGCTCCCCCCTCACTCCATCACTCTCTCTTCTACTCTCTTCTGCCTGTTCGTCGCTCTTACCTGCTCTGCATTGCCGACGGCATCAGCAACAGCGGCGCCTCATCGCAAATTCTCTTTAGAGCAATTTTAGTTATTATATTGCATTGGCTTTGTTCGTTGTTGTTGCTGTTGCTGTTGCTCTAGTTGTTGTTGTTCTTGCTGTTGTTGTTGTTGCAGGCAGCTGCAGCTTGACGTCCACCTGGCATTACTTATTTATTATTGATGATTAACAAGCAGCTATTTTGTCCTGGCCAACACAGACACAGCCTGGTCCAGGCAGCTGCCAGAGACTAAGCTCGCAGTCGCAGTCGACGTCAGCGTCAGTGCGGCCTTCTGCCTTTTTGTGTGAGTGACTAGAGAGTGAACGAGAGAGTGCCAGTGGGAGGAGGAGGGAGTGGGAGGAGTTAGGCCAGTCAAAGTGGAGTTAAGAGTACTTAGTTCTGCGCCTGAGCCTCTGTCGCAGTCGCAGTCAGAGTCTCTGTCCATGCCAACTGTCGATCTGCTGCCAGTCGCTCTCTCTCGCCATCTCTCTCTCTGTCTCTGTCTCTCTTCCGTGCCTAAGCTGCGTATAAATTTTGCATGTCATCGCAGGCAGATTTTAAGTGTAGGCTTTGAGGTTATGTATGCATGGCAGACAAACTGTCTCTCTCTCTGTGTTTGTGTGTGTGTGTGTTTGTATGTTTTTGTGTATGTTTATCTACTTAGTGTGCCTGTGTGTGTGTGTGTGTGTGTGTACTTAGCAATGTCTCTTTAAGTAAGTCATAAGTTTGCAATTGCCATTTCTTAAAGTTTATACTCTCTCTCTCTCTCTCTGTCTCTGTCTCTTCTTGCAGCAGTTTGGAACGCAGCGCACCGCCCCCCTCCGCCACGCCCCGCCCAGCAGCAGCAGCAGCATAAGGAACCTGGCAGCAGCAGCATAAATAAATATGATTAAGCTTAAGAATATATAAAAAGAAAGTTCAAATGAAATAACGCAATATACGAGAAGGAGACAGAGAGAGAGAGTGCAAGAAGGAAGCAAAAAACATAAATAAATAAGTAAGAAGCAACAAGAAGAAGGAGAAGGAAGTGCAGGAAGAAGAGGAGGAGGCGGCAACACAAGCAGACTGGAAGCAAGTGGACGAAGGCAAGAGGCCAACTGCCAGTTGGTCTAAGAGAGAGAGGAAGGAGTGTGCAAGGGAGATAGAGAATCGAGCTCAATTACGCCGCCAAACTGTCGTGTCAGCAACAACGTGAAATGTGCAATTCCTGGCTGTTGCTCATAATTGCGCTCACTGTTGTCTGCCTGTGGAACTCGCAACAAACCGAAACATCCAAATCATGCCCAGCCGAGTGCATCTGCTTGTCCCAGACTCAAGTAAGCTTAACAATGTCTGTTGAACCCCCCTCCCCCTCTCCACTCCCACTTGCCAGTCTCAGTCCCAGTCCCAATCCCCCCCTTTATTCTACTTGTAGTTCTGCTAGTTGTTTGCACTGTGCAGCATCATCATCATCAGCCTCTGTTGAGACATGGCCAGCAACAGCTGCGCGGAGGGTATGCGACCAGCTGCTACCCTGTAAACTGATAAAACCTCAAGTAACTCAGTTACTTTTCATGCGATGCTGTTCAAATTTGCAGTTTAGTTATTGTATATAGAAAGCCTTAAATTTATTTAGTGTTTAATTGTCTGCTGCCCTAGAAACTCTAAATAACTGAAGTAACTCAGCTATCCCTCGTGCGATGCTCGTGAAATTTGGCACAGAGCTAGCTAATATATAGATCTACAGATAAAGAAAGTTTCTTGCCAGTGTTACCACTTAAACTAAAAGAAAATACATTTTAAACGCGTAACTCAGTTATATCTTTTCCAATCTTCATGAAATTTTTAGGAATCTTAGCAAACATATATTTCTATATATACAGCTAGTTTCATTTATATAACTGCCAAGTTGAGCAAGTTACAGGACTTTTAAGCAACTATATCAAGTGCAGAGCTCGCACTGCCTGCTACAGGGTATTTGTTAAGGGGAACAAGGCACAGCACAACAAAGTGTGGCCGAGCAGGTCAGCTGGGGAATTGCGCTGGTCAGACCGACAAGGCCTCTGTGCCCAGGACCAAGACCAGCACCAGAATCAGGACCAGGACGAGGCTTTCCTTCGCACAGCTGCTTGCTGTGATGAGCACAAAAATTAAATCGAAAATGCTGGGCCAAAATGGACATTTCCCTTTTGTTTCAAATGCACTGAACAATACGCAGTTGTGGGAGCATAGAGAGGGAGGGAGGGGAGTTGCTCGCATTCCACTTGTTACATGGGCTACACTGGCTATGTGTGTGTGTGTGTGTGGGTGTGTGCGAGTGTGTTTGCCTCGTATTCAATTGTCTCCCGCGAGAATTTTGCGGGCAGCCAAAGCAGGCACTAGAGGGAGCCGCCGTCGGGCAAGTGGGCGGGCCAGAGAAAGGGGAGGGGGGTGTGGGGGCTGCTCGCTTAATGCGCATCCTTATTACCACTGGGGGGAGACCCGACAGGAGCGTCGAGCTTCGAACGACGCTGCTGGCATCGTCATTTTTACCAAATTGAGAACTTAAGTGATTTCATTATTCCAGATTATGAACAATGAAATGATTTACTCAGCACTCGACGATGAAATACACTGAAAAAATACCAGCAGAGAATGAAGTAATTCAACCAATCTCCGCTTGTGCTTAACCCACAGCTCAGCAGGGGCCAGGGCGGGGGCGGCGTGTGGGCAGGTAGGCGGGGCTGTGCTGTATTTAAGACTCAATTGTTGACCGTCAGGTGGGTAGCAGACTCTTTTTTTTTAAGGGGGAGTTGAGCGGAAAATTCGTCGCACAAGTCTCTGCACAGATGAAGAGAGAGAGAGAGGGAGAGTACGAAGTTTTGCCGTGAAAAGAAATTTCATTAAATCGAAACAAAACAGAAAAGCAAACAAAACGCAACGGAACAAAGCGAATTGAAACGCAACGCAACGTCGACGATGCAATGCGACGAAACGGAGCGAATTGAAACGGAATGAACAACAAAACATGCACATAAACAACAGTTACAAGCAGTGCCGTTGGAGGGGGAAAGGGGGGGGGGACTCTGCAAAAGAAATGAAACTTTTAATTCGTTCATTTAAAAGGTGAAGCGTATGAAAATTGTGTAAATTTCCGCAAGGAAGCCGAGAAAACGGCGAACAGTCTGAGTTATTCTAAATAATATGGATTAGTGCTGGTTGCGTGACACGAGCAGAGCACGGAGAACGTGAAAAGACCTGAAAAGATGTTGTCATGTGAAATGGCATTCACTGAGTTTTATTGTCAGGCAATTTCCATTGTTGGAGATGAGTTCTAAATCTCCTGTGTGGTAAGGAACGACCTAACCTAACCTAAATGCAACCTAACCTCAAATTAGCAGTAAAGAAACGATCTAAGTAGCATAAATACTATTTAATACGTTGAGAGCATTGAGGTTATCATGACTAACAAGCCTACAGGCAGATAAAGCTGAAAAAAGTCATTTATCGATTAGTAATTTATCGATTTATCTATAAATATTTGAAAATAAATATGTAAAATAGATTGAAGAAAGTGCACTCTAGCAGAAAAGAGCGTGATAAGCAAAAGTAAACATTTATCGATAAAATGTATCGATAACACTTACCAACAATTGCGTAAATAACATCGAAACCGATGTCAGTTCACATTCGAAGGTCGATTGGACAAAAACAAACATTTATCGATAACACTTATCAACTATACGTATCGATAAATTCAGAAAAAAACGGCAAAACCGATGTTAATTCATGTTAAAAGTTGTCTCACCTTTCTGCATTAATAAATCGATCATGATATCGATAATTAGCCCGCCAAATTTAGAGATGAGCGCAAGAAACATCGCCTCACAATGCAACAAAGTAACCAAACACGCACCCATCTCCAAGCCGGATAAAGCGAATTACACTTAAGGAAGCGCGCAAGTGGATGCAGACGATAGCAAGGGATAAGCCAGCAGAGGGTAGAGCAGGAGGTGTGGTAAGGGTAGAGTGAGATGGGGAGAGAGAGACGACGATGACATCAACGTGACAGCGACAAGCGTCGCGACGGCAGATAGACAGATGGCAGGGACGAAGAAGGGGAAGCGGAAAGGGAAGAGGAAGGAGCAGTTGGAGCTCAAGCCGGACGCGGTCCAGTTGGACAGGGTGCTAAGCAAAAGAAGGAGAGAGGAGGGGGAGGGAGTGTATGGGGTAGTTATAAAAAATTAAAGCACAAAGCGGAGACGCGAAACGAGCAACAAAGGCGGGGATAAGCAAGGGAAGCGACAAAACAAAATGAATCAGTGACAAAGCAGGAGAGAGAGTTGGGGTGGGGGAAGGAGGTGGGTTAGCCCCACAAGAAATGAAACAGCGTCAAAACAAAAAGAGCAGCAGACGAACAGCAAGACGAGAACGAAGATGAAAGAGAGATGGAAAATTCGATTTAATTTTATTTGCAGCAATAAAGCCGCAAATTCAATTTTCGCGCCAGGCCATTTCCCACGCACCCCAAACTGAACCGATGTCATCCTGCCCTAACACTCATCCCTCTCTCTATCTCTCTCTTTCTGTCTGTTGCAGGTGCTGTGTAACACGGGCGGACTCGAGCAGATCCCGCTGAGGCAGCTGCCCGCAACGGTGGAGAATCTCGCGTTGACCAAGAACAACTTTCCGATCATCAAGCCCGACTCCTTCGCCGGTCTGCGGGCGCTGAAGAAGCTCTCGCTGGACGGCAACAACATCACCAGGATCAAGCAGTTCGCCTTTCGCGGCCTCCCCCGGTTGCGTGAGCTCTCCATACAGTACACCCCCCTGCAGATGGTCGCCCAGTTCGCCTTCGCGGGCCTGCAGAATCTCTCGACCATTCTCTTGAGCCACAACCAGATCCAGCGCATCGAGGGCAATGCCTTTGCCGGCACATCCAACATCAAGTTGATTCTACTGAGCAACAATCCCTTGATACGCATCGAGAGCTCCGCGTTCTCCAGCCTGACCAATGTGGGACATCTGATCTTGCCGTCGGGCATACGCAGCATCGAGCAGGACGCCTTCTTCGGCATGGATGCTGTGGGTCTGCTCAAGTTGGCCTACATGGATCTAAAGGAGATCTCCGCCTTTACCTTTCGCGGACTATCCAATGTGCTGCTCTTGACACTGCAGGAATCTGATCTGGGAGTGATCTGCGCGGATGCCTTCACCGGGCTGAGTCAGGTGGAAACTCTGCAGATACTGAACAACAAGATCGACTCGATTGAGGAGCTCAACTTCACCAGCACGGCGGCCATCAAGCATCTCAAGTTCCACGGCAATCATGTGCTCGAGACACCCGATCCGAATGCCATCATTGTCGACGGGGTCGATCATCTGCAGTTGCTGAACAATCACTTCCCCTGTGGCTGCCACATACACACCCTGCTGGACGGTCCCCTCGCGGAGGGTGCTCACAATCTCAGCGACTTTCTGCAGAAGAACTACTGCATCTCACCGCTGGAGGTGAACGGGCGTGTGATGAGCGAACTGAATATCGATGAGATCGGACGCTGTGACGATCATCTGACCAAGGGTAATCTCGGCTCCTCGGCCGCTTCTCTGGCCTTGGGTCTCAATGCGATGCTGCTCATCACCGTCGCCAGCTGTGTCGAATGGCGATACGCAAGTCTCCTGGCTGCACGTCTGGCGCAGCTACTGAGCCACACACACATCGCCTGGCATCGACGGCGAAAACGTCGGCGACCCGATTAAGTGACTAGCTACGCCCACTGAGAGAGAGAGAGAGCGGAGAAGAGCCCCAACAGGAGGCGGCAGCAATGGCAGCAAGCCGTTAGTACTTTAATCATTACTCGCCTAATAAGTAAGTAAGTTCGCATTGCTCGCAGAGATCGGGCCAGAGCAGCCACTCGGTAGGTTACCTTCGCGTTCTCCAGTGCATTCCAGGTAGTGCTGTTCATAGTAACCATTATTGATCGCGGGGTATTGTCACAATTCCTAAGCAGGTGTTTAAGCATTTGACAAGTTAGCACATTTCTTACGACTTAACCAAGCAACCCTTTAAAGACTGAAGGTCCTAGCTGGGTTCAACACTTTATTTGATAAGGTCAACTGTACCCCGACCTTTAATATGTATTGTTCTCTAATTTAACTTAGGAGCTACATCAACGGTTTAGTTTTTACTGGAGTCATTGTCCTTATCTCTGCAATTTCGAGAAGGTGCTTAAAGTAGAGTGCTCGGTTCAGTGTTTATTTGGAGGGTCTTAGTCTCTAAAATAACTTAGGTTAAATTGTTTCCACTCTTCGAGTAGAGCGCAAGCACTCTGCCCTTCAAGAACCTTTCAAGAATCTTTCGCAGCACCTTGTTTAATGTACAGTTTAGACTGAACCGATTTATTGCCCAAGCTTATTAGCAGACCTAGAAGACCTAACTACCCTAACAGCCTATGCCAATTACAGAGAAAAAGCCCTCATCCTGTCTCAATTTCTCACATGCAATTGCATCTCTGCACGTTCTCATTCAATTTACTGTTTTAAGCCCAGGCTGAATATCTGCAGGCATATCTTCTGCTTCCTCTTCCCCCTTTCTCCCTCCTTTTCTCCCCCTCTCTCTCACTCTCACTGAGCAGCTTAAGATTAACCAATGAATGGTTGCCCCTCTTCGGTAGTGCAGCAACCCCAAAGACTTTCTCTACAAAAACTGTGTGCCTGCCTGGCAAGACCTAAGCTGCTGCCCTCTATCTCTCATTCTCCCTCTCTCTCTATAGGATCTTTCTCTTGGTCAACTACTTATCGCCTTAATCAGATTCCCAATGCACCCCTGATCCCCGTTCAGCATAGTCCGTTCCCATTTAGTGTTCCCCATCAATGTTAACGTCTGAATTCGAATGCAAATGGAAATGCTTTGCAATGCTTCGCTCTCTCATCTTTAAATGCATTCGCAAGCAAACACACACATACATAAACACACACATACACCCTCTTGCACACCCCCTTGCACACACATCATATTCCGAACCGTTAAACAAATCCCAAATCCGAAACGTTTTGGGCCAACTTCGACTTCTTTTAGCTTGGGATCGAGAGAGGGCGAGGAAGAGAACGAGGAAAAGGAAGGGGAGGAGGGTAAGAAAGAGGAACAGAGTGGCTGATAAAGAGTGAGAGAAGGAGCAAGAGTGAGCAGCTCAGCAATTGAACTGCAACTGCCTTTAAGGCAGCCCGAACAGCTTCATTGTGTGCGCACTTTAAGTGCTGCAGGCGGCTCAACTGGCTGCGCACAGGAGCGGTTCACAGCCAACCAGGGCTGTGAATGGGGGACGAAGACAGGGCTGAGGACCGTGGGCCGTTAGCCATGCGGCTGTTGCTGTTGCTGGCTACCGGGTTAGCATTGCAAAACGAAAAACGGAAATTACAAATTCTATTCACTCGCTCTACGGCAGCGGAGCGCTCTAATTCGTCGGTCCAAGTTGTACTTCCACTTCCCCCCCCTTCCTATCCCTTTGTCCCACACACACTTCTAACCTAATCCTCTCTGGCACCCTGGTTGCCTTCGCTGCTGCTGGGGAAACTTTTGCTAGGCTACGATTGAGGCAAGGCCAAAGGCAGCAGGCGGTCATTCTTTAGTCGCTTATCGCAAAGGATTTAGATTTATCTAACTTGATTATGATGCTAAGCATTCTCCACACACACACACACACACACACACAAACAAAAACAAACATACACTTTGAATGCTGCCTGACTGACTGAGTGAGAGAAGGGAGAGGAAGGGGGGAGGGGGGTCTTCAAAACAAATGCGCAGAGAAATCATTGAAGGAAATTAAAACTTTGTTTACTTTCGAGTCCACTTCTTCTGCATAATGTAGCTCCCTCTCGCTCGCTCCCCCCCTCACTTTACATTTTCGTTATTCCCTTACGTATTCCCCCCCTCTCTCTCCCCTTCTGCTGCAATTCTCTGCACACATAATATGGCAATTCATTTAATCAGTTTGACGTTTGGCTAATTGAAGGCATTTTGGTTCTGGCTCTGGCTCTGGTTCTTGTTCTGAGTCTGAAAACGGAAAACTGAATGTGCAGCAGCTCGAGGAGGTTCCTTGGCAATATTTCATTGCATTGCAGTTGTGAAATTACCAAACCAATATTTCATCTCATCTCCATATTTCCCGAGAGGGAAACCTTAGCATATTTCATGAGCAAGTCGAGCTCTGTTGAAGCTTGAGCAGTTCATGTCTGTCGATGTTCGATTTAAAGTAGATACAATTGTTAATCGATGAGGGAAGAGATTTCGCATTTCATTAGTTGCATTGTGTCTTTAATAGTTAGCTCTTCTATATATTAGTTAAGTCTGTTATATATTGCAATAAGGATATATGTTAATTGTTCTGTTAAGTGTCGCTGTTATTTAACATATGTTAAGAGGTTGGTAGTGCTTAGCTAGCTGGTTTGTAGCTGCTTGAACGCGACTATGACATACGCATTACCTTACTTGGAGTTGCGGTCTCTCTTGTGTTTATACTCTAGATGAAGGTAGTCTTGTTGGAGGGAGGGAGGAGTACTGGACCCTCCTTGCCTTGCCTTTGTTTTACTTTTCTATTTGTTTATTCATATTATCAAATTGGAACTAGCTAGCTTGCTTAAGAACTTAGTTATGCCTCTTATAAATTTAGCTTTTTTTCCGCTAAATATAACAAAAGGTAAAGGGATTGTGGAGATAAAGGGTTTAATTGCCTTTACTTTACTGTCATATTCGTTGATTATCCCATTTCAACTATTTAGCGTGCAATACAGTTGAGTTACGCCGCTAAAAACCTTAGCTATTTTCCGCTAAATGTAATTTTTAACTTTAATTTCTCTTACAAGCCAATATGCCCCTTCAATCTTGTGCTACAGCGCAACAAGAACTGCACTAAGCTGCAACTTAAGTTAGGGGATTATGAATTATGAGCTAAACGAGCTATAAATACAGCTTAAAGCGCTTAAATCAAACGGAACATGGGAATAGGGAAGGGGCACGAAGTAACTCGAGGGGGAGAGAGAGAGAGGGAAAGGGAGAGAGAGGAGTGTGAAGAGTCAGAGGGAGCTGCAGCTAGAGGAGTCATGTGCAGCAGCGTTGACCAGCACGTGGTTGGGCTTTGGTACATGATTTCTGTCACTCTTGACTCTATACCCCCCTCCCTCTCTCTCTCTCAGCCACTGCCCCCTTCCCTACCTCCCTTGCCAGTCCGTGTCCGCAGATCGTTAACTTAATTGTTCCGCTTGAAATGCTGAAAACTGTTGTACGCCATTGTTGCCACTGATAGTTGCAGCCCCTCTACACACACACACACACCCACACACACACGCCTCACCCCTTTGCCCCTTTCGCACACACTGAGAACTACGCCCCTGGTCATCAGCCATGTCAGCAATGCAATAAAATTGGCGTGACTAACTGAACATGAAGGCGCACGACGACGTTGCTTTCTCTGCTACTGCTCCACCACCTTCTCTGCCCCTCCCCCTTGGCTCCTCATACGCGCCTTGGAGCCTTGTTACACTAGAGGGCGCGCTAGTCGTGCGTGCCGCTGCTGACAGCGCTGCCGACAGCGTTGGCGTCGCTGCAATCAGCAAATGGTCGACCGCAGCAAAAGTCGCGTAATTAACGCGAGTGAGACTACCCTGTGTGTTGGCAGTCGTTTCTACAGTACCCCCTCCCCCCTTTGTCTACCCCTGCCTAGTCCACTGTCAGACAAACCAAATTAAAGCCGTATCCCCCGTATACAGCAGCACAACCCCCGCTTCCCCCTCCGTTGACTCCTTCTGCAATTCGTCAGCGCTTTTGCTGCTGTTAGCTTAATTCAAGCCAAAATCTAGTAACATTTCTAAGGCAATGTGTGCCCCAAAGATACCCTGTAAACAGTAGAAGAAGTGCTGTGCAAGATGAGTAAGATTTGGCATGATTTTCAGACCTAGAAATACCCTGTAAATTGTTTGGACATTTAATTTATACTCAAGATTTAATTCTTAGTTTTTATTATTTATATTTTCCATTTGTTATTTTATAAAAATAATAAACTGCACAATATTTACAGGGTATCTATGAAATACACACCAAGAACTTCCTCTTTATATGACATTTATTCGACCTGCAGATACGCTGTAAAGAGGGATAACCTTTTACTTCATAACTGTTCAGTTGAATGCAATCTCCCCTCAAAACTCTCCCTTCTGCCTAATTAAGAGCTGCACTGTAGAAGCAAAGTAGTACAGTTCGGAAGCTCTGAGCAATTAACGTAACTTGAAGCTACCCACTTGCACAGCTATCTCCAATTACAGGGTATAATGGGGAACACTTTCGAAGCGAATTGCTTTAAATAAAATCAGCGAATAAGTAAAACTCAATTGAAAAGGGGAATGCAAATTGAAAGGACTATTGAGCAGGGCAAGAGAGAGAGAGAGAGAGAAAGAGAAAAGAAAGAGAAATATATATATATATATATATATATATATATATATATATAGAGAGAGAGTAAGAGAGAGAGGAAGGGAGCAGAAGGTAAAGAGAATAAACAAAATAAAAAGCGGCAAGGTGTATAAAATATACTCGACTTCATCGCCGTCTTCGCTTAATTTGGCCAATTGCAGCAACTGTTGCAGGTCGAACTTTAAGTTGGTCAAGGCGCGTGGAGGGGGCGTGGCAGGTAATGTGGGCAAGGCGGAGTGGGAATTTGGTTGTGGAGTTCGCAGTCGGAAGTGCTGGAGTCCAATGTCGGAAGTCTGAAGTCGAGTGCCAGCAGGAGAGACGAGCGGCATTCTGGAGTCTGCAGTCTGGAGTCTCATTTCTCACTTGCCTCCGCTTGTTGTTCCACTCTTCCTCTCTCTCTCACACACTTACTTCCTCTCTCGGTCACTCTCTGGTTGCAAGTCTCAGCTCATCATCGCTGGCAAGGCAAATTACCGGCGCCATCAATTAGCTCGACCACACGGAGTCAGCCTCAAGCAGGGCGACAGCCAGCAAGTAGAGCGAGAGAGAGGGAGGGGAGAGGAGAGAGAGGGCGAAAGGGAGACAAAGTTGACTCGGATCTGTGTCTGAAATATGAGGTCCCGGGCAATGGCGGGTTAAGCGTTGTCCATTTGCGTGTCGCTGGACGCTCCTTTTCGCTTTGCTCTGTTTACCCTTCTGATGCTCTGCTCAGACAGGGCATATAAGCTGAAGCAGACAGAAGGCAAATAGCATAAGAGAATTCTCTCTGACTCAGCACTCACTAGAGACATCAGGACACAATTAATTTATATTTTAATCACCTCAACTTCGCAGAACAACTAAAACCCTAAAAAGTATGCTATATCTCAATCAACTCAACTGTCAAGTACAGCAACCCTAAAAAGTATGCAACTATTTTTCATATTAGCGCACTCTCGCTTTGCCTAGGGTATTCCAGCTTCGATCAAGCACATGTCTTGCCGAAATATATGTATTTTTTTGTTATTTCGTTTGGCGTTGCAAATTTATTGAGCTAATACAAAATTTAATCAGGCTGCGAGCCTCTGGGCAGGCCGAGGTCGACAGAGTCGAGTCGAGGCGGCCCTTGCAGCCTCACAGCATTATCAGGCGCGCTGCCCATAAATAACCGTTGGGGTGGAGGAGGGCAAGGGCAAGGGCCATGGGTTACACAGTTCATAGAGTCCGACTCCGCGTTCGAGTCCGAGTCCAAGTCCGAGACAGAGTCAGAGTCAGAGTCAGAGTCAGAATTGTCCTGGCAAACAGCTGGCGGCAACAGCCAAGCAAAGGATTGCGTTTTTGGCATTGGAATCTATGGAGGGGGGGAGGTGGGAGAAGGGAGGGAAGGGAGCTGGGTTCGGTACTGTGCTTACACTTCATTTAAAGCAAAGGAGTCGCACATAAATTTCCATGCACATAATTAAACTAGCAAATGACAAGCAAAATCGTTAAATCGAGGTCGAAAGAGGCGCAAGGGGTCGCACTGGGTCGCACTGGGTCACCCTGTCCTGCCTGTCTTCCCTACCCTGCCCCTGGGCAGCGATAAACGTAATTAAATATGCGACTAGGTGACCCACCCCCTCTTGGATTCCTTCTTCCATTCTCTCTGTTTCCCACTCTCTTTCTCATAAGAGAAATTATGAAAATCTATGTGAGACTCGGGGTCAATTGACGTGGCCAAGATGTCGCGACCCCGTCCCGCCCCCAAAATATTTCAACATCAGCTGCGTCTGCAACGTTGCGTATGAGCAACGTCCCATCCAGTTAAGCCCAATCATTAACATTTTAAAGATGCCAACTCCACCTACGCCTTAACTGAGTAACTGAAACTGAGATTGGAACTGCCTGGAATTGGGCGCCCAAATGGGGGCTGACATCGAGTCGGGGTCGGAGGCCAAAGCCAGCAAAAATGCTTAAGTGAGCTTAGTAAGTGAGTTTCCCAACACACACACACACACACACACACACACACACACACACACACACACCCCGCCCGCTTTTCTTGCCCTTGTCACAGAAGTCTCCGCTCATAAAACATCTCCACACATGTGCGTGCTTTAGGCTTCCTTCTCTCCCACTCTCTTTCTATTTCTGATACCCTATGCCCATTAAAAACTGCTGAAAGGTATCATTCGGTTGCGGCACAATTCAATCGAGGCATGTTGGTTGAAAGTTCAACTATTAAATTAGGTTTATTTCCTAAGTTCTTCATTCTGCTGTGTCGACAAGAAAGGATTGTCGTAAATTTGCGGATATAGGATTTATTGATCAGAAGGATAAGGGAAGATTCTGTTTTTAGACAATCTTAACCGCTTTTCAAATGCTTAATATCTCTTTTTCAATGATAAAGCCCTGAACTCTTAAAATTGTCGCACCTAACCTCACTTTTTAAATCTTGCTTACTCTAATGCAACCTTACCATACATTAATTCGACCTAACCTTACTTAAGAGTGACCTAACCTAGCTTGAGAGTGATCTAACCTTACTTGAGAGTGACCTAACCCAACTTTAGAGCAAAGCAACCTAACTTTGACCCAACCTTAATTAATTACCAGCCCCACTACATTTCATTTATCAATGCCATTCCCTCTACAGGGTATTTAGTAGTCTCCCATTCACACACGCTGTCAATTTTTGCAACAATTTAAAAGTTTTCAACTTTGTTGTACTGCTGCACTTAAAGCCTTTAAGTATTTTAATTATGTAGGATTTGCGCTACGGGCTAAAAACAGTTGCCGCATCGCTGGCACAAGCTGGGCGACCCAGCTACGGCTCCAGCTCCAGCCCTGACTCTGGTTCTGGCTCCGGGAGCAAAGCCAGGCGCAATTTGTAGCCGGCGGCAGAAGCGACTGGCAAACTAATTGAAAAATCGCCTATGCCGAAGGCGAATCGAGCTCCAAGGAGCGCTCTCCCTCTCCATCTTTCTCTCTCTCTCAACACACACACTCACACGCACACGCGGAGGCAACCTGAGCCCCAAATGGCACGCACAACACTTGCCACGTGCGTGTGTCCGTGTGTGTGTGTGTGCGTGTGTGTAATGTGTCGTGTTGTGTTGTGTCTTGTTGTGATGCGTCGTGTTGTCGCCAAACCTGATGTGACACATGCAAATGAGTTGAGACAGCAGCTGCCAAGAGAAGGGGATGGGGATGGGGAGGAAGGGGGAAGGGGGAACGAAGCAAATGGGGAAATGGCCAAGAAGTCATCGGGGTCTAAAGTGCTGCCGTCATTGAGTCAATCACTCAGTGAGGCAGTCAATCTGTGTGAGGAAGAAACGAGGGAACACACAGCGGACTCTACTCCGAATTCACACCGAATACATTTCAAATTACTCCGAATTTGCTACAAATTCAATTGCAAATCGAAAGTACGCAAACTGCAGTCCAATGTCCGAAGAGTAGCTAAGGTTTTAAAGAAAGCAGTCCAAGGTATCTCAGTTCATGTGCAGTACAATGTTAGTGTTTAATAATGTTCATAGATGATGATTTTTTCTACTCTGAATTTATATTGGGAGAAGGTTTATATTCTCAACATGGTCACTCTAAAGACCTAGCATTTCCAGCTTCCTAATTTCAAGTTCACTCACCAAACCAAACTGAAAACCGATCTAACCCAACTTTAGAGTGACTTAACCTTACTTTAAAGTGATCTAAGCCAACTTAAGAGTGACCTAACCCAACTTTAGAGTGACCTAGCCTTAAAACATATATAACTAGCCACTCTAAATTCATTTTTAGAAAATGTCAATGCTTTTACAAAAGGGTTGACCATATATACTCCATGGTCACTCTTAAGCCTTTACATTAGTGACCTAAGCAACTTTAGAGTGACCTAACCTTACTCCACATATGACTAGCCACACTAAATTCATTTTAAGAAAATGGCAATGCTTTTCCAGAACGGCAGACCATAAATTCTCAACATGGTCACTCTAAAGATCTAACATTTTTAGCTTCCTAACTTCAGGTTTGCTCACTTTATCGCAATCGGACTTTTAATTAATGTTCAAAACAAATTCTATTTCCAATTCGAATTCGAGTTCGACTTGAAGTCCGAGTTCGAATCCAAGTCCGAGTACCGACTACACTCGAGGATCGTGCTGGTAAAATAGAATCAAAAACAAGTGCAAACATGTTGCGAGTGTTTGGTGTCGGCAAACAGGCGACAGACAGGACACAATTCAAGCAGATTGAGTTTAGAAACCAAGCCGGAACGGGCGAAGGGAGAGAGAGGGAGAAGGAGGGAGGAGCGTAGAGCGGAGAAAATAGCGAAACGAGCGAACTGAGAGCTGAGAGCTGTGCTGAACCAAGCTGGGTGTTCCGAGCCGAGACAGACGGAGTTCAACTTGCACATAAATCAAAGTGGAGGCAACTTTGCACAGCACTCTTGATGGACCAACAAGGGAAGGGAAGGGTGGTGGGCGGCGAGAGGAGCGGGGCAAGGGTGCAGCGATGCGGTGCGCTGTTGTGGTATGTCACGGGCTACAGCTTCATATAGTTAGGAGAGCCAGAGCCAGAGTCAGCGCCAGAGTCGGATTCAGAGTCGCAGGAGATACATATGTATCTCTACATGGCACATACATGTGTGTATGTATGTGCATATGTATGTGTGTATGTATGTGCATATGTATCTGGATGCCCAACGAGCGTTCGCATAGGCATCCCAAAGTGCACTCGAATGTCCTTTCTAGTCTCGACTGCCTTCCTGCTATGCAACTCCCTTCCCTTCTTCCCTTCTCCGTTCCTGTTCCTTTGTCCTACTGCTGCATATCCCTGGGTCGGCCGGAGCATCAATCTGCTTGACGATGTACATTCTGAGCTATGACAACGAAGCATTTTATTGTTGTTAACAGACTCTTCCACACACACGCACACACAAACACTGTAACTGACATCTGTGCAGGAGCCTGATCAACTCGAGGAATGCCCTGTAATTGACAATATGTTAGTCGAAGTATGTTGAAGTACTTATAATGCTGTTAATTCAGTTATAACCATATTTAACATCACTTCTGCTATTTAAGTTGCTTTAAATTTGTATATTTCTTTCAAACTAACCTCACTATTTGCATCTTGCATCTAACCTAAGCGTACATAAGCCGACCTAACCTTACTTACCTTACCTATCTTAAAATGGAACTAACCTAACAAGGTTAGTAATATAGTTATAAAACTACACTTGCTCACGAAAGAGTGCAATACTTTTACAAAAGAGATGACCATACATTTGCAGAGTGACCAAACCTTTATTTATGAGTGACCTTAGTTGACTAAAGATTGCGCTAAGCTTGTGAGGCTGGTAATACATTAAAACCACTGCATCTTACTAAGAAAAAGATCAAAGCTTATGTTGCAAAAGGAATGACCATACATTTTTAGAGTGACCATCGTCACTTTCCCATCATAAATCCAGCTAGTTTCAAATTTTAAATCGAATTTCGCTTTGAGCTGTGTACACCCCACATGGCTTTGCAATTTACAGGGTATGGAATGGCCACAAATTTGTCAAATGCAAAAGCACTGCAGTTTTCTATCTCTCAGTTGGTTTTATCCATGTTTATTTTATGTTTATGCAAACCCCAATCGGGCTCCTGGGCTAATCCTGCCGACAGAGAGCGAGAGCGAGACGCACTGGAATGCACTGGAGAGGGAGAAGGGTAGAGGGGGGAAGAGTGAAATGCATTGGTTTGTTAGTTGTTTGTTTGCTCTACGGCCCGTCGGATCCGGGCGCAATCAATGCGAACGACTCGAAATTATATTGTATGTATCGAATTTGAATCTAATGTGTAAATCATAAATTGAAATAATAACTACTACAACTACAACAACTACCATACAACTACAACAACAATAGCAGCAGCAACTGCAACTATAGACACAACAACAATCCGCTTAGGCATATGTATCTATCAATGTATGAATGTATGGTATATGTATGTGTCTAACTATTGGAATGTGTGTTGTATGTGCGTGTTTTTTTTTTTTTTTTTTTAATCCTAGTCCGTAGTTCATAAATAATAACAGAAAAACAATTTATTGGCCAATTAATAAAGAGCAATTTATAAACAAATAAACAAACAACAGCAACAGCAGCAGATATCTTAATTACCTAGTCGAAAATTATGCAGATACGCTAGTTGAATACACACACCAGATACACTCTCACACACACACACACACACAGAGAGAGATACACACGAGTCTAGTCAATTAAAGCCGAAGAGAAATTGTATCTTGTATCTACACAATTAGCTAATCTAAACCTAAGCAAACAAAGCGAAACCAAACACGAACTCGAATCTTGCTAAATTTGTACTTACTTTATAGCAGCGATGTTGAACGATGTGGCTATATGCATAATACCAGTATATATATTATATACATATACACGTACTATACCTATAAATAAATATGTGATAAACGAATCTTTGCAAGTTGCAATAAACGAGCTAACCCCAGTCCCAGCTTAGAACCCTCCCCCAACATTCCCACTCCTTCCATTTCCCAAATCTATTCACCCTATTCCCCCTCGTAGGCTCCCTCGATTGCAGACTGTACATATCAGAGAAGAGAAGAACGAGAGAGAGAGAGAGAGGAGAAACCAACTTAATCAATTATCAAAATTGTGCTTAATCCGAGTGAGGAAGAATCTGCATTTGTTATATAATATTATATCCCATATGAAAGTGGAATAGCGCATTCACTTTATAGCTGACTGTAATTGAGGAGAATTCACTTTATATAATGTAACTGTAAAACAACTACTAATGAACAAAACTAGAAAAAGAAAACAAAAGAAAAAGCGAAAACCAAAATTGAATTGTTGCCACTACATCGTGTAAAATAGCATTATCTATAATACCATCTATATATACAAAACATACCAAGAATACTAACTATAGTATATATACCAATATCGTATATATATATACATAATATATATATATATAGTCTAGTCTACTTCTAAGCCAACTACTGTGTGTCTAATTACAATAACAAGAAACACAAGAAACGAAATGAGATTGAAACGATAAGCGAAGCAAAAAAAACAAAAGGAAATGAGTAAAAATACTAAAAAAAAATCATGACATGCCACGCATCAGTATGACCCTTTCACACCAGTATGGCCCACACACCACAGAATTTCTTTTGTTCCACCTGAAGTTTTTCCCAATTCGTTTTTCCAAGCGTATTTAAGCCAAACAATATTCGTTTTTCATTTACTTTCAACAGCATTTCCAAGTGCTTTTTAATTTCGCTCAGTGAAAAATTTTGCTTTTTGCTTGCGGTCTCGCGCGGTCTCGTTCATCTGATTGGCTTTTTTATTATCCGCACAGCCTTAACATGTGTTGAAAAGCGCATTTAAAACAGCACATATTGTACTCTCAGTGCTCTGAGTGCTTTCTCCACTTAAATTGATTCTGAAATTTTTATTAAATTCGGTTACTGAGTAGTTTGCGACACGTTTGATGGCCATAAGTATTAAAATTGTATTTTCAATTGAGATCGTTTTGAATATCTTTAGATATATTCACTAGCCAAGCGCTTAGGTCTTTTTGACCTTCTACGTCAATTAGTTATATAACAACAAAGAATGTCAATTTGCAAAGAGTTTTATATCTAACTTTTTCTCTAAAAAGATGTCAATTAGTAAATGGTTTTAAAACGTACATAAAAATACCGAATTTCGACATTTTAGCAAGCAAACTAACCTCACTTTTGGGTGTAGCGCATACAAAACTGACCTAACCTTACTTATGAGTGATCTAACCTTAGTTTAGTTTGCAGCTAACCCCGTTAGATCAGTAACAAAGTTAATACACTTCACAATAATTTAAAATTACCAAACTTCAACATTTTAGCAAGCAAACTAACCTCACTTTTTGGGTATTGCTTACCTCAAGCGCATACAAAACCAACCTAACCTTATTTTTGAGTGACCTTACCTAACTTAAGATTGATTTAATCCCGTTAGGTCTTTAATCAAGTCAATACACTCCATAATGATTTAAATTTACCAAACTTCAACATTTTAGCAAGCAAACTAACCTAAATTTTTGGGTATTGCTAACCTCAAGCGCATACAAAACTGACCTAACCTTAACCTTAACCCAGTTAAGTCAGTAATTAAGTTAATAAACTTCACAAAGATTTAAATATACCAAATTAAATTTGTTAGTACCTCAGATTAAACAGTTGAACAGTTGCGCTTTAAAGTTTTATGACGTTGGAGAGCGGAAAAAAAGGCTTGGTTAATTTTTAATTTGCGCTTAAATACTCCCCAGGCCTATGGCGAGCTATCCGAAGCGGGTTTATTTATGATGCGGCATGCAGATACTCATCTGGTATATACCCAGTACATGTACACATGCGACATACATATGCATATATGGTAGACGTGTGTGGCTGATATGATAAATGATTGATATGCATAACGATAACGATAACGATTACAATTACGATAACGATACATAGCTACGACAAACAATTGTATGCGTAATGAACCCCCTAAAAACTATTATCGATAACAGAAAACTAAAAAGCAAACGAAACGAAAAGCGAAAAGGCGCATAAAGAAGAATAAAGAAGAACAAGAACAAGAACGAAAGCGCAGCAGAAAACAAAAAAAAAAGAAAAGCCAAATAAAAACATAATAAATTCAAAAGCCAAACTCGAAAAGTTTCTTTTTTTTTTTGGACGAAAGGGGGTATGGTTTGCATTGGACAGTGGGCGTGGTATTGGCCACTTTGTATGAGGGGCGGCTCAATAAATCAAGCATTGGCGCATCAGACGACGCCACGACGTTGCCACTTGCCGCATGGCAAAGTCGCGCCGAGGAGCGCGCTTTAAAGGGTGACGTGGGAAGGAAGAAGAGGTGGGAGCAGGGAGCAGGGGGAAGGGGGGAAAGGATGTCAGGACAGTTGTTGCCATTGTTGCCGGCGCCGTTGCCTCATCTTCTGTTTCCGCTGCCTCTGCTGCATGTTTCGCTTTGCTAGTTCCTCTTTTTATTGTCTGCGCTTTGTTGTTTCTCTTCGCTCTGCGCTCCTGTTGTTGTTGTTGTTTTTCTTTTTATTTATATGCCGCAAAAGCTTTAAATGCGTCAGCAGCAGCAGCAGCAACCAGGCAGCAGTCGGGCCAAGGGGCGGAGGGGAGCTGGGCGGGGCTCCAAGGCAGCGCACTGAGGAGGACACACAGCAATTTCAGCAACAATAATAAATATCGCGAGTCAACCGCAGCCACAGCGAAAATACAACAACAAAATATGAGCACAAAACACACACAAAGACACACACACACACTTGCACACACTTGCACACACACTTGCGGCAGAAGACAAATGTAAGTAACTGTGTATGCATAAGTCGCCCCCCGCTTCGCTCAGCTCTGCCTCAACTGCTCGTTCCTCCCCCTTTCCCTTTCGCACTCCTCCCCCTGCCACGCCCCCTTTGCAGCAACTTGCCGCGTATCTGCAGTAACAGTAACTGCAGGCGATGGCAACAGTTCGCGACACAGTGCGCCATAAAAGTCTACGCACACACACATTCAGGCGCGCCTTCAATCGATGTGTAACGACGCAGCCTCCCCCTCCCCCAACAATCGATGGGCGTGGCAAACATAAAGCGACAAGGTCTTTTGGCACTTGGTGCAATTACTTTTGGCGGCACCTGTACGGGCACGCACTGTACTCGCTTTGCAGGGCATTTAAAATTAGTCGCAAATACCGCTAAGTGGGCGACAACAGCAGCAGCAGCGGCAACAGCAACGGCAACGACAGCAACAGTTGCTGCGCTCTATTAACACACACTCGCCTCCCACTTGCCACGCCCCCCAGCGTAGCTGTTATCTTCTTTTGTGAACAAATTAAAATAGAGCATAGAAAGTTAGTTAATACATTGCTGGTATATATAGTGAATAATATGATAATGATTGTACTTTAATATTTTTCATATCCAAACATATTTTACAGACACTGAGTGCCAGCAGTACATCTACAGTTGCCTTCCATTGCATTTTTGTAAGTGTCTTCTAATTTTTTTTTTTGGCTTGAAATCGACTAAATATGCGTCCAATATTTGGACATATTTTATGTGCTATATATTTCTATATAATAACTTATTTATAACTGCAAATATATATTTTATAGTCTTTCATGAACCATCAGCGAAACCTATCTATACCTTAATAATACAATTTTTCAGCTCTTTTTTCAGCTATCTTGAAGAAACTTCGCACACATGTTTCTTGTTGCTGCAAGCTGTATATAAGGCGGAATGAGCCGGATCGCATCGATATATCGTATAGCTGCCATACAAACTATCGGCCTATTTTTGAAATTTGTCAAGATAATGCTATTAAATTTACTATATCGGACTTATTTTATATAATAATATGCATATAAAATATTATCCAAATTGGAGCGCTGTGAAACATAGCTGCCATGGGAACAATCAGCCAGAATGAAGGTTTTTGTATGAAGACCTGTTCCGAATATGGAAATAACTCATTGGTGCCAATCATAGTGAAATATCATATTGAATACACACAATACCATTCAATTCTGCCCCATATTATATATATCTTGTATAGGAACAATCGCAGGAAATAAGTACCTGCAAGGGAATAAAACTGTCGGCATGCCTTAGGTAACCTTTTTTTCTCGTGATCGCTTGTTAACGAAATCATGTTGTGAAATCCCATATCATTATAGCCATAACATTGTATATCGAATATAGGAACAATCGTAAGATATTAGAGCGAAATTCTAAAAGCGTATAAAACCATCATTAAGTAAGTCTGTCCTTTCTTTCAGGCTTTTAATGTTTTCCCAGTCTCTTAAGCTTGAAATTGACTAGCCAAACCCTCAATAACTGGGAATATGTATACCTAATATACATATGTATTTTAAATAAAATAAATGTATTTATATATATTTAAAATCTTAAGTTTTGTGATTTTATTAAGGAACCTTTGGATTTCTTTATCAACATTTCTTCGCAGAGTTGCCTGCACTGCCTTGCGAGTCATGGCAAAGCATTAAGGCAAATCATGCGTGTGCTCAGCTAGTGAATACCCTGCATGCGGGCTTAAAGGAATGTCACTTTCTCCTTACTTACTTACTCTCTCTCTCTGTCTCTCTGTTTCCCTTTTTTCTCTCTCTTTCTCTTTCTCTCGCCGTAACATTCTCTAGCTTTTGGCGCGCACTCTTGCTGACCAAATTTTTAGTGTCCAGTTAGCAGTTGCCTCTGTGTATGTGTGTGTGTGTGCGTGTGCGGTTGCAGTTTCATGCGGCTTGTTGTTGCTGCCACTGCTGGTGCTGTTGGTGCAACAAATTTAATGCCACATTTAGCGCTGTGGGCAGCACGATGAATGGGCCAAGCGGCTTTTAAAGCGGCGCCAGATACCTAACGCACACAGAGGGAGAGAGAGATAGAAAGAGAGAAAGAGAGAGGGACAGTGTTAGAGTGGGAGAGGCGAGTGGACATGGCATGCAGCATGTGGCAGGCGACATGCATATGCCCCGCACTGTAGTTGTTGTTGAGCGAAATAGTTCGAGTTGTTCAGTTCATCGGGCATGCAGCGGGCATAATTGGCAAGTTTTATCCATTTGGCCAGAGGCGGAGTGCCCAGGGGGGCTGCAGGGGGGGTGGAGTACTGACCAGGGTAGTCAACTGCATTTGGCAGGCAATGAAAAATACAAAACGAAATCGCTTAAACTCTGCACAACCAATAAATTTAAAGCAGCTTAAGTGACAACAAAAACAACAGCAGAGAAAGGAGGGGAGAGAGAGAGGGGAAGAGAGAGGGGGAGGGGAGGGGAGACTGAAGGACATGGCATATTATACAGATGCACATATAGTTTATATATGTTCAGCACTGCACTGAGAGATATATGCACATATATAGCGGCTACTTTGTGATGTCGCCTGTTTGCCACGCCCACTCGAGGCACAAAAAGAATCGCTGCAATTAAATGCAAATCAGCTGGACAAAGCAAAAAGGAAGCACAGGGGGTGGGGGATGCAC
Organism: Zaprionus indianus; assembly: GCA_018904595.1. NCBI lineage: Eukaryota > Metazoa > Arthropoda > Insecta > Diptera > Drosophilidae > Zaprionus > Zaprionus indianus. The sequence continues at coordinate 8,599,455 of JAEIHA010000344.1, read as the reverse complement.
CCACAATTTGAGTGGTTTCATGTGAAGTGAAGCAAAGATGGGCGTGGCCCGGGCACCACCACGCACACCCAGATACCGCCTCCGGTTGCGGCTCAGCTTTAGCTGCTGCCATTTGGTCAGAGATGTGTTTAGTTTGGGCGCTCAGGCATTCACACACACATACACTCACACACACACACACGCACAAACACATGCACATTTACAGGTTAACATAACACAGCAAGTACTCAACATACCCTGCATATAATGGCCGCTGTCCAATTAAAGGAGTATCTGCTAGCCGAGCATAACTAGGCACAGATTGCAGGCCGTTCTCTTTACAGTTGTGCCGACCACTCGCGATAGTTGTTATATATATCGATTAATTGTGATACAGAACACTATAAACTCTTTGGTTTCGATAGTAAGCGATAGTTACTATTATTTTTATGCGATTAATGTGCATACACCCTTGGTATCACTGATTTTCGTGGCCATTTTCGCAGACTTGACTGATTCCATATGAGAAGTATAGCAATTGATAAAAGAGGATTCGTGTTTCATGAGTACTTTCAATTACTATCGCGATAGTATTGAGTATGAGTAGTAATTAGTATATTTTTGTATGATTATTTTAAGTTATTTCTAGCTTATTTGAGATTAACAATGCGGTTAGAATTCTTGCTCAGTTACAAGCCAAATTATTCTGCCAAAAGATTTACATAAGATATTGCATATTTTGATAAAGCTTATCGTAAACATTGCATATCGATAGTACTTATATCGGTTGAAGTACTTATATCAGGGCTGCCTAGTCAGTCTTTTTCCTGACTGAGCTGCTCTCTCATTTGTTCGTCTACCATATGAAATTATATTGTATACACGTACTCGTATAATATCAAATTTTTTTTTTAAGGTTAAACCTATTTTTTATCATTGACCTATTTTCTTGTGTCTTTTCTCTCTTGACTACCCGTTTCTTTCTTTTTTTTTAAATCTTAGTCTATCCCTTGCTGGACAGCCCTGATCTACATACATGCTTAGTACAGCACACCCAACAGTCTCCTATAGAGCTCCAGCTCCACAGATCACAACTATAACTCTCATTACATACCGTGTTTACTCAGCAGTGTGTAAGATTTTGTTGATTGTCTTCATGCCTCAACTCTGCAGAGTATTTTTATTGCACTCCCCCACCCAATTTATATTTTTTCTCTGCTTACAGGATAGCTGCCAGTCGTGCAGTGGGCAACTAACTCAGTTTGCCATATAGGTATGGCATGACGTATTTATGCCACACACATAATGTGATGAATGTTTGCAAGTGCTATACATAATATATAGCTGGCTATAACCAGCTAGGCCGACGAAACACCCCCCTCCCCCCACACACACACAACCCACACACCATGTCTGGGAGGGGAGTAGGTAAGCTTGTGGAGGGGAGGCTTGTGTCTGCGCCTGTTTTCACCTTGCTGGACAAACACAAACGCTTTGCGATTCATTCCATGGATGCATTTGGACAGCAGCTGGACAGGCACAAGCAGCCAGAGAGTACACACACACACACACACAGGCAGCACACACACACAGCACACACACACACAGATAGCACACACTCTCCTGGGCACTGGCCGTGAAATAATCCTTAAAAGACCACAAAACGATTTTATTCAATTAAAATGTCAAAACGCTGTTTGTTTTCCTTATTTAATGCAATAAATATTTACACTTTTATATGCGTTGTGTGTGTGTATGTGTGCCGCAGCAACAACAACAACAACAGCAGTGAGCACCCCCCCTGTCCACAGCCAGACAGAGAGAGAGAGAGAGAGAGAGTGCGAGAACGAAGCCCGTCAGCCACTTGTCAAGTGGCGAAGCTCGTCCAGCTTGTCCAACTCGAGCGAATATTGCTGACTGCACTCGCAATTTATTCATTTATTTGTGCATATGCAAGACTGGTGAGTAACTCGTGATTCATTTGCACACACTCGCACACACACACTCGCACACTCGTTGCGTATGAATGGCATTCACTGCTAACTAAGCAGAAAACGACTTCAATTGAGTTACTCGATGTGAAGCCCTTCATGAATATGAATTAATTGAATACTTGGTGTATGAATAACCAGAGCAATCAATCAAATGTTGTCAATATCGGTTGCTATATCGGTTTGTCTGTTGCTGTTGATTGAGAATATATATACTTAATGGTGGCAGTCACAACTTCTTCTGCCTGTTGCATCCATTTTTGATTGACTAAGTTAGAAGGCAATCTTCTGTGCTTAATATTGATGGATTGTTTTAAAATAATGAAGTTAATATTCATATATATATTTTTTATTATTTGAAGATCTTTTCTACAAGATCTAAGCTGGAATATATAGAATAAAAAGTACACACGACCAACCTGGAAAATTTGTCGCCTTCTCTTCTTTATAAAACTGAACTCTCTCACTATCTTCATCACTTTCAATCTCCCTTTCTCTCTCTTCTATTACTTCTTTCACTTCCACTCTCTCTCTGCACCTCTCTCCTTTCTCCCCTCTCTCTCTCCCCCCTCGCACTCTCCCCTGTTGCTTCCTTCTCCCTCACAACCTTCCTCCACACTGTAACCGCACTTTAAACTTCCCGTGAGTGCATTGTGAATCATTTGAAAGACTCGTGAGTGTGAAAATGCCAAGGGAGAGGCGTGGCAGAAGGGGCGGGGCGTGGCAGGACAGGCACATAAACATTGCTTTGATAATGATTATGATTATTATTATGATTATGAAACGAACACAGCAGCGAAGGGTGCGCGGGGCAGCAGTGGGCGTGTTATATTCGATAATTTGTTGTTGTAAAACAAAAGCGAGGGAAGGCAAAGGAGGGGGAAGGGGGGTTGGGAAAAAATGAAGCCTTGCCGAAATGGAGAAAGGGAAAATTCGTTTGGCCTATTGCGAATTTTGGGCACGTACAACTCGTAAAGACTATTTACGATTCTAATAAAAACCGTTGGACGTTCCTTTGACTTTGACCCAGGACCAGTACTCTTCCCCCTGCCCCCCTCTTGCCAGAGTTGCCACCACACGCTCGTGACAATAACGAGCGGGTTCCCTCCCGCTCTCCCCCTCTCTCTTTCTCTCTCTGTGTGTGGATGAAATTTGTTGAATTTGCTGCTAATTAAATTGCTCGAAAATTTGCATTCGCTTTTAATAAACTGCAGATGCTTCACGTGACTCCTACCCTGCCCCTCGGCCTACTGGCAACTGAACCCGAAACTGAAACCTAAACCGAAACTCTGGCAGTAGCAAAGAGAAGGAGGGGAGGAAGACAGAGGGAGAGAGATGGAGGCAGCTTTACTTTCGGCCTCATTAGACGACGACGATGAGAGCTAGGGGCAAGCCGGCTTATCCCTGACATGGCACAATATGCCTCTGTGTGTGCACCTGCTTCTGTGTGTGTGTATGTGTGTGTGTGTCTGTGTGTGTGTGTGTGTGTGTGCACCGCAATCTGTCAGATACTCGTATTTACGATGCGCAACTATTGCGCCGGCGACTATCAAATTGTTCAGTTACTGCGAGACCAGTCGCTCTATACCTTCCTCTCCCCCCTTCCACCCCCCTTGGCCGTAGCAGTGGCTGCTGGGCAACCTGTGCTCTTGCATTGAAACCACAACGATTGTTGACCCAACAACATTTGCCAACGCCGCACACACACATACCCTGTAATGAGAGAAACAGCGCAGTTTGCTTAACTCGTGCAGAGATGAGTAAGTAAGTGAAATAAGGCATGCGACTAGTGGACTCTCTCTCTCTCCCACTCTGTCTCCCTCACTTTCCCACTCCCTGTCTCTCTGCCTCTTTGTCACACTATATCTCTGCCTCTCTGTCTCTCTCTCTCTCTCTTGGTCTTCTTCATAGAGATGCTTCAAGTTTCTACTTAGATTATCACAATTATTTCTCGTTCATTAAATTGTTAATTAATATATTATTAATTTAATTATTTTTTCATTTATTTACTCATATTTTTTTTTAATTTGTATTTATTTATTTATAAGTATTGTATATAATTTATTAATTTATTTTTTTTAATTTATTAATTAAATAATAATACTTATTTTTTTAGTTATTTATTTATTAATTATTTTTCTATTTTTATAATTTATTTGTTTATTTATTTAAATAATTAATTTATTATTTATTTATTATTTGTAGTTATTTCTTCATTAATTTAATTTATTTATTAATTTATTAATTAATTAATTTTTTATTTACTTATTTTTTATAGTTTTTGATTAAGTAATTATTTTTTTATTGTTTTATTAATTTTTTAGTTACTTTTTCGTTAATTTAATTAATTTATTTATTTATAATTTCATTTAATTATTTATTTATTGGTTTGTTAACTTATTCAATTAATTATCTCTTTAATTAATTAATTATTTAATTTTTAAATTGAATAATTTATTAATTTGTTGATTTTTTAATTTAGTAGTTCATTAATCTACCCTCTACTACTACTACTGCCTACTACCCTCTTCACCTACTGGGCATCTGCTAGTCGAGCAGTCTTGAGTTGATCGTTAACTTCTGTTATTTTCGATTTGTTGTTCTGATTTTGATGTTGACTTCTTTCTGTGCGCGTTGGCAATTTTTGCTGTGTTGCACACGTTGCACGTTGCGCGTTGCACGTTGCACGTTCATGGTGTGTTGCTGTTGTTGTTGCTCATTTTAATGCATTTGTTGTTGTTGTTGCTGCTGCTGCCGCCGCTGCTGTTATTATTGTTGTTGATGTTGTTATTGCCTATGTTGCTGTTGCTGTTGCAGTTGCTGATGTTGCTGTTGTTGCTACAGTTGTTGTTGTTGTTTATGTTGTTGTTGTTGATGCTGTTGTTGTTGTTGTTGCTGTTGTTGCTGTTGCTGATGTTGTTATTGCCTATGTTGCTGTTGTTGCTGCTGCTGCCGTTGCTGATGTTGTTACTGCATTGATTGCCAACCTGCTGGTCAACTGAGGCACTTGGACAATCACACAGTGACAAAGACAGAAGGGAAAAGAGAGAGAGAGAGAGAGAGAGAGAGAGAGAGAGAGAGAGAGGGGGGGAGGGAGACAGGGGGAGGGAGACAGGTGCTGTTGCCTGGCGCTGTTTTAAATCAATACAACAAATTTCGCTGCTGGTGGTCAAAAGTCCACAATGTTGTTGTTGTTGTAACAGCAATTGCTGCTGCTGCTGTAGCTTTTGTTCTTCTTGTTGTTGCTGCTACTGCTCTTGTTGTTGTTGCAGGACCTGCTGCTGCTGCTGCCGTTTAAAATGTTCCGAGTAATTAACACGCGCCGTGTGTAGCCCCAAATGGCCGCAGCGAGCGCGCGACTGTGTGGCTTGCTCTGTGTGTGTGTGCACGAGTGTGCCTGTGTGTGTATGTGTGTGTGTGTTAATGTGTGTGTGGAAGAGTGCGTGTGCGATCCGTTGCTGCTGCTGCTGCTGTGGGCAAATGTGCAGCGTAAGCGAACGCGGGCAACACATTCGCCCACGCAGCAAGGCGAAGCTCGTTACACGTAGCAACTGCACGAGAATATATATATATATCTATATATATATATGCTATATATACTATATGCTATGCTGTGCACTACATGTGTGTTAGTGTCTCTATGTGTGCTCGCAAGTTCGTAACTTTTATTTATTGATTTAATACTTTTTCAATTTACTGCAAATAGCCAAAGACGAAGGAGAAGGAGCAGGAGAAGGAGCAGGAGAAGAAGGAGCAGGAAAAGGAACTGGGGCAGGAGAAGTACCCGATGAAGGTGCCGTGTGTCTCAGCCATAACTAGCTGCTGCTGCAGCAACAACTTCAGCGCAGCAACAGTCAGAGCAGCAACTGCTGTGACGAAGGGAGTATAAGTAAAAGCTGGCAGAAAAGAGGAGGAAGGGGAGCAGAGGAGAGGCAAGGGAAGGGAAGCTGTTAAGCATTAAAGCAATAGTCCGCGACCAGTTGGCATTGGCGCAATCCCCACGCCGGCAATCCACAGTGCCGATGCCGATGCCGTTGCCGTTTGCCGAAGTCGCATTCCCATCGACACAAAATGCAGCGCGGCATTAACGACATGTCCCCAGCGCATGTTCTCCCCCTCTCTTGCCACGCCCCCCCCTCCTCTTGGAACCGCCTCGTAATCGCTGTTGGCCATGGTGGCAGCTTTTAATTCACAATTTAATTTCACAGTTAGTTGCTCAATAAAAACTTTTCACAGCGCCAGCAACAGCAGCAGTTGAATATCTGTCAGAGAGCACACGGCAGAAGGCATCTGCTGGCTGCCACGCCCACTTTACCTGCCTGCCTGCCTGGCTGCCTTCGCACCTGATCCCCAACTTAAGCTGAGCGGATCGAGCGAGTGTGTTAAGCGTTGCGGGCCTCGTCGCACTCTAATTGAAATGTCTCATAATTGTCGTGAATCAGAAGCTGAAACTGCAGGAGGTCAAAAGGGAGAAAGAGAGAAAAACAGATGGAGAAAAGGAGCGAAGAAGGGAGGGGGAGGGAGTCAGAGAGAAAGGGAATGCATGTATGGAATGCGTGGCATTCATTTTTGAACAGCAAAGGAAAATGTGTAAAGACTTAACGGAATTTGTGCAGCTTAACCAAGTGGGAAGCGGCAGAGAGAAAAACTCTTATACAGTTAGTGTACAGAATGCACAGCAGGCCAACTGTAAAAGACTGCGTATAAGTGTAAAAAACTTATTTATGTAGTTAACAGGATTATAAAGGATGAATGACAAAAACGTAATTAGTTATAAGAGTATGTTTAAGAGATTGTATAAGTGCAGGTATAAGTGAATATTAAATTTCTTGTATTCGAGTGTGTTTACTAGTATACATAAGAGAATGTCTAGAAATGAGTATAAGACTGTGTAAAAGAGTGTGTTTAAAAGGCTGTAGAAGACATTAAGTAGCTCGCAATTGGGGAAAAGTGATTATAAGAACAAAGGCGGATTCATTTAAAAAACGTAAGTATAAGAGTATGTATAACACAATGCATAAGTAAAGGTATAAAAGAATGTACAAGAATTTTTATAAGAGTATGTTTATTAGTATGTTTAAGATTGTATATAGAAGTGTGTATAAGCATGAGTTTAAAAGTGTGCGCTTGGAGTGTGTACAATCAAAGCTATAAGAGTGTGTACAGGAGTGTGTATGAGAGTGTGTATAAGGGTGTGTATAATAGTATGTAGAAGAGTCTTAATTACTAATAGATAAAGGAATTGTGATCATAAGAATAAATGCGAATACGATTAGAATACGTAAGTAAAAAAGTATGTATAAAATAATGTATAAGTAAAGTAATTAGGGAATAATAAAAACTCAATGCGATAACTTTAATGTTATCCATTACTTTTGTACAGTTAAACTTAGCAATGACTGCCTTACACAATTACCACTCTCTTGAATAATGCCTATACTCCGACATATACATATTATATATCATAAAACATTCATATATCCCAGTCTAGTACCAAGTACGCTCCTTCTATAAAGCGAATCTCAGCAACCTCATCGCATCGACGCCTGTTTTTATGAACTCAGCTCGAACGAAGGCTTCACCACAGCGAAACTCCGCATAATTGCCCCCAAAAAGTGATTGCATCGTGTGTACCTAACGTGACCGACAAGACAAAAACAATTCGATTCAATTGGCCAGAGGGGGGAGCAGGAGGAAGAAGAGGAGGCGACAATGACGACTGTCCGAGGCAAGTGCGGGCTATAAAAAAGAAAAGTGCGTGTGAAAAACAACAACAAGAGCAGCAAAAGCAGAAGGAAAATCGGTTGCGAAAGGGGCAGACAGTAGAGATGGGAGTAGAGGGGTAGGTGGGGTAGTGCGGACAGCGAGGAAGGCAAGGCGGCATGGTAAACATTCAATGAAGCGAAATTGATTTGATTCAATTTAAAGTTCCAGTTGAAGCAAAAACTCTGATTTTCATTTCATTTTCATAGCCGCCTCTCGCGGTCGCAATTGTTTACAATGATTGGCGCATTGTTCAATTGCAATTGCCTTGTGGGACAAGCGGACAGACGGACAGGCGGACGGACAGACAGAAGACAGCAGTGAGTTGCGATGCATTTGCATCTTGTAGATACGCGGCAGATGCGAAGCGAAGTGTGAGTTCTATATTGACTTTGAGTGAGGGCGTGTATAAGTGTTTGTAGGTGTGGCTGTGTGTGTGTGTCTGTGTGTGTGTGAGTGTGTGTGAGCTAGTGTGTTTGAGTGTGTCTTTGTTTGCCTGAGTGTGTGACTGGCGATCTTATTTAACGTTTGACTGCCTTTTGAGCAAACATGTCACATTTGTCCAGTCAAGCCTGCAATAATATTACGTATACGCAATAGTTGCGCTTTTGTCTCATTAGGCGCGATTGGGGAAGCAACCAAAAAATTTTTAAATTAAAAAAGAAGAGTGCACACAATGAGTTGCACTAGTTTCCTTTGCGAGAAAAGTTAGAAAAACTCATTTGATGCATTGTTTTAGGTAGGAATCTTACGTATACGCAATCTATGTAAATTTAATAAATAAATTTGTATGGTTTGCTTTGCTTATCTTTTATATATTTGCCTGATTATGCTAAGATTTACTAGAATATCTTGGTTAAGATAGTATAAAGTAGATATAGAGTAAATTGTAAGTCAACAGTGACTGGCTTTGAAGTTCACAGAGTACACTTATTCGTATACGCAATATTTGTTTATTTAAGTTTTTAGTACAATATAAAGTATAAATAAAGTGAAGCTACACAGTACAGACTGTACTATATGAAATCATAGGTATATTAAGATATATATACGTGTCTATTTATATAGTTTCAATATGGAAAAGGTGCCTTCGCAAAGCTAATGATATAAGGTTGAACAGTCTAGGCAAAATTATGCAGTCTCTTGGCATAGTTGGACTGCATAGAAAGCTCTCAGCAGTGGCTACAATAGCTCTACAAGGTTGCAGTACAGTTTACTATATATAAATATATATAATATATAGTTATAATAATGACAATAATCTATAATAAACTAAGTTGCCTCCAACTGTTCATTCATAGCTAAGTTCAACTCACAGTTTGCCTTTCTTCTCTCTCTCTCTCTTTCTGTCTCTACCTCTCCCTGCATGTGATTGCACCTCTTTAAGACCCACATATGTTGAGCCTAATGCTGGTACCTACACTCCCACACACACCTAACTGCACTTCGATAGCAGACATTAGCTGGTACTCGCACAATTTCGTCCGGCGCGTAATAAACATTGCGATAATAATCGTTGACTCGCGGCCATTTGGTTCATTGTATCAAGTGACAGACACTTGCAGGCGCCTGTTTACCACGCCACGCCCACTTTACCACTGGCTTTTGTCATCGTTGTCATTGTTGTTGTTGTTGTTGCTGTTGCTGCTATTGATGGTGGCGATAGGGCATCTTCAATGGGAAACAACGTCAACCTGCCGTTGATTTCTCGGCTGTTGCTGTCATTGTTTTGATACCCTGTAAAAGCAGCGCTATCAAGGTGTATATTGTAGTAATCGACAGTGAAATACCTAAACTATTTTCTTACATGACAAGCAAGGTACTCTCAGATTCATTTCATTCATCAAATTGCACTAGAAATAACGAAAATATTACTCGCCAACTCGAGATCAATTTCCATAAGTCGATTACAATTGCCTTTCTTTCTAACCTCAATTCAATGATGCAATTAACAAACTTCGTTTATTTCAAGTGATTCGATTCAGAATTGAACAATGCAAACAATACGCACGCACATTTCTCTGCCGGGCTCTTAAGTGCATACCTAACCTCACTTGTCGATAAAACTGCAAGGATATTTAATCTTCGGCATTTTGTGGAGTTTTGCAGCTTTATGCTTCTTGTTGTTGTTGCTGCCGAACTAACAATGCCAGCTCAAACACCTGAAATGCCAGAATTCAATGTGCCTCATCTCTGTGTGTGTGCGAGTGTGTGTGGGAGTGTGTGTGTGTGTGTGTGTGATGTATGTTGGCTTTGTTTGGGTGGCCAGCTCGTATTTTAGTGCAGCATTATCCGCTGTTCTATGCAGATGCAGACAATTTGTGCCGCTTCAGATTGCGAACGCGGGCAGGGAGTAGCCGCAGCTGCAAGAGGGGGGGGGGGGTGTAAGAGGGGCAGCGAAACTGCATGGAGCGTTAACATAAATCAAAGCTCCAAACTCAAAGCGAGCGACAGGCGCACACAAAGCAGCGACGGCGACGACGCTGCAACGCGCTGACGTGGCCAGAGCCAGCGGGGGCACACTAAACGTGGCAAGAGGGTAGTGAAGGGAGCGAGGAGGGGAGGGGAGGGGGGGGGCGGCAAAGGGAAATGCCGCCTGACACACATCCAGCTTCATTTCGGCACGTGCACTTGAAAAGCCGAGCGACGCTTTTGACATATTGCCGACTTGAGGCACAGCAGCCCCTCTTCCCCCCCCTCTGACAGGTTTGCGGGGGGAGGGACAGGAAGGTGTAGGGGATGCCTCGACTGATGAAGCCGTCGCCACGCCAGCAGCTGCTCAGTTTTGTGCGAAATTAGACAGCGCGTATTGCCGTCAGCATCGGTTTTCGCAGTACGCTTTGAGCAGCTCAGATAACACAAACACACTGAGACAGACACACACAAACACACAGACACACACACGCACTCGCAGACCTACGCAAACTGAGGATCAGCTGGACATGTAGTGCTCATATTTCAGCACTATTAATAATAATTCTTAAGGAAAGCAACTGATAAACAAAGCCTAAGCGAATCAGACTAGAATTGATCATATTGTAACGAGGTGTGTTCAAAGAGTAAGGTGACTGACTCGTTTAATCCTTTTTTTTTTTTTTTTTGGTACACTCTTCCTAGACATGTGTACCAAGTTTCAAGTGTATAGCATTTTTTTTTTTTTTTGGTTGTGAGAGGCGTAAAGGCTATGAGTGCTTTGCTTTGCTCGGTGATTATTTGCTAAAGTTTGACCAAAGGAACTGTCGCATGAGCATCGCTCAAGAGCTGTTGAATGACGTCGACGATGACCCACATTTAATCGAAAGAGTCAAAACTGGCGACGAATCATGGGTATATGGTTATGATATCGAAAGCAAAGCCCAATCGTGCCAATGGAAGCGTCCAGGTTAGTCAAGACCAAAAAAAGCAAGTTCGACCAAATGTCAAAGATTTGTTTCTTCGATTACCAAGGCGTGAGCATTAGGAGTTCTTACCATATGGTCGTACGGTCAATAAACAGTATTATCTTTAAGTTATGCGCCGTTTGCGAGAAGCAATACGAAGAAAACGTCCAGAATTGTCCAGAATTATCGAATTATCGGTTTTATTACCTCGTTTTAAACCTCAATAAAGAGATTAATTGGCCAAGATAACCCCAACTTAAATCATGCTATGCAAAGGGAAATACTTCTACTCATCTGTCGCCTTTTGATCCGTGATATAACCAAGTTAATCTCCGTAACTAGCAACTACCTGAGTGTTTCATTCAACTTCTTCTCCCGTAGCATCTGCCTGATTTCAATGGATGTTAGCATAGATCAGATTACTATATATGCTATATCATATGGCAGACACGAAGTGTGTGTTAAATCAACGTCAGACGGAAACTAGCTCTGTTTCTTTAGCACTGAGGGGGGAAGACGTGGGCGTGGCACTGCGATGTGGGATGTGGGGAATGTGGTGAGCAGCGATTCGTGTGTGCAGCTGAGAGGCGTCGGTGTGTCGGGGGGCGTCGGGGCGTCATTGCCAGTCATATCCTGCGGGGATAAGCGCACTTTATGCAAAACGCACAAGTTTTATTCTATTTTGATTTCTTTCATTCTTTTCTTCTGCTCTGCGCTGTTCCGTTTCGTTTCGGTTCTTTTTTTATATGCTGTTCGTTGTCGTTGTCGCTCTTTCTCTTTACACGCACACACGCAAAGTAAGCAGCCCCCCCCCCACACCCCCGTCAAACTTATACAGTTCTTCGAGCTAGGGAGCGAGGAAGGGGGTTGGGTAAAAAGTGTAAACAGCTTCAGCTGCGTGTCCTTGTTATGTCGCTGACAATGCCTGCGAGTTGATGGCTTTCAGCACAGATTTGCTGACAGGGCACGGAGGCGGGAGACGTGCGCCGGATAAAGCAGGCACAGAGGGGGGGAGAGGGGGAAAAGGAAGAGAAAAAGACAGATGGATGAAGGCAGAGGCAGCGGCAGCGGCAGTAAAAGGCACAAAGGCAGCGACAACGGTTAAAAGCGATGGGAATTGATTGAAAAGTAAAGAAAAGAAACAACCTAACTACGGAATTAAGATATATATATGCGTGTATATGTGTGTGTGTGTGTGTATACACTGACACGACTGTCTTGTTGTCTTCCTGCCACGCCCTGCGGCAGGAACTGAGCCGTAAAGTGGGTAAGTGGAAACGGGGCCGGGCCGATCAGACATTTGATTATGCTAATGAAATAACAAGCCTATAAACTTAAAAACTATGCCGGGGTCCATTCACACGCGCACACGCACACACATGGGACTACCCCCCCCCTGCTCCTCCACCCTTCCACACCTCCCTCTTCTGTATGCCACGCCCTCTTCCTCCATTTCTTGCATAACTTTGAAGCATGTCAAACGTGTTAGAGGCGGAGAAGATAAGCCCAGTGCCAGGAATTTAACGAATTTAAATCTTTAATCGATGCGCTTTAATCGATTAGGCAATTGTTATCGGAGCTGGGTGGAATCAATTATCATTTAACATGCGCAAGGGGGAGGGGGAGTGGTGTGAAGAAACGATAGAGGGAAGTGCTTGGCAGCAGGCTGAAATATGTCGAGCAGACAAAGTAACTATTCCTTTGGGACAAAGATATATATTGTACTTTATGTTCCTTATGTAAGCATGTTATTTAGCTGTGTGTATTATATTGAAATAGAGGGTGAAGAAATATGTTGGCAAAGCGCTTTGAGAAGCCTCCTTCCTTTGTATTAATTAGAATGTATGCACACAAATGGAATGTAACCTATTTGTAAAATTTAACCTGTATGTAGAATACAAGCAATATGTAGAATACAACCTATCTGAAGAACACAACTTATATGTAGAATATAACCTAAATGAAGATTTAAACTTATGTGTATATTAGAATACAACTGATATGTAAAATATAACCTGTAGAATATAACCTTAATGTATGTAGAATACAACATATCTGAAAAATACAACTTATATGTAAAATATAACCTATATGAAAATTATAACCTATATGTATTGTAGATTACAACCTTAATGAAGCATATAACCTATGTGTTGAGTACAACCTATATGTAGAATATAACCTAAGTGTAAAATATAACCTATATATGGAAGCAACCATATACAAAGAACACAACCTTTATCTAGTAAAGAGCCTATATGCGATGTAGAAACAATCTATGTGTAGAATACAACCTATGTAGAATACGACCTTTTAGCAGAATACAGCCTACACGTAGAACATAATCTTTTTATAGAATATAACCTTTATAAAGACAATAACTTTTATGTATTCTGGAATATAATCTTAATGTAGAATATAAAATATATGTAGAATATTACAATCAAGTAGAATTCAATCTTTATGGAAAGTGTAACCTATATTTGGAATGCAATCTATCTGTTGAATCTATGGGTGTATAGAATATACCCTATATGTATTTAGAATACGACCTGGAATATGGTACAATGTGTATAATGCAATATGTATAACATAACCTATAGGAAGAATGCAACCTTAATGTAAAATGCAACCTATGTATATGTTGACAACAACCTATACGTACAATGTAACCTTTATTTGGAATGCAACCTATCTGTAGAATATAATCTATATGTATATGACTCTGACACCTCTCTCTCCCTCCCTTCCCCACTCTCTCACTTAGTGCTGGGCACACAAATCATTGAAGTGTTAGTCTAATATTGCACAGGAAAAACGCGCTGATAATTTTTGGCAGCCGCTTTAAATTGATTTATCATATTTGCTTAACCCTTACTCATATTTGTTTTCAAGTTTTGAGTAAACATACAGTTTCACACAGTTTATTCTGCCTGCTAACAACCCACTAGAACGTGCCCTCCCCCCTCTCCCCCTTACACCCACACCCACACACACAAAATTCACTCGTGGTTCCTCTTGTTATTTTCAACTTTCTCTCATCCGCTTCGATTTTTAAATAAACACCAAATAAAGAATAGTCAAAAATCATATCAGTTATTCCGCTGAAAAATCAGTTGATATAAGGCAGAGTTACTGAAGTGTAAAGGTCATGAAGAGCAACTGCAATTAGGCTGTATTTCAATGCATTTTGAGTGGCTTAATGGATTCTAATTAAGTTAGTCATGGAATAAGTTGAAAAAAAAAGAGATCTAAGAAACAACAAAAAACTTTTCTGTCATCACAATGAAGTTGTAATAGTGAGAGACCGGAGAACAAAAGATAGGTTAGGATTGAACAATAATCGGAATAACCTAGGGCAATATGGAAAATTCTAATATCAACTTCACTGATTAGTTGGCTATACTATTTTATATTATCTTGCTCAACTGAAACGATATCGTAATTTACAAAAGCTTTCGCTGGACAGAGTCAAGTTCCAAGGGGAATGAGGTGTGCGCGTGTGTGTGTGTGTGTGTGCCTGGAGGTGTGTTCGTTCGCCTGTGTGTGTGTGTGTGCCCAGACTAAATTGCTTGGGGAACTGTAACGACACCTTTCTTGGCCAGGGAAAGCGCGCATAAAGTGACCGTAAAGATGCGACTTGCTGCAGGTTAGGGGTGCAGTAAAGGTGCCAAGACGCACGAGGGTGCAAGTGAAGAGAGGGGAGGAGCCAGGGGAAAGGGGTGCAGTCTCGAACGCAATGGGCAGCAAGCACTTATGCGCTTGAGGGCATCCTCTGGTCGCTGCCGCCGCACCACACTAACACGCTCCACAGCGCACTCCAGCAACCTTCCTCTTCCTTTTTTACTTCCACTGCTGCACCTTCCTCTCTCTGTCTCTCCTCCCTCTTCTTCTTCTTGTTGCGCTGCTCTTTAGCTTGCGCTGCTGCTGCTGCTTTTTTGCCTCGCCTTTTGCATATTTATTGTATAGTTTTGTAGTTTTATCAAGTTAGCTAGTTAAAAGTCAAGATGCTGCAGGTGGAGGCGACTCAAGATAGAGTGAAAGGAGCAGGAGTGGAGGAGTGGAGGAGGGGAGGGCAGCCTGGCATGAGGCACGTGCACGTCGGCGCTCTGTCGGCGGCTGCCAACGTCCACATCTTCATCTGCATCTGGCGCGGAGTCGTGGTGTGGCTTTTATTAGCTACGTGCGCGTCGGGTCAGCCAGGCAAAAGATGCCAAGCCGGAAAAGGGAGACGCGTAGCGGGAGTACGCAGTGCCAAAGAGTCTGAGCAGACAAGGAGGGAGGGGGGGTGGTGAGGAAGTGATAGAGACAGCGACGTAGAAGGGAGGCTGATTGTGCTACTCTATGTGTGTGTGTGTGTGTGCGGCAAAGAAGTTGCCAGCCAGCGTTGGCGATAAGATGAGCGTGCTAAAGTTTTATTGCCGCATATTTAAGCTATTAAAAAATTCATGCATAAAATGACACACACACACCAAGGCACACACACACACAGACACACCAACACACACACACACAAGCAAGGCAAGCGGAAAAAGTGTGGGAAGTAGCAAGGCAAAATTAAAAACGCAAAGCGAAGCTGCTAAGCAGGAAGAGGAAAGAAAGCAGACAAAAAACAAGAAAGAAACTACAAAAAATTAAAAAAAAAAATGCTGTGCAAATAAAAAAATTATAATTGTACACTAAATAAAGATAAAACAAAAAAAAAAAAAAAAAAAAAAAAAACTTAAAAAAAAAAATTAAGAATCAAACCAACAGAAAATTAAAAAAAGAAAGTTATTCAAATAAAACATCATAATCGTTTGGTTATATTAAAGTTAAGATGGTAAAAATATTAACAAATTATAAAATTTATTAAAGAGAAAAATGTTCAGAGCCTTTTAGTACTAAAAAAATAAATAAAAAATTCTACAGTAAATAAAATGGGAAGGACCAAAATAAAAGATTGGGAATAGATGGGTATAGGGATGGGTTAGCAAACGATATATTTATTTATTTCTCTTTTTAATTCTTTTCTGAACTGGAACTCAAGTAAGTTTCATAACAATATTTTAGTATTATATAAAAGAGCCAATAAATAAATTAAGTTAATGAAGTTAACAACATATGTATATATTATATACCGTATGTAATAAATACATAAAATATAAATAAAAAAAAATGATGTACAGTTTTTTATTAATTTAATAACCAGCGACTCTGAAATGCCGCATCGTTATCTTTTGACTCTCTTCTCTTGCAGACAATCTTCCTTCCCACTTACTCTCTCTTGCTCTTCCCTATTTCTTCCTGCCTTTTTCTCCTTCTCTCTTTCTCCTGCTCTCTTTCTTTTTCTTTCTTTTCTCGCTCTCTCTCTCTCCTTTACTCTATCTCACTTCATCTAGAGCCGCTTTAACCGTCTCGCGTTAAACGAGTTACCCAAGCCCAAAGGCCAATTCCGAAAATGCGGCAACAAAAATGCATGAACGAGAGAGAGAGGGACATACAATGGGGGGAGAGTAGACACCCAGCGGGAACAAATAGGTGCCAATATCTTGAATATATGTCAACTATACATAAGAAAGCCTCCCCAATTTATATTTTCTTCAAAAAATAGAAACCCTTAAATGCTGTCGAAAAGGCATGAAAACTAAGTTCCTTCGGAGACTGCAGTCTCAGCCAAGGCAACTACTTACTTCGCTGACACCCTCAGCACTTGTTGAGGTCCCACTGGGCTGTCTGGGTGCGACTGGAAGTGCAAATGGAAATGGGAAACTGTTGCTAACTGCAACTGGCGGTCCACAATAATAACTATAATAATCAACATGGCGGCAGCACTAGCAAACACACACACACACACACGCACACACACACACATTCAGAGCACACACTATGTGCTTTTGTTGCCTTGTTTGCCTTCACTTGCCCCTTGCCCCCTCTCCTTCCTTAGCTGCTTCTTCTTCGTTTTCATTTTCTTAATTTTATACACACGTTCTGTACTCATTTTCATTTTCTTGACGCTATGTTTTGCTCCACTCGCACTCGCTCTCTCTCTCTCTCTCTCTCTCTTTAGCAGTTTGTATTTATTGCACGTGTCTACCCACTGACCCAGCAGCACCCCCTTCACCACCCTTTTGCACCCCCTGCCCCACCCCTTATCGTTTGGCTTGCTGCAGCTTTTTAGTATTCATTAAATTGCATAATTATACAATAAGTGCAATGGCTTCAACTGCGCCACGCCCCCTCTTGCTACTACCCCCCTCCTCTGCTACTACTCCCTTCCCCCTCCCCTGACCATGCACACTAGGAACATGCATATGCATAAGTTAATAGCATCCATTAAAATGTGCACATGAATCCAATGAATCCAATTTGGTTTATATATAAATTCCGCATAAGCTGCCATTTTGCACGTGAACCACTCTCGCCGAACCGGTTCACTAAAGTAGCTACACACAAAATATGCAAAGCTTTTTTCGCAGCTTAAAAATCATTTTGAAAATCGCAATAGTAGTTTGTAGTTTGTAGTTTGATTATGCTGGCGAAGACCGCGTTGAGCATGCAACAGATTTGTTGCCCGAAAGCGGAACAAAAACTGGAGTGCGATTTTTTTTTCTGTTCCTTTTTCTGAGGCTTGAAACATTTGTTGCACATTAACTACCAGCTTTGTTAATGCAAAAAGCTGCAACAGTTATACGCATAACAAACTTTTTCCGAAACGGTTCTGGTAATGGTTCAAAGTTTCAGCAGAGAAAAATTTTAAGCCAGATGGAAAACCGCTCCGAACCGAATCCTAATGGCAACAAAGTAAATACATGAAACTATTTTGTTTTCTATTAATATTTTTAGCATTCTGATGCGAATAATAGAAAAGGAATTAAATAAATAAAATCTGTGAACCGGTTCTGTAGTGCATTAGGAGCGGTTTAGTACTGGTTCGCTGGCAATGCAAAAACCGGTTCGAAACGTGTGATAAAAAATAGTTTCGTTTGCTATTTATGGGCAAAGAGACACATATAATTTAATTGTATCGAGTGGATAACGGCTTATGCCAATACCAACACAGTCACACACACAAACACACAAACACACACACACACACATACACATACATATGCAGGGTGTTTGAAAAATCCAGCTGGGCTCATTTTATCTATTTAGCTGTAGCATTTTTGCCTATTTTATTTCATTTCATTTTATTCTTCTCTGCCATTTTCCCCCTCTCTGTCTCCCCCTCTCTCTCCCCCTCTTTATGTAGAAACATACGTGGGGGGGGGGCGTGTGAGAAAGGACATAGTTGGTGTGGATTATTAGGCCGGATTATGAATACATGGGCCGTTCAGTTGGCCGCATTGTTTTTATGTTTAAGCAACTTGCCAATTTGCAGAGTGCCATGGCAGCGGGGCAGGCGTGGGGGCGTGGCCCGCTCGGGTTACTGCTCGGATCGTTTGACCCAAAATGGAGCGGCAACATAAACAAATCCCTTAAACGTTTAAATGCCGTGCAGCAGCAGCAGCAGCAACAGCAGCCGAAGGGCAACAGCTGCCAGTGTCACGCCCCCGCGTGCTGCGCACCGCCTCCACTGCCTCCCCCCTCCCGCTGAACGTGCAGAACGTTCACATTGCCACATACATAACTTGGTGGCAACCCGATTACCAATGGACACACACCGGACACGGAACCGAGCGCGGGGGCAGAGGACATTGGACGCACTTGGAGCATGTGTGCGCCTCATTTCAAGCTCGAAAATAGTTTTGGGCGAGACATAGACAGCGAATTGGGGGGTCGATGGGGGAAGGGTGGGGTAGGAGAGGGCCCTGGCGACAGTGGCGGGCGCAGGGCCAGTGCCAGGAGTCCAACTGGAGGCCAGCATCGCCCTCATGTGCATCGTAAAAAATAAGCAGCAGCAAATTGTATTTTTATGAGCTGAAACTGTTTTGGGGCCACATTTCAATGTCGATAAAAACAACGACGAGCCCCAGCAAAAGCAGCAACAACAACGACAACAACAACAGATAGAACCAAGAACTGAAATTGAACCAAAAAACCGGAACCAGAATCAGAAATAGAAATAGAACGAACAAAAGAGAAATAAGAACTACTTTCCTTGAGTTCAACTGAAAGTCGAACTAAAGTTGCTCTATTTTTTATATTTTTGAAAGAATAAGGGGATATTTTTTTATGTTATATATATAAAAACATAGCCTATAAGATTATGCTACTCTATTTTGATATATAACAATATTTGGGCACTAATAATTGTACTTTAAAACATATTTTATCTGAGTTCAAAAGATTAACCCAAAAAGTATGCAATAATTTTGAGAAATACATTAAGAGCCTTTGTTTAACAATCATATCATTGGAATGTACTTAAAAGTTATTAAAAGACCCCGATAACTACTAAGAAGTAGTTTTAAAACTACGCAAAATGTAAAAAAGTAAATAAATAAATCAAAAACGTATAAATTAAACATTTGTGGAATATATTTCTTCTTAATATATTTCTAGCACATTGACCTGCTAGAAGTTCTTCTCTGCCAGGCGTTACAAATTACCCAACAAAACGTAAGCACTCTCTCTTTGTAAGAGTACGTAAGACGTTTCGGAAGGAGTATTAGAAAGAAACTCAAGAAAGAGTCGGAAACAGCAGAAGAAGCAGAAGCTGTGGCAGAGGCAGAAACAATCTTATGAGGAACAGGGAGAAGGGGGAAAAGAAACGCGTCTAGTGTTAACCAGCAACTGGCAACAACAATAAAAACTGAAACAAAAACTTACAACAAATTACAAATAACGAGCCAAAGACCATATGAGTGTCTGTCTGAAGCAAGTGGAGAGGGTGGGAAGGAGGAGAAGGGCACAAAGGACGCTTGGCTGTAACGATTTCGTTTGGTCCGAGACTAATAGAAAAGCGTGTAGAAAATTGCATTGGCCAACAACGGGGAAACGTGCTCGGGCAGCCGGCTAAATATTCATTAGGGCTAATTAAACATGATCAGCCCCAGGCGGCAGACAACGCTATGAACAGACAGACAGACGATGCACAAGCAGCCCAGTGCTGCCGCGGAAATGGAGTAGCCAAAGGAATCGGAGATGGAGTCCGAGGCCGAGTTCGAGTTCGAGTCGAAATCGGTGTGGGAGTCGAGTTCAGTGTTGGAATCGAGTAACGCAAACTAACCGCAACATGCAACTGGTCGCGTGGGAATTCGATCGGATAAGCACTGTAGGGTTGCCAGCTGTGCGCAATGAGACTGAGCCTGCCAGTGGGGTATGTGAAACTGAAACTTAACTAAATGGTAACGTTAAACAATAATGCAAAGCTGGAAACCTAACCTAGAACTCTTTTGAAGGACCTTAAATAAATCTTCCTAAGAGAAGCTTCTCCCACCCTAAGAAGTAACAAGTAAATATATAATTAATACAGTAAATAAATACATACAAGTATATACAATAAATACCAGAAAAAAAACAAATTTAAAAAAAGTATTTAATAATTATAAAGTACCATTATATATATCTTTTCACTAGCATTCGCATTAACTTTATTAAACTTTTAACTCCAATTCGTTATAATTAAAAACACAAAAAAAAACTATATGAAGGTGTTGAATTTCAAGTGTAATTACACATTCTTTTTTCACACATGCCTCACGCACTTCATTTCGAATACCTTTTTAATTAAATAAAAACAATAATGACAGAAAAACTATTTAAAATATGTAATCAGCAGCGTATCCAATATCATAAACGCAAAAATGTTTTAAAGGTCTTTCTCCCTCTCTCTCTCTTTTTGTCTCTTGCGCGTCATCTTTCTTTTCAGGTTGTTCTTTGTTTGTTGTTCGCAAATTAATTTTGACAACCACGACAGACATTATGATCCAATCAAAGTCAATTTCACAAAGAAGTTTATTTTCAAGTTTCTTACTCTCGATATCAAATTGTTTTTGATGTCTGTCTAAGGATTATAATGCTCGAATTAATTAAAATCCCAAGGCGACCACACATGTGTTCGAGCAGGTTGCATGGTGTGTCTATGTGTGGTGCGCAATGTGGTGTGCTTGTGGTGTGTGCGTGTGAGTGTGTGTGTGTGTGTAGTAAATAAATACAATTAGCTGGAACGGTCGGTCGCAGCGTGGCTGGCGAAATGAGATGACACTAAATCAAAGTTATTCAACTCACGTCGTTAAGTCATTAATCGAACAATGCACGGCAGGAAGATACCACACACAATCACACACACACACACGCACATTCACCAGCACACACAGGCCCGCAACATATGCTTATATCGTCGCCTCGACGCCATCACGTTGACGACCATGTTGGCACATAATAAGACCCCCCACCCCCTCCAACTACGTCTACGACCACGACCTGAAGCTCCCCTCTCCCCTCCCCCTCTGCCCTTTAGATTGCTAATAATAATGATGATGCCATCTCTGAATGCTCTGCGGGAAGCACATGCGGGCGGCGCAGAACAATCGAACGAATGCTGCGAAAGACGAGAGCAGAAGTCGCCAATACAACCGCATTCGAGACCGAGCAACTCATCTGCATTATTCAGTTGAGAGAGAGAGAGAGGGGAGGTGAGACGACTTGAGCATTAAACGGATGCCAGGCACAGCTCTCGATACTACTGCTGGTGCTGCTGCTGCTGCCGTTGTCCCGTGGTCAGCCCTTGCGGCCGCCTTGCGGTCCGGTCACATTCTCATTCTCGCATCACCAGCTTCATCGCCAGCGCCATCGTCATTGCAAGTGCAATTGACAACTGCCCGCCAGGCACAGTACGACCACAGCCAGCAGCAGCAGCACCAGCAGCAGCAACAGGAGACAGCGGCATCAGCAACACTCTCCCCGCCCTATCGCCCCTACCTGATCCCTGACCCAACGTATGCCTTCTCCTCAATACGATTGTTGTTAATTTTTTGCAGCTGTTCGGCATATTTTTCCAAACAGAAGAGCACAATTCACAAATTCGGGCTTAGCAAAAAAAGCAAAACACTGCTGGAACAGCAGTTACCCTGTAAACAACACAACAACAAAAACAACAGATAGAACTAAGAACTGAAATAATTCAGAAATAAAAATAGAACGAACAGATGCGAATTAAGAACTACTTTCCTTTTTGGGTGAATCTAAAAGTCGAACTAAAGTTTCTCTATTTTTGTATATTTTCAAAGAATTAACGAAGGTATTTATAAGAAGACATGAACTATACAATTGTGCCACAAGATTCCTCCAATCAATTTTTTATAACCAACAAAGATGCTTATAATTGTAATGGTAAAATTATTTTATTCGAATTCAAATAAAGGTTACCCTCAAAAGTATGCAATTATTTTATATTAAGCATAGCAAAGACTAATAGAGAAAAGCAACTACACGAGACATTCAATTTAGATAAGAAAATGAATATATGATAATAATAGAAAAAAAAATAAAACATAATCGTACCGTAAGCCCCAAACGACCAGAAACTGTTTACGATTTGCTGTTTCTCCTTTCTATCTTACTGCCTTTTCTGTCGCCTTCTCTTTCTTGAACAGTTCCTCTGGTTCTTTCCACTTAAAAAAGAAAAGTTAATATACAATACAATCATCATCAATATAATCATTTGTCTTTATCTCCCTCTTCAACACTTCTACTGCCTCTCTCTGATCTGAGACTGTCACTTCATCTCAATCTCCACTCTTTCTGTCCTGCCCATTTACAGGGTATTCAAAAACAGAGAGAGCTCCGTGAGTGGCTCTCGTCCTGTTACATACCAACTGCAGGTAATAGGATTATATCGAAAGCGTGCAACTGCAACGCGCCGTGGCAACTACTGGTGAGGACTCCATCAAAGCCAAAACAACCGCAACCACGCATAATTGTTCAATTTATTTATTTAAGCGCGAATTGCGCAGTCTACCCGCCCCCCTCTCGCCTCCCTCCCTCTACCATGCTTCGTATTCGCTGCACTCACTGTCAAAAAAAATACAAAATATCTACATATTGCCATATGCCCATGGAATATCTGGCTAGTTGGAGTGGTGGCGGCGTGCGAGGGCCGGACAGGGGGGGCGTGGATGTGGAGGCGACACAGTCAACAAACGTTTTCGGTTATTGTGGTCAATGGGAAATCGCTTTAAATAATGAATTCCATTTAAATAAATATTTAAAACGCTGTCAGCAAACACGACCGCAGAACCGCAAACACAACTGAGTGGCGCCGACTGGGGGGATAGAGGGGGGAGCGGGGAGGTCAGAAGGCAACGATGTTGCGATCAGACTGCCCTCTGGGAACGTAGCGAGGCTGACCCACTGCCAAATTAGTTGGCCATGTTGTGTAATTCATTGCAATCAATGTGGGCCGCGAGCCAAAAAGAAGAAATCAATGCGGCACGAGAAATTATAATTATAATTTGTATTTGTAATTGGACAGTGGCACAACGAAGCGAAAGAGACAGGGAAAAAGAGAGAGAGGGAGAGAGGGGGACTGTGCCACTAACGCTACTCGACTAATTAGTCTCCTGAGCGTGTTCCGTTGATTCCCGATGCCTGATTATAGTAAATCTCTGGTCACGCACCAGCGAAAGAATTCATAAATTTAATTTCACGTCAAGCACCGTAGTGGGCGTGGCACTAGCTAGTGGACCGGGGGACGGCAAGGGAAGGCATGAAGGAAGGGGAAGGGGAGGTTGGTCTATGCCGACGACACGTCGTCGCTGCCAACGAATTCCCACAATAAACATTTGCACGGCAGCCGCGTTCCAATGATAATGTTGAATGTGCTGTTGTTGCCTCATAATGATGATGTTGAATGTGCCCAACGACGATTATGATGATGATGATGTTGCTGATGATGATGTATGCAGTGTGAGGGCGCAGGCGGGGGCCTGGTAATGACGCTGCCTGACAACACACACAGAGAGAGTGAGAGAGAGAGAGAGGGGGGAAGAAAGGGAGAGTGAGCGGCGCTGGGGGAATTATTTTGCCGCATATATTTTGTATATGCCGCCGTCATGTAGCATCGATTAATCATTTTATTATTATTGCCGCCATTCGTTGTCGTTCCCATCGCTCGTGATCGTCATACAGAGCGGCGTTATCCAGCACTATGGCTAGGCTCATTATTAATATTCTTCTTCCAATTATTATTCTTATTATTATCACATGATGCGTGTGTGTGTGTGTGTCGAGTGCGGGAAGGCACTGCGAGACCTTGTTAAGTGGCATTGCGTTTCATCCTCCCAAGGGAAGCGAGCGTGTTGGAGAGAGGAAGTGAGAGCGAAGGGCCACTCGATCGCAGCGATTAATTTGCTGCTGTCAAGTGTGACAGTGCAACACTGAAAATGGTCACTTTAAACGTTACTTAACACTGCCTTCAGCGGTAGAGAATTATCGTGTTGTAGCTCTGCATTAAAGGTTTTCTTCTTTACTCTCCTCATGAACCCCTTTTATCATCACTTTTGTTTTTTTTTTTTTGCTTAGCTTTTTCTTTTTCCTTTTAAGCGCTTCTTTTTCTTTGCATCTTAAATTTTCTCTATTCATTTCTCTCTCCCTTTTATTAATCCCATCTGGTTTTTGCTCATCTGGACTTATCCTTCCTTTCCTTTACTTCACTTTCCACTTATCACTCACTTCTTTCTTCACTTTGTCACTTTCAGAGTGAGTTAACGCTCTATACAAGCAACTCAAACGTTTCACAACACTACTGTGACAGTGTACGACAACAGCCCTTGTCATGCCTGTCTAAACTAAAATTTTTGGTTTCCATCACTAACCTTCTCCATTTCAAATGTCAGACTTCAAACTCTCTCTGTCTCTCTCTCACTCTCTCAGTGTAAAACTATTTGTTTAACTGTCACGCGGATCTAAAATTGTAATTTTAAAGCGAAAATTTTAAACTCACAATACGTTAGCAAAGGACAGAGAGAGAGTGAGAAGTGTGAGAATAAAACTGAGAAGTGGAAGGAAGAAGCAAAGAAGAACTTGAGAGCCAAACAAGTAGCACCTCAGAAGAAGACAGGAACTGAAGAACACAGATAACCATTGGGGAAGTACAGAGTACAATGTACGCCGCCGTCAAGCCGCTGTCGAAGTATCTGCGCCTGAAGACAGTGCGCATCTACGATCCGATATTCACACTACACTCCAAGTGCACCATTGTGATCCTGCTGACATGCACGTTCCTGCTGTCGGCCAAACAGTATTTCGGCGAGCCGATACTCTGTCTGAGCTCCACAAAGCACACAGACTATGTGCAATCCTATTGCTGGACCATGGGCACCTACATACTGCCCGTGGAGAACGATACGATAGCAGCGAGCGTTCAATTTGCCGATGACCTGGCACGAGCAGAGCAAACACGTCCGGCGCTGAATCGCAGTGCGATGAGGGACCTATTGGCGCACAACGAACAATATGCACGCATCCTATCGATAGCCGAGGGCGTGGGACCCGAAGTCCGTGGCGTGACGAAGCGCATGTACTTGCGCTACTATCAGTGGGTCTTCATGATATTGCTCTTTCAGTCGCTGCTCTTCTACTTCCCCTCCTACCTGTGGAAGGTGTGGGAGGGCCAGCGCATGGAGCAGCTGTGCTGTGAGGTCGGCGATGCCCTCATCCTGGAGGCCACGTACCGCACCAGGCTGACAATGCTCACCAAATACTTTCGTGCGCAATTTTCGGCCATCCATTGTTGCTATTCCATCAAGTATGCGTTCTGCGAGCTGCTCAATCTGATCATAAGTGTGAGTCGATAGTCGTTAGTCGATAGTCAACAGACGATAGTAGATAGACGATAGTCAACACACGATAGTAGATTAATGATAGTCGATAGACGATAATAGACAAACAATAGACGATAGTAGACAGACAAAAGTAGATATTCGATAGACGATAGTAGACAGACAATAGTCGAAAGACGTTTAGCGATAGATGACAAATGGAAGTCGATAGCCGATTAACAATTTAAGATAGTTGATAGACGATAGTCAACAGAAGTATGTGATAGTCGAAAAAAACAAATGATAATCGATAAATGACAGCCGATAGCCAATAGTCCAAAGACCACAATCGATAGACGATAGTCGGTAGGCAATAGTCGACAGACGACAGTAGATTATCGATAGACGAAAGTACACAATAGTCGATAGACGATACATTACAATCGATAGTCGATAGACGATAAGCAATAGTCGATTGACGATAGACTATATCCGATGGACGATAAATTTAATGTGATTGATTGTCGAGCTAAATATCGATTAATCGAAAACTCATCAAATAATCACAAACAGCTTCATTCTTTAATAGTCTTCTTAACCCGCACTTCTAGCACCAATTAGAACTATCGATAAATAAAACAACTTACCTTCGCAGGGCCTCAACTTTTGGCTCATGGACGTGATCTTCAACGGCTTCTGGCACAAGTACATTCACGCGCTGGCCGCCATACCGGTTTACGATTGGAATCTCTGGAATCTGATGAGCTCACGTGTCTTCCCCAAGGTGGCCAAATGCGAGATGTTCTTCTACGGTCCGAGTGGCACGCCCAACGTACTAGACGTCCTCTGCGTACTGCCACTGAACATACTCAACGAGAAGCTGTTCGCCCTGCTCTACGTGTGGTTCCTGTTCATCGCCATGCTGGCGTCCATTAATATACTCTACCGCCTGGTCCTCATGTGCTGCCCGGAGCTGCGTCTGCAGCTGTTGCGCACCCACTTACGTGGCATGCCCAAGTCCCACGTGCGTCAGGTGCTGGCCGATTCGGGCTACGGTGATTGGTTTGTCCTCATGAGTGTCAGCATCAATGTGAACCAGACGCTGTTTCGCGATCTACTCGAGAAACTCTACCAGGAGGTGCAGATGTCCAAATTGAAGCCAGAGGCTAGAATTGCCAGATTTCGAAATGAAGCAGACGACGACGACGACGACGATGAAGAAGCGGAGGAAGGTGACGACAACGACGACAGCAGCACCGTCATCTCATTGACATCGATAAATCAGGCGGCGCAGGCTATGCCGCATCTCAATCCCACTGGCAGACGCTTCCGACACGAGAGTCACGCCTAAGTCGGATAGTTTCATTAGCAATTGCATTACCATTATCATCAGCATCATTACTTGTATTATTAATATTGTTTTGTTTGTCAAACACGAAATGCGTCGAAAGGCAAATAAATGCGATAATCAAAACCAACGAGGAACGAAGAGCAGCAAAGTGCAGCTGCCATGTGCCTCAGATACCCTGTAGGGCAGTGAATAACTAGGCTTTATTTGGGCAGAGGATGCAGAGTATGCCTGCGATAAACATTTTCAATTGTTGCGCCCGGAAGATGATGGATTGCAAAGCGTGTAGAAGGCGTGCTGCTCAAGTGCCGGATAGGGGATGGAGAGGGGAGAGGGGAGGGCAGGTACCAACAGCAACAGAAGGTATGTATAGCCATAGCCAGCAGGCATAACAAAACTTGGCCAAACTAAAGTTACAAAAGTTACACAACTCGCGAAAAGAGGGCGGGGCTAGGAGAGGGTGGAGAAGGGCAGGGAAGGGGCCGCGCGCGCCGGAGATGATGACGATGATTGTGAAACTCTTTCGCTTCTGGCAGTCGGCAGTTGCCACTTGCCAGTTGACAGTTGGAGGTGGAGATGGAGACGGAGGCGGAGGCAGTTTTGGCTGCCAACAGGTAAAACTAACAATAACAATAACAACAAGAAGAAGAAAGAACAGCAGCAACAGCAGCAGAGCAGCAGCAATCCGGATGTGGAAGCAAATGCGGATGCGGATGCGGGATGTGGATGTGCTGTAGCTGATGGTAGAGTTGATGCTCTGAAGCTGCTGATGGCTGCGACGACAACGCAAATGGCGGCAATTACAAGCAGCAACGGCAACAACAGCAGCAACAACAACGAGAAGCGACTAAAGTAAACATCACTTTTAAGGCGGAAGACAAGCTGAGCTGCCAACGTGGGTGTGGGTGTGGGCGTGGCGACGCAAGGCGGGGCGCATTGCCAAATGGGAAAAGCGCAAAATAAACAAAGTTAATTTTAATTAAAAACCGCAGGAAATTGCAGCAACCAAAAAAAAAAAAAAAACGAGACGAAAAACGAAAATAAAAAAAACAACAAAATGCTAAATAAAACGGGGCGTGGCCGTGTGCATTGCGTGGGCGTGGCAGCGTCTTGCATATGCATGTAACGTGGGGGAGGTGGGGGAGGGGGTAGGTGACGCGATGCAAACAAACAAACGCGACGAAGCTGAAAGACAGACAGCAAGAGGAAGCGAGGGAGGAAGGAAGAGCGAAGATAAACTACGCCTGCAGCGTAACACCAACACCCCCCCCCTCCTCTCATGCCATCGTATCTCCCCCTCACAAACCACCAATGATAACTGTAACAAAGACACATGTAAACAATTTGGTTTCGTCTTCGTTTCGGGCTCCTGCTCGGGCTGAGTTTTAATTATACAAAGCGAAAACTTTGCCAACTTCAAAGTTGAAAGTGAGCAACGGTTAAAGGATTTGCCCAGCCCGGGCCAGGCCAGCAGCCAGCAGCCAGTTAGCTAGCTAGCTAGCTAGAAGAGCACTATGTTTGCCCGAGTCCCTATTCCCTGCCTCCCTGTTCCCGATTCCCTCGCTCCTTTTCCCCCAGCTCAGCTGCAAGTGCCACAACTGACATCAAGTGCGCTGTCTGATTGCCTGCAGCTGCTTCGGCGATATTGATGCGAGGCAGAGAAGAAGCTCAGCGAGAGAAAGACAAGTTTTCAGGAGAAGAGAAAGAGAAGGAGAAAGGGGAACGATTAGAAATAGATTGGTTATACAAATAAATATAAAGAAATTAAGAGCAAACAAAAGAAAGGATGGAAGGGATAGGGAAGAAAGAAACAGCTTCTAAAATATAAGAACTGTATATTAGGTGAAAGAACATCGAAAAGAAAGTGAAGAAAAGGTATTATAAAGAAAACACACTTTGATCTCCACACAAACAAGCAGAAAAAAAGAAAGAACTCAAGAGAAAAATGAATATAGAAATATAGAAAACAAAAAAAGTAAAGATAATGTGACCAACTACATATAAAACACAATATCGAACTATCTTCAATATTTATTATTTAGAAAATTTAAGAGTGTTGCTTCTTATTTCTAGTCTTTCTAACAACTTCTCTAAACAACGAACAAGCTGTGTAAACAAAGGCAGTTCATAAGACCCGAGTGCTCGTATATACTCATAACCCCTGCGGTTGCCGTCGCAGCTATTGATACCGACTATCTATCAAGTGTTGCGGCACTTTCAAACGAGTCACAAAGTCTCTGGTAACGTGTCGATTACATTGTGCGCTAGAGATGAGCCTGTGCCTAGCGATGAGTCTGTGACAGACGATGTCAGTTGAGAAAAAGTAACTAGAATTTAGGGGGCACTAAGACTAGACTTGTGACTGAAGAGCCTTTAGGGACACCACAAGGAAGTAAGAAACCAACACACTAGAGCTGACCTCGAAAAATATCGATGTATGCGGAGGTTATTCATATCGATGTTTATCGATATAACGTCGATGTTTCTCCAGCTCTACACTAGAGTGCTCGATGGGAAGAAAGCTATATTCTAGAGTCAAAAATATTGAATATAAAATAGTAGTAGTAAAGGTAAAACATCTACTGCCCACAAAAGCGTGAAACGAGGCATCAGTCAACACGCGGCTATCACTAGTTTCGTGTCAGCCTAAGCTCACAGGCTTCGCCTCACAGAGACAGAGAGAGAAAGAACCCTTTGGTTGTTGTTAGTGTTACTGATGCTGCTGCTGCTGTTGTTGACGCTCTTGTTGTTGTTGTCGTTTTTATGTTACTTTTGTTGTTGCCCAACTGTTGTTTTTGCAGCACGAGGCGAACTAAGCGAACAAAGCAAATGACAAATAAATTAACAAGTTAATTGAGTTTCGTGCCAAAGCAGAGAGAGAGGCCCAGGCCCAGCCCCAAACCCAAGCCCAAGCTCAAGCCCGGACCCGCTGGCCAAAAAGTCAGCGTAGAAGGACATCTCTCGCACAGGTCTGGCACACTTCTTTCAGATGATTGCTATTGTTGCAGCTGCAAATTCGCCTTTCGAGTTATTAACAATAAACAATTAATGCTAAATCAATAAGCAACATATTTGGCAATTGGCCTAAGCAATGAGAAGGCGTGGCTGGGGGTGGAGCAGCCGGAGGAGGGGCTTGACAATGTAATTTATATGCTAATCAGCAGCTGGAAGACTCAGGCTTGGGTTCGGGTTCGACTTGTTTATGAAATCTCCTGAAGTTGAAGCCGCCATTGCTGCTGCTGTTGCTGCAATACGGGCAAATTAATTAAAATTTTCGCCTAGCCACGAAATTATCGACACACAACGACGCAGCACTCCGGCCAGGACATGCCAAACACACACAGACACAATCGCACACACACACTGCACAGAATGCAGCTCGTCTGGACACGTGTAGCAAAATAATTTTTCAATTACATTTTCGGGTTTCGTGTGCGGTGCGTGTCGGGTTCCAGTTCTGGTTCAGGTTCTGGTTCTGATTCTGGTTTAAAAGCCGTTGGTTAAGCTGTAGGTCGGTCCGGCAGTTGCAATGCCGACCTGGGCAGCGTCCAGGTGCATAAGCATGTTTGCGGTACCAATGGCATTCGAAGCACTCCCGCCACCGCCCTTCTTCCCTCTCACCACCTTGCAACTGTACCGCCCTTCGACCGATTCCGACTGCATATTGCAAAATTTTGACGCAAAATTGATTTAACGGCATTTTTGTGGCCGTTGCAGGGAACGCGTTTCACTCAATACATCCATAAACTGGACCCAATGCGCTTAGAGTGGACCACATAAGCCGAAATGGCGGAAGTAGTGAACTCGAGAGCTTTGTGAATAGTTCGACTGAGTGAGAGAGAGAAACAGAGAAAGAGAGAGAGGAAGGGAGAGTCTTTAGTGCTTAAAACTCCTAATGAACTTCTCTTTGTGGAAGTTCAAACATTAAGAATGCGTCACTTTAAAATACGATTACTAAGATGCCATAGAAAGAATGAAACATCATGATAAATTCCATAAAAAGCAAAGATTGTTCTATCTTGCCAACATATAACCGAATTTACACATATCAACTCAAACTAGAAGTCACTGGCAGCCTATTCAAGCGATTTTCAAGCCAAATAGCAAAGCTATTCGAATCAGTTGGCAGCACAGAAATTTAAAGATTCCTTTAACCATATTTTTCACATTCGCACACAGATGTCTAAAATGTTGTTCCTGCCATCAAAAGTCATGTCTTTGTGTAGATGGAAATTGTTCTTTTGGTCCGTTTGTCACTTTATAGCACTGAAATATTGTTTTCCAGCACATTTGATAATCTTTTCTTACTGCACAAGAGCTGTAGTTGGCCATAAACAGATTGAACGGGTAGCGAGAGAGAAGGAGAGACAAAGGCCTTAACTGATTTATAGACACTTTCCGAATCGAAATTCTAATGAATTTGCAATATAATTAAGGAAAATTGCCAGTTTATGGCTCCACATGATGCCGCAAATTGTAAGAAGCCCATGGAAACCAACAACTCAACTGATTCAATTACACAAAGGCACACAGCCGAGAGTGGTAGGTGAACAGAAAAGGGGAGAGGAAGGGGGCGAGGAGGGAGAGGTGAAAATTCCATTTGGGGCCCAATGAGTGTCCTTTTATGCTGTGTGCTCATATGCAGTTTCTATGGACAAATGGAAACTCCACAGACGGCTGATCAACTCTCGTCTCTACTCGTCTCGTCCAGTTTCACTTTGCCTTGTCTCGCTCTTGCTGGCTGCCTCTCGCTCTCTTTCGGTTTGCTGCAGCATGTTTGTCTCTGTCTCGTTTTAATCAATTATAATTGCTCGCATTTTTGATTAGTTGGCACCTGAAATTGTTGGCCAGAAACTGTTTGGGCAACCGTTTTCGGTGCTCTGTAATCAAACATTTTACGTAATTGCGCACATATTTAAATTGCGTTCACATTGCATACACAATACATCAAATTATGGGTCCAAAGTAAATCTGACTATAGCTGGGCACAGCAGTAGCAACAGCATCAGCAACAGCAGCCTGTCGTGCTGCAGGTTCTGTTTCGAGTTGGTGTCCTGCTGTCTGCAAGCGAGTCGAGTTTCATATGCACAAGTCTGCATGCGGACAGCGAGCGAGGGTTTCTCTGTGGGTAATAGTTTACAGTTGTCTTACTAACTACAATTTATAACTATTACCATTTAAGGAAATATGGTATTGACTTACAATTATGCTTATAATTAATAACATAGACACAGCATCAATAAGCTTATGCTTATGTGACATACATAGCTCTTGCTTACAAACTGTGACAATACATTTCCTTATAAACATACGAAAATCGTATTTTTAATACTTAAAATTAGTTACAACTTTTTGGACTTAAGATTAAAAGTCACTTGGATGCAGCGTACTCGTGCAGCACCTCTCGTTCTAAGCCAACTAACTCAGTACCATGGTAGTTAATAAGGGCTCAGACCAGAAGGCAGAACCAATACGAGCGCCAACATTATCCACATATGCACATGCATACTACAGGACCTCAGGCACTTCCTGGCCAACCTTCCTACTGCCTGCTGCCTGCTTTCCGTAGCAACTTCTTGACTCTGTCTTCGCCTTTCATCGTCCATCTTCCATCTTTATCTTGTGTCCTTTCGCTGTTCTGCTGCATTTTGCATAACGTTTTTCGGCCGACTGCTCGCCGACTGCACTGTAATTTATTTATATTGTCTCGGTAAATATTTATGCACATATTTTTTTTGTATTGATTTATAAATCAATCGGAGACCGACGCCTGCCACGTCCGAGATTCGATTGGGTTCGCCTCGACTGTGGTCGTTTATCACTGGTAAGGTAGGAAGAGATTCCGTTTCGGTAAACGGAGCTCGATGCCTGTCTACAGTTTCAGTTGCAAGCTAGCGTTTGAGTTTTGGGTCCTGGCACTGGCCGTAATTAACGTCGGAGCGACTTAAGCAACGCGCGTTGCCAAGGCCCTGGCCTCCTCTTTGCCCCGTTTTGTAGCAACATCAAGAGAAATTACCTAAAAGCCATTGCTAGTCGCACGTCCTCTGCTTCCCCGACCAGAAGTCGGTCAACTTATTGACTAGCGATGGGTGCGTGTGTGCCAAATATCTCAAATTGTTGCCGTATGATTGCAGGTTGTAATTGAATTTAAGGCAAGAATTGAACCGAGAGCTGGAGGTTGCTATGCGACTCAGAGTCAAATTAAAAATCCGAGTTCGAGTATTGAATGTTATTCTTATTCATATGAGGTAGTCATATCATCAGATGTTTCCTCTAAGATATATACATATATGTATGTACGTACAGCTGCAGTGCATATTATACTGTAATGATCTAAAATTTTATAATGTGAAGTTTAAGTTGAACACTATCAATTCAGTCCCATTACGATAAATTTCGACTTTATTCAAGTAACTCATTTGTGACCTTTATATCCACATGCGTGCCAAACTTCCATCTCTAGCAAAATATCCTTTCAATGCGTCCTTGGTCTGCTTGGCTCGCGAGGCGCCAGTCGAGTCGCACTTAAGTGTCGTGTATTGTGCTCGGGCAACACCGGCACGGCGCGTCGCATTCTTAAGACGTCGGCCAGGCGGACAGTGGTGGTGCTGCTGCTTCTTCTCCTGCCATGTAGTTTAAACACAGTTGAAACTTCGGGCCCAACTTCAAAGCTAATCCCCACACATAACGGCACAATTAAAGTGGATGCGTTCTGAAACCCTTTCGCAACAGGATTAGGCCAAATGGTGCGCTGAGTGGCGCAGATTAGTCGCAATTGGCCCACGAGCAAATCGCGTGTCATCTCTTGGAATCTCTCTCTGCATCTCGCTCCCTCTCTGCCTCGCACTATCTCTCTAGGGTCGGGTCTCTTCTTCTTCATCTCTACTACGTTCTATCTTTCCGACTCAAGCTGAGTTTGGCATTGATTTGATTTTATCCTCTGGGCAATTGTCTGCTCACTTTGCTGTCCACTTTGCTTGGAGTTTATTACCAGTAACTGAGAAAAGGTTTATACTGATTGAAATATAGCTCTATAAACAAATTTATGTGGATTTTGTGATTTATTAAGATTAAGTTTGTATTTCCTTAAAAGCAACGAAACAGGAAGCTTAGGAAATTATGGAATATCTAAAAATGTTTTAAATTTTCTAAGAACCTCAAAAACTTTAAAAACTGAAACATCAGGAGCCTAAAATACCTAAAGTTTGTCTCAGATATTCAGAAGCAAATTGAATTATTCCTCTATCAGCTTGGATACTAACTGTGAAACTTAAAGTACTATGCATAGTCATGCTATAAATCTTAAAAGAGAGTTCAAAAGAAAAACTATGAAAAATCTTTCTTTTCTTTATAAAGTAGTTCATCTGTACGAAGTGTGTGGGAGTGTGTAGCTAGGTGTGTGTGTGTGAGTGAGTGTGTGTAAATATATTTGGAAAATATTTCACAGGCAATTTGGCATGCTGAGAGACATATTCGCAGCGTCCTGCCGCCTTGCCGTACCGTCGAGGAGGTGCGGCCAGAGGGACATTCACTTTTGTGCATACTTCGGGATGTGGTAATAAAAAATTCAGTTCACGTCTCAAGCACTTATTGATACGTGAGCATAGATGGCACACGCCCACATACGCCCACATAAATAGCGCATATATATGCATAGCCTCCCTATCCTTCCGTGCGTGTGTGTGTATGTGTGTGTAAGTGGGATGGCCAAGATGAAAGCCTGAAACTGAAATGGTCACAGAATAAACGCAACAGAGAAATGCGCGTTCTGTCACCAGCCCTAGGGGACAATGCATGATATAGCGGGCAAGGAGAGATGTGCGAGAGGGAGGGATGACAGCTCAGGCGTGATGGAGTAGTGGCAGGAGTAACAGCTACCCGAAGACGTCATAGTTTTGCCAATTACTGACCATGAAAAATGACCGTAGTGAGCATAAAAAATAGCCGAACACACAAAGTTTTCCACGCCTCAATTTGCTTAAACTGTCAAGGCAAAAGTCATGAAAGTACGTACGGGAAATTTCCATGGCCACCCCTTAAAGCACTCGTCTCCCCCCACACTTCCACCGACCTACGTATAAGGCGTGATAACTTGTTACTCACGACTAAATTTGATGATCTACTCGATGAGTTATGTCGTTTATTTGAGTGCACTTTGATTGGACAACTGTTGGACGAGCTGAACGATGACCAGATGAAGCGAGGACTGACAATTATAGTGACTAAAGAACTCAGTAATAAAGAAACTGCAAATGTGAAGGGAAAAGCGAGAGCTGATAATATGAGGTAGCTGAAAATATATAGTAGAATTAAAAGTGAGGTAATAGTCCTCAGTTAAAATTAAGATTAGTGACAGAAGACTAAATTGACTAAAGAGAAAAGGATGGGAACAATATTACTACATTTAAGTGGAGCAGAATCTATAAAAACAAGAGCTTTAGAGTCTAAAAAAAGAAGAGAACATAATGAGAGCTCCGAATTAATGAAGGTAAAAGACGAAATAATAATAATGGAATAAGATAACCTTAACTAGATTCTATGAAGACAATAAAAAATAGAGCTTAGCCTATTAAAGAGAAAAAAATATGGAAGATAATCTAGATTTTAGTAGATATAAGGAAGATAATAAAAGAGATATCAAAGACAAAAGAGGGCACAGAAAAATGAAGTGAATAGAGAAAGAATTATTGAATTGGATAAGATAATCTAGATTCAATTAAGTGCGGACTAAATTGAATAGTCCGATAGCTTTCGATGAGATGCGAAATTTAAAGTTAGGCATTTCGCGCTGCCCCTTTCCTCCTCTACTGCTGCTCCTACTCCACACCCTCTTCCCCTCTCTCTCTTTCTCCCCCTCGAAACCGACGGCGTGCTACAGTTTTAGCTGCTGATGGCACACTGAGGGATATCCTGCGCTGACCACGCGCTCAATGCAAATGAATTACGTGACTGAGTGTTTAACTATCGCAATTGCAATAACAGCGACCAGAGGGGGGAGCGAGCGGAAGGCGGTACAATTGGGGGTGTGGAGAAGCGACGCGCGAGCGAAATGTATTTGATTTTGCGCTGCCTACGTTGCCTGCCTGCCACAGCAACTGCCAACGAAATGGGACTAATTAATTGGCGCAATGCGAGACGCGCTGCGTGGACAATGAGGACAGACGCGAAAGGCGGACAAAAATTATCAAACGGCTCGATTACGCATACGCCAGGTGGGCCGCCGCACGAACAAAGGCAAGAAAGGAGCAGCTATAGCTATAGTATAAAAAAAATCAATTAACATTATTCATTCGACATACAATTAATTTTCATAATTAAGCTGCGGCCCATCGCCGCGTTTGAAGTGTCTGCTCTTTGCAATGGCATGCGCTCTCAACACATCCGCACCCGCATCCTCATCAGCATCCGTACGGGGCTTCCGCATCCGCTTAGAGTCTGCTGCAGTTGCACAAAGGCAATTGGCGAGACGAGGCAAGGCGAGCCGAGCCAATCTCAGTGGCAGCAGCAGCATAAACAGGTGACACCAGAGAGACAATAAGCTGCAATAGCACACACACACACACACTCGCACACACACACACTCGCACACAGGCACACTCCCTCGGTGGCAGTGCAAGCAAGCAACATTTTGTTAAGGCCACTTTGCGACATTTTAATTTAAATGCTAATCAGTTGCCAATAGAGAGTAAAAAGAGAGTGCTGCACCTAACTAGGCGAGGCCAAGCGACAACCCTGTTGCCCCTCCCCCTCGCTCTATCTACCCCTTCTGCAATTTGTATTTAAAATGTTGTCCATTGTGGATTAGACAAGCAGCGCGGCACATGCAAAAGGCCTATGGAGATACCAGGCCAAGTAGTGCACACACACACACACACACACACACAAAAACACAGACACACACTATACAGCACGGGCAGTTGCTGTTGCTGCGCCTGCTGCGGACCATCATTATCGCCATTTGCATTTTGGCCAGTGCCGCCCGCAGGCTTCTCTCAAAAAGTTAACGTGCACATTTATGCAACGTGCACAATAACCATGCCGATAAGCATCAACAGCAACAACAGTTTGGGTTTTTGGTTATGTCAAAGTTGCAGAAAACTTTGACAGGCCGCCGCGTGATGCAGCGCACAAAATCTAAAACACAAACAAGCAAACAAATGTCCCATAAAAGTTCAAACACACATACCTGGAAAATTGCAAGCAATGCAAGCTGTTTGCGCAGACATTGACATTGATGGCAAAGCTATTCAAAACCGGTAAATTGCCAATTTTATACATTTTTCTCTACGAAACAGTTGTGAAAATCAAATGAAAATCGGTTGATTTGCCGCCAAACGATAAGTAACTGCCGATAAATAACTGTTTGTACGGCGCATACGATGGAAAGCTGAATGCTATGACAGCCAGTTGCGCGGGCTTTACACAATTCTGCTAATTTAACATTTTGCAAACATTTGTCCTTTCGCTTATCAAGAGTGGCTCATTGAAAACAATATTGCATTAAATAGAAATATAAATTAAGAAGGATCGATTTCCTTATAATTTTCCCGCTCACATGATAACTATGCCGATATCTTTAACAGCCTCTGTGTCAGGGTGACACTAGCAAGCTGACTGCTATAGCGCACACAGCGCTGACAACTTGTTGCCAACATATCGATAACAAAACGAAAATGCACCACTAATCCGAGTGTACCGCACGTGGAGAAATATTTAGAGAAAACAACGCAATTTCAAGTAAAATTCGTGCCACAATGGAAGTGCAAAATATCCAAGTCGATGCATTTGTGCCACAAAAGAAGGCACAAAAACGTAGCGCTAATGCTGGCGAAGATGTGGAAATGCAGGTGGACGCTGCCACCGGCATCGAGGGCAACCAGCGCACTGGCCCGGGACAGGCGCCACCAAAGGCCAAACGCATACGCAGCGAGCTGCGCAAGATATCAGTGCCACCGCATCGCTACTCATCACTGAAGGAGGCATGGATGAAGATCTTCACGCCCGTGGTTGAGCACATGAAACTGCAGATCCGTTTCAACATGAAGGCACGCCAAGTGGAGCTGCGCATCGGCCCCGAAACGCCCGACATTTCGAACCTTCAGAAGGGTGCTGATTTCGTGAAGGCCTTCCTCTGCGGCTTCGAAGTCGACGATGCACTGGCCCTGCTGCGTCTCGAGGATCTGTTCATCGAGACATTCGAAATCAAAGATGTGAAGACACTGCGCGGTGATCATCAATCTCGTGCCATCGGTCGTCTGGCCGGCAAGGGAGGACGCACCAAATTCACCATTGAAAACGTCACCAAAACTCGCATCGTGCTTGCCGACAGCAAGATTCACATCCTTGGCAGCTATCAGAACATCCAACTCGCCCGTCGCGCCATCTGCAACCTGATTCTCGGCTCACCGCCCAGCAAAGTCTACGGAAATCTTCGTTCCGTCGCGACGCGCCTCTCGGAGCGCATGTAATCTGCGGGCTGTGATCTACGCGGGGACCTACTGGGCTGGGAGAACTGTTTACCATATAAGTTAGAGATTTTTTTTCTGTTTACTAAATAATACAATATAACTATGTTGTATATTTTTAATAATATACCATTTATAATAAAATATAAAGAGAATTTTAAAATAAATTAAGAGAAGAATGTTTATATTTATAACTGATTCCTAATAAAATAAATAACAAAAAAACCAAAGGACTTGCTATATAAAAAGTGACCTGTGAGATCGGTGGATTAGTTCTATATCGAATTAGTTTACTCTGTGGTTATATCT
This sequence comes from Zaprionus indianus, assembly GCA_018904595.1. Lineage (NCBI taxonomy): Eukaryota > Metazoa > Arthropoda > Insecta > Diptera > Drosophilidae > Zaprionus > Zaprionus indianus. The sequence goes on along the minus strand of JAEIHA010000344.1, from coordinate 8,560,533 downwards.
TCATAAGACTTGGTAAACACTGGATTTATTTAGTTGCAATTTGGGAAAAAGGCAGTTTATACGGCTAAGATCTTCTCTATAAGGTTGTTAAGGATGTATCCAGCAAGAACTCGAGCCATAATCATGGAATTGAGCTAGATAGAAGAGAAAGTGAGACAAGATCTCATATATCTGGATTAGAACATGAACTAGACTTATTAAATTTGGCCATGGGAAGCACAAGACTCTTTCGAAAGGAAGGATTAACTTAAACCCTCAAACCTTAACAATAATTCTTTGTACAGAGTGCACTTAAACGTTTGTAATAAATAAATAAAAGGTATATATATTTTTTTACATTATACAGTTACAATTTACACACACATGAAACTACACTTAATAAACGGAATAACTGCTGGCTGACTGACTGACTGCTCTGATCGGTTAGCATGACCTACAGCTTGGTCAGTATCAGCAGCAGCAGCATGAAGAACGTGACGACGGCCAGGACGAGTATGATGCACATTTTGCGGTTCTTGCGCTGATACATTTCGGCACGCTGCAGCTGGCGCAGACCCTCGGAGACGCGCGTCTGTGTCTGTTCCACATTGTAATCGATGCGATCCATAATGGTGCCCTGCTCGTGCACCATGTGCCCCAGATCCTTGAAGATGTCGTTGAGATCATAGATGGACTTGACTATTTTCGTCACCTCCTCCTCCCGATGCTGGGCCAGACGCGTGTTCTCCTCCTCGAACAGCAGCAGCTGTTGTTGCGTCATGCGATTCGCCACGGGTTTCTTGAAATGATCATCGATCTCCTGCTCGTCATCCTGTTCAAATAGATAGTTATTTGAACGTGCACCAGCTCCACCCGTCACTGTTGTCGTTCCCGTTGCCGCTGCCATTATGCCGCCGTCCAAGGGTTGCAGAAAGTTGTCGAAAGTATCCACAAAGTTGCCCAACTCAGCGTTGTGATCTCCGCCGCCACCGCCTCCGAGCTCCACATTGGTAAACTCATTGTTGTCGAAATATTTCTGGGATCGCTCCTCGCGTGAGTTCAGCTGCAGCAAATAGGCATTCTGGCTGTTGCGGAACTTGATGGTCAAGTCCTGCAGCTGCAGCAGGGCGCACTCAACCGCATTCGCCGTGAGGCGCTGCTCCAGTTTGCTGCCCACGCCCAGGCTGGAGCGCACACACTGTATGTGCCGGTGGGTGCTGGCAATGAGCTTGGAGACAATCTGGCTGAGTACTTCGATCTCGCACTCGTCGTCGCGCTGATCATCGAATGTGGGACGCAGCAGGTGCCGAGCGTGCAGTGAGCCCAGCTCATCCAGTTTCGGTTTGATTCTAAGAAGAGAAAGACAGAGCGAGAGTGAGAGAGAAGGAATGATTAACAAAGGTCCCGCAAAGGGGTTAGCCTCGCACACTCACTTGGACATTGTGTACTGCGCCTCCTCGAACTTGTCCAGCCAGACCGGCGGTGTTCCATAGTCATCCTGCATCTCGAGACCCTCCTCGGCCTCGCGCACCGAATGCTTGAGCAGGCGCTCCGAGTCGCTGCCACGCTGTCGTGATAAGATTCATTAAATGCTTTAGATATGTTTGCAAATTGAGTCATAAATTGTTTCTATTTTTTTTATTGTTTTTGTTGCCACCATATGGACAGCATATCGAACTCACCCGATCGTCATAATGATTCCGATTCTTGCTGGCATTGTTACGCATGATAACGAACACCTCCGTCAGGTTGCGGGACGTCATCTTGGTCAGTGTCTTTTGAGTGTTTGTGTTGATAGTTTAACTAATTGGAATATGTTGTATATTATTTACATTTTTATTTATTTCTATTCTTCAGCACTCGCACACACACATGCATTGATATACATATATGTAGAGTGCTGGCGCATACGTGTGTGTACATCTGTTTCGTTGCGCTCAATTGAACTCAACTGAACTGCTCAAATGAGCGATTTGAGCAGTTCACAAGCGGACGCAAAGAACCAGCAAGCAGCTGTTGTCCCTTAACATCATGTGAACAGTTCGTCAGAATGTTAAGTTTGTTACTTAAGTGCTCATTAAATGAGTTTCATTTTAACAATGTTTATGACTAAGACATTTTTTTTAAATAATAGCCAATTATGAATACTGTGTAAAAATTAAGTAACAAACTTATGCAATGTAAACGCAAAAGTGATTGCAATTTTAAATTTAACATTGCGCACGCAAAAATGAGCAAGTTAATGCTAGCTCCATTGGAACTTGCACATACATAAGTAACGGTAAAACGTAAAAAGTCTAGAAAGGTTATTGAACATTTAATAAAAGTATAATCGGTTTAAAAATATGTTTAACAATTGAATTTGGTTGGACTGATACCAATCTCACCATGGCGCACATTACTCAGGCTTGTCAGCGGCGTCATTTGTGGAACGAAGTGAACTGCGTGTCTTGTGGCCCAGGGAATCCTTATCAATGTTACTGCGCAGAAAGCTGGACACACTGTTCAAGTTACTTCTTGCAGATGAAATGAAGAGCCACAAGTGAAACGAACTCCGTTATGGAGACTAGACGCATTCGTTGTGCCTAGTAGGAATTCCTACATTCACTTTAAAGTATATCGATAATACTTGTTTTGTAGATTATAGTGTCGATAGTAAGTTGTATAGAAATAACGTTTGTCTAAATTTGTAAAATATACTTTACAGTATACACTGTAATTAGCACGCAGAGAGCAAAAGTATATAATATGGTACTACTTACCATATATGTATTCAGTATATCCTGTAAAAGTTTTATTTGAAAAATTTAGAAATGTATTTTATGAGCCGAAGAAAGGGTGCTAAAATATACTAAGTGAAAGCTCCAACAGTAATTGCACAAACTAGAAATACACATACATTATAATGTATGTTTATGTATTAATGTATCTACTATATAATATTAAAAGAATTTAAGTTTTTTTTGCATTATTTATTTTGGCACTTTATTTTGTTTGTTTATTATAATTCTTGTAGTCGGAATCGGTTTATCAAGCGACAGATTATTATTAAGTGTGTGTGTGTGTGAGTGTGTGGGTGTGTAAATTACTGTAGTGTGTGTGTGTGTGGCCATTAAGTTAAACGTAGTTTATATGTAAGTACATATTAGGGGGAGCAGTAAGTGTAAGTAGGTAAGGTAATCGATAATTAATTAATCAGTTAGTCATCGCGCATCGATCATACATCGATTTATCGTTAACTATACAACAAAAGTTACAAATTAAAATTGTTACAATTAGTAAAAAAAAAAACGAAAAAAAAACACATTTAAAATGTAATCATAGAATATGATGCAAGTGGCAGGTGGCAGCAACAAAGGCGAAAGACGTATCGATAAAGTTATCGATAGAGCGAGAGGGGGAGAGAGAGAACAGAGAGAGAGAAAGAGCGATTACAGCTTAACAATTTTATTTGCTGCTTGTCAAACGAAACAAAAGCTGAGTCGAGTAAGGCGGAAGAGAGGAATGAAGAAAAGGAACATTAGACAGAGAAAGAGACAGATAGAGGAGAGAGAGGAAAGGAAGCAGATCACTTGCGATTGCGCAATTCAATTATGGTGGCGCCCGAGCCGCGACGCAACTGCTGCTGGAGATGATGATGATGAAGCTGGGACTGATGCTGCTGCTGGTGCTGGTGTTGGTGCTGCGGATGCAGTTGCTCCTCGGCATAGATCATGCGCTTGGGGCTATCGTTGCTCTGACTGCTGCGCCGTACAATGCTCGCCGTATCCTTGTTGAGCTCCACCGACGGCGGCGAACGTGAGTCTAGCGAATACTTTGCCTGCAGCGGATACTTTGCACTCGGATTCGGATTCTGGATGACGATGCTGTTGTTGTTGTTGCTGGAGGATCTGCGCTGGTCATAGTCGCCCTCATCCCCTCCGCCGCCATGTATGACACGATAGAGATCGGGCGCCTGCTGATGTAGATTCCGCAAATAGAGATGCTTCTTGTGCTCCTCCTGATAGAGACGCTCCGCTGCCGCCTCCTCGGCCTCATTGCCGCCTGGAATCTTGGTCAGATCCTTTTGACTGCGACTGATGAGATTCACAATGGAAGGACTCTTGAGGCCGCTCTTCAGCGAGTTCTCCTTGGCAGCATATGCAAGATGAGGATTCGATTTGTAGGCCTGCGACTGAGCCAGCGGCGCATACGCTCCTCCTCCTCCAGGTCCTCCTCCTCCCGCTCCGCCATTGCTGTAGTTGTTGCGCGTCAGTTTCTCAATGTAAATGGGACTGGGATCGTTGGAGCCATTCATGCCGTGCACATTGAAACTCTTGCTGCGATTCAGTACCTTGGCATAGGTGCGTGCCGGCTTGGCGGGACCAGGAGCAGCACCTCCAAGACCTACAGGCTGGTCCCTGCGCTGCTCCACACGTTGCTGCTGCTGTTGTTGCTGTTGCTGCTGCTGGCTGAGCACATAAACCGGTCGCGGCGCCGAGCGCTGCTGGCGATGATACTGCGTGGGCGCACTGTGCTCGTGCAGCTTGCGCGGCAGCGTCTGCGCCGTGGAGCGATAATCCTGATGCACATTCAGATTCGGCGTGGAGCCACTGAAGCGCCCCCCATGCCCGTGCTTCTGATAGCGTCCCAGCGTATGCGATGACGATGGCACAGCGCGCGACTCATAGTAATCCTCCTGCTCCTGCTCATCCTCCGGCTCCAGGCGGTGCTGCTGTTGCTGCTGTTCGTAACGCTGCCGCTGTCGCTGCTGCTGCTGCTGCTGCTGTGCCGCTGGTGGCGGCTGTGACTGTCCATGCCGCTCGTAGATGTTCTCCTTGCCGTACAGCGTGCTGGAATAGGGATCCTCGCCCAGATAGTAACGCTGTCGCGGACTTATGGACTGCGGATCAGCGGACTCGGCGCGCTTGAATTGACGCAAAGGTTGCGTCGCTGTCGCTGCCACTGCTGGCGTCGCAGTCGTCTCCGTCTGCTTCCTTTGCCTGCGCTGCTGACTGTCACTGACGGAGCCATCGGACTCGTTGCTGCTGTGCCGCAAGCCATTCCCATTCCCATTCCCATTGCCGTTGCCACCGATGTGTCCATCGATGACATTGTACTGCTGGTAGGTGGTGACGGCAGCTGGCGGCGCTGCTGCGCTGCTGGGCGACTGTTCGCGGGATTTGCTGGCCGCCGACTTCATGCGGAACTTGCGCTCCGCGGAGGCCGAACGTATCTTGCTGACCAGCTTGCGCAGCGAGTTGCCAATGACCTGACCCATCTTGCTGGCCGATTTGCTGGCGCTGACTGTGCTGAGATTCGATGTGGAGGCCGAGGCATTGCCACCGGGACGCAGTGTGCCGCCAGAGCCATTGGCGCCATTGTGCGAACTGGGCGCGAAGCGTGTGCGCTGCTGCTGCTTGCGATTGAGCGTCATGGTCATGGGCGGAGCAGGTGACTCCCGCACGCCGCCGCCGCCAGTTCTTGTGACCAGATAATCCACCTGCGGCGATGAGCTGCGACTGCGACTGCGCGGCGGTGGCGAATAGTCGGGCGGCGGTTCCAGATGCGCTGCTGATTGGACTCCAGCACCAAGACCAGTTGTCTGCAGCTTGGCAGGATGCCCGCCCGCGCTGTGCACTGTGCTGTGCTCGACCAGCTTCTTCTCGATGGCACGACGACGCTGCGGCACTGTGGGCCGCTCCAGCGTTGGCTCATAGGCGCCGCCCTGCTTGCCACGCCCATTGGCAAGGCTGGAGTTGGCGCCGTTCATGATGATGGGATTACTGCTGCTGCGTCCATGTCCATGTGCGTGTCCATAGGCTACGCGCTTGTGCGAGGGCTCCTCGGCTCGCACCCCAACTCCAGCGCCATAGGGCACGCCCAGTGGCGGCGCGGGGGCTGCAGCACGCAGAGGTGTGGACACAGCAGCTGGTCCCGGTATGGCATCCAGATCGTCGAGTGCATCGCGTGAGCCACGCATGGAGCGGGCCAGAAACTGTGAGGACAAACTCTGGCGCTTCTGTTGAATGATCTCGTCGCGACTCACGTAGCTATCGTTGCCCATGGCCAAAGGCAGTGGCAGTGTGGGCGCAACGGATGTGCCTGTGCCTGCGCCGCCGCCCAGTTGCTTCTTTTTCAGCCCGTTGCGGCGTATGGTCTCTTGCAGATCCTCACGGAAGGCTTGCGAGGAGAAGTGATTGACGGGCTGCTCCTCCTCGCGACGCTCGGCCCAGTTGGAGATGCCTTGAAAGTACTTGCCACGCCCACCAGCAGTGCCATTGCTGACGCCGCCACTTTCCTTCACATACTTGCGATCCAGCGTGCTGGCCAGACGTTCCCGCTCCCGTTCCCGCTCACGTTGCAGATCACGTTCTCGTTCCCGCTCACGTTCCCTCTCGCGCTCCCTCTCCCGTTCGGCACTGCGCGGCAAGGTCTGTATGACTGCAGCGGAGGCGGTGCCAGGCTGTAGTTGACTCTGCGATTTGATGGTCACATTGAAGTAACTCTTCTTGGTGGGCTCCACCGTGTCCACGGCATCGGGCAGATTGGCCTCGTCGTCGCGTGAATCATTCGACGCCGTTGACTCGCTGCCGAAGTGCGATTCCAGCCACTTCATGGTCTCCCCCTTGCGCGTCTCCTCCTCGCGATCAAAGTCCAGCGGGCGCTTGGTGAGCGCATCCTTGCGATCCGCCAGTTGAGCCACTTCTGGTAGGAGAGAGAGAGAGGAACTGATTAAAATGGAAAGTGGTAAGAAAGATATAGTCCTGACCAAAACAAAACAAGCAGACGGAGAAGGAGAAAGACAGACAGACGAGCAAACGGAGAGACAAAGCACATACAGACAGACGGACAGATAGATGGATAGAAAGACAGACAGACAGACGGACAGATAGATGGATAGAAAGACAGACAGACAGACAGACAGACGTACGGATATACGGATATACGGACATACGGACATACAGACATACAGACATACAGACATACGGACATACGGACATACGGACATACGGACATAAAGACATAAAGACATACAGACATACGGACATTCGGACATAAAGACATAAAGACATACAGACATACGGACATATGGACATACGGACATACAAACATACCAACATAAGGATATACGAACATACCAACATAGGGATATACGGACATACGGACATACAGGCATAGAGACATACGAATATACGGACATACGGACTTATAGACATACAGACATACATACATACGGACATACGGACATACGGACATACGGACATACAGACATACAGACAAATAGATAAACGGACAAACAAATAGATAGACACACGAACGACGGACATGGCTACAACGACTCGACTGTTGATGCCGTATTAAGAATTTAGTGTGTTGGGTTCTGCCACGCCTTCTTCTGCCTTTTAAAGACATTTTCGTTTGGCACCCTTCTACCCTACGGGTAGCGCTTATAATCAGTAACACCTTCACCCTCCTTTCTGCCCTCGCACTTACCCTTCTGCTGCTGCTGCTGCTGTGTGCGTCGCAGCTTGCGCATCCGATCCGACAGACTGTCCCAGTCACCTGGTCGCTCCAGGGAGCCATCCTTATCCATTTGCGTTGTCTCTGCCGCGTATCGCATTTCGGTTGCCAGCACTTTGCCGTCGGCAATCAGATCGACATGTTGTTCGTCCCGTTGCTTGAAATATCGCTGACTTGCCGCCGTCGTGGTCACCTGCTCAGTGCCCAGTGGAGGCAACAACAGTGCATTGCCTGCCTCGGTCTGCAGATGAGGTGCGTCTGCGTCTGGCTCGTCGCCGTCGAGTATCAGCTCGTGTTCAGTTGTCCGTTTGCTCTCTGTCACCAAGGTGCCGTCCTGCTGGGCAAGACAACGTTTTTGCGTGTCCTCCGAATCGATTGTCTTGCGAGAGCGACTTGTATTCGCCACCAGCTGTGGCCCCAGTGGCACCAACTGCTGTTGACTCTGCGGCGAGCAGAGCACCGCCTCAAGATCCTGAACGCCTTCGCGTACGGCTTTTACGTAGGTCTGCACGGGAAGAGGGGTAAAAAGAAGAAGACAAAGAAAGAAATTTCGAATTACTTACACATTTACACGTATGTGGACAGTAGGTAAAGATTTCTATATTGTTATATATTTAGGAAGTAAAGGAACCTATACAAGTACTACTATTCTGCATAGAGCTCTATATAGTTATATCTTCAGGATTGTTAAGAAATAATTAGTGAAAAAATCCTTTACTTTATTCAACACAATTTGGAGAAGTATGAAGAGGGTTCTATATAAATATATGTTCAGGATTGTGGACGGATAATGAGTGAAAAATACTTTGCATAGTTCTACGTGTTTCGAAGAAGTATGTTAAAGTCTCTATAAAGCTATATCTACAGGATTGTGGGGTGATAAAGAATAAAAAATCTGTTGCATAGGTCAGCATGTTATGGAGAGCAAATTATATAGATATATATTCAGGATTTTGTAGGATAAGTTCAGAATTCTTAACAAACTAGTTCAATATTTTTGGTGCAGTATGTCAACGGTTCTATATAGCTTTATCTATAGATATCTCATATAATATATATTAAGGAATCAAAGGATAGGTATGCGATATCAACGGTAGGTCAGTATGCTTGCATTGATAAGTAAGTAAAGATCTCTACATACATTATATTAAAACTTAGAGGGCACAGGTTCAACATTTCAAAGGAAAGCTCTATATACTTATATATTCCGGAAACAAAGAATAAATAAATTCTAGAAGAAATATAACTACCAAACATTAACAAACAATTATTCCTCTTAAAAATCTTTTTAAATTTGAAAAAGTAACTTTAAACTAATAATATGAATAGATTACTTAACACAATCATCGATAGATGACATAAACATGCTGATATGATAATCTGCTTGTCTACTGCTCAGAATAAAGCAAATAATTCCTCGATCTTTGGTCTCTTCAAACCTCAAAAGACAACTACAACTATGTTTGTTGTTTTTGTTGTTGTGGTTGTTGAGCACTTTGTGGCAGATGATCAAATTGCATCATCGACATGGTCGATGCTTCTCGCCTCTTAAGTCGATGCAATTGCTGCAAGCAGCAGCAGCAGTACCAGCACACACTCACACACACACACGCAGACACACACACATGCGAGCACAGGAGAACGGCACTGCGGGCACCCAGTTGGCATGTGGTATTCAGAGCAAGACAGCAAGCAACAGCGACCACAATCGGCTTGGCTTGGCTTGGGTGTTGCAAGCTCGATGGTTCCAAATGGAAATGGAAATAATAACGGTAAGAATGCGACACGGGCAGAAGCGACAGCGACAGCTACAGCTACAGCTAAAGCCTCAAGGTCAGTTTGACATGCTGCTGCTGCTACGCCCCACCTGTACTGTTTCCCCTTCCCTCCCCTCCCGTCTCTCTGCTGCCTAGCAAGATGACAAGCAAAACGCACGCATCGCTGGACAGCCTGAAACGCAGAAGGAAGGCAGCAGGGAAGGAAGGCAGCGGTGCGGGGTCTTGGGTAGCATCACTTGACCACTTGGCGGATTCCACGCCAACTCGTCGTCGTCGTCGACGTCGTTGTTGTTGTTGTAGCTGTTGTCGGCGACCTTGTTTAACGGTAACGCGCGTAGAAAGTGTTTTGTTTTGTTTATTTATTTTTTTTTTGTTATTTTTTTCTCATTTTTTCCCGTTATTTTGTTTTTTTTTGTTTAGCTTGAAGCTGAAAAACTTGAATGTCAGCCGTAACAACAACATGAATTTCATATTCCCCTCCCTCCTCTTCACCCTCCCTCAGCATCTTGAGCATCTTCGCTTGACTGCCGCAGGCGTTGAATTTGACGATCGATGAGCACGAATTTGATTTTGAGAGGAATATTATAAAATTTCTGAAATGAAGGTCTGCAGTGCTAGGGCTGGTTAAATACCCTATAAAGAAGGTGAAGGTGTGCTTGGAATTTTTATAGATAAAGGTGTTTAGAATACTGAGCTCTAGTGTTTTATAGTGTTCTTCCTTATAAGGAGGCATATTCCGTTATAACTCAAATGGGAACTACTTTATTAAGGTTTGTATAATTGGACCTACCTCTCAAAAGTACTGAGTTCCAGTATTGTATAATGTTCTGTCCCAGTGTTTTTTTTTATAAGAAGGTGAAAGGAGGTATTTTTATAGTAAACTATAACTCACATAGACACTACTTCAAGATACAAGATACCACAAGGTACTTATAATCCAGGCACCAAATTTAATAGCGCTACCTTTTAAAATCTCCGAGTTTTTACATTTTATACATTTCTTTCTTATATGTTAAGCAGACTCCCTCCATCACAACTCTCACGCAAACTTCTCTATCAAATTACTTCTAATCTTTATACCAAATTTGATAGCGCTACCTATAACAGCTTCCGAGTTCAGTGAGAATGTATCGTCAAAGAAAAGAGGCAAACAAAGCAAGCTATAAATTGAGCTACAGGGTATGCCATAAAGCCAACTTAACAATCGATGATGGAGATGAAAGACAGACGAGGCGTTGACTGCGACAGCGGCGCCAATAAAGATCATGATAAATGCTTATGCCATATACATATCTATATAGATATGTATATATAGAAGTGGTATGTGCTATCTGAGATCTGCGATGACGTTGTGGATGACGCAGACTTTGGTTTTTTCTTTCTCTCTTGAGCGGAGGGCACATTGGGCCATTGTCAAGAGATTTGTCATTGGCCAAAAATGCCAAGAAACCGTTTCAGTGTGACCACGCACAGTTGCTGCTGTTGTTGTTGTTATCGAGTTGCTGCTGTAGTTGTTGTTGTTGTCGATAATCATTCGGCTTGGCCGAATGCCAACGCAGAAAAAAACGGCTAAAATTAAAGTTAAAGCTGGCATGGAGTGCGGCTTAAAGTGGAGTTAAGCATGGAGCATGAAGCAGCCACGACTCGCACACAAACACACACACACATACACACAGGCACACACACACATACAGGGGCACACACACATACGTGAGCTGTGGGCATAATTTCAATTCGAGAAACGATTTTGGCCCGCTTGAAGGTATTCAAATGAATATTGTAGCCGACGTTGTTGCTGCTGTTGTTGCTCTTGTTGTTGTTAGCATGCCAAGTGGCCAAAAAGAGAAATGAGCCAAGCTGCTGATTTGTGTTTTTTTTGCCCACAGCATACCCTAGAATTGCAGCACAGTGGAGTATATGTATCAGTGGAGTCTTTGAATAAGTAAATGTTGAAAATTGTTACACATCTGTTTGCCATATAAAACCCTTTGCAAGATCTAAGATAAAGATCTATCTATATAGTGCGAATTGCAGGCAATGCTTTCATATAACTATCAACTTCTTATGCTGTAAATTTTGAGGTTAATTCCTTAGTTATAAAGAGAGCAAGCTACCCTAACGTGCTAGCCTTATTTTCGACTCTTACTCTCACACTTCGTAGTCTTCATCCTTTTGTAACATGTTAAGCAACAATATATCAGCAATTCATCAAGTGCAATTCCAGCATTACTTCTTCAACCTTATATATAACCTACCCAATCCTTAGCAGCTCTTTATATAGTCCTCCCAACTCTATACCCTGCAAATTTCAGCACATTAGCCTAAGCATTAATCGAGTTATAATCAAACCAAGTCATTTCTTTATATTTTACAGAGTATCTCACAAGTGCAACACCTACGGAGACTAGAGCGATTCTTAAGTGAAGTTGCGCCTGCACTGCCAGCACTGCCGTTGGGCTGGCTACCCTGGCCGCCCGTGTGTCTTTGTGTCTTTTGTGCGTCAATTTCGCAGACCAGTTTGCCTTGGGATAGCATAGCTTAGCACGCAGAGAGCGCCCAGAGCGATCGATCGATGGAGCCAGCCAACGATTCGCATATTATTATTATTTTTATTGTTATTGTAATTCAGCGACAGGCCAGCAACGCCAACGCGCTGCTGCTGCTGCTGCTGCAGCATGGGCCCAACTGGACTTTAGGCGACGCTGTCCGGGAGCAGCAGCAGCGGCGGCAGTGCTGGGGCCGGCGCTGTGCCTGATTGGCATTTGCTGATTAAAGTGCGACCCAAGTCGCAGCCAAACAAGTTTCCAAGGCATCAAGTACCCACACACACACACACACACACACACACACACACACACACACACACACACACACACAGCAAAGACTTGCAGCTGGTCTGTAAGACAAGAAGTACACACAAAATTCAAACTGAAATTCAAATTCGAAATTTCCAACAGATTTTTTTTTCTTCTTTCTAGACAAAACTACACACAGTCGCTGTGTGTGTGTGTGTGTGTGTGTTAGGTTCATGGACCTGCTGCAGACACGCCTAGAATCCAAGACAAGGCAAGCGAAGCCAAGCCAAGGCAAGGCAAGGCAAGGCAAGGCAGGAGCTATTGATTAAACTGGGCTCAGAACAGGTCTGGAGGTGTACGAGAGTGTCTCTCCCTCTCCCTCTCTCTCTCTCTCTCTGTGTGTGTGTGTGTGTAAATGAGTTGTGTGTATGCCTGGTTCAACATCATCTGCTGTGGCAGCACAACCTTTTGCTGCCTGGGTAATTGCCAACTACCGGTTTAAAGACGTGCTCCTAAGTACCTCGGCCAGTTGCCGGCCAGAGAGAGGAGAGAGGAGAGGGAGGGGGGGGGGAGGCGACTCTTCTAAGATCTCGCATATTTATTGACTTGCCGCAAGAACTTTCAAATGGAGTTGCGCGAGTTAACACATAAAGCAGACAAAGAGAGTGTGTGTGTGTGTCTCTATTCCAAGTTCGTTGTCTAAGTCTTTGCATAGAGCCCCCAGTCGAGTTCGTTGTTTAAGTCTCTCTTTCTCTCGCTCTATCTCTCTCTGGTCCAGTTTGTGTATGGCCTAAGTCATATTTGATTAAGTGCAGTTTGTTGCCTAAGTCATTTTCTTTAGCCTGCAGTTCGTTGCCTAAGTCTTTCTAATAACTCAGCCGCAGTTTGTTGTCTAAGTCATTTCGCCCGCAACACACTGCAGTTCGTTGTCTAAGTCTTTCTGCCCAGCAAGTTCGTTGCCTAAGTCTTTCGGTATTTTTCGGTTTTTTGTTTTTTTGCCACTTATGAAATAGAGTAGCGAAACCGAAACTCATAATATGCATAATATTCATAATATTCACATGGCTATTCACATATACATATATATATATTCACCGATTCGCACCTGGATAATTAAGCAAATTGAGCGTTGCCGTTGGCCAATGTTGGACACTAAAACACAACAACAAATCTCGCAGTGGCCCACGCACAGTGTGGTCTATGTTGTTGTTGTAACTTCTGTTGCTGTAGCAGTTGTTGTTGTTGTTGTTTCCCTTTATATGCTTGGTTAGGTTTTTTGTTTTAATTACGAAGACTTAAGGCAAATATGCGCGGCGAGAGCGAGAGTATTAACTAAATCACAGGCGTGCGTAGGTTAAGGGGCGTGGCGCGGCGCGACGAGCAATACATATGTAGATATACACACACACACATGCACGCACACACACACACAGAGAGATATATCTCTCATATAATGTTTAACAACAATAACAAAAAATTATAAAAAATAAAGTAATAAAATATTTATTTAAACAAGACACAGCCACAAGGGTAGAGCGAGTGAGTGAGTGTGTGAGAGAGATAGATAGAGAGCGCGAACAGGCGTGAGTAATATAAACCGTTAGACTAAGCCAAGATCAAATTGAAGTCAATAATCGAACGCTTAATCGACGCGATCGAATCAGTTTCAGTTGTTTCTGTCTCTGTTGTTTCTTTTCTTTTTTGCTGTTTGTTTTGTTGTTTGTTTGCTGTTGTTGTTGCTGATGTTGCCGTTGGTGTCGTTGTTGTTATTGTTTGTTTGTGTGTGGAGCGAATCCCCCCCGATGCGAGACGCGTTTAACGAGTAACGAGTTGTTTGTCTGCTCTCGGCGCTCGCTCGGCGGCAACTGATCTAGCTGCATCAACATCAACAGCAACAGCACCAGCAGCAACAGCGGCAGCAAGAGCAGCAACAGCAGCAGCAACAGCAACTCCTATAACTTTCGAATGAGCTTTAAAGCGGCAACAAGTCGACTCAACTGGTTGCTGCTTTGCTTCGACTTGTTGCTCTTACTGTTGTTGTTGTTGCTGTTGCTGTTGTGGTTGTAGTTGGGCCTGTTGCTGTTGTTGTGAGTGCTGCCCAGTGGCAGAGCAGCTGCGGTTGTGGTGCTACCTTTATGCAATACTCTATTAATGGTGGCTGATTTAACTTGCAGAAGAACTATGCAGTAGTCTCTGATGAGGAGTGAGCTTAGCTAATTCAGCTTAGTTTGAATGTTTTTAGCTGAAATTTGGCATAAACACTCTTATGTTTATTTTTAGCTGAAATTTGGCATGGAAACTTTTAAAAACATACGCCTTAGATATATGTTTGAATCTTTAGCATCAGAGAAAGACTTTTTAAGTTATCAAGGAAACAGTTTTAGAATAATAAGGAGAAATCTTTAGTAACTCAGCTAACTGTGCATATTTTCAGCCGAAATTTGGTATAAAGACTCTCATGTTCATTAGACTTAAATATAAGTTTGAATCTTTCGTTATGCTTGTGGAATTATCAAGGAAACAGTCTGAGAAGAAAAGGTCAACCTAAGTAAACTGTCTATGGGAAAAGGTCTAGTTCAATAATATAATATAAATATGATGTATATAATATTAATATAATATGAAGTAGAAATGTAATACATAAAATTATATACGAGGGTCGTTTGATAAGTCCGTGACTTTTTGAATAAAATATATTTTTTTCGTCAAAGAAGCGTTTTATTTCTCAACATAATCTCCTTTTAGCTCTATACATTTAGTCCAGCGTTTTTCCAATTTTTTTATTCCTTCCAAATAATAGGTTTTCTCAAGGCCCTCAAAATAGTCGTTTGTTTCTGTGATGACCCGAATCTCTTACCGCCGAGCCATTTCTTCATGTTTGGAAACAAAAAATAGTCACAGGGGGCTAAATCTGGAGAATATGCTGGATGGGGTAGCAGTTCGTAGCCCAATTTATGAAATTTTGCCATTAGCACACGAAATTCACTTTTTTCCATTTTCGTTAAAATTCACGAGATCGTCTGCTTTCAATGCCTATAAAACGCAAACCAAAAAACGCAGCTTTCTCAAAATTTTACAGTCAGCTGTTAATCGATAACTGCTGACAGGAGCAGTGTTGTATTTAGAGCAGGTGCGCGGCAAATACAAAAAGTCACGGACTTATCAAACGACCCTCGTATATGAATTTAATATCATTAATATATATAGTATAAACAATATATATACAGTACTTAAGTTAGTTAGAAGTGCTGTCATAAAGGTTTACTAGACATTTTCAACTACTTTCCAAGGCAACTTGATCTTGTAAACATTCTCTACAGTACATTAAAGTTTCAATGTACATAATAATCATGTCTCAGAAAGGTGCTATAAAATCTGCCATAAAGTCAAACGTTCTTTCGTAATATCCTTCCTACATTCTTAGCTATAAACCTTACATTTTTAAATATTGCACTGCAGGGTATCTCGCTGTGCCTGCATGCCCTGCACACTGTTCTTGCTTATTACCTTTCGTTCACAATTTTTTTTTCACGCCAAATTGATTTTCAGTTATTTGCCTGGCCATTTGCTGCCCAACTTGTTGCTGCCTGTTGTTATTGCGCTTCTTCTCGGATTACCACAGTGTCGGGCTGCAGTTCCCTGCTGGCCTGCACCCCGTACCCCTTCTGCCACCCTTTGCCGAATACCTTCCCCCATCTTCACACTCACCTCGTCGGTAAAGTCGCCCAAGTGCTTGACATCCTGCGTCTCGTGATAGTCCTTGATCTCCTCGTGCGATATGACGCGCTTGTCATCGACCTGCCTGACCAGCCCATCGATGGGGCGTGGCACCATGCGTTTGACCAGCTTGCCAGTGCTGCCTGCTCCACCGTCCGCAGCTGTGGCTGCCGCCAAGGGGCCAAATGTCTCCTGCAATTGCGCCAGCTGCGTCTCGTTGACGGCGCCCGCCTGCAGCACCGCCATGTCAATCAGCTGCGCATTCCCGTCCAGCTCATCCGGCAGCGCCAAGTCGCGTTTCTGTAGGGGAGGGGGAGGGGTTAGTAGGAATTAGAATTGTGTGCCTGCTTGGCTAGCTCACCTCGGTTGTTTCCGTCTCCTGTTTGTCGGTGTCCTCGGTGGTATTGGTGGACACAATGGGACCAGAGTCCTCGATCACTTTGCCATCCTGTAGCTTCACCTGCCGCTTGACGCGCGTCTCGATCTGTCTCGTTGTCGTTAGCTCTGTTTTTCGCTTCGTTATCCATTCCTCTGTAGGTAAGATACAAACAAATATGGTGTGCTTTTAGGCGCTGGCATTAAGTGTGCTTAAGCACGTACATGAAGTGCTAGAAAGTATGCTACGAATTTTGGGACAAGAGCTTTGAAGCACAACTTGAAGAGAGGAAGAGAGGAAGGGAGGGAGGTAGAGAGAGAGGGAGCGGGGGAGGGAGAGAGAGAGAGAGGAGGGAGAGACCTTGCCACATTAGCTGGCAAGATTCAATTTGCCACTCAAGCTACGCATTTTGATCACTTTTTTCAGGGTCAACAAATTCACAAAGAGAGCTGAGTGGCAAATCGTGATAAGATCTCATTGAACGGACCTTAACTTTGAAATATCATCGGTGGTTTTTGAATAATGAAATTTATATATAAATAATTGTACAATATATTATATAAATAGAGATGTTTAGAGGTGCAGAAAAGAAAGAAAGGCTACGCTTGATATTCTTATAACGTTGCAGGTTCTTATTAACTAGGTAGGCTGATTCCCATAGATATCATATTATAATTATCATTATTATTATTATATTATATTAAACAAGGTTCTTAATTAATCTTAAGAACGAGAACTACCAGGACTTACTACGTGTGATTACAGAGTAACTGTGCTATCGATCTAACTCTCTGCAAAGCTCTCGAGGATCACAAAAAAACACTGTGAACATTAAAAGAAATCTCCCACGAGGCTAATTTCACTCTAGGTTCGATAAATCGATAATATATCATTTTATAACTAATACTCAAAAAGTACTTCAACCCCTTCCCGTACTGTTGTCACTACAGTGCTTGCAACACATTAGCCAAGTGCCACACAAAAAAGAGGGAAAGGAGCTGAAAAAGTCATGGGAAATGCTGGCATCCTTCGATAAGAAAGGCGAACAAAAAATCGCACCAATTAATCGAACTAGTTCGATATGCTAGCGTACGTAATTAACTGCTTGGGCAACAGGCAGCACATAACAGGCTTGCCACACACACCGACACAGATGCAGACACAGTCACAGTGGCACACAGACGCCACCTGGCGGCGGCAACTGGGCATATGTCAGTTCTGATTGCAACACCTTCGAGCACTGCGAGCTGCAGCCGCATTTGCATTTTCTTATTTTGCATTTCCACTTGTGCCGCTTCTAACAAAAAGCAGAGGCAGTGAGAGAGGAAGAGCAGAGGGAGAGAGAGACGAAGAGAAGAAGAGTAGAAGAGACAGAAGAGCAGCTGTAATAACGAAGCGCTTGAGCGATTCGCCGAGTGGCTGCGCCGCATTTGGTTTGGCTTAGCTGGTCGCCCAATTACGTAACCCAAGTCCAAGTTGGTCTCTCTGCCGTCGTCTAACTGTACCATGTGTGTGAGTGTGCACCCGAGTGTGTGTGTATGTGTGTGTGTGTGTGTGGCAACCTGTGATGCTAAGGAAAAAAACGACCACAGAGCAAAGAGCTTTGAGCACGGACATCCGACGACGACTTTGTCCAAGATTTGCTCAATGAAAACGAAGTCGTTTTTTTTTTTTTGTTTTTTTTTCTCTCCATTTTTTACTGTCTACCCTAACGAGGGGCACGTGAAACTTGTTAGTGGGCATAGGTAATGCCGGAAAAGCGTATATTGCATAGTTTGTCTTGCTATTATATCATATTATTATCATCTTCGGCCAAGCACACTATTTGGACTATGGGAACTTAGTTTGGGCACAAGATTTTTAGCTGAAATTTCTGCTTATAGATCACTCAGATCGTGGTAGTATATCGTACAATATTAATTAATATATCAGGATCATTAACATGCAATCAAAGTATTATTCTATCAATATCTTTTATATCTATCAATTTTCCCTTTTTATTTCCAACTATACGAACTTTTTCCCTCTGAATATTTCTTTCTATATCATCAATAGTTTTTATTATATGTCTTATCTATATTTGAGTAAAATACCAAGAACTCTTTACCATATACTAATGTTATCATAGAAAATATTACCAATTATGCTACTTGGCAGAGAAGTATTCTGATTCAAGCTCACAGCGTTCATGGTTCAAGTTAATTAGGTAAAACCTATGCGAACTCAGATTCTACCGAAGATATCCTCATGAAACTTGGCATACTTCTATATCTCTATCTTTACTTGAGCATATATCAAAATCAACACGATCAAAGCAACCGTTCTCTAGTTAATGAAGTAAAACCTATGCGAACTCAGCTCCCAGCGATAATGTGCATATGAAATTTGGTATACTTATATATCTATAAACGAACTTTAGCATATATTAAAATCAACTCGATCAAAGCAAGAATTCTTAGGATAACTAAGTAAAACCCATGTTAACTCAGTTTCCACCGACTATATCCTCATGAAACTTGGTATACTTCTAAATCTCTTAATAAATTTTAGCATATATCAAAATCAACTCGATCAAAGCAACCGTTCTCTAGTTGATTAACTAAAACCCATGCAAACTCAGCTCCCACCGATGATATCCACATAAAACTTGGTATACTTCTGTATCTATATCTCAACTTCAGCATATATCAAAATCAACATAATCAAACCACCCGTTCTTCAGAAATTCCGTTTATTTTCGCACTGACCTCTTCAAACTGAGAGCATTCAAATGGCGGCACACTCGAGCTAACTGTTCTTTCTTGTTTTTGTTGTTACTTTTATTGTGTGTCGCTCTTGAGTAGCTGCTGCTGTTGGTGCAGGCTGCTGTTGCTGTTACTCTTGTTGCTGTTGCTGCTGCTGCTGCTGTTGCTGTTGTTGGTGTTGCTGGCTGCGCAGAAATCGCTGGACCATTAAAGGTCGCTTATATAATTTATCTGCAGTCGCATGCAAAGAAACCGAAACGAGATCTCGTCGTCGTAGTCGTCGCTGGGCAGGCACAGTTGCCACAGATGGGAGTTGTAGGTGGAGCCAGCGAGATGCGAGCGGGTGGAGAGGGGGAGGGGAAGGGGAAGCTGAAGTTGCAGTTAGAGTTGCAGTTGAAGTTGAAGTTGTTGCTGGTGTTGGCCAATTCGGCAATTTGCAATTGGCCCGGTCAGTTGAATTTGATTCGAAGCTATTTAAGTCGAGCAATCGTCTGTGCAGAGGGGTCTCTCTACCACCCCCTCCCCCCTCCCTTCCACTGGCTACGCTGTTTATCTTTATCATTGGGCGCATATATCCGCATTGCATCAGCGCAGCTAACTGCCAGACAGTCAGCCAAGCACTTCATAAATAACAACAACAACAACAACAGGCACAATTAAACAAACAAACAGCACGAGACGTGCAGCAGGAGGGACTCCTAAAAGGGGGCAGGGAGAAGAGTGGGGAGTAAGGGGAGGGGCGTGGCTCGGCTTCAGTTTACTTTGCATTCTCGATTTCCTTCTCGATTTGTTTGCGAGTTTTTCCCTCTTTGCTTCGCTTGCCACATTCATCGTTCATCGATTGCGCCAGCACGTTCGATGACATGTAATCGTTATTTATTTATACCATGCCACGCCCCTTTTTAGTATTCCATTACCATTATTATCGTTGCCGTCGTCGTCGTCATCGCATTGTTGCCGCACTTGTTGCCGCCGCTCATTGAGCTAATTGTGGTGTCAATTATGGCCACGCTAAGTGCCCCAACGCGACTCTTTGTTTGAGATACTGTCAACCGATTCCACTCAACTCGGACTGCCCCTCACACCTCTCTCTCCCCCCACCTTAGTATGCTAATGAAATGGCGGCCTCTTTAAGCCACTCAAAGTGCTTAAAAAAAATATTATGAATATTAATTTTGTGTTACATCAATGAAAGGTAAACAACAGAAATAACTCAGCACCTTAGCAGACCCGACAGCTTCCAAGTTTCAGTTCCCATAACTGTACCGATTTTAATAGCATAGTGCTGCAGGTTAATATAGTACCTTGCTTGTGTTTTGTTTCTCTTTCATTGTCTCTATGAAACTCATCCTACAACTCTCTGAATTTTGTTTTATTTCCGTTTTTCTAAAGAAGTAACTGCAAACAACTAAATTAAAGAAATAATATAAAAAGAATATAAAAGAAGATTATGAAAATATAGGTTAGAAATTATATATATATATCTATAGAATATATATACAAATCCAACCTTTATTCAACTTATATGGAACCTCTTCTTCATATAATCTGCACATTCAACTTTTTCATCTTAAGTTTTCTGAAACTTTCTTTTTAAAGAAGTAACTGCAAACAACTAAATTAATTGTACTAGATTATGTAAGTATATGTTATAGATGCTGCACATATATACATATAACATACATATCCAACCTAATGTCAACCTCCATGGAACCTTCTTCATATCATCTACTAGTTTGTAAAGATTTCTTTCTGTGCCATTTTGAAATTTATTCAAAGTTTTCACTCCTGCTTGGTGTCATGTGTGGAGAGTTTGGAGAGTTTGGAGAGTTGAGCTGAGGCTTCAATTATAACATTTTTCTGCATATGCAAAAATGCAGCAACAAGAAAATTGAGTACAGTTACTGCTGCTGTTGCTGCCTCGAGTTGTGTTTTTTTAATGATTTACTAACGTGGGAAAATTTGCTCAACACACTCGAAACATTTTCTTTTGCATTAGCATTTTCCATTGTTGTTGCCACTGCTTGCCGTTGCTGTTGTTGTTGCTGTTGTAACTGCTTGTTATTTCTAATTTTTACACTATCTCACTCCTCACAATGTTACAAGTTATCCGACGTTTGCCGCCAAAGGCGCCTTTGTGCCATGTTAATCACATAATTAAATCAAACTTTCTATGATTTCCTGAAGCAAAGGAGGCTGCGAGAAGGCTGTGCTGCCAGCGGGGGTAAGGAGGGGGAAGTGGGTGTGGCAGCGAAAGGGATCAATTTCAAAACAGATCGACAGACTTATCTCAATATTTCGCATTGTCAATGGAGGAACAACGTGTCGTATACGTAATGCACATGAATCACGGAACAATCCATTGAAATGATTCGCTGAATGCTCAATGCATTCATGCCTCATGCAATCACCTTATTAGCCACCAATGACGAATACGTATACAGATATACATATATATTTAGGTGGCTACTATATCTGAATCTGAATATAAAGACGGGGCTGCAATTGCATCGGAAACCGGTTGTGGGAGGTTGCGGGAGAATGAATCAACAGTTTTGTTGTGTGAAGTAGAGAACCTTACCATATATTTTTGGGGAGTGCTGTAAACAGATAAAGGAGGGAGGGGGAGAGGGTGAGGTAGATAATGGCAGCTAGAGTGAGAGGGCGCCAGATCATTAACTATATAACCAGCTTTAATTGAACGATTCGAACGATAATAACATAAGTTGTCTCGGGTAAATTGCAAAAATAGCGATGATAATAATAAAACCTGCTTCTTGATTATGACAGCACTATAGCTAACGGTATATGTATATAATGCATATTGTTGCAATATAACGAGATCACTTGGACTTCAGACTATCAAGTTAGTGAAGTGTGTGAAATAGTAAAGATATTCTGTTGACACTTGTCCAAATTACTTTACTTACTTGAAATGATTTGTTTACTTTTTCTATTTAGTTCTATTTACTGATCTACCCAATATCACTACTTTACTCTCTATACTACTCTACTTCTTTTAGTATTTTAACAATTCTCTAATTCTTTATCTTACTCAACATCTTTTCATCCTTGCAGAAGCTTGCAATGCTCCTAAGTAGACTTCTTCGACCCTATTTAGTATATCAGGATCAACAGGAAGTCAAACTGGCACTGTACGTCTTTTTAAGTGTCCGTCTGTCCGTATGTCCGTGTGTTCGTTTATTGCAACGCTAACTAGTCACTCAGTTTTAGAGCTACCCTAATAAAACTTGGCACACATGCTGTTTATTGCTGCACATTGAAAATAAGTCGATGCGAGCCGCATCCAATCGATATATCGCATAGGTGCCATACAAACTATCGGCTGATTTTTGTCATTTCTCAAGATATTGCAACCAAATTTAATGAATCGATTTCTTTTTTTATATATAATATGCATATGAAATTTCATCAAACTCGGACCACTATAACATATAGCTGCCATAGGAACAATCGGCTGAAAGGAAAGTTTTTGTATAAAGAATAGTTTTGATTTTAGAAATAACTTAACTTAAAAGTGCCTGTTAAAGTAAGACATATTGAATATACACAATATCATTAAATTCTGCACCTTTATATATAACTAGTATGGGAACAATCGAAGGAGATTAGAACCTGCAAGGCTAAAGGAGCTACGGCATGCCGTAGGTAACCTTTCTTGTTGGTTTGCAATCGTTTTTGGTGCTTCAATCTATATAGTAATAACTTCTTAACTTATTGTCCGATCAGATCGGTTTTTTGAGTAGTAATAGTTACTTTAGTTCACTTACTATGTATTTAAATCAGACAGTTGTATCTTTAAAGGGAAGCATACAAATCGAATTGAAAATTCAATGTTGATGGTTCCTTTTTATTTCGTATGTTTCTTTATCGTTCAACTTTGTCTCTGCTACTTTTTCATATCTTCTTCTATTTCTACTTCTTCTCTTTCTTCTTCTTCTCTTTCTTCTTCTTCTATTTCTTCATCTCTTTCTTTATCTTCTACTTGAAGTTGTCACTCACCTTCTTTGGTTATAGCTTCTGTATCGCAATCGGTTGCAGTTGCCTCGTTGCTCTCGTCATCATCTTTGGGCTCGAATTCGACCTGCGAAGTATCAATGTCGTAGAAATTAACGCGGGTCACGTGACGAACATAATCATTGCTGTTCGCCTGCGCCTCCGCAAGTGCCTTTGGCTTCGGCTTCTGCCTCGGCTGCTTCTTCTTATTGTGGGCGTGTCGGGGGCGTTGGTTGTTAGTACTAGTAGTGGTATAGCTGGCGGGTAACTGTGGCTGTGGCGGTGGCTGAGGCGGTGGCTGTATCTGTGCAACAGGTGGCAACGCTTGTGCGTAGATGCGAAACACAATGGGGGCGTGGCCAAGGTGGGCGTAGCTGCGCGGCGGCTTGGGCACAGCATTCGCAGTGGCAGTGGCAGTGGCAATGCTTGCAGGGGGCAGTGAGTGCTGCTGTTGTTGCTGATGTTGCTGTTGTAGTTGTTGTTGTTGTTGGTGGTAGCTATGACTATGACTAGGCCAGAGGGTATACGGGGAGGCAAGCGGGGCCAGCGGGCGATAGGAGCGCGCAGGTATTGCCGTGTCGCCAGTGGAGGCCGATGAGGAGACGTTGCCATTGTTGCTGCTGCTGCTGTTGGGCGAGTGTTGCTGCTGCTGGGGAGCTTGAAGGTTGCTGCTGCTGTTGCTGCTGCTGTTGTTGCTGCTGCTGTTGCTGCTGCTGCTGCTGGGGCTGCATGTGCATGGCGCAAGTAGAAGGATCACCACCATTCGATCATCTGGCGGCGGCGGCGGCGCTGACGTTGATCGACATCTGTACGCCGCGGCCTTCTTGTTGTTGTTGCTGCTGCTGTTCGCACCACGCCCACTACTGCGCCCACTTTGCCTGCTGCTGCCTAATTAATGTTGCTGCTGCTGCTGTTGCTGCTGTTGTTGCACTTTCGCTTCGAGCGATTTGAATTTCATGTGCCGCACAAAACATTTCCACGCGGCACGCGACACGCGACGCGCCAGAGACGTGGCACCCTTCGTGAAGTGAAAACTCTTTTGTAACAACTTTGCCTCGACGCGCGACTCGACTGTGGACAAAAGCAACGCGAAAAAACCTAAATAAAAACTCACAGAGAAGGTTGGAGTGGGGGCTGGGACAGACGAGTGGCAAGCGAAGCGTTCCGCTTTTAGAACCCTCCCCCACAAAGAGTAAAGAAAAGGAGAGAGAGGGAGAGACCAACTAACTATTTTTAAGGGTCATAACTAACTGAAAATTCGCTGGAAATTTGGCGGCATTGCTGGTCACTCGCTTCGCTGATTACATAACCAAAGCGAGGCCCAAAAAAAGTAAAACTAATAAAACCAAAAAAAAAAAAAAAAAAAAAAAACAAATGCACTCGAGCTGAGTGGAGAAGGCAAAAAGGGCAAATCGCATAGTTCAAAGCCAATGGATGCGAGAGAAGAAGGGAGATGAAAGAGAGCAGAGACAGATAGATAGAGAGAGACCAAACAGGAGAGCAAAAAGAAAGAGAGGGGAGAGAGAAGAGGGAGAGATAAAGGGGAGAGAGAGAGAGAAGAGAGAGAGGGGAGATAGAGAGGGGGAGAGAAAACATTTATGTCAAGTACATAACAATCATAAAGCAGCCTTATAGACAGTGTCTATGGAAAACTATGAACAAACTAAGCCTCAATCGAACCGACTAGTGTTGCTGAGCAAGAATATATATAGTAAAATAGTAGTAGTAATATAATAGTAGTAAGAATATACAACATATATACTTTCTAGAGTCTGCTATGTCTATTTCTATCTGTAACACACATTCACACAAAGTTAGTACACCCTTTCAATGGTCGAAGTGTATAATGAGAATCAAATACAATTCTCATTAAACATCTTCTCTGTAAAACTTGAATAACTTCTGTGTTTCTTGCTCCAAAATTTGTAGTGTAGAAAGATACTGTTGTCAGCTAACTATATTTCGAAGTCAGTCAGTTTTAGTTTTTATGGGTAGCATACAAATTAAATTGTAATTATTAGTTATTAATTTACCGCCCCGGTGGGCGTGGCACTCCAAATTTTAAATCAAGTTTTTCAACTGCTGATAAACAGCTAACCTCATGTCAAATTTGGTGTCTCTAGCTCTAATGACAGCTGAGATATCGACGCTCATACGGACAGACATGGCTTAATAGACTTGGAAATTGAAACTGAACAAGCATATAGACACTTTATGGTAACAAACATGCCTGCTACAGCCTTTTACTTATAAAAACTGTCGCATTGCTCTGCATGCACAAATGCTACAGTTACTATAACCTTAAGTAAACCGATCTATACAAAACTTAATTATACAGTAAAAAATATTCCCAACTGCCTGCACAACAACTTAAGTCAAGCAAACTGCAAAAACACAAAAGTTACACTGTTCAAAACCCCAATTTCAACATAAAAAATAAAAATATTATCTACAGAACTCAAAAGAAGCTAAAACCCGCTAATACAATAAGATATAGTCCAGCAATACACTGCATTTCAACATCTAACCAAACTCTAACCCATTTAACAACAATTGTGGCAAATTTAATCGCTGTACCCCCACTAAAAGCCGAGTTCACACAGCTACAAGGGAAACTGGGCACAGTTTCCATGACCCTATTGACTCTTTCGATATTATAAAGCACTTTGGGTTACACTAAAAACCCCACTAAACCAAATGTGGTCGAAAGGTCAAAAGAAAACGACCAACAAAAGCAAAGTCGACGAAACGCGACTGATTAAGCAAACGACGCAAACGAAAAAAACCAAAAAAAAAAAAAAAAAAAAAAAAAAGGGAACAGTCGTCGTAGCCCACAATCTACAATACAATACAATAAAAAAAACAGTAAGAAAGAAGACAAACGTTTTTCTCTAACTGCGCTAAGTACGTGACTAGCTGGCAGAAGACTCGCAGCGCTACGGAGAATACCAGATAATATTCTTTAGAAAGGTGCACGACGACTCTATCGCTGGAGACAACTGACCAAGTTGATCAAATGCCCAACAACAACAGCTCGGGAGTATTCAGAGTGAACCAAAATTTGATTCGTCTTGAGAAGAAATAAGGCTTAAATTATAAAGAATTCAAGCTAGAAGATAAACTATATAATAACGAAGAGAAACTAAGGGAAGGAGGCAAGTGCAACAAAAGTATGGCAATTGTTAAGAGTTCTTCCAGATTGATTCTTTTTCTAGTTAATGCTTCTCTCAATCCTCTTTCGATCTCTCTGAAGGATCTCTATCTTCTTTTTTATTTATCTCGCATTGTTCTCTCTCATTCCTCCTGTCATTCTAATACCTCCTGCTCTCTCAGTCGATCGGTACTCTTTCTCGTAATATTTTACTTGTTTGTAAGAGATGTCCCTCGTCAATTGAGTGATCGATAAGAAGAACGATGAGCAAGAACATCGAAACCCCTCACAATCAAATGGAAGATTCTTTCGCGATCTACTCCCCTCTCGATCACCCAATCATTATTTCTGAAGTAATCTATCTCTCTCTCAACTTAACACCCAATCGTGAGGGATGGATAGACTGATCTAGCGGAAAATAAGGAACATACATATATATATATGATACATATATCGATCTTAAGATATGTCTTGCTCCCTTTCTTCCTTTCGATCTTCTTCTCGATCTTAAACGATCATGCATTCCCTTTATAATTATATATATTTCCCTATCTTTGTTTTTCTCTCTCTTATCTCTCACTCTTTCTTCCTTTTATCTCTCACTCTTACTCTCTCTTCTCTCTCTCTCTTTCTATTTTTGCCTGAAGAAATGGATCTTCATTTCCTTTCTCGCGATCTGTCTGCCTTTCTTGATATATCACTTTTAATCTATTTCTTTTCCGATCTCCCTCGCAATTTCTTGCTCCTTTATCTTCCTCTTTTTCTCTATTTCTTCCCATATCTTCCTCTTCTCCCTTCTCTCTCTCTCCCTCTTCTCTCCCTTTCTCCCTCAATATATTTCTTCTCAAACTTCTTTCACTGAGCTCTTCCCAGTTCTCTACACTTGCCGCCCACTTCACACCCCATCTCCTCCCTTTCCTTTCCTTCCCTGTCTTTCACGTGTTGCTAAGTTCTCATTTGCTCATTGTTGTTCCTTTTGTTGTGGCATTCGTTGTTCTTGTTGTTTTTGTAGTGTTTTGCTTTAGAGTTTTTGTCGTTTCGCATGCGAAACGATGTTTGAATCGATAAATACGTTTTAACAATCAATTTGCGGCCGATTGTTGTTGCTGTTCGCTGTTGTTGTTGTTGTCTGTTTTTGTTGCTGTTGTTGCCGGCTGCCGGTTGCCTTTTGTGTGTGTGTGTGTGTGTGTGTGTGTGTGTGTGTGTATTCTGCCCATTGTTGTTGTTGTTATTGTTGTATTACGATCGATTTGGGACTATCAATTTTGCGTTGAGCGCGCGTCCGCCATGACGTCAGGCCGGACAGCAACAACAGCAACAGCAGCAACAACAACAGCAGCAACAATTAAAGCGACGATTGCAATTTGGCCATTTTTGTAATTGCTTCCGCTGGGACGCCTCATTTAGGAAAGAAGAAGAAGAGGGAAGCAGCAGAGAGAGACAGAGAGAGAGAAGCATTTTGAAATTGATTTTTGGATTTTGATTTTGATTTTGTGCCCGCTGGCGATGACTCACCAAAGAGGCAACGGTGGCAGCAAAGCTGTTGACAATTCTACAGCCAAAGAGGTAGAAGAAGAGGAAGCAAAAGAGGCAGAGGGAGAGGCACAAGAGAGAGAGAGAGAGAGAGGGAGAGGCAAAATAACAAAACCGAATTCAAAATGCAATCGCAAAATGCCTTTTACTTTGACCCAAAAGCAGCAACAAAGCAACAACAAAGCAACAGCAACGTGCAGCGCCAGCAACAACAACAACAACAACAACAGCAACATACAGCGCCAGCAACAGTTGCAAGTTGCAAGCCAAAGCTGCAACAAGGCGTTGAATTTTGGGCGACGGCCGCGCCCACAAGTCACGCACTGGTCAACAACAAATGCCCACACACTCAACACACACACACACACACACATACGTATACACACTTGGCACAACTGGCACGCCCTGCTACGCCCCGCCCTGCAGCTAATTTGCGCCCAGAGAGGGAGAGAAAAAAAAAGACATTGAAATTGTTCAAAAAGACGCAACAGAATCTTGAATAACGTTGCATTGTTGTTGCTGCAAATGTTGTTGTTGTTGTTGTTGTAAATGTTACTGTTGTTGTTGCTCTTGTTGCTGCTACATTGTTGCTGCTGCTGCCGCTGCTGGCAGTTATTGTTGTTACATTGTTGTTGCTGCTAACAAATTTGTTGAAAACGCTTCAACAACAACTGCAACTGTTGCCGTTGCTTGTGGGTGCCCCCATTGCCTGCCCAGCTACCCCCTCCTCCCTTCTGCCACTGCTCGCACCTGTCACCTGTCGCCCCCTACCTCAGAGTTACCCCTTACCCACCCCTCCCATTGGCCTGGCGCCCTGCAAAGCGCCTCCGCCTCCAACTCCATCTACTTTGTCCATTTGCGCGTGATTCGTTGCCTGCCTGCCTGCGTGTGTGTGTGAGTGTGTGTGTGTGTGTCTCTGTCTATTGTGTGTGTGCCTGTTGTCTGTCTGTCTGTTGTGTATGTCGCTCTGTCTGTCTGTCGTCGCTGCCTCGTTGTGTGTAGTGTGCGCTTTAATGGTGGGAAAATATTTTTGCTGTGATTTTTTTGTCGCTCGTTTCGTTTCGTTTTGTTCGTTTTTGGGCTGCAGTTTTTTTTTTGTTGTTATTTTTTTTTGGTTTCTATTTTGTTTTTGGCTGCATTTTTTTTCTCTGCTGTTTTCGATGCCGCAGGATCAACGGCAACGGGGCGCACGTTACGTATACGCAATGTGTGAGGATTGCGGCGCGAGTGCAAGAGGTAAAAGGGAGGCAGGCTGGCAGGGAGGCAAGAAGAGGGTTAAAGAGAGAGGGAGAGCAGGCAGTGGGGAAGGGGAAGAAGAGAGGGAAGGGGGTAGTAGGGGGAAGGAAAGGGAGTGTGGGAGGCAGTTTGGCAGCAGAGCAGAGAGCAGCAGTGGAAGGTGGCGGTGGAGAGCGCGCAATGAAAACTAAGTCAAACATCACGACACAAAAACGCGACAGCAACAATAACAACAACAACAATGACAACATAAGCAATGACAACAGCAATAACAACAACAACAAACAGCAACAACAACGTCTGTTTTTCATTTAATGATTAATTTTTTGCACGTACTGCGCCATGTAAAGCGCGCTGACTAGAGGAGGGGAAGAGGCAGGCAGAGAGGAGGAAGGCAGAAGTGGGGTGTAGTAGAGTGAAGTAAGGGGGAAGTTGGAGGAGCTTGAGAGAGGTAAAGAGTGTAACATGTGTGTGTGGGAGTGAGCTAGCTAGTGGCGGGGAAGTAAGGGAGGGCAAGGCAAAGAGGGAGTGGGGGGGAGGACACTGACAGCTGCTGCTGTCTAAACAGAGCGCTTGCTATCTCGTTTGATCACTCACACAAACACACATTGGGGAGGGGGAGGGGGAAGAGAGTAGGAGTACCGTCCACCTCCCTTGTCTATCACGTTGCCAGCCTCTTTGCCTGCCCCTTTGCCTTTCTTTTTTTCCTTTTCTTGCCTCCCCTTTACCTTTTTTTTGGCTGCCCCTTTGCCTTATCTCTAACTCTCTATTTGCCTCCCCTTTTACCTCCCTTTTACCTCCCTTCTTTGCCGCTCCTTTAGCCTCATATTTGCCTCCTCTTTTTCCTTCTTTTTGCCCTCCCTATAGCCTTTTATTTTGGCTCCTCTTTTCCTCCTTTTCTAGTCTCCCCCTTTGCTTTCATTTTGACTCCTCTTACCTACGTTCTTGTCTTCCCCTTTGCCTTCCCTTTTGCCTTCCCTTTGACTCTTCTTTCGCCTACCCTTTACCTCCCCTTTTCTCTGCTTTGTTGCTTCCTGTTAATGCCTGTTTTGCCCCCACCTTACCCTCTCCCTACCCCCTGCATTCTCTCTTCAACATCATTCCATTCATTCTTCTAGACTCTAAACTTTACCTTGCAACTCCCTTTCTTCCTCCCTTCCTCTTTCCTTTTACCTACTCCCTACCCCTCTCGTCTCTTCTCCCTTCTCCCCACTCCCTTTCCCCTATACCTTTCTCCCTTTTCGCACACACTTTGCCATCTGCACTTTGCCCTTAAAAGAGCAACAAAAATTTTAATAACATGACTCTCCCCCCTGCCTCCTCCCCCCTTTCCCCTTCAAAAACTGCAATAAAATTCACAGACAACTCAAGCAAATATAATGCACAAATATATCCCTCTCTCTCTCACTCTTTCTCCCTCGCACATACGATCTATATCAAACTATATATTTCACTGACTTTTCCAATATCCGATTTCGATTCCGAGTCAAAGTCGCAAGTTGCAAGCAGCGCAGCAGCAACAACAACAACAAATATAAAAAAAAATAAAACACAAGACACGAAAAAACAAAATGCAAAAAATCGAAAAAAAAGTAAAGAGACAAAAACAAAAACAACGCGAAAAGCGCGAAAACGTAAGAAAAATTTGCGTTTTTTCTTGTGAGCGCGGTTCGGTTTGGTTGCGATGGCTGCGCGGCGACGACTGCGCGAGCTGCGCAAGCTGCACCGTTAGTTTGTTACACCTGAAACGCGAGAGAGAGAGAGGCAGCAAGAGCGGGAGAGAGAGAGAGACGGAGCGGAAGCGGGAGAGGGAGAGCGCGCGCGCGAACGAGCTACGTTGCACAGTGGAACAGAAGAAGTGCGAAGTGGTGAACATAAGGGGACAGTTACGACCCCTTAAAGTATATATATTCTTAATCAAGATCAACAGAGGAGTCAAACTAGCACTGTCCGTCATTCTGAGTGTCCGTCTGTCCGTATATTCGTGTGTCTGTTTGTTGCAAAGCAATTAACTCTCTCATTTCTAAAGCTATCTTGCTGAAACTTGACAGACATGCTTCCTACTGCTGCACGCTGTAAATAAGTTAGAACGAGCCGCATCGGAGCGATATATCGTATAGCTGTCATACAAACTATCGGCCGATTTTTGTTATTTCCCAAGATATTGCAACCAAATCTACTACATCGAACATTTTCTATCTATAGAATATGCATATAAAATTTCATAAAAATCGGATCACTATAACATATAGCTGCCATAGGAACAATCGGCTGAAATAAAGGATTTTGTATGAAGAACAATTTTGATTACAGTAATAACTTAACTCATCAGTGCCTATCAAAGTCAGACATTATATTATATATACACAATACCATACAATTCTTCCATTATACATAACTAGCATAGAAACAATCGGAGGATACAAGAAGCTGAAACTTATGAATTTAATACAGTAAACGCGCCATTGTGGCCCACTGTACATTGCCAACGCGCAGCCGAGTCTCGTTGAGCCAAGTGCGGCGGCTTCCAGCCGGGTCCATTGTTTTGCCACAGCCACACACACACAGAGGCACACACACATACACTCACACACATGCACTGCACATGCAATTGCTGTTAGAGAGCTACTCACCAGTTCGTTCTGCTCGTCTTTGGCGCCAGCTTTGTGCGCTTTGCTATTCGTCTTGCTCAGTGCCATAGCAGCGCTGCTGCTGCTGCTGTTGCTGCTTCTGCTGCTGCCTCCCAGCGGCCTCCTCACAGCGCCAACTGTGACTCCACTCCCACGCTCTCTGCTCTCTCAGCGTGTTCAATTTGCAAATTCTTTTTTGTTTTCGTTTTTCGTGCTGTAATTTGAAAAATTTAACATTAGATATTGTCAAGTGTTGCCTACTTGCAGGCGGCGTGCACAAAAGCTTTAACTGTTGTTCGTTGTGGTTGTTGTCTTGGCTAAACAGTGCAGAGAGTGGCGCATGCGCAGGCTAAGCAACTCAATTTGGCAGTTATTTTTTGAATGAGAAGTTTTGAAACTAAAGGGAAGGGAAACTAGTTCAAATTCAATTAAATAATAAATTTGAAGAGTAAATTTTATGAGTAAATTATAAGAGTGAAGTAAAAAGAGTAATGAGTAAATAAAAGCAGTGAATCATGATAAGGTAAATTTGTAAACACTTCGGCTATTGAAAATGATCAAAAAAGAATTAACTAAGTTTATGAAAATGTATCTTACAGGCAGAAGAGGACGCGGCAGACCCCACAAAGTATATATATTATTATTGTACAGGATTCACTTGCCAAGTCTATTGAGAGATGTCTGTTTTAACTTCAAGATCTTAGTTATTAAAAGAGCTAAAGAAGAATTTGTCATACAATTTCATGTAAAACTATATAAACAAAAGATCTTAAAAGATCAATTCAAATTTTAAGGTCTTCTAACAATAGTTTAAACTCAACAATAACTAAACAATTTATAGAGACAAATAAAGAAGCACAGAAAGAAAATAAAGAAGCAATCAATTTAAGTCGTGAAAATATGTAAATAATATCTGTGAATTGTAACTAACTTTAAATAATAATAATAAAACTGATAAATATTGCAGATAATAAACTAGTATAAGTCAAGTAGAAAATCCTTTACTATTCCATTATCTATTACCAGTATTCAAATGCAAAGTAAGTAAATAGCATTAAGTAAATTCCCCTCCAACTAATTAACAAATTATAAACTCGCACACATATGTAACAAACACTTCCAGCCGCAACATTTGGCGGTACAATAGATGTGCTATTATAGACCTCATAGTTAGTATTCATTAGAAAATAGTGCTAATTAAATTCCATGTAATTAACGTTGTGGAAGCGAGAATAGACGAGACTGATTTACGACCTTTACTGGAGCAGCGAGGAATGTATTATTTATAACAAATGTATCTCAATAGTTTACAAAGATCTTAGCAAATAATTAAAACGATCTCTGAGTGATTTGTGAACTTGAGCTGGAAAACGGCAAACTAGAAATGGAAATATCCATTTTTCTGCTCAAGCAGCTGAGCAAAGTTCTTCCTGCACAGAACTATAACAAGTTCACAATATTATTTATTCACAATGTAGCGAAATCCCATTAAGAAGTTCCACAAGTTGGATTTATGAACTTGTCAAGTCGTTCATAAACGAACTAACTAGTATTTTCATACACAAACAACTGCAACGACTTGGAAGTGCTCTTATCTGGGTGGAAAGCTATCAATAGATATGTAAGATATATATAAGATATATAGATGTGAAAGATGAAGCAGAAGAGATCTATATGGAACTAATCACAGTTGATTATGCTGATTCGATTCTCTGGTTCTTTTTTTGGTCATGCTTCCAATTGATGCTGCATTTTTGTGCATTTCCAGTTCCAGACCCACTGAGACCTCTACACTAATTAACCAAATCGAGTGCAGCACAAACAAATTTATAGGTTTAACATTGGTTTTCGATCGTTTTCGAGTCATGTAATTGCTGCGATCGACTCAGGTTTGAGCGCTCGCGCCCACTCTGAACTTGCCGCGCGAAAATATTTTCAAACGCATTTGGTCAAAATGAGTTGACTTATTTGGTGGCAACAAGTGAAGCAAACATCTCTCGAATACCGAACTGAACCAAGCCGAACCGAAACCGATCCGAGTCGATCCAATCCAAGCACTCTGCTGTGCTGTACTGAACTGAACTGTCCGCCCACCCGGGACACCCGCAACCACGCAAAAAAAAACTGAAGCGTTCTCGGCTCGAAAAGTTTTTTAATCGTTTTGTTTTTTCTACTTCTTCTTCGCTTTTTTTTTGAAAACAAAACGAGAAAATACAAAATTGGAGGATTTTTACGATGCGACAAACAATTTCAAGGCGATGTGTGGTATGGTATATGGATTTACATATCGTATACTATATGTATATGTAGATATAACAAATATTTATTGACGCTCTACGAGATGGAATGACGAAATGAACGAGTTATTTGCGCGACTTTACTTAGTTTCAACGTCCCACACACACACACAGCAAACAAGAGAGAGAGAGAGAGAGAGGGAGAGAGCATAATGTCAGTTATATATGCAAATATATCTATCTATGTAGATATGGCACGAGACAGTCTGTCAGGCACAAACTAGACAAATCTATCTGTAGCTATATCGTTATGCAAATCCAGAGCCGGATGAGAGATTTGTGTGTGTTCTATAAAGGCCAATTAAAAGTTCAGTCTCGTCCATGACTTGGCAAGGTCGCACAATGATGTTTCTTGCCTATATGCTATATCGATAACAACGTGCGATCGATCGAACGATGCTCTTAACACTCAAACACAACAAAACAACAACCACAACAACAACAGGTAAACAGCTGCAGAGTCTCTGTGGACAGTTATGGGGCGCAGTTTGTGTACGCTCTACTCCAAAATATGGGTTTTCCAACTTTTCTTTGAACAGCAACAACAATATAAAAAAACATTTAGCACTTTCGTTTTCACTTTAAAAAAATATTGATCTTTGTTTCGATGACAAAGTTTCTTAAATTTTTGTGTGGTTAAAAGGGTTTTTACTTATTTTAATAAATGAATATTATTTTTTAATAATCTTTGAAGTTGTTGGCATTTTAACTATAATTTTAATACATTTTTTATTTGATTCGGTGACGAAGTTTCTTAAATTTTGTGTTTTAAAGGGTTTTTATGTCACGACAATTTATTTAACAGTTAAAAGTTTTTACGATTCGATGAAGTTTCTTAAGTTATTCATATATAAATCTGCTTTATTGGTTTTTTCTTCAAATAAATTATTATACGCGATAAACCAATTAAAATTTTTAATTTATTTGAGTTACCACGTCGAATTAAATTATTACCGGACTTGTTCTTTTTGGTTTTTTTTTTTTGTTATCCTTATGATTTTCTAATTTATATGTTTGCTTTTTTATACTCTCTCCATACTTTATTTTTGAAATGCAAACAAATTCAATTTATGATCCTGTATTTCATTTTTCTCTGTGTATTTTGTTGACTGAACGAAACACATGCGTAGCGTAGCTAATTTCACCTAGTCCTTATTTGTACTGTGCACGCAGCCCACGTTCGTCGAGTTAAGTCGATAAATCCAACTGGTTAAACGCCTCGGCAGCAGCAGCAACAACAACAACTGACAAACGATGTTGGACAGAAAAACAGATGTTGCAAAAATGCCAAATAAAATGGATGAACGCGCACGTAACTGTCGCATGCCACGCGCCGTTGAACGCGAGCCAATCAAATTGTCCCATTGTCCATTGAGCACTGACTTCCTTCGAATTAACCCTTATGTTGCCAGGTGCAAATCGATTGATCGCAATCGAACTATCGAGCCATCGATTGATCGTATGTTCAATGCAAATAACACACACACAAACACTGAGATAGAATTGCAAATGTGTGTGTGTGTGTTTGTGTGTGCAGGGCGTGTTTTGCTTATTGTTTTTGTTTTTGTTTAACCACAAAAACAATAATAACAAGCAGAACAACAACAACAACCACAGGCAAGCACAGTTGCAACTGGGCACACACACACACACTTGTACACTAATACACACACCTTTTTAGGAGTAGGAGTAGTAGAGGAGGAGGAGGAGGCGGGCAAAACGTTTTGTTGTCGTCGCGTTAGCCGAATGCGCGTTTTGCGTTTGCGTTTTGCGAGTTCGAGCCAAGCTAAGTGGTTTGTTGTAGTCCGTCCGTGCCAGATTCACAACTGATCTACCTGCCTGCTGCTGTTGCTGCTGCTGCCAGCCAAATTGGAATTGGCGATCGAGCAAGCGCGCGCTACCCCCTCCCCCCTCCTCCACTTCGCCTCGAGCACACTCGATCGGCCCGCGCAACTCACACACAGTCACAGCAACAACAACAACATGCATGGCTTTGCTTTTTTTTCTTTTGTTTTTGTTTTTGTTTTCGTTTTTTGCCGTCCATCTGCTGCTAGCCATTCATTCAAGCGCGCTCTCTCGTTCTCTCTCTCTCTCTTTGGTCATGTCCAACACTGGCCGACAAGAGAGCTTTGCGCCATTGTTGCACCTCATCAGGTTTGCTTGTTTGTGGTTAGAGTGAGAACACACTCTCCTCTCTCTCGGCATTCTGAAGCTCTCTCGGTCTCTTGCTCTCCCGCTTTTGTTGTTGTTTTTGTTGTTATTATTGAGCTGCGACAATTTTGGAGTTGGGCTGAAGGTTAGTCGTCGCTTGGAATGTTGGCCGCCGGCGTCGGCGTTGGCGTAGAAGAGAATGAAACCAGAAAGAGAGGCTTTGCTACGGCATACCGAATGTGTTATACCCTTGCGGGTTCTTCTCTTTGAAAAATAGACACATACATATGTATGTACATATGTAGATAGCGGGGCTGCCAGATCAGCCTTATTCGTTTGTATTTCGTTATTTAATTCTTAATTCATTCATTTTTTGTGAGAGGTGGCATGTTATAGAGAATCGATATCGATAAAATTGTATATGCATATTATACGGATTTAACAGACAGACATGGCTAGATCGATTTTCCTGGTGATGCTGATTCTGAATATACATATGTATATACACTTTAAAGAGTCCGAGATATATATATCCTAAGCTGTGTAGAAAATTCTGGCGAAAATGGATATACCCTCTCCAAGGGTATTGCTAAAGAGAGCAACAGAGAGATAGAGAGGGACCGCGGCAAACACCCACACAAACAAGTACAGAGTACATGACATATAGCACCTGCAATTTGCATGGGAAATATGTCTCACTTCGCATTTCAATAGAATCGCCCGAATGATATCTACAAAATTCTCTTCCGGTTCGGCTAACTCGGAAATGCCTTTTCGTACTACGTGCGGCGCTTATACAAGTTGACAAGTTGTTACCTCACAATCACCTGTTCTTCTTCTTCTTCATCTTCTCTTACGATATGATCCATAAGAATTTATTGTTTACTCTCAAATGGCGAATTTATTTATCATAAATATTCGTTTCGTTTGGTTTTTTTGTTTCGAAAATGGTTATCTTCACTTTTGCTTCGTCACTGTTTATGAGTGTGTGTATGTGTGTGTGAGTGTGTGTGTGTGTGTGGGTGACTCGTGTTAGAACAAATTCAACGAAAGTTTTTTGCTTTTTACTCAGTATTTTACTGTTTTTTTTATCTTTTTCTTTTCATGGAACTACTACGATAATTGAATTGAGAGATTGCTATGTTCATGGAAATCATCATCTAAGCAATAAGAAATTTATCCATTTATAATATTATCATCATCAGAAGGGCACATAATTGTTCACGATTTTTTATCAATCCGTAATTTACTTTTTTTTTTTTGTTTTGAATTTCGTATAAGTACATCATAACCTAAATTCTAACCAAAATACGATACTACGTTTTGTGCGAAGCTCTCCAGCCTTGACGTGATTATCGAATATTGATTATAACACTCGGTCCATAATCAAGTTCGCATAGGAAGAAACTTCGTGAAAATATATATAGTATGCATGTAGATCATGTGCACATTTTCCAATGTTACAGTTTTTTACAATATATAGTATATATCATACATACTTGTTTCTTTTGTTTATATTGTTTTCTTTTTTACTTATTTGCTTTTCAGTTTTTTCTTATTTTAAGGACATCTTTAATTAAAACGCACGAATGTTAGTGAACAAATCAAAATAGAGTTTAAAAAAAATAAAATAAAATAAAAGTTACTACAAGAAATGAAGCTTGAATATAATATATAATATATGTATAATCTAACATTGGTGATGTTTTCTTTCTGTGGCTGAGAGGAGGCTGGAGAAGAAGGGAGAGTAGAAGGAGTGCGTAGTTGGGAGAGTGCGGCAAACACATCAAATAATTGAGAGATAGAACAAATGGTTTAACTAATTACACAATAAGTTATGCTAAAATATAAATGGTACAAGGCGGTCGAGAAGTGTGTGAGTGTGTTGTGTATGTGTGTGTGTGTGTGGGGGGGGAGGAAGGGGTATGTGGCAATTATAGGAAGGGATCTCTAAATTAAATAGGACATGATTCTTCTTCTTAGTTCTTGTTGATTCTTCGTTCGTCTACAAACTAATCTTTCGGTTCATCAGACTCCAATCTAATTTTGCATCTTCCTCTTCGTCTGCCGATGCGCTTATCCTTCGCACTATATATTATTGTATATAAGTTTTAGTTTTTTTTTTGTTTTTTTTTTGTTTGCTGCTGTTTTTCTGTTTTCTTTTTGTTGCTGTTCTCTATATATAAATGGATGCACTTTTCTTTGGAGTTTGGTTGTTTCTCTCATCCTCGATATCTTTAGCTGTTTCTTTCTCTTCTTTCAAGCGAATCACTGTAGACTGTTGCCGGCGCTAGACCTCTATGCTATATATAATCCGATCTTCCTGCTGCTCCATATATATTTTTGTCTTCCTCTTCTCCAATAATTTTGTAGTTGTTGCTGTTGTTTTTGTAGTTGTCTCTCTCTGGCTGAGCGCTGCTGTTTATGCCTCTCATAATCGCTTGAGCATGCGCTTCTTCTCCTTCAGCAATTTCTCCTTCTTCTTGTCCTGCAGCTTCTTGTCCAGGCCCGCATGTTTCTTCGTTGAGGGTCCATCGTCGTCTTTGGCATCGCCGGCGGCGCTGGCAGAAACGCCGCATTTGGCCGGCTAAAGAAAGGAAAATAAAGGTAGTTACTAGATGAATATATAAAAGATGGATCGG
This sequence comes from Zaprionus indianus, assembly GCA_018904595.1. Classification (NCBI taxonomy): domain Eukaryota; kingdom Metazoa; phylum Arthropoda; class Insecta; order Diptera; family Drosophilidae; genus Zaprionus; species Zaprionus indianus. The sequence goes on along the minus strand of JAEIHA010000344.1, from coordinate 8,521,984 downwards.
GGCACTCACCTGGGCATGTATCTCGGTCATCATGCGGGCACGCTGCGAGTAATCATCATAACGCTCGAGCAGCATTTTGCCAGCCTCCTCGTTGAGCGCCGACTCCGGATTGGGCACAATCAATAGGCATTTAATGGTTAGCAGAATGTGTTTGATGCCCAGATCCGGTTTCCAGTCCTTTTTCAATGTATTCACACAGATCTCCCCGTTGGCGGCCACATTTGGATGGAAAATCTTTGTAAGGAAATATGCTTTTGGCGGTGTCTGTGGGAAGTCTTTGCTGAGTGTCAATTTGACGCGGAAGACCCCAACGGCATAGGGTGTGCCGGCAGGGCCATCGATCAGTGCTTGTATATCGGTGACATCGCTCTCATTGATCAGCACTTTGATGCCCTCCGGTGGCGTTGATTCCATATCCTGCAGCTCCTTCATCACCTGCCTGATTGTCTGCGGCGACAGGTTCTCCACATTCGAATATTGCTGCAATGTTTACAATCAACATAGTTTCCATGTTTAGTATTATTATTTATTTGTTGCTCTTGTTTTCTATATATTTTGTTTACATTACCGAACTCATGTCTGCTGCCTCGGCTGCTCCGCTTGTGCGTTTGCAAGTGTGTGTGTGTGTGTGTGTGTATGTTTGTTGTGTGTGTTTTGTTGTGAGTGTGTGTCTATTGTCTCTGCTTGTTTGTGTCTCTCTGTGTGTGTGTGTGTGTGTGTGTGTGTGTGTAACTTCAAGGTTTCTCAATTGTCGCCGTTTCCAGCGTCCTGCTGCACAATTAACTTGCTATTTTTGGTATAAGCTCAACGGACAATTTAATTAATTTGTTTCTAAACTGGCGTCGCCGTCAGCATCAGCTTCAGCTGCATCAGCGTCTCCTCTGCAGCGGGGGAAAAACTGTTCGCTGTGTTTTCGTTTGCGTTTTCGTTTTCGTTTTTGTTATTCCAATTTGCGCCCCCGTTTTGCGTTTGATATTTGCGCTGCTGCTGCTATTGCTAGTGCTGCCTCGTGTTGTATGAAATTGAATATTGTTTAAACTAAAATCGATTTGTTGTTCCCTTTTGTTATTGGTTTTTTGACACATTTAAGCAACAACAAAAAAAAAAAAAAAATTTCTAGTCAATTGCACACTTCACGCTCAACAACAAAACACAAAACAGCCTCCATTTACAGAAACCCTCGTCGTATGGCATGCCCTACCCTATACGGTATATGCGTTTGTCTTACGATTATGGTCACGTTATTATAAACACTCGACTTAACATGGGTAAAATGAATTCATTCTAATTTTGAATTTTGTAGTATTTTGTTTGTTATCAGAAAGCTCTTGGCAATCTTTGTCTAATATATATATTTCACTAAGTTATTTCAATAATTTTGCCGTACAGCGTATACAAATGTGTTCTATGTCAATGCCATCGAACAGCTATCTATACTCCTTTTATGCATATGCACTAGTGTTGTCTCACTCGTGCTCATCGATGTGTGCACTGTACAGACGCTTGCCAATTTCTGAGCTAATTTATTTTAATTTTGTTTTATGAAAATAAAATAAAATAAAAATCCAATTGTGTTTTATTATATACATTAAGTTGAGTAGATAAAATACACATAAATAGTTTGTTAATTCATTTAAATAAGCCTATTTAATGCAATTTGATGAATATGGCGTTGCCACCTTTTTGGTATAATAAGGAGCGCCGATGGTTAAAATATATATCGATATATAATTTCTTCATGCACATTTCATTAATTTATAAACAACGATGCAGTTCTAATTAACAAATAAATGAAAATGAACTTGTGAATTATGTATTTTTTCCGTTTATCAGCTACCTTTAACATGTCGATAAATGCTCTACGCACATATCGATAGTTACACAAGCATAACATATCGGTGCATGTTGGTCCGTGAAAAATCGCGATGTCTCGATGTTTTTTTACACAAACGCCAACGCATAATTTAGTTTAAGTTAAGATTTGTTTCCAATTCTAATTTATTAAACAATTTTAATTTCTTTGGCCGCACATTGTTTGCTGTGCTGCTGTTGTTGGTGGTTTGGCGCCGCGACGGCACTTGAATGAACGCACTGCATCATCGCATTGTTGTGCTGTTGCTGTTGCTGCTGCTGCTGTGAGAAATTGTGTGTGCAAGTGGCAACTGGAAGAAGTGTGGAAGTGGAAGTGGAGGTGGAGAAGAAGAAGTAGTAGGCTGAAAAAATGTCAAAGAATAAAATAAACACAACTGCGGCGACGGCGGCGAGTGCTGAAACTCATCTAATTGAAGTTAAATCAAAGGTAAGCCGAGGGGTATGAATTAAATGATAATGATAATTGGGCTTACTGTGCTGGGGGACAGTGGGACGGCGCTGATTCATAGCAGTAGTAGTAGCAGTGTAAACGGGTTGCGACTGTGCCACTGTGCGACGACTGTGTTGCAACGCACATACAAGCAACAGGCAACGGGCAACAGTTGTCTTCAAGTTCAAATCATTTAATTATTATCTTTATTTTATTTAGTTCGATGCGGAATTCCGACGCTGGAGCTTTAAGCGGCACGAGACGGAGCAGAGTTTCGATAAGTTCGCCTCTCTGGTCGAGCAGCTGCACAAGTTGGCGAACATACAGTTTCTAATACTCTACATTGATCCGCGCGACAACGACCTGTTGCCCATCAACAATGACGACAACTTTGGGCGTGCCCTCAAAACGGCACGCCCCTTGCTGCGCGTCATTGTGCAGCGAAAAGGTGAGTGTGCGTATGTCTGTGTGTGTGTGTTCATACATATTACTTTGAACTTCACATACTTAGCAATGTTTTTTATTTATACTCACTCCATCCCCATTCCCTTCCGTAGACGATCTGAACGAGTACTCCGGCTTTGGCACCATGAAGCCGCGTAATCTGATTGGCAGCATACTGGGCCACACGCCCGTGAAGACCAAAGCTCCATCGATATCGATACCACATGATTTCCGTCAGGTGTCGGCCATCATTGATGTGGACATTGTACCGGAGACACATCGCCGTGTCCGTCTGCTCAAACATGGCAGCGACAAGCCGTTGGGTTTCTATATACGGGACGGCACCTCGGTGCGTGTCACGGCCAGTGGTCTGGAGAAACAACCGGGCATATTCATATCACGCCTGGTGCCGGGCGGACTGGCCGAAAGCACCGGCCTGCTGGCGGTCAACGATGAAGTTATCGAAGTCAATGGCATCGAGGTGGCCGGCAAGACCTTGGACCAGGTGAGTCAGGAGTCGGTCTGCAGTGATACCCTCTTGCTTAATCCGTATTTATGTTATGCAGGTAACCGACATGATGGTCGCGAATAGCTCCAATTTAATCATCACCGTCAAGCCGGCCAATCAACGCACACTGACCTCGACACATCGTGGCTCCTTCTCGCGCAACAGCCAATTGTCCAGTGGATCGCATCACACAAATCATACAAACACATCCGATGAACTAGAGCATGATGATCAGGATGATATTGTTGATTTGACTGGCGTAACGCTAGACGAGAGTCCCACTGGGACAGGTACAGGAGCTGGTACTGGCACTGGTGGTGGGGGCGTCACTGTGACCACCAACACCACCACATCCACGGGCAGCAGCTCCACGGGCGGGCACAGTCATCAATCATCGTCCGCATCGCCATCAACGCATCACAAACAGGCCGCTTCCAATGCCTCTACAATTATGGCCAGCGATGTCAAGGATGGTGTGTTGCACTTGTAATGTGGCAGGCAGTCAGAACAGCAACAACAACAAACAAACACACACACACACAAATACTTACATAATTATATATTATATATGAAGGATCGATCACGCGCTCAACACACATTCCACATTCCACACACAGATTTCGAAAAGGTTTTCCCTGTTCCAGTTTTATGCACGAACCCAGAATTGTTTTAGGTTTTTTTTTTCTTTTAATTGTTTTTTGGCCCACTAAAGAATGTATTCTAATTTTAAGCATTAATTGTCCTTGTTATCAGAGAGAGAAAGTGAAAGAGAAAGAAAGAGAGAGAGAGAGAGAGAGAGAAAGGAAGCGTAAGCAACAAATATGTATTAAAAGACACACAACACACACACACGCCCGCCTCATTGCATTCCATTTATGTACTTACACACACACACAGACAACAACAATATAAGAGCAACAACAACAACAAATGCAACGACAACAACTAAACATTTTTGTATTGTACTTACAACAAGAACTTACTAAACTTAAGCGAAATGTTTGTACTGTTTATTGTCATTTTTTAAACTGTTTTGTAAACGTGTGCGAGCTTAAAAAGTGTTACTTAATATACACCCCCCTCCCCTTTATACCATACATATACATTTATATATATATTGATCTATATATACATTTTATATATTCTTTTAATTTCGTTTTCTCGTCCAATACTCGTTCAAGTTTTGTTGTATTTGTTGTAAGCAAGAAGGAAGAAGGAGATGAGAACTACCAAACACCAACAGCGCCTTGAAAACAGCTATATACTTACTATATACACATAGATATATAAAATATATACAATATATATATATCTACTACTTACTACTACTTTACCTATTTATATAGATCGTACACACACGCAGAAAGAACTAAACTATTTGTAGTCAAATTGAAAAAAGACATTGAAAAAGACCGGAAAATCGAAAGAGAAAGAGCGAGAGACAGACAGAGAGAGAGAGAGATAGCGAGAGACGGCGACTTGAAGTTAACATACACATATGAGACAGGCATATTTTAGAAATATATACCATATAAATTATATGTAGTTAGACAGCAGCGGCTAATGTACTAATATAAATCGGAATATATATAGAACAGCTAATTTTGTTACGATTGTGTCGAGATTGTTCGACTACTATAATATATGTATACTTACTATATATAGTGCATACCATACAAATCACTAATCTTACACCCCAATCGAACAAGCATAACTACTCTAAAGTAATATGTAGTTATATATACAAACCACAACAACAACAACAACGTAATATTTTGATGCATGTATTTTTAATAAATCGAAGTGAACTTCTTAGTGCACTGAATACTTAAGAGAAACGTCTTTTGTATTGGGTTTGATATGTTTATATATGCAATGAAAGATGCTGATAGAACTGCTATGGGAGCTGGGGTTATACGCAATGATTCCATGCAATTATATATCAAGTAATATGAGAGTATTTCTTAATTTTTGTAGAACAGTGTCATATACAGAAGTTTGTAGATAATCAATCCATACAAATTTCTCATATTTATGTACATATATAGTCTGGCAGAACTTTTCGGTTAGTTCTTAAGCTTCAATTCAAATTCTAACCGAAATATTGACCTCAAGTGAGCTTAAATTGCTCATATCACACAAAAAGATGTCAATGTCGTATATATAAAAACAATCGGCTGATTCTTGCTATTTGAGATATTTACCTTTTTCAATGTATACATTCAAAATTTCAACAACTTTGGATCACTATGACAAAGATTCCCGATAGGAATGATTCCCTTGAACTCCCTTATATTTATTGTAAAGTTGCAATATAAGTTTCACAGGAACAATACAGCAAAGTAACTATCTACCCCCTCTTGAAAGTCCAAGCTAACTAATCAGCTTAAGTTGGAATATATAATATTAAATATAATATTGCCAAAACATAAACAAAATACATATAAACATTAATCTTCAACGAAGTCTTCGCCAAGTCAAAGTTCCTTTCTTTTCGGTTTTCATTAAAAACATTCCAGGCAAATAATTCTTTTGAATGTATTTTTTATTTCATATATTCTTTGATCTATGGACAAGATACAAACAAATTGGGTAATCTTCTCTTTCATTCAGTTTGTCTTTTTTAGAATGGGGAATATTTTGTGGGGTGTGGGGGAATACATCAACGAAATATCTATCTTTTGACATTTGGTGAATTTGTAACTTACTTAACTAGGCGCGAATGAGTAAATAAAGATTCTTGTCATCTACATAATATTGTATTTTCATATATTCTTATATGCTTGTGTCTTGATCCATTCGACTTGTGCCGCCGACTGGCATCTCTCGCGATCCCCTCAAGCAATTAGCAAACAGTTTTTACAGCCAACGAGAATTATACACAAGGTCGAGAGAGAAAGGAGAGGAGATGGTGCCTGGCAGGGGCACACTGGTAGTGGAAGTGCCTCCTAATCACTTGCTGCATCAGCCGCTGCTGCAACAATGGCAGCATTATTCTCAAAACACTGCCAAATGGTGCGTGCGGCGGGACGATCTTCGCTGAGGGCATTGGTGCACAAATAGAAGAGCTCCACAATGCAATTGTATTCGTCGCTCAGCTGAAAGGCCACAGGCAGAGGCGGTCGTGTGCCATATGCCTGCTCGATGTTGGAAAACGATATGTCCGATATGTCATTCTCATCATTATCATCCTCATCAATGTCGTCGATACTTTCGGTCGGCACTGTAGACTCATCATTGCTGTAGTTGAGTTTCTTGCGCTGCATACTCTGTGCTGCACCACCGGCTCCTGTTGCTGTTGTGCTTGTGGCGCTGGTGTCCATGTCGCTGCTGACCTCGGAGATCCCTTCCAAACCAAGCATGTGTGGCGGCACCAGAGCCAGCGTCTCGTAGATGATAAGGCCAAAGCTAAAGATATCCGCTTTGCTGTCAATGACTTCCATCTGATCGATTATCTCTGGCGCAGACCAGAGGTTTGTGCCTGCAATATAACTGATTGAAAGCATCGTGCATCATCCATCATCCTTGTAAGATACTTACCTACATATTCCAATTGAGGATTCTTGTTAAAGTTGATCTCACCGTTCTCGTCCAGCGGCATTGTGACACCAAAATCGCACAATTTGCATATTTCGAATTCACCCTTGACCAACACATTGAAGGACTTGAGATCTCCATGCAGTAGACGCGCCTCGGTGTGCAGGAAATCCAAGGCTTGTGCAACGTCCATGATCATTTTGAATGTGTGTTTGGCAGGCAACGGACCAAGATCCTCATCGTGCCGTTCCTCCAGTATGGAGCCCAACGAGGTGCTGCACATCTCCAGGGCCAGTGTGTCCACCCCCTCGGCTGTTTTTGTGAAGCCCCGGAAGCCGACAATGTTCGGATGATTCAGTTTGCTGAACAATAAGAAAAACAGTAAGAATATCTCTGCAATAACGGGGCTCCATGCTAGCCTGTGTGTGCGAGTGTTTGTGTGTATAATAAACGGCACAATTGTGTACACCAAATGCACACATACCCGCGCACTCACTTGGGACACACAGGCATACGCGGCGCACACACAGGAGACGCAGCAGCCTCACGCACATGCAGGCACACAAACACAGAAAGACACATAAAGAGGCTGGCACACACAGGCGCCTAACAATACACCGGCTCGCCCACGTGTGTACACACTTAATAGGCGTCCCTGTGCGTTAGTGTGTATGCGTGAGGTGAAAATACATATGCATAATCAGAAAATTGGCCACATATTTCCGATATGCTGAGTTGAGCTGGGGAGGAGGACCACTTACCGCAAGATGGCTGCTTCGTGTATGATACGGTCATTGAACACTGTATCCTTCTGTGCCCTAGAGCGTTGGGTTATCCGCTTGACGGCCCATGGAGAACGAATGTGTCCGCGCTTGGGTGACCTGTCCAGGCGATATACACTGACACCGGTTCCATGTCCAAGTGTCTGTAGCATCGGTGATGGTGGAATTCTTATGGGTGTGCTGTTATTCTGCACGTTCTCGATGTGCAGATTGCGCAGCTTACGACGCGGCGTATCCATGTTTGATTTACTTCCTTTTTGGACAGGATTTGGGGACAGAAATCAGCAGGAATCGCTAAATGGGAATTCTGTATTTGATATCACCAAAGTGACGCGCACAAAAACGCCGCTTAATTGAAAAGTAGGGATGCTTTCGAGCAGCAATCGATTATATATTCAGTTATCGTATCGAAATTTGAAACCGTGCAGTTGTCAAAAGCTTAAAATCGATACTTGACCTATGAATATCTACGTGCGCGCGCAAAATTTCAAATATTTTTGGATTTTTAGATTTATCTGAAGTATTTTAATAAATCATTGGTTGAATATAAACTCTAAGAAAATAGTCTTGCTTTGGTAAATTCCCAAATGACCATGTCAAATGCCATCGATATAATTTTACTTCAACGATTATTTGTTAAATAAAGTTCGTTATCGATTTTTGAATACTTTTAATTACGATTGCCAGATCTGGCGGTTTGTTTAAAGATCAGGTCTTGTTTATAAAAATGATCGCATTTAATTAAATTATATAATTCACATAATTTTACACGTTAAGAGATAAAGCTATTAATATAGTCGATATTTACCGTTGCATCTATCGAGTGTGTTCGATATTCAAGTATCAAGTTTAGTCTATTCGATTTTGAAGTGACAACTGTAGCTTTCGCATACTTTACCGTATTGGATATATACAGATTATTATAGTATTTCATGTAAAATTCTCAACCAGCTGCGTCGTTCCCATTGAAAATGTGTTTGCTGCGTTATTTGATACAAGCGCGCACGGCGCTTGCCCGTGTAAGTAAAACTACAACAGCATTAGGGACTCCTTCCAGACATTAATACGGTTTCCGTTCCATTCCGTTCCTCTTCCCACAATTGCAGCACCTTCTCGAAGGACCACAAGTCGCGGCAGCCGCTGCAGCCGGTGGCGTTGCAAGCGAGCCTCGCCGTGTGCACATTGTGTTGGGCAACGAGTCGTGCGACATGGACTCGGCAGTGTGTGCGGTAACTTTGGCCTACATCTACGGCCAGCGTTATCAGGATCGCGACTATGTGCCCATACTGAATGTGCCGCGCATCGACTACCGTCTGAAGACCGAAGTGGTGCACATGTTCAACAAGTTCAGCATTGAGGAGGATATGCTTGTGTTCCGCGATGATTTGCCGCTGCAATTGCCGGGCGACATAAGGGTTGTTCTAGTGGATCACCATATCAGTCATTTGGCACCACTGCTAGTCGAGATTATGGATCATCGACCCAGAGATGCTCAGTTGCAGCAGTTGATTGGACCAGCTGTTGATGTGGAAATTGAACCGTTGATTGGCTCCTGTGCCACTTTGGTGGCCGAACGTTATCTGGCCCAACCGGAGCCGCGTTTGCAAGCGATTACTGAACTACTGCATGCTGCCATTCTACTGGACACCATCAATTTCGATCCGGTAGCCAAACGTTTCTGTGAACGTGATTTGACTGCAGTCGTCAAACTGGAAGAACTGCTGCAGCAAGCTGACGAGCCGTGTGATGCTGCCGTCGACGAGGCGGAGGTGCAGCGTCGTCGTAAAATCCTATTCGATCAACTAGTCGCAGCCAGGGCTGACATAAGCGAGCTGTCACTGTGCGAGGTGCTGCGCAAGGATATGAAATTGTTGCAGACCGAGCAGCATCTGGTGCCCTTCGCCGGCATTCCGATACTGGTGCGTGAATTCATCGAGAAGCCCAATGCAGAGGCAGCCATACGTTCCTTTGCCGGCGATAGTCATCTGCTGGTTATGCTGGGCATGTTTGTGCCGCCACCCGATGAGAATGGTGTCTCGGTGGTGCAGCGCGATGTGGCTCTCATCACGTTGACCGGGCAAACTTTGCTGTTGGAACGTGCTCGACTGGCTCTGGTCAACTGCCAGTCGCCGCCATTGGAGCTACGTGCTCACGAGGTGGACTCGCATTTCATGGGCGGCTTCTATTTGCGCCAGTACAACCTTCAGGCCACCAGGAAGCACATATTGCCCCTTATCGAGCGTGTGGTGCGCGAGTGGGAGACGACGCAGCGTAGCGATGATGTCTACTTCTTCAAGGAGAAGCCCAAGTTGGGTTTGTCCTAGACGAGGCAAGGCGTGGCGAGACGAGGAGAGGCGAGGCGAGTAATAAGACTGGCAACTATACAGGGCGAGCGAGACAGACAGTGAGTGAGAGAGGAATGCAGAGAAAAAGAGAGAGAGATATCTTTATCCCTCATCATATTTTGTTCATTTACGTTTTTTACGTTTATTCGATTTGTGCATCCAACATCTTTTAATCCTCTTGCTATTGACAAATCATTATCGCAACCGATCACGCCCTAGGAGCAACTGCATCCGATTTAACCAAAAATTAATGAAAGCATTTAGCGTAAAATCAAAAATTCAACATCACGGGCAGAACAACAACAACAACTTCAAGAACAACATCATTAACATCAACAAAGAACAACAACAACCTCGAGTGAGTCGAATGTCCGAAAACAACTAGCTGAATCTGCTGATATGCTGATATATACTATCTAGACATCTAGAAAATAACTGTGCTATAGCAATATATATGTATTTACGTATATATTGCTACGTCGTCGTATATCCATCGTCGATTGTACCATCTAAGAAACGCTAGCTCAATCAATAAGTCCCAAAAAGAAACACGCCGATTTTAAGTTATATTCCATGAAGATAATAAAATAAAGAATGCAAAACAAAAACATTTTAACTTTTCGATTCCTTATAGTTTTCAGCAGTTTTAACTATACACGTATATCTGTTGTATTAATTATATTCTTTAGTAAGTTGGTACCAATCGGAAAGGGAGTATGTATTGTAGAGCTATCCATCGATCTCTATGAAATCTACCTTTTTTTAATTGTTCGCAATATATGGACGAAATTGCAGCAATAGTGGCTCACTATAACATATATATAGCTTCCATAGGAACGATATTTCTTTACCTCAACTAAGATATGTGCTTTTATATTGTATATTATTAATTATGTTATATTCTTTAACTTTCAGAGGAACAATCCATCAAATTAACTTTCTTTCGCCACTTGAATGTCCAAACTAACTCATCAGCTTAAGCTGAGATCTATAAAACTATATATTATATATCCAAAACATACATATGATACATATAAACATAAATCTACATGGAAGTTCTTGGCAAGTCGCAGCTACTCCACCTTTCTTTCTTTTTTAACCCTTGCAACGCACCTTAGGAGGCAACTCCGATCCTATATTGCGCATATATTCTAAATTAACATCAACAGAGGAATCAAACGAGCCCTGTCTGTTCATCATATATAACTAGTATTGGAACAAACGGAGGAGATATGAACCTGCAAGACTATCGACATGTTTTTTCTTCCTCGTTACAGCATATTCATCAAATATCAAAGAGATAAGGTCAATCATTATAGAAAACATCGTATCATTCATATGAAAAATGAGACTGCTAATGTTACTCCAAGCTAAGCAGGTTTACAAATAGATCTTATGGCTAGCAGTTAAGATCACCTTGCCAAAAAATAATAATAACAATATATTCCCTCTCAAGTTTTCTATAATGTTTATTTGATTCGTATTTCGCAATAAGAACGTATGTACACAACTGAATACATAATGGATTAGTATATGCATGGTATATACGACGACTATAACTGTGGCTCCGCCTGCCCATCATTCCCCTCGTTATCGTTACCCTCGCCCATCTCATCGTCGGCACACTCGAGCGTCAGATCCTCCAGCATCTCCTCGAGCGTAATCTGTGGCACATCCGTTGCACTAGGCTGCGCATCCAGTGGCAGCGTCTTCTTGCTGTCGCGATAGATATTGATCTGTCCACGTATATCGGCATTCTCCTCAATATCGTCGAGGAACTCATTGTAATCGTATTTGCTACGCTCATCGGTGGCCTCATCTGCCAAGTGCTTGATCTTCCACAGACGCTGACTGAGACGTGTCTGGCGATCGTAATGCTTGCGCACAAGCACCACGTCGGGTATCTGATCCGGAGAGAGCTTATCGAACTCGGCATCATTGATGTTTGCCTCGCCGGTGTTGTAGCCCATCACCGAGTCGCCCACTTTGAGCAGATGTCCCAGATGGGAGCGAGTGTGTATGGTGTTCTCATTGATGCCCAGCTCCGAGGCACGCACCACCCAAATGTCACAGAGCGCATGCTTGAACGAGACCGTACCCTGGCCGGGATAACTCTTGCGATCCTTATCGTGTATCAGATCAATGTCCATCACAATATATTCGACCAGTTGCTTGGGATTGCAGATCGCTTCGAAGGGGGCACGGAAGTAAACCTGCGATTGGATTTCGGCTATTTGTGCTGTCAACGGATCGATCAAATGGATACTGCTCGACACACGATTCACCAGGCAAATCGGGGATATGTTTCCGAACTGTTGGCGCAGCTTCTTCGACAGACACACTGCACTGTCCTTCGAAACGGGTGCAATTTCCACCGACCACGAGTACTTGTAGTTGTAGTTGTTGCTGTGAATATCGTGCGATATAAGACGTTTCGATGTGGTCACTCTGAGGGGAACCATGGTCTGGAGGAAGTCAACGAAACGGCGGGCATGATTCTCGCTGACATAGTAGAAATCCAGTCCACCATGCTCGGGCTTAATGCCCAGCGTATTCTCGTGCGCCTTGTACTTGAGCACCAGCTGTTCCAGATAGTAGAAGGTCTTCTTGTTCTCGGCACGCTGACGCACCTGGACGAGGCAACGCCAAAAATCTTTAGCTTCAGTGCGATGGCAATCGTCACACATTTGATTCTGTACGGTGAACTCCACGACGAACACTTGCTGGAGCACTGTGCCGCCCGAGACTTCGCCATGGACTGTCAACTTGACCTTGATACGTTTCGAATGCTGTTCGGTCCAAATGAATCCGGCATCGATCAGTTTCACCTCCTTGAGACCCTTCAGTTTCTTCAAGCAGACAGCGAGCAGCTCTCGCGACTCCAGCGATGCTTGTATCCATTCATTTGGTGGCTGTAGATAACGTTCGCAGTTACGACAGAAGTGCAACACGGCCTGCTTGGGTATATTTTCCGTAATGTCGACGTGATTGCGCAGACATGTCACACACATATTCGCAGGATTCGGTTGAATTGCGACGCCACATTCGCAGCAGAGAATCATTGCAGCCGTTGTTGCACTGGCATCAGCGCCCAACGGGCTGACGCCACTAAAGTCCAGCTGTTCCATGTGTTCCTGTCTGTGTTCCTTTCTTTTTAATTGCGCAGTATCTCGTCTTGTGCAACGAAATCAATTTCAAGGAATTCAAAATAACCAAACACGTGCAACGTTCTCAATTTCACAATGTTGTTGCTTTTAGAGCTGGCAAAACATCAACTTATATCGATATATGTTTGTTCGAAACCATCGATATTTAAGAGCTTTTCCAATTGGATGTATGTCATGCAGACTCGTTAATGTTTCCTTAATGCGAATTTTTCAATTGGAGGAAGACTATATAAAGAGTATTAATTTATAATTTAACTAAATACAATTTTACACATTAATAAACATTGCTTGTAGTAAGAGTGCAACTGTAAATTTAGAAAATATTTTTAAACGTAGAGCATCATTCAGCTGCCGGCTGTAACCAACACTAGTTTATACATGAAATGTATCGATAGCACTGTGTGAGTCATCGATTGCCTACAACAATTGTAAAGCATCGACATTTTGCCAGCTCTACTCTAGAGAAGGTTAGTCAATTCAACGAGAATAAGAGATTTTTGACAACTTTGAATTTAAAGCCTTGCAAAAAAATGGAAGTAGATGAGGAAGAATTCGAGGTCCCCTCAAGCAGTAGCAAGGGCGAGAAGAAGCGCTTTGAAGTGAAAAAGGTAAATACAATGGTTCAAGTGAAAAAACCAAAAATACAAAAAAAAACAAAATGTCGCCAAGTCATGTCGGCGTGTTGCTAATTTTCTTCCTATATTTCTCTTTCTTTTGTTTGCCCCAAACAGTGGAACGCCGTAGCACTTTGGGCCTGGGGTAAGTTGAAGACAAAGCAGCAATTTTGTTTATTATCTCCTATTCTCGCATTATTATATTATTTGCCAAGCAACAACAACAGTATGCGGCATAAAAATAAAAATCATAATTTGACACTGCGCAAAAGTGGAGATGGGAAAAGCAAATTGTAAACACACTTTAATTGTCAATATGAAAACTAATATTTTCCATTGCATATATCCAGATATCGTTGTCGACAATTGCGCCATTTGCCGTAACCACATCATGGACCTCTGCATCGAATGCCAAGCGAATCAGGCATCGGCCACCAGCGAGGAGTGCACCGTTGCCTGGGGCGTTTGCAACCACGCCTTCCACTTCCATTGCATCTCACGTTGGCTGAAGACGCGTCAGGTCTGCCCGCTGGACAATCGTGAATGGGACTTCCAGAAATATGGTCACTAGCAAAGTAGCAACAAAGAGGAAGAAGTAGAACAACAAGAAAGCACAGTGGATAAAAGATGAAGAATGATACGAGATGAAACAAAAATAACAATGAGAGAATTTGCTAAACACGCTTGCAAAGGTGATATCACAAAGAAAAAAAACCATACGGGGTTAGCCCCGCGCAGCAACAGCAGCAACAACACACACAACATCCATTCAAACTAATCATAGGGTAAATTCATGATTTGTTTTAAGCTTAAAATGAGCCACGAAAAGAATAAAAGAACAATGTGTTTTACACTTACCATACAAACCATAATCTACCATAAGTTATCGATTATTATGGGAAACGCAAGTTTGAATTGCTCTCTTTTTGTGCCTGTCGAAATGACAGGAATCGACGATAAGAGAGACAAAGGAAACTCTCAGTTTGCACAGTGAAACAAACAATGCATAAACTGCATTTGCAACTAATAAATATACTTAATACTTTTACAACTGAATTTCATGTATTTGGAGCTAGGCAAATAACTTTATATTCTGATTAAGTTGAATAAATAAGCCTTCCGTATTAAAAACAGGTTCCTTTCTTTGTTTGTCCGCCATAAGAAATTGATGCTAGTCAAAATTAATATTTTCCTTCAAACGTTGATTTCCATTCGACATAACAATTTCTCAATAGTTTCGCTTCTGGGTAGCTGGATTTACTTCTAACGCAAATTCAATCAAACAATTTTTTCGAAAAACGAAAATGTTTCAATAACGAAAAATATCTTTTTTAACTGTTTTGGGACAGTATTGAATATACACCAAATGTACATTCACATACTAATATATGGAAGACAGTAAATGGAAAAAGACAAAAGATCGCTGACAAAATCCCCTCAATACTACAAACATCAAAAAATTTGGATAACTTAAAATTTTGTCTTGTATTTTCGATTTAAAATAATAATCTTAGATGTATATATATAGATATATATATTTTCTATAATTGTTGTATTTGTAAATATATGTATATGTATTATCGTTTGTATAAACTAATTAATATGCTAGGTTTTAAAATCAAACTTAGGTGTAAACAAAAAAATTAATTCAAAACTGATTTGTAGGCCAAATACATTATGTATGTAAATGTGTGTGTGTGTTGGTGTGTTTTTTTCGTGTAAAGTTAAATTACTTAAAATAAATTAAAAACTAAATTGAATTCTTTTGCTAGTTGTCAGAACTTTCCGAATCTTCTTCAGTTTTCACATGCATTTCTCGCGACTCGGACTCCTTTCTTTCGTATTGAATTTGGAAATAGTTTTTGTGTGTGTGTGTGTGAATGTAAAGAGGAGAAACCAAAGAAATTAAAAAAAAAAAATACAAACGAAATTAAATTTAAAATAAATTAAATATTGACTTCATTGTTTTACACAAGTCAAAAATGGTTGAATCCTTTTTGATTTTTAAATTTGCAGCGTTTATTTCTGAATGGAGTTCGTTTTTCTTTTTCGTTTTTTAGTTTTAAATATATGTATGTATATATCCTTTTAGTTTATAATTTAAATAGTTGTAATTCTTTCTGTTTTTTGTTACTTTTCCTTGTTTTCTTTTCTCGTTTTGTTTTGTTGTTTATGTTCTTTATGTACAGTTAAATTTGTTGTTTTTGTTGTTGTGTGAAATTAATTTGGTTTGCTATGCTTGCATTTGTTTGTGTATATTTCAAATATATATAATGTATATATATGCCTATGTAAGCTGAGTTTGTATAATATATATATTGCTATTGTTGTTGTTATTGTTGTCCGGTCAGTGTTGCTGCTGCTTTTTCGGATCTTTCTCTTGCTGTTTCTCTGTTTTTCAATTTGTTGGCTTGCTAATTTCTCTTCTCTATTCCTCCCCATCATGTACACATATAATATACATATACATATATATAGATATATATAAATTAATGTATATATATATTATTTATTTTTAATTGTAAGGCGTCTAAAACCGCTTCTAATTGCGTTCGGGTCTGTACGTGTGAGTGTCTCTGTGTCTGGGTGTGAATGTATTTCTGTGTGTGCATTGCATTTAGAATATAATTTTTCTTTAATATTTGTTTTCTTTTGTTTTTCCCTTTTTTTTGTTTTGTTTATTAAATGTTTAACGTTTATTTTTCCATAATGCTTCGCTTCATTGTTCACTTAAAAGTGCGAAAGAGACAGACAGGCAGACAGGAAGACAGAGGCGAGAGTAGAGGATGGAGTGTGGTGGATTGCCTCTCTCCGCTCTTCGGCTGTTGCTGCATCTGCTGTTTCTTTATTAACCAATGGCAATAATAACAATCCCTGCAGTTATTTCTCTTTTGCTGTTCTTGTTGCCGCCGCCGCAGCTGCGCGCTGCGTTGCTGTTTGTATTTGTATTTGTATTTGTTTCTGTTCTGTTGTTGTTGGTGTCTTGTGTTAACCGTTAGATCGTTTCGTTTTGTTTCATTTCATTTCGTTTCGTTTCGACTGTACATGATTTGTATGCGTTTTAATTCTATTCTTATTTTTTTAACTATGAAATTGCTGCTGTTGCTGCTGTTATTGTTGTTTTTGTAGTTGCTGCTGCTACTGCTGCTGTTGTTGTTGTTACTGTTACAATTATGGTTATTGTTGTTGCTGTTGTTGTCGTTACTCATATTAATCTCATCACTCTCATTACACTTTTCACCACCATCTGCACCACCTGCAACACTTGACTTTTTGCTACTTTTATGCTTTAAATATCCATCTGCAATGGCAAGAGAGAAGAAAGAGAGAGAAGAGAAAGAGAGAAGAGAAAAAAGAGAAGGAGAGAAATAAAAGAAAAGCAAAATAGAAATTTATAATCAATATTTAAATTGCTTTCAAGTTTTCAATTTTGTTTTTTTTTTTGAGATTTTGTTTTTTGCTTTCCCTATCGAACTACCGCCAATTTGTTTCGGAGAACGGAACAAAACTCCCCACTGTGGCGTTACAGTGCTGCCAGACTATGCAAATTAGCCGCCATTAAGGCAAGGCGTGAGAGAGACACTGACAGAGATGGCAAATGGAGAGCGTAACTCAGAAGGAAGGAGCAAGTGAGAGCAACATTGAGAAGGGGGCGGACACACCTGCACCTGTGTGAGTGTGTGTCTGTGTGAAGTCGGAAGAGAAGAGAAGTATCAAATACCAGGGCTAGCAGCAAGCAAGGGCAGGCGGGGGCAGCGCAACAGTTGCTCTTGTTCTTATTGTTGTTGTTGTTCTTGTTCTTTTTGCCTGAAGTTTTTGATTTTGTTGTTGTAGTTGTTGTTGTTGGCAATGGCAGCATCGCAGTCAATTCGCATAGAGATCAGTCGTTGTTGGTTATTTGCTGCTATGTTGCTGTTGTTGTTGTTGTTGCTGATGATGTTGCAGATGTTGGTGATGGTAAAGATGTTGCTGCTGCTGCTGCTCGAGCGGCGATGCCGACGACGACGACGGCTGTTGTTGCTGCTGCTCGGCAGCAATAGCAGCTGTTGCAGTCGATGATGAGGCAGTTGCAACCAACGGTTGTTGTTGCTGCTGCTGCTGTAGATTGGCAAAGCTGGTGGGCGCCAGCAGAGCACAGGTGCCAAAGGTGTGCTTGGGCATGGTCAGCGCCTGTGGCAAGAAGGTGTGTGTACTGGAAACGCTGCTCGGTGTGCCACTTGCCCCATTGCTGCTGCTTATGTTGCTGCTGCTGTTACTATTGCTGCTGCTACTGTTGCTGTTGTTGCCGATGCCAGTGTTGCTGTTTCCGTTGCCACCACTGCTGCTGCTGACAACTGCAGCCTGCGCCTGCTCTGCAGTGCGTTTGCTGCTGCTGCTGCTGCTGCCAAATTTACCCAGTTGCTGCTGTTGCTGTTGTGGTTGCTGCTGCTGTTGTTGCTGCATCTGATAATAGGCCATGTAGGTGCTGCTGTTGCTTCTGCTGCCGGCACCGTTCAGCTGATAGCAACTAGGCGACTTGGAGCGCGTAAAGAAGTTTGTTGTCGATGTGCAGGCAGATTGGAAGGAACCAACACTGGAAGTTGTCGATGTGGGTGAATCTGCTGCTGGCATTCGCGTAGATGTTGCTGCCACAGCTGCAACTGTTGCCGTTGCCTCTGCTGCATCCGAGGAAGCCATGGATGTGGGCGTGCTGTTCAGCGAAGATGTGTTGACAGTCATGCTGGTGCCACTGCCACTGGCGGCACTGTTGTTGCTGCTGCTCGCATAGGAAGCATTAAAGGACTCATCGCTGGCACTGATCCCACTGGAGTTCAGCTCATCGATGCCGCTGCCAGTTGCTGCTGCTGCTGCTCTTGCTGACGCTGTTGCCGCTGTTGTTGCAATGTTGCTGCTGCTGCCGCCACCAGCTGTTGTTGTTGTCGTTGTGTTTGTTGGTGGAATGTCTATCGTATGCGACTCGTTGCCAAAGATCAGACGCAGTCGCTTCTTCTGCGGCGTCCCATAGATGTTGCTGTTGCTGCTGGCAGCAGTAGCGGGGGCGGGTGCGGAAGCTGCCTTGCTACGTCGACTGCGTCGCGTCTTCTCCTTGCTGCGCCATTCCCTTCTCGCCTTTCTTGCTGCTAATACCTCATCCTCATCCTCCACTTGCTCCTCTGCCTGCTCTTCTACTGCGGTAGCAACATTCTCCACCTCCTCCTCTTCTACATCAAGCTCTTCCTCCTCCTCCTCCACCGCCTCCTCATCACCTTCCTCTTCCCCCTCCTCCTCTTCTTCGTCATCATCATCATCATCATTGCCATGCTCTGAGATGCCTTCCATGCGCAAGATCTCATACTCAATGCCACTGCTGCTGGATGTATTCAGAGACGAAGAGGCATTTGTGTTGCTGCCGTTGCCGTTGCCACTGTTACTGCTGCCACGGCGCCTGCTGCCGCCTACCGTTGCACTGCATCCGCCACTGACGCCTCCGCCGCTGCTGCTACTGGCCGCATTTGCTGCATTGTTTGCTCTGTTGCCGCCACTGCTGCTGTTGTTGCCTCCACCGGCGCTGCCACAGTTACTGTTGTTGTTATTGCTGCTGCCGCCGCTGTTGCCATTGTGCAACGCATGCTGACGCTCCTCGCTGAGACTGGTGCCCAGCTCGAAGACCTCATCCAAAATGGGCGAACGCTTCATGCGCAACGTCAACTTCAAGCGCCGTTCGGGTGTCTTCAGCAGTGGCTCCACGGTGCTGCTGCTTATTGTTGCTGCTGCTGCTGCTGCCGCCGTCGACGATTGCTGTTGCTGCTGATTGCGTGGCTTGCGTTGCACTATGCTGCTAACTGCCTCGCAGTGTATATGCTGTGCAGCTGCCAATGCAGCAGCGCGTCGACTGCGTTTCTGTAGCTTTGCTGGCGGCTCTGCTGCTGCTGTTGCTGCCACTGCTGCTGCTGATGTCTGACGCTTGCCTGCAGTTGATTGCTCAAAGCTGGCCATCAGATTCTTCTTGTAGGCGGGACTGTTGCTGCGACTGCGACTACGTGTTGCTGTTGTTGCCCGATGCTGCTGCTCTTGCTGCTGCTGTTGTTCGCTCGGTGTCGCCGAGCCGGACGTAACGACTAACGATGTTGCTGCCATTGTCGTTGCTGCTACTGCTGCTGCTGCTGTTGTTGTTGCGGCTGCTCCTTGTGCTGCTGCTGCTGCTGGCTCGCTTGGCTTCAATTTACGTTCACTAAATCTACTGCTAAGATTATTTCTACAGCTATTACTACTTAATAGATTATTACAATTTGTAATCGTTGTTTTAATGTTGCTGCTGCTGTTGCTGTTGTTGTGGGCAGTTATGGTTGCTGTGTTGCTGTTCATGTTGCCAATTGCTGCTGCTGCTGCTGCAGCAGCACGTCCAGCGCTGTTGCGCGTTACACGCTTCTCCAGCGACGTTGACACTGGCAATGTTGGCAATGTTGCTGACGTTGTTGCTGCTGCTGTTGCCGGCACTGCTGTTGCTGTCGCTGTTGTTGTTGCTGCATCAGATGCAGCTGGCTCACTGCTGCTAACATACACCTTGTGTGGCTGCTGCTGCAGCTGCTGGAAATCCGTATCGCTGCTCTCGCTATCCGTCAGATACTTTCCCAGCAGCAATTGTCCAGAGCAATCCGCTGCCGTCACCTTCTGTCGCTGCGTCTGACGTTCACTGCGTCGCAGCTGACGCTGACGATGTTGCTGCTGTTGTTGTTGCTGCTGTTGCTGATGTTTCATGGCTGCTGCCACTGCTGCTGGCTTGTAGCGCGTCACCAGCACAACAGGCGCCTTGCCAGTGGCAACAATTGCCGATGCCGATGTTGCTGAGGCATTGCTGCTGCTGCTGCCGTTCATTGCCGGCGGTGGCGGCGCAGCTTCCTCTGTTGAGGCTGTGGAAATGCTGCTGCTGGTGCTATT
The DNA here is from genome assembly GCA_018904595.1 of Zaprionus indianus. NCBI lineage: Eukaryota > Metazoa > Arthropoda > Insecta > Diptera > Drosophilidae > Zaprionus > Zaprionus indianus. The sequence goes on along the minus strand of JAEIHA010000344.1, from coordinate 8,501,367 downwards.
CACACGCATCGATTTGCGCAATGTGCTCCGCCCGCCACCATTGCTCAGCTCTGCGGCTGCTTGTGGCTTCTGCATTGCTGTCGCTTGGCTGGCAGCCTCAGCATTGGAACTGGCTGCGTGTTGCAGTGCCGTCTGTGGTGGCAGGTGGTTATGGTTGTTGTTGTTGTTGTTGTGGTGGTGGTGCTGCGTATGAAATTGTTGCTGCTGATGCGAATGTGTATGATGATGATGATGCTGGGCATGCTGATGCTGATGATACACTGCATTGGCCATTATCATTTCAGCATCGTACTTGGTCATGCCCTTTTGCCGCAGCTCCTTCATGGTCAGGGGGGAGACAACCACATTGGGCAACTTCTTGTCCATCAATGCGACAGCGTTCAACTCGAGGCTACTGCTCTTGGGTCGGCCCACTGGTGCTGTGGGCTGTGTGACACCTGCTCCGCCTCCCCCGGTTGCTGCTGCACCTCCAGTTGTTGCCGCTGCTGATCCTGCTGTTGCTGCCCCTGCTGTAGTTGCTGCTGCTGCTGCTCCTCCTCCATTGCCATTGCCAGCATTGCTGCTGTCATTGCTGTTGCTATTGGAAGTGCTGTTGGTGCTGTTCGCTCGACTCTTGATACGATTAATGCGATTATCTGTCTCACGCAGCCGATAGCCACCGCCATTGGCGCCGCCGGCAGCGCCCAGGCCCAATCCCAAGCCAAGGCCGTTGGTCAGTCCCAGCATTGCCTCGTTCAATTGATTTGCCGAATGTTTGCCCGCAAAGGCGCCTGTGCCGCGTCTCTCGCATGTTTCGCACTCGCAATAACGATTGCTGTCCCCAAAGAAATCCTCGCCATAGAAGCATGTGATCTCCTCGCCCACCTCAATGTCACGCAACACCTTCACGCATGCCGTGTCACGACCGGTGGCAAGAAATTTACAATTCGCACGACAATCGTGATTGATATACGCCGCCGGTCCTAGCCAGAGTTGGGCGCAATTCTTGCGACAACTGTACATCACGGAGAAGTCATTCTTGCCAGAGTGCAACAGCGCTGCCTCCTCGGCTTCGGTTAGCTCGGCAATGCAGCCCACAAGGCATTCGATTTTGTCATTCTTTGACCAGCGTTTTGTTGAACTGATCTTGGCGCCGCGTTGCTCCTCCAGTGAATAGCGATAGCAGGCCTCAATGGCAAAGCCGCTGTCCTTATCGAATACACGCAAATAGCGCACGATCTATTTGATTACACAGATAAGAGCAGGAGAGAGAGAGAGAGGTAGAGAGAGAGAGGGAGAGTCGGAGATTAATCGAGTTATTCTAAATCAAAAATCAAGCCAGCGACTGCAACTTACATGATCGTGCAACCGCTTGGTGGCAATCTTATTCTTGTTCTTCAGATGACGTGGTATCCAGGGACCCTCGTAGATCCTTTGTATGGCCACATCGTAGTTCTGCGTTAGTATAAATTCATCGACAATCGCTTTCAATTGTTGTGTATCGACCTTTAGTGGACGAAAGCGTATATTCATTTTGTGCGTTTGAAATCCCAAATGTGGATCCAATATCAGCGATGTGGCCAAGTCATCATTCTCCGAGAGCTCACGCGGTGACATTCCTGTTGATTGTGACAAGCGGCTGACTGCGCTGCCGTTGCAACCGTTAAGGCTGCCCACCACGACACCAACAACACCACCAGCTCCAGCTCCACCTCCAGCTGCAATGCTTGCACCTCCTGTTGCACCGCCATGCGATGTGGATCCAGATGATGCAGAGCTATGATTCGTTTGCGTTGTCTGCTGATGATGATTATGATGATGCTGTTGCGACTGTTGTGGGTAATGATGATGGTGGTGATGATGATGATGCTGCTGCTGATGATGCTGATGTGTGTTCGTGCTGTTGTTGTTGTTGTTGAGAGAAGTGTGGGATGCGTTTTGGCTTTTGTTGTTGTTGTTGCTATGTGACACTGACGACGACGACGACAGTGTCGCCGCCGTCGCTGAGGATGCAGTCACAATTGAAGACGTTGCGCTGGTGGAGTTGCTGTTGTTGCTGTTGTTATTATTCGTGTTGCTGCTGCTGTTATTTGTGCCGCTGCTGCTGGAGTTGCTGTTCGTATATCTGCCGGCAGTTTCACCGCGCCGCGTGTGATTCGAGCCGACGACCATTCTGTATATGTGTGCAGTCTGCAAGGAGAACACACAAATTAATAAATAACACACAGAATTCAATAAATTCTGAATATTTCAATGCTCTTAATGCTAAATCTTTTTAAATATCGACAACTTTGTTTTCTTTGATTTTCAATTTCAAAAAAACGTTGAAGCCGTTTTCTGGTATTTTTAATTATTTTAGTATTTTTCATTAAGTCGTTTTTTTGCCGCAGTAGTCAGCTTTTAGTAGTAGCACAAATCGCAAAGATATGGCAACATGATGTCTGCGCAAAGCGAAGTGAGAGTGAAAAAGATGGAAAGATTGCATGATTGGCTGCTGTGTTTCTCATCTGAATTTGGCCCTTCCGTTGCGTTGTTAATATAGTTTGCACATGCAGCCGCATATATATATATACATATATATACGAACACACACACACATTGCCGCTGTAACCTAATGCATGTCATGGTCGCATAAAATATACAAATAAATTCGCTTAAAGTGCCTCACCACTTTCAGTCTGCATGCAAATATCGCGAAGCGAAGTCTCCGTCCACGATTCTACATAGAAACAAACGAGATGGCAACACTGACTTCCAGCCACTCTATAGATTGTTCGAACACACTCACACACACGCCAAATAAAAAACACAAAAGAACCAACGAAAAATAAAAAAAAAAAACGTTCTCAAAAGCAAAAGTTGTTTCTGCTGACGCCGCTGATAATGATAAGCGTATACAACTCGTAATTCGCTAACAGTATTGTACAAAGAAACCAAAAAGAAATGCGAAACATACAGATATGCAACAATTTCAATGGTTAATAAATGCAATGGGCACATTCAATTCGATTCGAAATTATTTTATGGCTTCGCCTAACGTTTCGTAGTAGGTGGGTCGGCCGGAGGGGAAGAGGAAATGATGCGAGGTCGACAGACGGCACACGTTCGCCAGTTCGTTCTCTTTCTTTCCGACTCGGCTCTCTTTGCACACATACACGTGCAGAGCAAAAATCAATTAATACAGAAGCACATGTGCAATAAAAGCGTCGTTATAGATTTTTTGTTCGATTCAAAAAAAAAAAAAAAAGAAAAAAAATGTTTGGAAAAAAATTCAACACGATTATTGATAAATTACGCACTCTGCACACACACAACTGCAAAAATTGAACGGGGAAAAGCGGCTTTGTTGTATTTCTGATAGCCACTGCTACAATAATTGCGAATATATATATGTACATGTATACATTGGTGTGCATGTGTGTGTAATATATACGTATGGTATATACATGCATATATATGTATGTATTTTATTGGTGCCCAAGAGCTGCAGCGGCTCTCAGCTGTTTACTGCCAGCGGCCAGACACATGCATTCACTTAGTGAGTAAGAGAGAGAGCGACAGTGAAAGAGAGGGCAACTATGCACTCATGCGCATTTGCAGACTCCAAATAAATGAGAGTGACCTGCGCAAGGTTGCCACTTTGGGGAAAAGTACATTTTGGTGAAACAATCGAATAAATTTTTTTTTTTGTTAGAAGCACTTTAATTGCACGCACTTTAGTAAGGTGTTTCAGGTTTGTCAATTGTGCATTGAAAAAATTTTGAACTAGTGGCAGCACTACACGCACAAATACACACACATACAACCGAAAATGTCAACAAAGAAAAAGGTTGCAGGGTTGTCAGATATTTTGCAGTAACAAACATTTGCAATTTTTGTTGCCGAATATGAACGAAATTTCTATACAGTTTGTTTATTGCTCTTGCGACATTCGTGCCAAATTAATAACGACGGCAAATGGCGAAAATAAAGCTGTTTATAAGCTGCAGACACGGCTTGTTCGATTATGAAGTATGCATTGCCAACCCTAGGTCCAGGTTTTTTCAGCTTGTTACATGGATCACACGGAAAATGGCGGCGCCTATTACACATATACATATGTACGCACGTAGGCATGTATGTATGTACCTTTAATAATATTCACTGAGGTGCTGCTGCTGCTCATGCGATTCTGCTGATGTTTCTGCTTGTGCTTCGGCTGGTTTCGTCGTCCCTGGATGATGCCGCTTTGTCTCTTCTTTCTTAACTCTGCTGAATTTTTGCTGTTTTCTATCTTTCCGTCGTCGTAAACGTCGTCCAGCGGCTGAGAGGCAGACAAAAGTACTCACGTACAGGGCTTGTTTTGCGGTGCGGGGCGGCTTTATATCCAAATATCACAGTAGTAGCCGTAGTAGAACATCGTACGTACTTTGGCGTTTATGTTTTTGTAGTTGTTGCTGTTGCTGTTGTTGTCGTCGGCTGTGCCAGTTCATTTTAACGTTTTTCTTTCAACGCTCAAACACCGCCGCCGTTCTGTTCCCACCCCTCTCTCTCTCTCATAGAATCGAGAGACTGCCAGTAGCTGCTAACGCACGCAGACACACACACACACACACACATACACACACCGACAGACGACCGCACAACACCAGCGAACACTCATACATCCATATGCATATGTAGATACATATATTCCTTCGCAACGACGACGACGACGTGCGTGCGTATGTATGTATGTTGTATGTGTGTGTGCCTTCTTTTTCTTCTACTTTGCATGAACGCGACGTCTCATTTTCTCATGATTCCCTTTGTTGAATACGCGTACTAATAAGCGATAAAAATCGGTATTTAACAATCAAATGCGGTGTTGTAGTTATGGAGAAAAAAACACTAACACGAGAAACGAATCTTTTTTAATGTACTTTTCCGCGTTACAGTTCTCCGCGATTCCGTTTTTTTTCGCATTTTATGTAGCGTGTGACCGTCGCAAGAAAGCGTGAAAATACCTAACACAGCATTTGAAAATACCAAAAAACATGGTTTAAACAACTACAAATATTTGCTATTTTCGCGTGTACTTTTGCGAATTTAAACATTAATTAAATGTTGATTGCTAATTAATGACGTCAAATTACAAATTTCACATAAAGTTACCATAGTCCCATAACAGATTTCTGTTAGGCTAACAGTTCGCCTGCTTTTGCGGCGAAAATAGTCGGCTAAATGAAAATAACCTAAATATGGACAAATGTACAAAACAAACTGTTGTCGATGTTTATTTACATATCTTGGAAATTTGTTCAAATGTTTTCGCTTGAAAGTCGTGTGGAAATAAATCACTAGCTACCCCCAGTGTCACCTGGAGCAGGAGCAGCATTGCCGGCACACCCAAATGTACAAATGTGGCTCTGTCAGTTTCTAGTTGCCGCCTGCTGCTGCATCCACGTGCTGGTGGTTGCCAGCAATCATTGGATTCTCAAGGATGAGCGCATCGTGCAGAAACTGGACTCGCCGTTCTTTATGCGGGAGCCGAGCAACCTGATCGCATTTCTAGAGCAGATGCGTTACAATGAGTATGTGGAGCGTAGTTATCTGGAGCTGCTTCGCAAGCGGGAACAAATTGTGGAGCACTTGCGCTTCTCCATGCGCTTTGGCGAGGATCTGGCGGAGCAGGCCAAATGTGCCATGGACTATTACCTGCTGGAGAAGCGTATGTCGTACTTAAAGATCACACCGGATCAATTGAAACGCATCAACCTGCCCGAGCAGCGGGAACTGCAGCAAATAACACCATCGCCGGCAGCCCTTAAAGCCAACTCGGATCGCAGCTCCGAACCGATCTGCAGTAGATACCACCAGCTGGCCGTGGGTCCGGCCACATACGATCATCTCGAGAGCTTTCAGCCCGAGGTGCTCGAGTCGGCGTATGTGGATCGCGAGCATGACAACAACATTGGCACCGCCACCATCGAGCTGACGCGTCGCTTTGCCCTCGAGGGACTGCAGCGTCAGCCGGACTCATGGAAATTTCACACGCTCAGCTCGTACTATTGGCGCATGCGTGGCAATGCACGGGAGGCACTGCCCTGCGCCCGGCTGGCCACCATGCTGGCGCCGCCAGAGCACAAGGACATACCGTTGCTCAGTCTGGGCACGATACTCTTCCGTATGGGTCGCCTGACCGATGCTGATCTCATACTGAGTGCCGCAGTGGATCATGCTCCGCTTGTGGCTGAGAATCATGTGGTGCTCGCCTCGGCGCTGGCAATGAAGCACGACTTCAATCGATCGCAGCATCATTTCGATGAGGCCGAACGCCTTGATCCCAGCACCTTGCCACGCACCCAGCAGGTGCGTAACTTCATCGGTTGCCTGGAGAATCTCACCAAGAAGACGTCGAAAATGTACAGCTATGTGAAGTACATGAAGAACGAGGTGAAGGAGTTCAAGAAGCTCAAGTATCGCATATCACAGAACCACGAGCGGCTCATCCAGCTGCAGATGCCGTTGGGTGCGCGTCGCTTCCTCGACTCCGGGCTCAACAACGAGGATCTGCATCGACGTGGACAATACTGCAGTACACGCACTCCCAAGGGATCCGATGAGCCGATACTCTTCTGTGACTTCTATTCGGACATGCAGATGCGGCTGGAGAGCAAAGACATCGATATCGATGTACTCGAACGGGATCTGATGGCCAACACTGAGAGTGTTATACGCCAGGTCTCTGCGGAGATACGCAAGCAGTTTAATCTGGAGCAGCTTAAGGCGGCCAAGGCACAGCAGCCCGCAAAGGCCACGTAGAGACCAACGAGGAGGAAAGGGAAGAAGGAGGAGGAAAAAGAGTAGGAGGAGCCAAAGCCAGGATAAAGCATTCCCCAGAAATATTGTCGGGTCACAAAATAGCTTTTAATATGTTGCAGTCTATATAATAAGGATATTCTTAGAAGAGAGAGGGAGAGAGAGAAAGAGCGAGTGAAAGAGAGAAGGAAATTGAGTGTAAAGAGAGAGAGAGAGAGCGAATATTAGAGAGGGAGGAAGAGAGCGAAGGCTTCTTCCTCTGAATTTGCTTTTATTTTGTCAAGGCAATTTCCAATTTTTGTAATAAGTTGTGCTGAGTTTCAACGGCTTATCGTGTCTATATATCCTGCTTTATACCCTGCACAATTATTTGAATAATAATATATTGTATATAAGTATTTTATATCGTTTATAGTTATAATCAAGTCAAAGATCTTTTAGTTTGTCAATTCTGTTTTTGAATCGATTCCACAGAAAGAAATAGTTATTCTGATTGCAAAACTATTATGCCATATATGTTTTATTATCGAATACAGAACAGAACTCTATATGTTCTATATATTCTATATGTTCGCTCAAAACACCATAGCTATAGATGCCTTAGTTTGTATTATATACAAAGAAGATAAACCCTAAACTGAAGAGAGAATTTAAAAACCGATATTAGTACGAGGGTCGTTTGATAAGTCCGTGACTTTTTGAATAAAATATATTTTTTTCGTCAAAGAAGCGTTTTATTTCTCAACATAATCTCCTTTTAGCTCTATACATTTAGTCCAGCGTTTTTCCAATTTTTTTATTCCTTCCAAATAATAGGTTTTCTCAAGGCCCTCAAAATAGTCGTTTGTTTCTGTGATGACCCGAATCTCTTACCGCCGAGCCATTTCTTCATGTTTGGAAACAAAAAATAGTCACAGGGGGCTAAATCTGGAGAATATGCTGGATGGGGTAGCAGTTCGTAGCCCAATTTATGAAATTTTGCCATGCTGACACGAAATTCACTTTTTTCCATTTTCGTTAAAATTCACGAGATCGTCTGCTTTCAATGCCTATAAAACGCAAACCAAAAAACGCAGCTTTCTCAAAATTTTACAGTCAGCTGTTAATCGATAACTGCTGACAGGAGCAGTGTTGTATTTAGAGCAGGTGCGCGGCAAATACAAAAAGTCACGGACTTATCAAACGACCCTCGTATGTAGATTGGGCTCTCTCTGTCTCCCTCTAAAAGCAATAAAGAATGATATATTAAATAAATATATTTGTATTTAAAATATCTATATATTTTCCCTGTCTCTCTAGAGATCACAGCAAGGTTGGATTTTTCTACAATACTTTAGTCGAGATGTTATCAATAATTTGGCGCCGAAAGAGATCTAAATACAGTGTATGATCTGTCACCAGGAGATCTCTTGGGTCTGCAGGGCATGCAGCATGTCGGTCAAGCTGGCAAAGCTGTGTTTCGTCCCCTCGCAGTCGGCAGACGTTGACGCTGACTCCTCGCGATGATCGACCTGGACCAGAAGACTGCTCCAGCCACTGTTGCGTGCACCCATGTAATCCAAGTCCAACTTGTTGCCAATGTGCAGTGCCTCCTTAGGCGATATTTCCATTTTCCGCACAGGTACGTCGAATATACCCGGATCCGGCTTCATGACGCCCGCTTCGTAGCTGGTCAGAATGAAATCGAATTTTCCGCCAAAGCCCATGGCATCGAGTACCTGAGTCAGGGAGGGATCAAAGTTCGAGATGACCCCGACACATTTGTCTGCCTCACGGATGGATTGCACCAGCTCGGCGGCGCATGGCACATGTGTCCAGCATGCACTGGTGCGGAACTCTGCTAGTAGTTGCTCTGCGATTGTTTCCACCTTGGCCTGAGGGATGCAGGGATCAACGCAGGCGAAGGTTTGCTGCACCAGCTGCAGCCACCAGCGCTGCCAGCCCATGTCCGGGTTGTGGCGTCCGTAATTCGCATGGTTTTTACTCATCATTTTGAATTGTTGCCGGAAACACGTTCCCATCTTCTGTTTGTCCAGCCCAGGAACGCCGCATGATGCTGCCGTTTTTACGTATTGTGCTATGGGATCATTTAGTTGAAGCAGCGTATCCGTTACGTCGAATGTAACGAGACGGAAAGGCTTTAAATTTCGCACAAACTGAGCAGACAACGGCATTATGGCAGACTGTTGACAACTACTGTGCATAACAGTCTATTGGCCCTTGTGACGTCACAGTGCGAATTTATGTCGACGTGCAGTATATACAAATATTATGTATGTGCAGTAGATAACAGTATTTTTCATTTAGATTAATACGGCACTAAGATTATTGCAAGGCTAATTATTCCCACCCGTAAAACTAAAACTTATTATATACATGTTTACATATTTATATTATATATCATGTTATACGTTTATTTAAGTGCATTTCAGTCAGTTATTTGCCGCCATTTGCAACAGTTATTTTTGCTACACTGTTGATTAGCATACTGTCCTACAAGTGTTGGTATACGCCAAAAATACTAGTTCGGTATTTGCTGGTCGCCATGATACCACTGCGTGAACTGGCGCTTGGTCACACTGCACTGTAAAACTGCAATATCATTAGGCCGACTCGTTTACTAACTTAGGCAAAAAGTTGATGTTTATAATTTTTTAAGAAGTATTTGCACATTGAACAGTTAAAATGACCGTGACTGCTGCCCCAACCACGGAGAGTATACGCGAAAAGGCGCTCTCCGACTACAGAAAGAAATTGCTCGAGCACAAAGAAGTTGAGGGTCGCCTCAAAGAAAGTGCGTAGCATAAAAGAAAAACCATAATTAAAAGTATGAATACGTTAAAAATAAATTCTTAATGTTGCATTGCAGAACGTGAGGAGATCAAGGAGTTGACCAAACTCTATGACAAGTCGGAGAACGATCTGAAAGCTCTGCAGAGCGTTGGACAAATTGTGGGTGAAGTGCTGAAGCAATTGACCGAAGATAAATGTAAGTGCAAAACGCAAGACATCCTGTATAGGATGGCACAGATCTAATCTTGAGATGTTTTCTATTTTGTAGTCATTGTCAAGGCAACCAATGGGCCTCGCTATGTCGTGGGTTGCCGTCGCCAATTGGACAAGGCAAAGCTGAAGTCCGGCACTCGTGTCGCCTTGGACATGACTACCCTGACAATTATGAGGTATTTGCCACGCGAAGTGGATCCGCTGGTGTACAACATGTCGCACGAGGATCCTGGCGATGTCACCTACTCGGCCATTGGTGGTCTGACGGAACAGATTCGTGAGCTGCGCGAAGTTATTGAACTGCCTCTGCTCAATCCTGAGCTATTCCTGCGCGTTGGCATAACACCACCCAAGGGTTGTCTGCTCTACGGTCCTCCCGGCACGGGCAAGACCCTGCTCGCGCGTGCCGTTGCCTCACAGTTGGACGCCAACTTCCTGAAGGTGGTCTCCTCGGCCATTGTGGACAAGTACATCGGCGAGAGTGCACGTTTGATACGTGAGATGTTCAACTATGCCCGTGATCACCAGCCTTGCATCATCTTCATGGATGAAATCGACGCCATTGGTGGTCGTCGTTTCTCTGAGGGCACATCGGCGGATCGTGAGATTCAGCGTACGCTGATGGAGCTGCTCAATCAAATGGACGGTTTCGATTCGCTGGGTCAGGTCAAAATGATTATGGCTACCAATCGACCCGATACACTGGACCCTGCGCTTCTGCGTCCCGGTCGTTTGGATCGTAAAATTGAAATTCCTTTGCCCAACGAGCAGGCACGGTGAGTATATTAGAAGATATATACCAACTAGATCTTTTCCAGATATAGATAACATGCAATGTTGTTTCTTTAGACTGGAGATTCTCAAGATTCATGCGCTAAAAATAGCCAAGCACGGCGAGATCGACTACGAAGCCATTGTCAAGTTGTCGGACAATTTCAACGGCGCCGATCTGCGCAACGTCTGCACTGAGGCGGGTCTCTTCGCCATCAGGTGAGCAATATATACAAACTTTTATTCAAATGTATATCTTTAACACTTGCAAATGCTTGCAGAGCGGAACGTGAGTATGTCATCCAGGAGGACTTCATGAAGGCCGTGCGCAAGGTGTCCGACAACAAGAAGCTCGAGAGCAAGCTGGACTACAAGCCTGTTTAATTTACCCAATTCACATAGCCTCCACTTAAATAACATAAATAAAACAACATTATAACGATACATATTGTCAAGATCTATTCAGCATCTGTTGGGGGTATAAAAAGTAACTGCCGTCCGTCAGGTTAATAACTATGTGAAGTGGGAGGAGGGGCAGAAGTGGCAGGTGTCAGCACTTCTTCTGCTCCTCGATGCGCCGCTTCTTGCGCTCCAAGTAGTCGCTGACATTGTCGAAACGCTTCTTGAACCACGTGGACAGATCCTCAGGTACACACACTTGATCGGCAAAGTAGTCTTCTACCATGTCCAGCCAGTTGGGAGGCACATTGGTGGCGACTTGGCCATCGCTAACATTGTAGACGCGCAGCTTGAATTGCTCGTCCACGGCACCTGCTACGTAGATTCGCTCTTCGGCCAGCACAAAGTTGTTGATGTTCCAGGTGCCCGCGTCAGCGTTGATGAGCTGCTCTTGTTTAATCTGCCAAACATTCTGCTCCAACGCCAATTCGTAAAGACCAATAGCATCGCTGTGATCGTAGAAGAGCACAGCAGCCTGGTATCGCCCCGACTCGAGCTTGCGCAGCTGCAGACGCACTGCCGGTGCGGGCAATTCGTGTTGCACCAGCTCCTTGCCGGACATATAGTTCCAAATGCGCAGTGTCTTGTCACCTGACACGGAAACTATGTGCTCACCCGTCAGCAGCGCCAGGCCAGAGACAAACTCCTTGTGGCCCAGACAATAGCTGTGTATGTCAAATGTGTCCGGATAGTTGGTTACACGAATCTTGTCATCACGATCGCATGTGATAATGTGCTTCTGATCCGGTGTCCACAGAATGTCGTACACGATGCTCAGGTGACCGAAAAGTAGGCGGGGTGCAGCATGCACGCCGACGCAGTCGTATTGATAACACTCTCCAGTCTTGTCCGTGACCAGTACAGAGCTAGCGTCGGCAGCGAAGGCGAGCGCACTGGAGGCACGTTCCAGCGGGCGGACGGATAACAGTTTGGCACTCACTGGAAAGCTTTGGTAGAGCAGCAACGCCTTCTGACCTGCTGTGGTGACTGCAATCAGTTCCTTAACGCGTGAGTAGCTAAGGTTTACGATGGACACCTCTTGGTTTACACCTGTTGGCGCTTCAATGTCCTCATTGTTCTCCGCCTGCTGCTGTTGCTGCTGTTTCTCTTCCTTGGCCTCCCTGGCTTGACAGTTTGCAAGTTTAAGGCCACATTTTGTGAGGTCTGCCGGCACCTCGAATTCCTTGAACATTTGCAAGTCATGGGGGTTCAGGAACACCACCTTGCGACCGTGTGCAATGACTAATTCAGGATGGGTGTAAAATATTGTTGTCATTTTTTTGTTTTTTTGTTTTCGGTCTGAATCACCGGCTGTGGCGGCCCAATAATGTTGTTATTCAACACTGAAGTCGTCAGCACATGTTCCCCTGAACAAAAAGAACATGTTCATTGTATGCTGAGCGAACTGTAGTTCGCAGCTTGAGCGATCATGGCGCCAGATTGCGATAGATTTTAAATTAATAATCGATTGAAAACATTTGCCAAAATACAAAAACAACTCTCTCAAATGTGACTTAAATTGTTTTAATTCCTAAGAAATTGCATATAAACTAATAAAAAAAAGTATTTGAAAAAAATATATGTAGAGGCGGGATAACTTTGAATACCAGTGGGGCAAGCTGCAACGTGCTACGTGTTGATGCCGATAATCGACTCGATGGAGAAACTCAGTTTGGGTTTCTTTGCCGTGCTGTTGGTGCTGCTGGTGTTGGTGATGGTGGGCGTGTGTGTAAAGTGCGGCATTGATTGATATCCGTGTGGTTCTTGTTGTTGTTTTTGCGCAACAGCTGCCGCTGCCGCTGTAGCTGCAACAGCGGCGGCATTTCCCAATAGATCATAGAAGGCGTTACCAATGACGCTGGCAGGAGCTGCTGCTGCTGCTGTCACTATGCCGGTGGAGCTGCCAAGTAGCGTAGTATCCATGGCGTAGTTCAGTTCCGGATCAGCGAACGCGCGTCGCTTGCGCATGCGTTCCAGCAGCGGCGAGTTGAACGTGGGAAAGCGTTGCTTGTACTCTGCAAAGGAAAAGCGGCATAAAACGGATGAGATGAGATACATAAGTGATAAGTGAGTGGGGGAGGGTGGGTCAACAATGACACGCTGCAAGTGCAGGGGAGGTGTGGTAACTCTTTGATGTCGACTCCATGTCCAAATCCGCATCCAATTGCTACAAATTGCTTTCAAATTGCTGCAATTGCTGCTCCACGGAGGCGACACATGGAGACGAACGCGAGACGTAATCCGAGATGCGTCCAAGTCGAGCCAGACAGCACGGCACCAAGTCGTGTCTGTGGCTGTGCTACTTGGAAACCAGATGGGAAAATAGAAAACCAAGTCAAGTCAAGAAGTTTTTCCGTTTTCACGTATCGATTTACACTGGAAAATTGTGCTACGTCTGACACTTCAAGTGGGTAAAGGGAGAGGGAGGTAGGGGGAAAGGGAGAGGGATAGCGAGAGGAATAATGAGAGGGAGAGGGATAGCGAGAGGAATAAGGAGAGGGAGAGGGATAGCGAGAGGTATAGGGAGAAGGACAGAAATAGTTAGAGGTAAAGGCAGAGGAATAGAGAGAGTTATAGTAATTGCTGTAGAGATAGGCAGAGGCACAGGGATCGTGGATCGGTGTCGAGCACAGGCATCCAATTACAGTGGGCGACTTTTGACAAATTTGTTATTGTTGTGCCCATTTCCTGCACTCATATTTCCCTGCACGGCCAGACAGTCTGGCGACGAGCCAGACTGACCCGTAGTCTGACTGCCTCTTGGTCTGACTGATCCTTAGACTGACTGGCCCTTAGACTGACTGGCCCTTAGACTGACTGACCCTTAATTTGATTGCTTCTCAGTCTGCCTGCCCTTTACTCTGAGTGCCCTTTAGGTGACTGATCCTTAGACTGACCCTGAGTCTGACTGCCCCTTAGTCTGAGTGCCCATTAGGTGACTGATCCTTAGACTGACTGCCCCTTACATTGACTGACTCTTAGACTGACTGATCCTTATTTTGACTAACTTTAAGACTGACTGACCCTTACATTGACGAACCCTCAGTGTGACTGATCCTTAGATTGACCCTGGGTCAGACTGCCCCTTGTTTTTACGTATCTTTAGACTGCCTAATCCTGAGTCTGATTTACCGTAAGTCTGACCCTGAGTCTGACTGCCCCTTAGCCTGAGTGTCCCTATGTCTGACTGCTCCTTAGACTCACTGACCCTTAATCTGATCAACCCTAAGTCTGACTGTCCTTACTTTGACTGACTAAGGGACTAGCCCTTTCTAGTACGCCCTCCTCCCACATGTGTACCTACCTTCCATGGCGGCTGTGATGTGCAGCGTTGACTGTTGCAGATTGCGCAATCGCTGTTTGTAGATGCGTTTCTGTGCGATCAGAGCTTGGCGCGTGCGCAGCGTATTCGCGGCCATCGACTGGCCTGTGTTGCTCGAACTGGGACTGCAACTGGCAGTGGAACTTTCCGCATCCTGTGCTGGCAATAGTTCCTCCTCGCTGTGTGGCTGCTCACTGCCGGCGGCAGCATGACCCACCTCCAGTGCCTCCATGGTCTGTTGGCGTCGCAGCGCCACTTGGGCGGCCATGACACGTTGACGATCCACAACCAGTTGGCAATTGGGGCAGCAACATTCGCGCCAGCGGCAGAGCTTCTTGTGCCCCTTGACGCACGAGATGACGCCGTGATTGCGACAGCGAGCGCACTTGGGTGTGCGCAGCAGGCGACGCTCCTTGCACGTGCTTTGTTGCATGTTGAATGATAGAAGATACGACGGAGAGAGAGAGAGACACGGCACAAGGTAGACGTAGTTAACGGCAGCGCGTTGCGGCATCGACTGAAAGGATGCGGCGCGAGTGGAGCGTATTTAGCCAGACAGACTGGCAGACAGTCGGGCTGGCAGGCAGTCGGGCAGGATCGGAGGCAGCAGTGACGACGGCCACTTGAGCTGATCTAGACGACAGACAGTCTGGCGAGTCAAGTGGTTTGTCTCTCCGTGCTCATGTGCCTGGCGGCTGTATCCGCCCATTGCCATTGGCTGCTAATCGCGGCGATGCGACCAAAAATAGAACATCCAATGGCGGCACAGCTGGCAGGCATCAATGGGAGATGAGCTGAGATGAGTTGAGATTGGAAATTCCCTCGGTAACATATGAAATTCAATTGAAAAACCGCAGAAGATACAAATGTATCTCTATCTCTCTGTCTGTCCGCCTGTCCGTCTGTCCGCACATCCCGTTCCCAGCTGCCAGTGAAAAGTATCAATTTTAATTGCTTTCGCTTTATTTGTATAACAATCTGTAGCATTTGCATATATCATTTACATCCAATATAGATTTATGTATATGTATAGCATATATATATTTGGTATATATAGTATATATGGTATAGTATGTATGTATATATATGTAGGTATATCCGGCATATCTGCATCTTAGGCGTAGGTAATACAAATTCAACGCGATGAAAAATTTCCGACATAGTTGTCGTCGTTGTAACAATTATCGAGTACACAACTGATATATATTCACTTGATTCACTTCGGATTTCGATTATATGTTGATTTATTATTCATTGTTATAAATTTTTTATTTATTTTTTGGCTTTTTTTTAACCGTTTTGGTGCGATTTAAAGCTGCGAGAGTGTAATTTTCTTGATTTTTTTTTTGGGTTTGGTCGTTTTAGTCGATCTGGATTCGTGCATAGCTATAGCTAATTAGTGTTGCAGTATATAGCAAGTATATATAGTATATGTATAGTGTGTAAATAGATTGTGCGAATGGGCAGGTATATACACAGGTGCTCGATAGAGAAAGAGAAAGAGAAAGCGAAAAGGAACATGGAATATGCCGCCAGCGTGCAGGGCTAAATTAATTACTGTGTGTGTTTGTGTGTGTGTGGAGAGGGAGAAAGGGGGATAGTTCCCGAATATATATAACTATATAAAAACCTTTACGTTTATTGTTTTGTAATTGTATTTGTATATTTTGATTATGTTATGTCTGGTAAATAATGTTTCGTAAATGCTTGCAAAGTTATTGTCTTTTGCTTTTCTTCTTCAACTTCTTCTTCATCTTGTTGTTGTTGTTGTTGTCTATAAAACAAACTCGAACTGGAACACAATTGATATATATATATAGTATGTATAATATCGTATAATATCATATGTATGTATATATAACTATTTAACTGCTAATTGCCCACTGAACACGCGGCTCTACCAGAAAGAACTCTAAACGAATTATTTTAATTCCCCGAAACTCAATTCTAACCTCAAATCTTGTATATCTCTCAGCTAAGTCGGGGCTTTAATACCGTGTGGTTCCCAATCGAATCGCATACATAGTATGTGTGTGTATCCGTGTGTGTGTCCGTGTGTGTTTGTGTGTGTTTATCGCTGTGTTTAGCCAATTTTAGATTATTATATATCACATTGATCCAGGGGATTATCCACTTATGTTTTTCTCGATTTTTTATGGCCAACAAGTTTTTAGTTTAATCTTCAAAGAATTTAACAAACATGATTGCCCGAAAACGTTCTCTATCTAGTATGTGTTATATATCATGTATAATATATATATAATATATATATATATATTGTTTCTAAACTCGATTACATGTCAAGTAGCTAGTTTAAGCTGTTTACAGCTGGCTACAGTGCGCTTCAAATGTATTCCAAAGTTTTAACTTTTGGTTACTCAGATGTTCGTAGATATATAGTACTTCCTATATATATTCTTGATTCTTGAGCTATTGGTAAACTGATTCACACACTGTTGCCTGAGCTATACAAATTTGTTACTATCAAATTGAATTGAGTGCTGGAACATCCTTGCAGTTTGGGTGATTACAGATGTTTCGATTTCATATAACACGAGATATATTATTATCATTTTAAAACTAGAAAAATAATCGATATATCTAAGTTGCATCTTCATTTACGGACATACATATGTCTGATCTCCGTGTGGAACCTTTCTTTATGCATAGTACAACTGGATCTCTTTCCCATTTGAACTGCAAGAATATTATCTATAATCGGCAAGCCGATAAACGGTACTTGCTGCAATTCGTTGAACGATAATTATCGATAACTTGTATAAATACTTGATAACAGTGAGTGCTGCGTTCATTATAAATGTGTTTAGTATAGGTGTGCTATATATGCTTCATTATATATCTAGTTAATAGGCTCGATTTGTCCTTTGGTGCGGGGTTTCTTCTTCTTCTTGCTGAGTTGAGTTCGCATACATTCATACATGGTACGATATACATATATATATCTATATACATATATATGTATGTATGGTATAGCGGCGTAAGTAGCATCTGGTTCTTTAGGGGGCAATACTTGAGTAGGAAAAGTAGTAGAAAAGTAAGAAAATGCTCGAGGCTAAATTTAGTAAATGCAACTTGCCAAGTGGAGGGAGGGAGATGGAGAGAGATTTGGAATTGACCTAAGCTAAATGCAATGCACTGTGGCATGTTCATGTAAATACTCGATAACAGTTATCGATGATCAATCTTAATGAATAAGCAATCCGTTACAGTTTTTAATTGATTATCGAAAATCGATCATCAAATGAGCATAAATGAGTATTGATCGATAAACCACATCGCAATAGTGACATTATCGATAACGAACGAGTGACCGATAACGAATGCTAATATTCGATAGCCGATAAAGAACGTGGAAATTCGATAAACCAAAAATATCGACGTCGATATTTAATGATATTTAATATCAATATTCGATATTTGATAGCGAATGTCGGAATTCTATAACCGATAACGAATATTGATGTCAATATTCAATGACTTATAGGCGATAACAAATGTCCATATTCTTGCGTCGCTATTCACTAACCGCCAACGAATGTGAATAACCGAAAGCTGTTATCGAATGGAGATATTTTACAACCGATAACGAATATCGACGTCAATGTGCGATGACTGATGGCCAATAATAAATGCTAATATTCGATAACCGATAACGAATGTCAACATTCGATAACCGATATTCGATAACCGATAACGAATGTGATTATTCGATAACCGATATTTGATAACCGATAACAACTGCTGTTTAGACAATACTATTGCGCTTGGCACTGGCCCGCTGCAGGGTGCTCTGCATGGCCGCCACAACAGCCTCAGCCCCGCCCACAAACACGGGCTGATTGGCGGCCCGTCGCAAGACATGCCACATGGCCACCGGCTTGCGCAGCGAGGAGAGCATCTGATGCCAGTGGCGCAACCCCTTGCCCACGGCACAGCTGCCGGCAATGACATGTCCCAGTGGCAGGATGCCCCCCTGCTCCGTTACGCCGAAGACAGTGAGCCGCAGCTGGACCGTGGTCAGTCCCTGGGGCGGCACACTGAAGATCATCGATTCGTTGAAGATGGGGCAGCGATCCTTGCGCTTCAGCGAGGTGCGCTTCTTCAGCACCTTCTTGTCGTTGTTCATCAGGTAGACCTGCCAACGAGGAAAGTGAATCTCAATGAGAATGGGAGAAGGGATGTAGAGGGATGCACTGCACCTTGACAAAGATGTGCTGCAGCGACTGCGACTGCGACTGGGATTGAGCCGAGTCCGTGTCCGTGTCGAGCTTGAGATTGCGTGCCTTGACCACGACTATGGTCAGGCGCTCCGCTGTGGGTAGGTAGCTGAGCGAGAACATTAGCTCGCCCCAGCGTGCATTGCACTTGCGTGAGTCCGAGAGGGGTATCCAGGTGGTTATCGGACGCGCCATCTCCCCGATCTCCATCTCCGCCTCGCCGATCAGCGTGTGGGCGGGCCCATTGTGATAGAGATGGAACCACAGCGAGTGCCTGCCGTGCTGCCGCTTCAGCCGGAACTGGAAGCTCTCGTTGTACGCCGGCGTCAGTGTGGACTGCACCACCTGCAACATGGAAGTTGAAAGAAGGGAACAGATGAAAAGAACTGCTTCCTAGGAGTGGATGTGGAGTGCTCACCTTGGTCTGCATGCCGCCAGCGTGATCGGGCACCAGATAGATGCGCACAAACGTGTCCAGCGAGTCGAGGCCCATGCTCAGCGGGCAGATGAGTCCCTTCGCCTCCAGCACGTTCACTGTCAGCTCCAGTTGCTCCTCAGCGCTGGCGCTGCTCAGTCTGGCGGGGAAGGAGAGGCAAAGAGAGAGAGAGTGAGAGATAGAGAGAGAATGATTCAATCAGTTTCGTCTGCTGATTGATTGATATTCGATAGCTGATTCTTATTGGCAGTTGAATATGTATGTTCGTTATTAGAAGTCCGATAATAATACTAGATATTCGATAACTGATAACAGTATTGAATAACCGATAATGTTACTCGTTGAGCAATAACGATATACGATATTGAATAGCCAATGATGATAATCGATATTTCACTTACAAGAACGATATTCTATAATAATAACCGATCTTTATAAACCGATAGGCGCTTAACGATATTCCATAACTGAACATGACGCCCTATATTCGATAACAAATAGCAAAAATTATATCCAAAATTCAATAACCAATAATACTATCGATATTCGCTAACCGCTTTTAAATAATCGATAATGATACATGATATTCGATAACTGGTAAAATTATACATTATTCAAAATTAAAATGATGTTTCATATTAGGTAACCAATAACTATGTCTTAGATGAATAACCTGTACCGATTATCGATATTTTATAACCGGCGACCAATATTCGATATATACCCGATTTTTGATAACCGATCAACGATGGACTATAATAAAAACCCGAAAATAATACTCGATAAACGATTTCGAAATTCGATAACCGATGACATTATCAGAAATTTAAATGACAGATAATTAAACCCGCTATTCGATAACCGATGTTGAATATTCGATAATGCTTATCGATATTAAGTAACCGATAATGATACTCAATGTTCGATGAGCGATAACGATACTCAATACTCAGTAACCAATAATATACTCTGATCTTGAATAACTGATATGGAATAACCGATAACTGTACTCGATATTTAATAACCGATAACAACTGCTCCCTCTGCACTTACTTCTCGAACTGCAGTCCGACGCAGAGATACCCCGTGATCTGTGTGTAAGGCTGATCCAACTGGTCCAGGCACAGCGAGGAGGCGTCCGAGTTGACCGAGTCGCACGAGATGGCGTGCTCCAGATTGATGCCCTCCAGCGAGCCATCCAAGGAGGTCTGCGAGCTGTTCCTCCGTCCCAAGCCGAGGCTGATGCTCGACTCCTGGCGCAGCAGGGATCTGCCAAAGCACCAAGTGGAGTTGCCATTGCCATTGGAGTTCGAGTTGGAGTTGGAGCCGCCATGTCCATTGGGCAGCTGGCCATTGACCATGCCCAGCTTGCGGAAGAGATAATCCTCGGAGATGGTCTTCTGCAGCATGTGCGGTCCCTTGACGCGCTGCGTCAGGCCAGTGAAGGGATTGTTGGCGTTGTGCAGCTTCAGCAGACGACTCGAGAGCGACTGGTTGGGGCTCTGGTGCAGGAAGGGATTGCCATTGTGCTGTGGAGAGGCAGCAGCAGCTGGAGCAGGAGTTGGAGCAGGAGCTGCCTCTGGCTGTGGTTGTGGTATCTGCTCCGTGGACTCGCAGAGAAAGGGATTCGTGCTGGAGTTGCGTCGCTTCAGCGCCGGCGGACGACGCTCTGCCACGTGCTGCGCCTGCTGCACTGCTGCCTGCTGCACTGGTGCCTGCATCTCCGTGTTCCTATTGATGCCCTGCTGCAGTGACACCTGTCGCTTGGCAATGGGTCGCGGTATGGCGGTGGCCGACAGCGTCACCGATGCCGACGTGGTCAGTCGCGGCGGCGGCGGCGCCTCCAGCGGCTGTGGCAGCTGCTGTGCACTGCCGGCACGCAGACAGGAGGCACGCGGAGGCTCTGCGGGTCTGTGCTCTGTGCTGGGCGAGCTGAGCTCGTTGATTTGGCTGAAGGAGAAGGTCACAGTCTTGCTGTTTGGCCCAGCGCTGTTGGGCGCCGGCGCAGGGCGCAGCGGCTGCGGGGGAATGCTCACGTCCGCCTGGGGAAGGTTCCACAGAGGCGTCGTTGTCGTTGTTGTCGTGGCGGGATCTGCGTGCGATTGCTGTTGCAGATGCAGCTGCAAGTGTTGCTGTTGTTGCAGTTGCTGCAGTTGCAACTGTTGCTGCTGCTGCTGCTGCTGCTGGGAGCGATTGTGATCGTCCTTGTCGATGGTGTCAAAGCGCTTGAAGCTGCCGCTGGTGCTGAGCAGGAACTCGGAGCCGGATTGTATCTGTGATTGATTGATTGTTGATATTGTTTGTGATTGAGTGGTGATTGATGTGGATTGATGTATGCAGAACAAGGACTGATCCCCGCTCGCTCGCTCACTTACGCTGGCCATGTACCCGTTGGGATGGAAGAGCTTGTGCTTGTGCTTGGACAGACCGATCTTCTCCTCCTTGCTCGACCGCATGCGCATCCAGCTGGCGGCACGTGGCCCCAAACAGTGGCACGCGAGCAGCAGGCACAGCACCAGCAGCAGCAACACCACCACCACCACCAGCAGCCCCAGCGACAATGGGTTGCTGCTCTCCATGCTTGGGCTCTGGCTCTCGCTCTGCCTCTGGCTCTAGCTCAGGGAGGAGTCAGGCAGTCAGGCAGTCGGGCAGTCGGGCAGTGTGGCAAGGGGGAAGCAGGCGGCAGGTGGCAGGTGGCAAGTGGCGAAGGCACGCAGTCAGCTTAGTTAGTCTCTCACTTAGTTGCGACAGCAACTGTTGTTGGCGTGCATTGTCCTCGGTATGAGCTGCGATGAGAAGGTGTTCAAGTTGCTTGCAGTTAGTCACTTGTGCTTGCTATCTCTTTCTCTCTCTCTTTCTCTTTCTCACTCACTCACTCAGTCATTGTCTCTTTCATTCTTTCTCTGTCTCTCTCTCTCTATCTTTTTAACTCTCTTTTTCACTCTCTCTTGCTGCCTTTAATGAGTCCGATTGAACTTCCTTTTCCAACTTGTTTTCACTTCTACTTTTACTACTTCTGCTCTCCTTCTATCTACTCCTCTTTCTTTCATACTCTTCCTCTATCTCTATTTTTCCCTATTTCTTTCTCTCTCTCTCTCTCTCTCTCTGTCTCTCTCTCTCTGTCTCTCTCTCTCTCTCTCTATGTATCTGTCTCTTTTCTTATCGTACTCTTTCTCACGCTCTCTTTCCAACGTCCTAATGAACTTCCTTTTTCAACTCGTTTTCCTTTTACCTTTGCTATCCTTCAGTGCTCTATAGCTCTATCTCTCTCTCTCTCTCTCTCTTTTCCTTTCTATCCCTTCATCTTTCTCTTTATATTTTATTCTCTCAGTCTTTCTATCGCCCTTCCTCACTTTCTATTTAATGCTCTTTAATGAGTAAACTGAAGAACTTCTTGTTGCAACTTGACTTCACTTCAATCTTCGCTACTTCTGCTCCATCCCTGTTGTTTCGTCTCTCTCTTCCTCTTTTTTCATACTCCTCTGTCTCTATAATTCTGCATCTCTGTCTCTTTCTTTCTGTTTTTCTTTCCCTTTGCTCTCTCTCTTTTCTCACTTCCTCTTACACATCGGCTCTGTCCGAAGGACTTCTAACTACGCTGTCTGTACTTCATCTGTAGTGTTTCTCTCTCCTTCTATCTCTTGTTTTCACATTCATTCTATCTCTCTCTCTCTCTCCGCTCAACTCTACTTCCACCTCTTTCTCTCTCGCTTACTTCCGCTATTTCCTCATAACACTTCCCTATCTCCTTCCACTCTGCAATCCCTGCTCTCCTCATTGAAGGGGTTTCCCTCCTGCTTCCTCGTTCCTGCTGTTCCCCCTGCTTCCTTCCCGCTCCCACTGCACCCTCTGCTGCCCCTCTTGCCACGCCGTGCAACCGCTTGAGCACGTTGCGGGCTCCACCGCCGGCACTTGGCATAGTTTGTGTAGCGTTCGCATCAAAAAAGCAAACAAAACGAAAATAAAACCCAAATGTTTTCATAGGAAAATGAATGAGATGTGGGCGGGGAGGGGCGGGTCAGGAGCACAGAAGCAGCAGCAGGGGAGGGAGGAGGGCAGTAGCAAGAGATAGCAGTATGAGAGGGGGAAAGAGATAGCCAGCGAGGCACTGACAATTGAGACAAAGCGAAGCTCTCAACACTTTCATCTCGCATCGCCTTACCGAGCGAAGAGTCCACTATCAATGCAGGGGAAGGGAGGGAGGTGAAGAGGGAGGAGAAGAAGGAGGGGGCAGCTGGCAGGTGGCAGTACCTATTATCTATTTCCATCTTCACCTTTTGGGTTGACAGTTTTTGATTGAATTTGTAACCGAAGCCGTTGGCATTGCACACATCAAAGAACGAAAGACCGCAAGAGCGAAAGACTTAAAGACCGCAATGAGCGTCAGAGCGGATGACGTGGCGAAGAAGAAGAGCGAGGAGGAGAGGAGGAAGGAAGGCAAGAAGGCAGGGGAAGCAGCAAAATGATATAAAGTTCAAACTGGCCGCAGAAGAAAAGGCTGCCGAGAAATGATTAAGCAGTTGAAGGAGAACAAAGTGTAGAAAGTAGAAGAAGAGGGAGGGAAAGAGGAAGAAGAGAATACAAAATATACAACAAACTATATGCTATGTATACCTGTACTATATCTGCTATATGTCATGTTATATTCCCTGTTGTTTATCTTGTTATATACTGTATATATTCTGTTATACACCCTATCAAAAACTCTACTATACACATTGTTATATACTTTGTTATATGACATGTTATAAACCCTGTAATATATTCTGTTATATACCCTGTTATATACTGTCTATGTTCTGTTATACATCCTGTAATACATCGTTTTTTATGCACTCATATGAATCTGTTATACACCCTGTTATATAATCTGTTATACGCTTTGTTATATACTCTGTCATATATCCTGTTATATACCCTATTATATATTCTGTTATGTATTCTTTTACTCTGTTACATACTCCTGTTATATACTGTCTATATCCTGTTATACACCCTGTAATATATCCTGGTATATACTCTGTTACATACATTGTTATATATTCTGTTCGATACCGTGTTTAATACCGTATATATCCTGTTATATATCTGTTATACACCCTGTTAAATACTCTGTTATATTCCTTGTCATATACTCTGTTATATACTTATGTTCTATACTGTATATACCCTTTTTTATGCCTTCCTACTAATAAACAAAGATTTCTTAAATATTTCACTACTGTGTTGAGAATACTTTCTATTGCATACCCTGCAGGGAGCACCTTCAAAATAAGTATTTCCCTTATAACTTCTAAGGTTATGAACCGTTCACAATTAAATTTTCAGCAACCATTTAGACCGTTTTATTTGTTGTGTACCCTATGAATGAACATTCTGTCATTAAATGTACGCTTGCAATTAATAAAATTATCACTTAAGGGAGGTGAAAAAGGGCGTGGTCACTTTCTAAAACCTACTTATTCTACGGACAATAAGCAGACACACTGTCACCAATTTGAATGGTCCCAACTCTTATGGTCACTGACTTTAAGCTGTTCATACAGACAAAAAAGATTCAATTGAGGCTGCTGTTGACGCTGCTTAAGAATATATATAATATATATAAGTGTAAACATAAGTTGGGGATGTTGACACGCCTCCTGCTGCCAGTTTACCCCTTTTGAAAGGCAGAAAAGGAAAATCTTTGAGGAAGCAAGAAAAAAAAGGCAACATCAACAGTTGCTCGAATCGAATACTTGCGCCACCAGCTGAGCTCTTACTGCCAGCCATCATTCAATCAATCAATCATACAGTCCCGCAATCAATCAATCAATCTAAGTTTCAAGCAACACGTTACTTTGCATAAATCGTGTTGAATTCATTTTGTTACCAGTTTGGTTTTGAATTTATGCCTACAAACTCATCTCAGGCAGCTCAACGCTTGCAGGCAGTCACACACGCACAAACACACACATATATATACTATACACATACATGGAGACATACTTTATACACACACACATACACCCTCCACTGACACTTGCAAATCACAGCAAAGTGTCGCCTTCTCTTGCATCGCAGCTGACATCATCT
Source organism: Zaprionus indianus (assembly GCA_018904595.1). NCBI lineage: Eukaryota > Metazoa > Arthropoda > Insecta > Diptera > Drosophilidae > Zaprionus > Zaprionus indianus. Next base: position 8,476,301 of record JAEIHA010000344.1, on the reverse strand, counting down.
GCTTGGCAGAGTGGGGGAGGGGAAGGGGCAGGCAACAACCCATTAGCCTAATCCAACGCACACTTAGACACACACACACACACACAGCGCGCGAGGAAGTGACCCCACTAGACTCGCCTCTGCCACGCCTCCTTTTGCCTCTTGCTCGCCTCGCATAAAAGTTGCAGCTGCTTGACGAGGCTGCTCTCTTTTAATTATGCAGCAGCGGAATTGCATCCTAATTAAATAAGCGTTTAATGAGCTGACACCTCACACACACACACACACACACACATACTCTGGCACACATATACAGTTGCATACACACACACTGGCACTCTCCTGCACACACTTGTACACACTGCGCAGAGTTTTGCCATAACATTTTGTTAACCTACTGCGAGGTCATTCCACTGTGCACAGTGTGACAAAGCTGCAGTGCCAATACACACGCACACAGACACACTCAATATACAGAGAGACACGCATACATATACAGACACACACACAGCAGTGGCACACTCACACTGACTGTGTCTTGTTATGGCGCACTTATCAGCCCGCAATGGCAATGTGAACTGCCCTAAGACAATGTTGGACACAAGGGGGGATGTAATGAACAGCTGGTGCAGGGGGAGGAGGGAGAAGGGAAAAGGGGTGAGAGGGGAGCTGAGAGCAGTGAGAGTATCTGATGACCTGCTTTCGGTGCTGGTCCAATTGGCAGTTGCTGCTGCTACAGTCAGTGTCCGAGTTTCGGTCACGTCACAAAGTCAGTCAGGCAGTTGGGCAACTTATCCCTCCCCTCCCCCCACCCCCTCTCTACTCAACACCTTGCCACTGCTGCTCCCCTCTCTCTCGCTCTATGTTTAAACAGACGCACAACTTTCGTCACTTAAAAGCGAAAGTTGTGGCACAAAAAAAGAAAGAGAGAAAGAAACAAAGAAGTCACAAAGTGAAAGTCGTCAAAGATAACACAAAACTAGAGCAGCAAGTGGAGAGGCAGCACACACACGCACACACGCACACACGAACACACTGAGACACACGCACACTGGCACAGCCAATCTGGCTGCACTTGTTCTGCGTTTTACCTTTTATGTTCGTCAACGTTTCACGCACTGAAATGTCTCTTTCGCTTCACTTCACTGACACAAACATTTGCCGCTGGCTACAAAAACAACAGCTCCAATCACTCAGCGACAAGGAGCAACAGCAGCAGCAGCGGCAACAACAACAACAAAAAGAATTTGACAATCGCAGTGCAATCGCGTCGTGCCGCATTGCGTCCCAAATTTATCCGTGCTGGGCGAAATTCCGCGACCAACTGAACTAAGGCGAATGTGTGCCCCCAAAAGCATGCTGCACGCTTTTTGTTATTTTTTTCCATCTTGCCTCGTCTCACGCAGCGTATGCGCAATGCTGCGCCTGCGATTTTCGTTAAGTTTTGTTGCGCTGTATGTTTGTGAGTGTGGTTCTTGTACGCACTAAAAGTGCTTAGTCTGTACTTTTTCGACCTATTCGATGGGTTGCGTTATTGGATGTTGGCACATTTTGGGATAAAGTCCTCTTGCTATAAATATGTGTTTCTCGGTTGCTGACTTTGCTAAAGTCTTAGTGCGTACCACAACCTATGTGGATTGTGGATGCTTAATTGTTTCTAGCTGAACGAAGATGGTCAACAGTTCCACACTCAACTTAATGGAGCTGTTAAATGTGGCACTTGAATTTACATTGCAACGATCTTATTATTTTTTGAATCCTTTCCAGAAAGTATGCAACACAAAATACGCAAACCAGAAGTTATGCACTGAGGAAATCGTTTTGATCCGATGTGTAGCGGGTATATCGCACTCAAGCAAACTGTAGCCTATTTTGCTTGTTTTATTACTTATCTACATATTTATTTATTTTTATTTTTTTTAATTTATTCCTTCAGTGTGGAACGCATTGAGCGGCTCAACTGAGTTCACAACCCAAATGCCAACCATAAAAAAACAAAAGATTTTCGACCTAAACACAACTTGCTATAAAAATTGCTGTCCCAAATAGCTTACCAAAACAGCTTTTACAATTGGCATAAGCTAAACGAAACTTTCGTTAAGCCAAACCTTTTACCTTCGTTCAAAAGCAGAACAAAGCTTTTTAATTGCGTTGCTGCTCTGGTTTATTGACCTTATTGCCAGAGGCTTTAATTTTTTGTGGCAAGATAGAATCGAATAGGTTCCTGTGTGTGTGTGTGTGTGTGTGTGTGTAGAGCCGTGTGCCACTTTTTGTGGGGGGATGGCCTCATCTGTGAAGGTGAAAAAGCTTCTCTCCGACATGAAATTCGCCTAGGAAATGCCCTGTCATTGCTATTCTACTTATTATGTATCTATTGTGGAGTGCCGTAAAATAAGAAAAAAGAAGAATACACTGCGCGAAATGATTGGAAAAAGAAAACAATGTTTTGTTTATCTATTTACTTGGAAAACGTCTGCAATAACTTCATTTTAAATGGAGACTTCAAATTGATTTGTAGATTTAAGTGCAAAAGAATATTTGATAAGTCAAGTTAAATAAATTAATTTTTCAAAAGAAATTTGTCAATAATATGTTTTATGATAATATATATTAATATGCAGAACTTTTGTCTGTTTTATCTTAATTTATCTTCATTTATAAGGTAGCCTTCACATTGTCTACTATTTTATTATAAATTCAGTGTATCAACTCCCATAAACAAAAATAAAAAAATCTAGATTCACATATTCACTTTCATTAGCTTTGTGCATAAAACATGTTTGATTGGGTTCTTAAGTTATTCGACTTTTCTTTATGTATGTTAATCTCTTTAAACTGGTATCTCTTTATAATATTAAACTAAACTAAAACGGAGTTTCTCTTACTAGCAGTGCAGATTGAGTGCTCGTCAGGCATCACTCACAATAATATTCAGTTCTCCGCAAATGATTAATTATGATTCATTATAATCAACAATGATATGCAGCAAGATATGCCTAGACTTATCATTCGCTTATCCGATATGTAAAACAAGGTTGGCAGCTCGTTAAACGAGGCCTAATAGGCCCATAAAGACACCCGAAATACACACTCACTCACACTCGCACTGATTGTGTGCATCAATGGTTCAAATAATAATTAATAATAATTACAAATTGAATTCCGTATAATTTTGCATAAATTAAACGAACAGCTTCATTTGGCAGCGACACCAACAACAACAACAACAACAGCAACAAGAGCAGCAACAATATGCCTATTCATTATTGTATTCACTTTGGCATTCACATTCGTATTAAGTGATTAAAGTCCGAGTGTCTGCGAGTCATTGTCGCAGACTGCACATTAGTTGAGGGCATTAATAATCGTCGAGGGGAAATACCTACATATAAACGAAAGAAAGTTGCAAAATGCTCTCGACAAATTCGATGGCGAGCCCATTAAAAGTCGAATAAATTTATCGATTATAGCAACAACAACAATAGCGATAGTAATATGCAGACAGAGCTGCATTTACGACGTCGTCGTTAATTAGGCAGATGTGCACATCGTCATCATGCATAAATAATACTCAACCCACACAGACAAACACATGCAATATTTACCATCTATGGGCAGCCCTATATACATATATATGTATATATTGCAGATCGTGTTTTATTTGTTTTCATTATACTCGTTTCGCGCATCTTTCACTTTGACCCTTTTTGTCGAAATAGTTTCTGTTTCTGTTTCGGCTTTAAACACCCGACGCGGATTTGCATAATTAAATCATTTAATGTGGTTTGCCAATTTGGCGAATTAAAGATTCAGTTGCGATTTAGGGAACCGAACTAGTGCCTGATGACTGTTAATACCCTGTAAAGTCTTCGAATATAGTAATATACAAAAGCAAGTAATGTATGTAATATAATGTACGTAATATATAATGTATTTTTATACCGTTCAAATACAAATAACCTCAAATCAAATACTAGCCCAAAAAAAAAAAAAAAAAAAATACCCTTAGTAACTCAGCTAATAGTAAAGCCACACAGTATAAATAACCTAAAAATCAAACTATAAACTCAAAAAAAAAAAAAAATAATAAACAAAACTCCTAGTAACTCAGCTAATAGTAAAGCCACCAAGTACAAATAACCTAAAAATAAAACTATAAACTCAAAAAAAAAAAAAAATAAATAAAAAAAAACCTCTAGTAACTCAGCTAATAGTAAAGCCACCCTAATGAAATTCGGTTTCCAAATGTAAATATATTATTGCTAACTACTTCCATAATTTGAAGAACTTTATTCTTTAAACACAAAACTTACGCACTCCCAACTCTTAGCCTGACCTATCCCAGCGCAACAGCTAGTCACTCACTCTCTGCCCTCAACTGGGGCAAGCAAATGCGAGCAGTAATAGCTGAAACCGGTTTGGCTGGACCATCAAATTCGCACAGCTTTTGGCAATGCCAGGGCATAATACCCATTAGCTTTGTAACTCACAGATCTGCAAAATTCGCAAAGACCAAACTGGTAATGGGTAATGGTAATGGGTTTGGTCTCGCTTCAGCCAGCATGCAACAGCTGATGATCGGCGCCCGTGGCATGCATCACATTTGAGTGCCTTATCGGAGACAAAGCCAGGCTGCAAGCCAACCTGGCTTGGCTCTTTGGCCGCCTTGGCATGATTAATTGGGCCTCTGATTAGGGGCAAATTTGAGAGAGCCATGGGATTAAGAGCGACAATATTACGACATTCCCCACTCGAGACACACTCTCTGTGTGTGTGTGTGTGTGAGTGTGTCTTGCTGACAACTTTCTGACTTTCGAATGGTATATAGTTGGCATGAATACACTCATGCACTCATGTGCCACTCGAGTGCAATTAACTCAATCCCATAATTCACAATTCCCGAAATGATGTATAAAACTTTAATTATACGCACATTTCTATGGCACCGCATACGTAATGCATTCGATACGCTATCGAAGGCAAATTGTGGATGAATTATTCGCCAAGTGATTCCCCGAACTGAACAAGTAGTACTCAGCATTGTACGTACATAACATAAGTGCATAAGTATGTATGTGTGTGTATATGTATCTATAAACAACCACATTAAGTCCACTACAGATGCTGTGCAAAAACCTTTTTGACTTTTATTTTATTTTAGTATTTTTGAAATCAAAAATATGTATAATTTATAATGGTAGTAGGTATACTTACAACTCCTCTCGATCTAATTGTTCAATATACCCTAGCATAAGGTATATTAACCCCATGAAGTATATATATTCTTAATCAGCATTAATATTATACCTTTATAGAAATACTTAATTTATTTCGTCAAAATCAGTCAACTATATGGTACGGATCAGTCAGAAATGAAGTTGTTCATACAAGAATTGTAAATGTTTTATTCAGTTTATATATCTATTACAACTTAGCTGCTTATGTATACATAAAAAATGTTATAAAACTCTGTTTCATTATATAAAACTAGCGTAGGAGCAATCTATTTATACTGCAGATAAAGTCTGTAAGGGTATACGAACTTCGATGGTAACCTTTCTTTCTATTTTCCATTAGATTAATGAGAAATATTTGTTAAACAGAAAATGTGTGAAGCAAAACAGAAGCAAAACTTTTTGGTTTTTTCTATTCCCTCAAAATTCATGTGAAAGTTTGCAAACTTGCGATGAAATTCGCACAAAATTAAAGAAAACCCAAAAGTGTTAGACGCGCAATGCAGCCCGACTAAGAGATACCCTGTAAGTAGGAACGAAGGTTAAGCCTTTTCTGCATTGAGGCAACGGAAGCTGAGTGGGGAGAACTTAAAAATAAAAATATCTCTGCATTTTTGTATAAAAAACTAACTATCTACAATATTTATGTATTTATTTATTTATCTATACAAATATATTGTGTCTAACTTACTAGCTCGAACTATATATCTTTAATGCATGAAATTAACTATGGTAATAATCTATGAAAGATATGGAACTAAATTTTGAGAACTCAGTTGCCAAGATACTATTCAAAAGTTATACATACAAAGATATACATTCTATACATCAATTATTATATATTCATGAACCGAATCATGTTTGATCGTAAACAGTCAATTTGAGGTTCGATTTATTAAATACGGTCTCATTTAAGTTAAAGTTTACCTTATACCATTCAACTTACGAGATCTTCATGTACATGGCGACTTCCAGAGATGCCACAACTTTAATTCCATTGCTGCGTTTCGGGTTTGCATAATGACAGATTAGCTTTAGCGGGTCGTGAACTTGTTTTTGGGTTCACCACAGCATCGCATCTGCATCTGCTTCTTCCTCTTCTGCTTCTGCTTCGTTGTCTTCTCCCACTTCTTGCCCACTCTCCACACATTTCACTTTGGCTAGGGATGCCGTATAAATACGGCGAACGAGCATGCTATCCATATTAGTAACCAACTAAGCCTCAAGGTTTAACCTCATCCAACAAGAGCTAACGCTGAACCCAAGCAGAACCGACAACAAGATGAAGGTGAGTCCCAGTTGCCTGCGTGACATACACGGCATCCTTCAGCTCTGCCATCTTTCCAGGTGTTCGTTTGCCTTATTGCCTGTGTGAGTCTCGCCCAAGCTGGCTTCCTCGGAGGCGGCGGCGGTGGCGGTGGCAGCGGCGGTGGCTGGTCCTCTGGCGGCGGTGGTGGCTACTCCGGTGGCGGCGGCGGTGGTTGGGCCCCTGGCGGCGGCGGCGGCGGTGGCTACTCTGGCGGCCATGGCTCCGCACCCACCATTGTCAAGGTGATCCACGAGGAAGGACATGGACACGGCGGCGGAGGCTTTGATCATGGTCACGGTGGACACGGTGGCCACGGACACGGCGGCGGTGAAGTCAAGATCGTCAAGGTGATCCACGAAGAGGGACATGGACATGGCGGCGGCGGCGGCGGCGGCTTCGACATTGGCCACGGACACGGCGGCGGTGGCTATGAGCAGGCTGGCGAGGTCAAGATTGTCAAGGTCATTCAGGAGGCTGGCCATGGCGGACACGGTCACGATCACGGTCACGGACATGGCGGTCACGATCACGGTGAAGTGAAGATTGTTAAGGTGATTCACGAGGAAGGCGGCGCCATCGAGCATGGACACGGTGGATACAGCGGCGGCGGCGGCTACGGCGGCGGCTATGGCGGCGGTCATGGTGGTGCTGAGGATGTCAAGATCATCAGCATCATCGGCGGCGGCAGCAGCGGCGGTGGTGGTGGAGCAGGTGGCTGGGCTGCTGGCGGTGGAGCTGGTGGCTGGGCACCTGGCGGTGGTTCCGGCTGGGATTAAGCTGCTCCACAGACATCCACATGCACCCCACTCCTACTCCCACTTCCATCCACTCCCACCATGTGATTTGCCGTGGCAATCGACTCACCTGTTTCTGTTGTACGAGTTGAGCAACGGCATTAGCCTTGTAGATGTTGTTACTATATCTGTATCTTCGTATCGTTAAGTTGTATTTTTTTTTTCGAGTATGTGAATTGAATAGTTTATTAAACGTACTCACAACTATGTTGGAAACCAAAAACCAGAGCGACGCATCATTGCATTGAGCCCGCGGGGACAGCCTCGTTTTGTGGGTTGAGACCTTGGGGAACCCGAGACGGAGTGCAGAGCCCTGCATGGGTAGCAGCATCATTAACAACGCGCTCAATTGAGCCAATCAAACAGTTAATTGATATTTTGTAATCTTAATAATCTCTCATCCAATCATTATTCATTATCATCTGCCCCTGCTGAGAGTTCGCAGACCAACTGTCTACAAAAGTCAAGGAAATCTCTTTTTGATTCATATCAAAATCAATGGAAACTGAAGAGTTGAAGATGATGGGGAAGTCTTCTTGGTAAGTCATTTGAGTCATTTGAGTGGCACTAAAGAGCACTGACTGAGAGCAGACATTAAAAATCCGACAAAACGCAACAGTCGGGTAGCACCGACAGTAAGATGCCCTTGAAAATCCTCACAAATACTCTAATAATTCCTTTCTTAGGCAAAGACTTCTGCCAACTAGTGCTTTCTCACTCTAACACGCATGCAAAAACTAAAGCATATCAGAAGGGGCAGGCAAGCAATGCTGCAGTGAAATGGTGACTTGAATAAATTCTGTGTTTATTGTACGATCGTCTTGAAATTTCGAGGATATATAGGTATTTTAGTCTGCTTTGTATATGTTATAGTCAGGAAGTTGTACCTTTTATACGACGCTTACAAATCGACTTTTAAAATTCAATGATTGATTTGCGGAGAAAATGGGCGTGGCACAGAACATTTGAAATGAACTTAATCTGCTCGTTACATTCGGGAACCTTCCTGTCAAATTTGGTATCTCTAGCTCTTACACTCATCGAGATCTTAGTGTTCATACAGACATACAGGCAATGAACATGACTCTTTCGTTTTTGCTGATGATCTTTCTTTCTGCCGCTACTCCTTGTACATGTGACAAACACTTGCACAAAGTTGGTATACCCTTTTTGCCAAGGGTTGAGGGGTGTTAATAGAAACTAACCTACCTAACTAACTAAGTGAATCTACTGAGTTTATAGATACCCTACACAGAAGAAGACTTTGTTCAATTAAGTCTTTCATGTCTAGATGACCTTGGCTACATTTTAAAGTCTAAAATAAATTATAAAGTAAACAATCCAACAATCAAGTGGCCTACAGAATATTAAGAGTGTTTTGGACTCAGAGACAAGTAAGGTAGAAACAAGAAGATGAAAGGAACGAAGGAGGCCTGAACTCATGCCCGAGATACTACAAATGGAAATGATACACCTTAACCCGATAACGATAGCACGATAGCACGGCAGCACTCATCTGTCAGCCAAGTCGGAAGCTTTGATTTAAATGTGGCCCATTAATATTTTGCCATGCAGTGAAAGGCGTCGACCAACTTAATGCAATATATACCATATATGTGGGTCTAATATAATATTATGTGTTCGCCTCTTCTACTGACCTCCACTCCAACTCCAACTGAGACTCCGCTCTGCGTTTGTTTTTTTGTGTTTTGTTTTTGTAGACTTTTGTGTGTGTTTCTTTGCCCCTCTTTGTGTGCTGCATGCATATTAAGTTAATTGAATAAGTTATGAGATCCCGCAGACATAATGGGAGTATGGTACGGGAGTGTGGTACATATGTACCCATGTCTACGGCTGTACCTACGCTTAGCTGGCCTAATTTGCGGCTAGACTTGCAAATGCTGAAAACTTTCCGAACAAATTTATCATTTTGTCTGTTCGAATGTATGAGAGGGAGAAAGAGCGCGAAGGTTGTGCAAAAGTTTTTAAACTTAACAGCAGCAATTCAAGCGAGTAAGTTTTATAAATAAAACTAGAGGGGAAGACAATTGAAATAGGTGTGCGAGAGAGAGAAGAGCAAATGTAAAGGAAATAAAGCTTCAACATCTATTGAGATGATGGGAGTCAAACTTTGTTTTAAACTTATCTGGAAACTTTAAACAATTGTAGCTCTCTAGACAAGCTGAAGAGTCTTCACAGAGGTCAAGATATGAACAACAAGTCATGCCACTTCAAAATGCAGCGGGTCATTCAGAGGTTACTTAAACATTTTCAATAGTACTTCTTTAAGTTATGAATGTTTTGCAAGCTCACATATTACAGATTTGTTGTTTCATTTTGTTTATTTAATTTACAGGTTGCACAATTCGATAATCAGCTTCAAATGAGGGGAACTACTTTACACTTGTGTGTGTGTGTCGGCGCTGTGTAAGAAGTTTGTTTGTTACACACATAAATTAGAAACCAGTTTTGGGGATTAGAGGCCGAAAACTTTGGCTAAGGGTTCGAGGTTCGAAGTTCGAATAGACCCAAAAGTGAACCCTCATCAAAATATACTTGTATATTTGTATGCTATTTGTAGTTTTCGAAACTGAAATTGATATATTCTCTCAGTAGCAAATTGCATAAACCGAGACTCGTCAGACAGCTCATTGTGTTTCGTTTATAATATTTTATATTTATGTTATTTGCTACGTAACAAGAGTGCCCACTGATTATAGGCTAGACACAGTCTCGGGTCGCCCCGAGAGACAGACAGTGGCCGAAAACTTGAGGGCGAGATGTCGTGACTGCGTGAGATTGGCGAGCTTCCGTCTGCACCAACGTAGAAGAAGAAGAAGAAGAAGACGAAGACAAAGCAATTAACGTGGCGAGAGAAGACGGGAAAATTGGCTAGTCGCAGTCGCAGTTGTAGTCCACGCTGCCATCCGTCAAGTGTCGAAGCGAAGGCCACACCCCCCCCCCCCCTCCCTTTGCCCTATGTTACCCGAGGCTCTTTGGGCCTCTGGTCTCGCAAGGCAGTTCAATTTTGTGGGGGCCAACAATTAATATGCATGCCGGGTGACCCCTTCGAGCATCGTTGGCGGCGATACATTAATCGAAATTGAAACAAAGCGAAGCTCTAGCGATGCCATCGAAGTGCCGCAAAACGGATACTCTTCTCTGTTGGATTGACTATAGAGCAAAAGGTGTGAGAAAAACTATAGACTCTCTGTTGAAGTTGTTATATGTTGTACTATCTGTTAAAATACATTAAGCAGAAGTTCATTACTTTATGGTTCAATAGTCGTCGTACTGTTGTTAATTGATGCATATTTACCATGAATAAGAAGAAGAAAAAAAAAAAAAAAAATTTACCATATATTGTAGCATATGTGGCTATATAAATCATATAACATAAGAGCAGAGACATAACTAAACTATTCTTATAATATACAGTGCTGTATCAAGAAGAACACTTGTAATCATCATAACTTCATCAATTTGATAGATTTCTGCACATAACAACTCTTTAAGCTCTCTTTCAGGCTCTACATACCTTAGCTGCCCTGGTTGGTATCCCATTCATATCAAGAATTAAATATCACTCAATTCTAATCATCGTATTAATTTCCACGAAAAATAAAATTAAAAAAAAGAGTTAACTAAGTTTATAGGTATTTGTTTATTTTTCAATTTCAGAACTTAATAGTTTTGATATGCATTGAGTTCTTCTCTTGATCTTTTTAATATGCTTAAAAGTAAACCAATTTAGAAAAGTAGCAGTTCTTTTATGATCTGTAGTTACACATTATGTCTCTATAACTATATCGTTATTTTCAGCTAACTGGAGGTCAATAATTCGGTTAGAATTCACAATGAAGTTTATCATCTAGTCAAAATATAACCCTTAAACAAAGAGTAAGCTAAAAAATACTCATATTACCCAAATAGATCGTTTAGCCATTTATTTAAATCAATATTAAATCTCCATATTTATCTCTACATTAAATCTTTATGTTGGATATATATATTTATGTATCTAGATTATATATCTTTTCATGCAGCTGCATCTAATTACTTTAAACAATATTTATATATTTAATCGATCTTTGTGTTTGCATCTCTATATTATTGATCTTTACATTTATGTCTCAGTATCTCCTCATTCTTTCTCTTGATACTATCTCCATAGTTTCTCTCTCTACAATATCTCTATATTTATATGCCAGTTAATTAGCCAGCTATTGTAATAAGCATAAATAAATAAATATAGTCCCCACTTAGGGTAACTTTTCTTATAGCAACCATGAGTTGCAGGTTGTTAGGTATCTCCCTCCCCCCTGGGGTTTAAGTCGCTGTTAGATTTGTTTTTTTTTTTTTTTTTTGGAACAGTTGAAGTGGCAGACACGGCGCCTTTGTTATGCTGCTGGATATATACTTATCTGTATCTATATCTGTTTATATTATATATACTGTATATATATTGTGTTTGCTCTAAGTTTTGATGTATTGCATAACGAGGTGGAGTGGACTGGTTACGACTGCGTAGACCAGCGACCAGTTGCGGGTGAAGAGCGAAGACCAAAAAGTGAAGATGAAAGAGCGCACATTGAAGACTGTAGAGGGGAGGGGGTGTGGACTGGTGTGGATTGTAAGATTGTTAGATTGTAAAGTGGAGCTGCGTTTGCCGGGGGCGTTGGGGCGGGGCCCGTTGCATGGGCTAACTTTTTGATGATGGCATAATCCGTTCGGGCGTCGCGTCGCGTCGCGTCGCGTGGACAAGCAATTAGAGTCTCATGCATTAGCATACAGTTGTGGCCAAAAGTTGATGTACCCCTCTGCATGGGCCTGAACCGAACTGAACTGAACTTGTTGCTGTTGCTGTTGTTGTTGTTGCTTTAGTGTTGCTGCTGCTGGCAGCATAAAAGCAACTGTCTGCACGCTGCAGTGGCACAGTTGAAGCTCAGCTCTCGTCGCAGTCGCAGCGCTTCACACCTCGCACACACACTCTCTCTCACACACACACACTCTCAGCCTACCGAGATGAAGGTGCGTCCTCGAAATATCGCAGCAGGAGTTAGCGAATTTCGCAGTCAAGGCGTTAAGCCTTTTCTATTTTTTTTTTTTTTACATTTTTTTTTTATCAATTATTAACTATTAATTTCACAGTCAAAGTGTAAAGCCTTTTCTGGCTCTTCTAATTTTTTTTTTTTTTTTTGGTAATTATTAATTTCATATTTTGACTTTTCTGGCTTTTTGAAATATTTCCAAAATTTTTTTTTTTTTTTTTTTTGTAACGAGAGTTTTATACTCTACGAGTGTTGCTACTTATAACTTTAAGTGTTCATGTGTTTCGCGAAGTGTCCTTACAGTACCCCCTCTCTCTCTCTCTCTCTCCCCCTCTCTGTCCCACAAAGGTTTTCGTCTGTCTGCTCGCCGTGTGCAGCATGGCCCAAGCGGGCTTCCTTGGCGGTGGCGGCAGCGCTCTTAGCTCCGGCTGGTCATCTGGAGGCGGTGGCGGTTGGTCGTCTGGCGGAGGTGGTGGCGGCTATGGCGGCGGTGGCTACGGCGGTGGACATGGCGGCGGCGGCGGTGGCACCGTGAAAGTCATCAAGGTCATCTCTGACGGTGGTGCTGGCGGCGGTGGCTACGGAGGCGGCTACGGAGGCGGTCATGGCGGCGGCGGCGGCGGCTGGTCCTCCGGCGGCAGCTATGGCGGCGGTCATGGCGGCGGCTATGGCAGCTCTGGCAGCGTTAAGATTGTCAAGGTCATCTCTGACGGTGGTGCCGGCGGTGGCGGCTATGGAGGCGGTCATGGCGGTGGCTGGTCATCGGGCGGCAGCTCTGGTTGGTCCTCCGGCGGCGGCGGCGGTGGCTACGGCGGTGGCTACGGCGGTGGCTATGGAGGCGGTCATGGCGGCAGCTCTGGCAGTGTACAGATTGTCAAGGTCATCTCTGAGGCTGGCGGCAGCAGCGGCGGCAGCGGTGGTTGGGCTCCTCAGGGCGGTTGGGCCCCAAGCAGCTGGTAAACCCAGACTAGCTACAGCTCCAGCTCCGACCCAACACGTTGTTAAATGTTTTTTTTTTTTTTTACCTTCTCTTCTATGTTTTTCCCGTTGAGCCTGAACTCAACTTGTAAATACTCATTACATTAAAAAGCTATCAAACAAAAAGCAAATGGAAGTTGTTCAATTCGCAGCTCGATGCCTGGGGGGGAAAGGGGGAACAGCGCGAGATTCGTTGTTGCAGCTGTCGCGGGTGTTGTAAACAGAGACAGTCTGTTAATCGAAACGAGACGAGGTGTATTGCCGGGGGAATATGCTACAGCTGACCAGAGGTGAGAGCTGCTGGGGAAGAGTTCAATAGAAAAAAATGTTGCAAGGTATTGAAGGAGATGAGAGCAGAGGGAGGTGGAAACAAGCAGGCAATGCCTTGGCAAACAGTGCCTATAAAATTACACAGACCCACAAGGGGTCTAGACCTTTAAGTGACCTATTCTGTAATATGTATTTAAGGTCGCCATCTCGTCTATGCGTAACCTCAAAACACTAAAAAATCTTTGAATGAACCCTCAAAAGATATAGGAAATTTAACTGCTCGTGCGATATGTGTGTTAACTTGTATATTGGCATTCTTAGCCCGATTCCAATGTCAAAATTTACACCTTTAGGTTTCGACTTAACCTCAAAAACAAGAAAAAATTTGTTAAAGACTCAAAATATGATGGCGGATTGTGTTGCTATATGTTCTTCGACCTTTCCAATGCAAGTCTCCAGTCTAAACTTGACTATCATATCCTATTTTTGAGCTAACCTAACAAATATATAGGAAATGTCCAACATTTAGGTTGTTTTTATCCTTGATTAAGGTATTCAAGTACACTTTCTTATCAAATTTTAATCTCATGTAAGTAAAATATTATAGAGTAAAGGTAAAATATTAATATGCAAGATAACCCTGCATAAGTTGCTTGCTTTTAACCTATTTCTCAACTTCTGCTGACTCATGCATACCCTGTAGCATTTAGCTGAGCTGGCTCTTAGACTCCTTCCCAAGTTTGCGCTTGCACTTTGCCCGCCTACCTCGAAAACAAACTGGGGCAGGTCAGTCAAGACTTGAAGACACCTTGAAGCTGTTTGAGAAACGCTACAAGAAGAGCATAAGGGCAGGAGCGCAGGGAAGGGTGGACTGTGCATAATCGAGTTGTTTTGCTTTCAACAGCGCTTGCGAGTGCCCCCAGCTCAAAGTCGCGTGGCGCAAGTGAGCAACTGGTGGAGGTGGAAAGTGGAGGTGCAAAGCGGAGCTGTGCAAAGGAGAACATGTTTAGACATGCTCATGCAAAAGAAGGTAGATAGCGAAATGCAGAGGACTAAACCGTCAACAAAGAGAGCAAGGCCGGGGAAGGAGGAACCTCTCGTTGGGGCATGCAACATTATGGAATGCGCAGCCCAAGGTTATTGCAGCATTGCATTATGATAAATTATGACACATTATGATGTTCTCTTTGTGCTGCGAAGCAAACACATCAAGTGCTGCTGCTGCAAAGGTGACTGCCACACTGCCACACTGGCACACTGGCAGTTATTGCTATGGCCACGCCAAATGACTCAGCTCAGAATGGAACGAATTAAGTAGGAATACTGCGCGAAATTTCATTCCATCAATCCGTCATTCCATCATTGTTCCCCCCCCCCACCCAGATGCCGCAGTGAAATGAGCGCGAAAAGGGAATGCGACTGCAGATGAAGCCGAGTTAACTGTGACTACGGTACTTCTCCTCTTGCTCCTACCCGACGTACTTGTACTACTGCTCCTCATCATCAGCCTCCTTCTTTTCGTGTTCCTCTTTATCATCCTTATTTTCCTCATCCTATTTTCCTCCTCCTTCCTGTTCATTGCCCTCCTCTTCCTCGTACTCCTCCCACTCGTAACTTCCTCTTTCTCATAACTATACCAGCAAGGGTAGAAGGGTATTATAGCTTTGTGCTAACCGAAAACGTATGCAACAGACAGAAGGAGGAGTGGCACATCTCACAAACTATTGTATATATATTATTAATCAGCAAGAACAGTCAAGTTGATATAGACATGCTCGTCTGCCATCTCTGTGTTAGTCCGTATTTAAATCTAGAACAAATGTTTAAATATTGCACGCAGTTTAAGTTTGTTTAAAACTTTGTCCACGCCCCCTTTCGCCCCCCGTCAATCGATATAAACCAATTTCCACTCGTAGTTTTAATGCAGAGAAGTTCATTTTTTGGTAACACAACAACTATCAAAGCTCAACTGAACTCTGCAAATTTGGTTGCGATCGCATAAGTAACATAGAAGTTGTTTAACAAATAATTTTAAGGAGGTACTGATTTCCACTCCCTGCAAAGTATGCAACACAAAATACGCTAAACATAAAAGTTATATATTTAAGAAATCATTTTGGTTTGGTGCGTAGCGGATGTATTAAAGTCGAACACACTCCTTCCTTCATAGACAGGTGCAACTCTTCCATGTCTTCCATCCACAGTTCCTTCACTTCCTCGTCCTACTCGTCATTCCCTTCCCCATCGCTCGCCTCCTCCTGCTCTCCATCGTTCTCAGTACTCGGTCTCCCAGTGGGTCTCCGTCTCGAGGTTGCGAGTCTTTAATATGGTAAGTTGCACAAAGGGCGCAAAGTATGCGCTATGCGCGCTGCACGACAATGGCGCTGGCATCAGTTGCAGGTTGCAGGTTGCAAGTTGCAGCTGCAGCATGCAGGCAACATTTCAATTATCGTCGCTCGTCGCTCGTCGCTGCAGCTGGACAGCATCAAAGCTTCCTCCGCTAGGAGCTGTGTCAGCTTTGAAGCCCACGAAAAGCTTTCAGTCTCGGCACTCAAAGCTGAGCCCTCGACTGATTGCTCTGCTGCGTACAGCAGCAGCAACGAACAGGGGGGGGGGGGGACGGAGCGGAAGGAGTGTGTTGTCGGTTGCACAGTGGCGCCATGTCAGCCTGGGACAGGGAATCAAAATCATAGCCAACTCCCATACGGTCCTCCCCCTCCCCTGTTCCTCCCCCTGGGCAGCTGCGTGTAAATGTCAAAGTCAGAAAGTAAAAGTGCCGAGTCATCGCCAACAGCAGCAGGACGCACCCGAAAAATGCAACAAACATTCGAAATATGCCAAAAAAGGATTCAACAAAAAGAGGCAACCAAGCAATTCGGTTGCGTCAATCAAAAAAAAGACTTTTAAATTATATTATTGAAATGGAAATGGAAATTGAAATGCTATAAATGATTTGTCACCTGCAGAATGACTGGCTAGATATATGTACTATTTATACTTGATATGTGTATAGTTATGTACCTATGCTTAAGTGTCCTGCATGAATGCATTCAAGGCAGTACCCGCTTCAAAAAAGGTCTCAATCAGCAATTAAAGTTGCAATCGTAGTTATTTAATTATTATAATGAGTAATGAGTAAGACATGAGTAAGAATACAGAATTGTTTCACTGAAATGAAAACATTCATGCAGAATTATAACATGTATTGTATATATATGTATGTATATAAACAGATTGTATAATTTATATGCCTTGTACACACCTGTTTAAACATATACTAATGCAAATATCAAATGCAGAAATTAGCTTAGCCCACTTTTTCTCTCTTTTTTTCTCTGGCAACAAAGTTACACAGAACTCGCTTAAATTGCATTTGGCATTTGGTTAATGAAATGAAAAAGTTGCAACATGCCGCATGCCCCCACACGTATCAGCAGAGGAGATTATGTTGCTATGTCAGCGATGCCGGACTAACTTCAAATTGCACGTCAAGTGCTTAGTGCGAGGTTAAACTGATTTATGGTCAAGGGATTTGACATTTGATAGTTCCCGTTGCAGTGAAGTTAAGTTATCGCGAGAGAGATACGAGTTGACTTTACTACCTGCCCTAGTGCTCTAGCTAGTATCCGTTAACATGGCCTAACTGGCAGTTAAATGTAAGGATTAACTGGCAGTTAAACATAAGGCGCTTCAATGATAGAGATACTTAAGAACTTTGGTGGGAAGTAAAGTCATGTATTTGTTCCCTCAATTTAACTTTACTTAAGAGAGAACTTTTTTTTAGGTAACTTCATTATAAAACTGTGCTGTGCTAGCACTTCTTAAACAATTAACCAGCGTTTGAACAGACACTTCTAAAGTGCATGTGAAGTTTAATATGAACATTCACGAAGCAGTAGAAGTTTGCAAGAAGTGAAGGAGGAGCATGAATGTGCAAGTGAAAGTGATGCTCAGGCCAAGAAACTAGAGACACTTGAAGCGCTGCCCAAGTTGCCCCACTGCCTGCCTCACTAAATGGGTCAAAAAGTCTGGCCAACCAATTAGCCATAGCAGGGCGAAAACTTTGCCTAAAATAGATGGAAAAGGGGCTGAAATAGAGAAGGAGGTAGAGGTTGCGGAAGAGGTGAAGATAGAGGAGGAGGTAGAGGTAAGGCTAGGCAGGGACTGGAGCGGAGACAGTGCTGGAGTTAGTGGCAGGAACAAGGGCTATGCAGAGGTGTAGGAAGACAAGGCGCAAGGGACAGTAGCACTGCCATGGCCAGGGATAGAAACAGAGGCATTTCCTTGGCATCGTCAGCGGCGCAGCTCATTAACCGAAGCCGCTGCATACTTTTAGGCTGCTCACCTCAGCACGCTGACCCCACGACAGCAGCAGCGTGCAAATTTATTACGTATACGCAACGTATGCGTGTGTGCATGCGCCTGTTGTTGCGGCAGCTCCAGTTTAGCGAGAATAACTCACTTTTGACTTGAATAGAGCTATAGAGCAAGCACATCGAGTAAACAAACAACAGATGTCTCCATGTCACAGCCCAGATATGCCTGCGATATGTGTGTGCCTGTGTCTGTCTGTGTGTCTGTCTCTGTGTGTGTGAGCCTCTTTCTGTGTGTGTCTGTCTCTGTGTGTGTGCCTATACGATATCTGGAATGCAAAATCGACACCAGCGCCGCTTTCATTGTCTGCGTTGCCTATAAATACCGCCAAGGCACGCGGGCGCATCGCAGAATCGACGCAATATCACATGCGAATACTTATAACACACCACGGCCACACCCACAACGCCCACATGACTGGTCATCACGCCCACAGTAGCCGGAACTATTGTCTGCTAGTCTCTGTCGGCGCCTGCACGCTCCTGATGCTGCCGCCCGCGGCGAGTGCCCAAGGCTACTGCGATCCCTCCCTCTGTCCGGCCGGAGCACGGCATGTTGTCTGCGGCAACAGCGGCGTAAGTAGCGACACTATAGCGGCAAGTGGGCAGGGGTTAGGAGGCAGGGAGCAGAGGGCAGAGGGTATGGTGAAGAAGCATTTATCGCCCCAAAGCAGCCAGAGAGTAACATACTTGCAAAACTCATTTCTATGTTTATCGCTTTTCCCAACCACACAGAGCAATCGAAATCTGTAAAAACTTGCAGAAACAAGCGGGAATAGACTAGACTATGAGTTACCCAGTAAAAATAATGAACTTGCTGAGGGTATAAGCGTTGTGGCCAGTAATTTGCAGCGCATCTTGAGAAGTATCTCTGTAAACATAAAGTATAATATATACTTTCGTTATCATAATCAACAGTGGAAGGCGAATCTAGTCATGTCCGTTCGCTTCTGTCTGCCCGTCTATATATTTGACTGACTGTCTTCTCGTTTGTCTGTCTGGCTGCCGGTCTGCCTACCCGTCTGTCTCTTTGTATGTCTGTCTGTCTGTCTGTCTATCTGTCTGTCTATCTATCTGTATGTCTATCTGTGTCTATTTGTCTGTATTTCCGTTCATTTGTCTGTCCATCTGTCCGGACGGACAGATCGTCCGTCTGCCCATCCGCCTGTCTGTCCAGTTGCCATAGAAACAATCAGCCCAAATAAGGAATAATTTGTCATATAACTGAACTAATCAATTAAACCTTGTCCTATGTATACTTTCTTGACTCCATCAAGATCACACAACTTTATACTACAATATATTTTATATAGCAACAATCAGTTAGAATACCATAAATTTTAATCTCTTTGTTTCGGTAGCGCTTTGCGAGTGGCTGCTCGGGTGAGTTTGTGCCGATCGATGGGCATATTCCGCTAATTCTGCAGCTGCACAACGAGCGCCGCAACCTGATCGCCGGCGGCGGTCTGAGTGGCTTCCCCAGTGCGTTGCACATGGCCACAATGAAGTGGGATGCAACGTTGGCCCAGCTGGCTGCATACAACACGCTGCAGTGCACCATGGCACACGATGCTTGCCGCAACACGAACATATATCGATATGCGGGGCAGAACCTGAGTGTTCTCTTCACGCGTAGTGGGGATATTGGCGACTATCTGCGACAGCGTATTGCAGCCTGGTTTGATGAGTATCGATCGGCGACCAGTGCCGATGTGGAGGTGCATCGACCACGTGGCGGACCGTAAGTTGCTAGTGCTTTCGATCGATTATCGATATATATCGATTTCAGAATGCTTTACTTTCGCGATTCATAGTGTCATCGATAACACAATACAATCCCGATATATATCGATATATTTCCTTTGATACAGAGTCACGATATCACGATACATACTTTACTTTAGCCAATTACAGTATCATCGATATATATCGATACATTTTTGTTGACAACAAGTCATGTAATCGATACCGATATCTATATATTCATTTTGTCACAGTGTCATCGATATCACCATACGTTCCTTTTGCCATTTACAGTATCATCTATTTACTAGTTTACAATTCAGAGTTTTATCGATAAATCGATACATTGCTGCTTTCAGTATACATTTTGCTGCTTACTTACCGTAATCAATATATCGATACATCCCCTCTGCCACATACAGTATCATTGAATTATTACTCTGCATTTCAAAGTATCATCGATTTATCGGTACATTTCTTTTCCCATTCACAGTGCAATTGGACACTTTACGACTATGGTGAATGAGCGCAGTGATCGCGTTGGCTGCGCCATTGCCCGCTATACGGATGCTATGGGGGTCAGCGGTACGCTCCTGGCCTGCAACTATGCAGTCACCAATGTGCAAAACAATCCCATTTATCGTGCTGGGCCACCAGCCTCCGAGTGCCTGAGGGGTCGCAATCCGAACTACACGAATCTCTGTTCGACTGACGAGGTCTACAGCTACAATACCTGGGCGGGCTGATGACTTCGCAACAGTGCTGCCAATTTAGCTATTTTCCCACTAGATTCCACTATTGTGTTGCCTGCGGGAATTATAGCTGTTTTATAATTTATTTTGTTTATTGACAACTCGATTTATCAGTAATTTTCTTTTTATTTTTTTTTTGATTAAACGCAACAGTATCGGTAGTGCAGTGCACGCGAAAATTATCTGATCAGACTACTTATCGGTTCACTGTCGTTCACTGCTTCGTGGATCGCACACATCCGGGACACAAATGGGATCGTGTCTCGGAAAACGAGAAAAGACAATTTAACGAAGGCAGTTTTTTGCACTTTCAATTTGAAATTGCGGCCAAATCTGAACATATAGCGATATGCAATATTTTCCAATCTCTTCAATAAACAAAACGCAGGTTTCCAAGCTCACTTTGAGTTCCTCACGCCATGTAAAGGGCTCCAAAGTTTTGCCCGTTTTTTTCATTTCCACTCACTTTTCCCCGCCTGGGAAGGCGGAGCGACGCAAAAAAACACTCAATTTCCCCTACAACCAAATAAACATTATTGCTGACCCCCTATTATTCCTGTCCCAAGAATTTGTATAAAGCTTATTCGGTACTTTTAAAATTCCTTGTAGAAACCTTCTCTTGGGTATTCATAATTGCCCCGATTTGGGTAATAAAATATCCTACTGAACATCCCGCCAATATCGTAGGTGCAAGCTTTCAATTTTTATCCGTACTAAAAAGGACTTTACTATTTCCCCAAGGTTTTTTAAAAGCTAAGTGAAGTTGAAAGGTATTTATTTATTATTTAATGTATTATGTACTTAAATGTCCTAACACAAAAGTAATTCTTTTTATCCCTTTGGACTTTGCAGTAAAAGAAATTTTTTGATTTAATGCCATAATCGGCATGGGATATTTTTATTCCTATATATTTCTTGTAAGGAATTTATGGAGTTCAATGCTATAATAATAACCCACTTGTGCCATTTGTATTTCCATTGACCTATGATGCGTAATTTGAGTGGCGTACTTTGTTCAAATTGCGTTGCAGATTTAACATTACAATAATTACCCTGTCACTTTTGATTCAGATACAAATTCAAACTCTTGCAATGTGCCGCCATTTTGCACAGCATGCAGCTTCTGTTCTGTAATGGTACAGCAAACAGCTTTCGTGTGGGAACATGTGAGCTCGGATTTGAATTAAAATGCAAGCTATGTGAGAGAATCATTAACATTAAATAAATAAAATTGTTTCATTGTTGGTTATTCGCAAATAAAAAGGCCAATAAATTAAATCGTACAATCGGCTAGACTGTGAGTCAGTGGGAGAATAAAAGAACGATCGCAGAGTAAGTGGAACTAGAAATTAGAAGTTGTGGGACGATAACAAGTCGATTACGATTTGTATTATAGGAAAGTCGTGATAACAGTTTTCTCGATAAACACAATTAATAATTTTTCTGTTATCTTTATTTTCCGCTGACCAATTCGATTCGCAGCTGCTGTAACATGAAAAATACAACAAATCGCATTATTATTAATCCTACAAAATCACAACTCCACTATGGCTACTGCTCGAGCAGATTGCGATACTCGGCCAGGAGCTGCTCCTCCTGCTGCAGCGGCAGATCGAGATAATCCTGATCGTTCTGCTGTAAATCGGCATGCAGCCGCTTGTACGCCTGATAAGCCTCGACTTCCTCCTTGGCCTTGTGCAGCACAGCATCGATGAGCGACCCCGACACCGAGGCGCCCTGTGAAGTGGATGCAGTTGCATCACTGCCAGCACCGGCGCCACTGCGAGCCAATTGGGTGACACGCTCGACCGTCTGCAGCAGCTCCTCCTCGCTCTGCATGGCCTTGAGCAGAAAGTCGGTGGCCTGCTCCAGATTGTTGCGAGTGCTCTCTAGAGCAGCACGTGCCGCTGGCTCAGTGAAGCCCAGTTGGAGCAGTGCAGCAAGCTGCAGGTTATCGGCACTTTCCGTTTCCGGCAATGTGGCACGCAGCTCCGCGGCGCTTGAGTGCAGCAGTTCCAGCTATGGGAGAAAGCAGGAATTAGGTCAAGTTGGAGATCAAAGCAGTCATTGATTCGACCACCTACCGCTCTTGGCACATCGTTCTTGGTGCGTTGCAGTGCTGCCGCCGCCAGGCGACGCTCGAAGCCCATCTCGGTGAGGGTGCAGACACTGCGTGGATTGACCCAGTCGCTGTCCTGGGTCGCCTGCTTGGCATAGCGGCGATGCATGGCCCGCTCGGCCTTGGAACTCTTGCGAGCCTCCGCCAATTGTTTCTTGCGCTGATGGATTAGCTGCACGGCACGCTCCACATCACCCGAGCTGGAGCGCAGCGCCAGTCTGGCCTCAGCCACATCGAAGCCCATCTCTACCAGGAAGACCAATTGCTCGTCATTCACCTTCAGCTCGTTGAGCACAGTAGCTGCCGCCTCGAAGCGCTCGTAGGCGGCGTCACGTCGATTCTGATGGAAGAGCACAACGCCCTGCAGCAGATGCAGACGCATGATGAGCGCACGCTCTGGACAGCCGCGTCCCTTTAGCGCATACAGGCGACAATAGTTCTCGCCATAGCTGCGAAGGAAGCTGCGCTCACAGATGCCCAAACGGCGATCCGCATCGGGCAGCTGGGAGACATTCTTAAGGCATAGATAGCACCAGACAATGTCTAGGTTGAGCAGCGCATAGTTATCGACAGTCTCGAGGAACTTGGAGTTGCACGAATTGAAGTGCTCGTCCGCCTCGAGCAGCAGCAGCAGTGCCTCCTCGTAATCCTCACGACGCATGGCCGAGCGAGCCTTCTCGCAGTATCCCATGCCCATGAGCAAGGCACGATTCTCGGCAGGCGGCAGAAACACCGGATTGCCGTCCTGGTCCTCCATCTAAGTGAGGGAGAGAAAATGGAAGTGAGACATGGCTATGTGAAAGAAGGCTCATCACTCACCTCCATCAACTGGTTCTTCGAAGAGGCCACCTTCTCCACATCAGCCTTGATCTTGTTGATGCGCTCGTGCAGTGCCCCAGTGCGATTGTCCCCCTGCCCGCCAATGATGACGATCAGTTGTTGATTGTTCTTCAGCTGCTGTGCTGCCAACGTGGCATTGGGGGCAATGATGCGTCCGGCGCAGATGCACTTTACATGATTGGGATCGCTTACCTGCAGCTTGGTGGCAATTGCCTGCTGCAGAGTGGAGCCCAGCTCGTTTAGATCACACTTGATGTCCAATATGTTGATGGTGCCGTTGCGATTGTCGATGCGGCGCACCTTGAACGTAGCCAGGCCCGTCTCGTTGAACTCCCGCCTGGCTGCCAACTTGCGCAGTGCATTGTCCTGCAGCTCAGTGAGGGCGCACTTGCAACGCGTTGCGTCGATGCTGAGCTGCGCACTGTACTCGTTGGCCAGCAGCTGGAACAGGGAATATGATTAGCACGCAGCTAGCACACTGGTTCCTGGTTTTTCCCCCTCCCGCACACTCTTACCTCAATTGCTGCTTCAATGCTGCCAAGTTCCTCGGAGTAGTAGGGCTCCTCCCACAGCTTGACGCCTTGGGATTGGAGCAGCGCACGCACTTGGTTGAATATGTTATCAATTTGTGACATGAGGAAGCGAGTTTGCGTGACTGGCTGACTGAAGATGGGGGAAAATGAAAGATGACTGCGCACGTTTTCCGTTCAGCCTATCGCAACGGCGATTGTGAAATTCAATTTAATGCAAACAGCGACAGCATACACGACAGCTATAAGCGACACGTCACAAAGAGGGTGTAGCACATCCAAAGATATATATTATCATCATTAAATTTATTTCACACCTATTTATTTACCTCACAGTTGTTGCTCTCCTTTGTTTTGATTGAAATAATGCGTTTTTGTTTTGATTCCAGTGGCACTATCGATACGCACAGTATTTTCATCGATTGCCACAGCAAGAAGTTTTTTGATACCGACAAAATTCAATTTGCATTAATTTCAAAATTTACTTATTCAAACACACACACATGCACGCAACAAACATGTTATATGTTATGTTATATTTTCTGATAGTTTTTACACTGGATAACTTGATCGCATTACAAAATATATTTTGTTTGTTTTGTTTAGT
This sequence comes from Zaprionus indianus, assembly GCA_018904595.1. Taxonomy (NCBI): domain Eukaryota; kingdom Metazoa; phylum Arthropoda; class Insecta; order Diptera; family Drosophilidae; genus Zaprionus; species Zaprionus indianus. Next base: position 8,451,722 of record JAEIHA010000344.1, on the reverse strand, counting down.
TTGCGATAGCTGTTTAATCGAATTTGAATGACAATATATCGATGACGAATGCAATCAGCTTTTGTCAGCAATCAAAGACGTTGCAGTCAATTTTGTTTTGGTTTTTAAATTCATTACTGCGTTCTCCTTAGTTCCTTTCCTACGTTCTATTTTGACAGAAACAAAAACAAAAATAAGAATGAATGATTTGAAAAAAGAATGATGCGGATCATAAACATTTATTAAAAATGTATATAGTATCATATTCTAACTGGCTGCAGACTGCACCTGCTACGTTTCGGTTGAGTGCGTCCAGCCACCGCTGCCGCTAAGGGTCGGCAGAGGCAGAGGCAGCGCTTCCTTTGCTGTCAAAATGTCGGGACACCTGACGGCCCCATAAGGGTGGTTCGTCGTGGACTGCAGCTTGCTGACCCGCGGTGCACACTTATTTACCAAACGGTGACAGTGCCGGCAACATCAGCAGCAACAACAACGAATAAGACAATAACAGAAAAGAGGCACAACATTGAAACAACGAAGGCAAACAGAAAGGAAAACAAAACAAAAAAAAGGGAAAAATAACATAGAAAATTATTATGAGAGTATTTAAAGCTGAGTCTGAAACTTAAACCGATGCGCACCAAATTGCAAGTGTTAAAAATAAAAAATCGAAAAAAAAGAACGAAATGAAATCAAAACAAAAGCCAACTGCTGCTGCCGCCGGCAGCCTCAGCGCGCGTCCACAGCAGCAGCGCAGCAGCAGAGGAGAAGATGACTCAACTAGGAATTGGCAGCGACGCGACGCAGCGCAGCCGACGCAATGCGAACGCGAGCGCAAGCACGAAGCTGCACGCAAAGAGAGAGAAGCGCAGGCGCAGCTGCGAAGGAAGTCGACAGTGACGCCAATCCGAGATAGAGCGAGACAGCAACAGCAGCAGCATCAGCAGCAACAAAATCAGTCGAAAAGCTCATCAAACACTGCCGCTGCCACTGTCGGCGCTGCTGCTTCTGCTACTGTCGCTGCCTCTGGCTCTGCAACTGGGAGCTCGGACTCAGTGGACGAGGCTGCGCAGCTGCGACTGCAGCTGGAACACTTGGCGCAGCTGTCGGAGCACGACTTCGAGCGGGAGTTCCGCAAGTGGATGGCGCAGGAGGGTGTCGAGGGGAAAATACAGTCACATCTACGTAAGGAGCTCATGCAGAGCTTTCACAAGACAGCGCTGGGTAATGATGCACTTGCTCCCGCTCCTCCGCCTTCTCTAACATTCTTTTCTCTTTGGCTAGGTCAGCTGCTGCGCAAGGCATCCACAGCGTCGGCGTCGGCAGTGCCGTTGACGGCAACGCAGAGCAACTGCCTGCTGCTGTCCCCCATGACGCAGGCGCTGCACACACTGGTCGCTGAGTTTCTCTACGTGCACAACTGCCATTACACGCTGTCAGTGTTCTGCAGCGAGACGCCGCATCGCCACACGCTGCCGGACTTCGAGGAGCGCAAGGAGTTTCGTTTCACCTCCGACGAACTGCAGCAGGTGCTCCAGGTCATGCTCGGCGAGCAGCCGCCGCAGCAGCAGCTCAAGCCTCACGTGATGCGTCTCTATGACGAACAGCAGCAGGATTCGTTGTTGCTCGACTGCTTCAAGGCACTGGCAGTGCCCCCCTCTGTGGCCACGGACTGCACACAGACGGCTGCCACACTGTGCCTGCAGGTGCACAGCGACTTGGACACCAGTCGCCTCTTCCAGGCAGAGCGGGAGCAGCTGCTTGTTGCCGGCGAGGCACGCACGCTCTATGTGGGCCCGCGTCTCTCGCAGTCACTGTACGGCGTGGAGCAGCAGTTGGGGCAACTGATGCGGCACATGCGCGATCTCTGTCGCTCCTGTGCGCCGCCCGTGGAGATCATCTCACAGCCGGCGTTCGAGCAGCTGCTGCAGCAGGAGCTGAGCGAGCGACAGCGACTGGAGACGCCGTTGCCAGCGGGACAGATGGCCACCAAGCTGCCGGAGCAGTACCAGCCACAGGCGCAGGCGCAGACACAGTCACAGTCCCAGCTACACTCCCAGTCCACGTCCCTGCCAGGAGCAACAGCCCTACAACTGCCCACGGATGGGCTGAGTGCGGTGCCCAAGCTGCCGCATCTGCATGCCGAGCAAGTGGCCAGTCTGGCCATGGTGCAGCAGGCACTGCAGCAGTTCCAGCAACAGCAAATGCCCCACAGCGTGGAGGCGGCGCTGGAGCGCATGGAGCTGTTTGTGGGCGAGCTGGCGGGCTGCATACAGACACTGAGCAATGTGCTCAATCTGGCCATGGAGCAGGAGTATGCTGTGGGCAGGCACAAGGGTTTCAAGCTGGGCTACCGCGAGGGATTCGCTCACGGGCACTTCATGGGCATGCAGGAAGGGGAACAGCAGCAGCAGATGGAGAGGATGCAGCAGCAGGAAAAGATGCAGCAGGAGAGGGTTCAGCTGCATAGCACGTCCAGCCAGACCAGCCAGAAACCCGCGCCAGTAAAGCAGCGATCGGTGATCAGTCAAACGCAGCTGACGCGTCGCCGGCACAGAGGCACCAGCATGGATCCTCCGCAGTCAGCCCAGCTGAAGGATGCAGCGTGCCAGACGGCGCCAGAGCCAGAGCCACCGCCGCGCAGCTACGAGCAATGGATCTATGAGATGCTGCACACGCGGAGCGGGCAAATCTTTCTCGAGCGCGTCGAGCTGTCGCTGAACAAGGCGCTGGATCTGCAGAAGCAACGTCTGGACGAGCTCTACAACATCAAGCTGCGGCATCATGCCGAGCTGCTGCGTCTCAGTCGCAGGCAGAACTCCTGGCGCGTGAGTTACAACTCCAACTCCTTCTTTAGCAACTCCCCTTACTTGACCACCTTCTACTTTAGCTCCTCCTCCATCATCACGTCCTTCTTCAGCGCCTCCAACTCTCTTAGTCCGTTTCCTTGTCTTCTCCTTCTGCTACTACTTCTCCCACATCTTCCTCTCTCTCTTCTTCTCTTCCTCCTTCTGTACCCTCTCCTCCTTGTCCTTTTCCTCCTCATCCATCTTCATCCTTTTCCCCATCCTTCTCTTCTCCCCCTCGTTTTTTCTCTCCTCCTCTTCCTACTTCCTCCACCGTCCCAAATCCTAGCCAGTTTAATGTTCATTGTAATCCCTTCTCCAGGCACTGTGTCGTCATGTGGAAAAGGAATCCCACTCGTTGGAGGCACGTGAACTGGTGCAGAAGATCTTTCGCCTGCTGGAGCACTACGAGGCGCATCATCGCCAGCTGGCCGAGAAGATACAGCAGACAGAGCAGGCGGCGGCGCATGCGACACGCATACAACCAGTGTGGACAGACGACTCCGTGGTGCCACTCACTCCCGAAGCCCCGCCCTGCCCCATGACGCCCATATCCAGCACCAGCTTCACAACGGACTCACTGCATCGAGCAGCTGCCACTGCGTTTGTTGCTCCACCCACAGCACCGCCCCCGGCACGCCCATATTCCTCTCGTTCCGCTGCTGTGCCTCCTGCTCCAGTTCCAGCTGCAGTTGCTCCTCCAGTTGCAGTTGCAGTTCCAGCTCCAGTTCCAGTTCCAGCTCCAACTGTATCTTTTCAACTACCCGCCCCTCATCCGCCCAAGCCGCTCATGCACCACGTGGCCACCAACACCGTCCAGCTCAGCCCCGAGCCTCCACTCCGAGTGCAGCCTCCCCCTCCTGCCCCGCCCCCTGCGCCCAGCTTCAATGAGGCCTTGCTCAGCGCCAAGTAAGTACAGTCAGATCCTCAGTACCTCGCCAGCAATTTGCCACTAATTACCTTCTTGCCACACAGGAGTCGCATGTTGCAGCTGGAGCAGGAGAGCGCGCTGCTGGAGCAAAGCTTTCTCAGCTATTTGGAGCGTGAGCGCGCCCAGAAACAGCGTCACAATGTGCGCGCCCGCGAGCGACTGCAGTTTCAGAGCACCATGGACAGCTTGCGGGACTGGAAGAAGTCCAGTGAGGAGCAGCAGCAGCAGCAGCAGCAGGCACCAACAGCAGCGGGAGGGGGAGCAGGAGGAGGAGGAGGAGGAGGCGATGCTGAACTGGAGCTGGAGCTGGAACTGCAGCTGGATGCGGAGCCGGATAGCTACAAGTTCACCAATGCCATTGCCGAGGCGCGTCACAAGTTGCTCTCCAAGCTGCAGACGCCTGTCCAGACACAGATCCAGGCGCAGTCCCAGCTGGCGCCTTCCAAGCTCATCGAGTTGGATCAGGTGCAGAGCGAGACTCAACTGCTGCTGCACCGCGTGGAGGCGACACTGGCGCGTGTCTCCAAGCCGCCCAGTCTGCAGCTGCAATTGGAAATGGAAATGGATCCACTAAGTGCTGGTACGCTGGAGACATCGCCGGAGCAGCTGGGCGATGGCATTGCCAGTCGCAAACTGCAGCGTTCCATGGCCAAGATGCAGCAGCTGTTTGGCTACCAAGAGGAGCAGAAGCAACAACAGCAGCAACTGCAGTCCAAGCCCAAGCAGAAGCACCTCTCCACAGCTGCACTGCGTCCCTGGAGTGCACCCATTAGCAAATTGCGGGCCAGCTTCCTGCACTCGGCGCGTCCGCACACGGCACCCAGCAGCCTGACGGACATAGTTAAACTCCCTGCAGTTGCTCCAACCAATTTCCTTGGGCTGTTGGACGCACTCAGTGATGGCAGCGACACCACAGCCAATTCCAGCAGCCTGACCAGCCTGGACAAGCATCTTACGCCGGGTGTGGGTGAGGTCTATAGTCAGTTGCTTGGCCAGGCTGGCGTGCCAACACCATCCCCTTCGTCGGACACTGGAACCTCCAGTCCAACGCTCTCGCACAGCCAGGAGTTCTGGAGGCGCATGAATCTATGATCCGAAGTGAATCTTCGTCGATTTTAGCTTTGTCCATGCAATAAATATTGATATATTACTCCGATTTCTATTTCGTTGCAATTATTAATGAATGTTGGGTAAGACAGAGTAAGGCTACATTAGGTTAGGTTAGGTTAGGTACAGTGAGGTTAGGTTGGGTAAGGTTAGTTAGGTTAGGTGAGGTTAGGTTGGATCAATGAGGTTAGTTAGCTTAGGTTAGGTTAGTTGAGTTGGGTAAGGTTAGATTAGGTGAGGTGAGTTAAGTTAGGTTAGGTAAGGCTAATAGTTTTAGGTAAGGTTAGGTAAGATGCATTAAATTTGGCATGAAGCTACCTGCAGCACGTACTCAACTTTGGGTGGCATAAAATACCATTTGCCACGCCCATTTTAAACAGAAAAGTTTCAGTAGATTACTCGATTTAATATTTATATGCAAACTTTATGAAAAGAATCTTAGATTATGAAAAAAAAAGGAGGTTAGTAAAATAGGTAAAGGGATACATCGACTGTAGCATCAGCTGCAGGCCCTTCTAGTAGATATATCCACCGTTGGAGCCGTATTTGGTATCCAGGCCGCTGCTGTAGCCAGTGGTCACAGCTGGCAAATAGGTGCGCGAGGGCGTGGCATAATTGGAATACTGTGGCACGGTGTAAGCGGATGTGACCAACGGGTAGCCAGAACTGTAGCCCGATCCAGTGCTGGTATACCCAGAGTTGTAGCCCACCGAGCCAGGGTAGACCGAGTTGTAGCCTGAATTGTATCCCGAGTTATAGCCCAATCCCGAGCCTGAGCTATAGCCCAATCCCGAGCCGGAGCCCGAGTAGTATCCACCGCCGCTGGAGTAGGCGCTGCCCGAGTACGAGGGATAAGTGGAGTAAGAGGGGGAGGGTGGTAAATAGGTGCGCGATAGACCCAAATGGGAGACATCGGCGGCACACAGAGCCAACGAGGCGATCACGGCACTAATTATGGCAATGTAGTTCTGCAGAGAGGGAGGGAGAGAGATATATGTAAGCTCTGCAGTACCTGAGTAAGTAGAATCCCAATTACTTTATAGCGCATTTCTTCTATCATACATTGATCATTATTAAGCTGGATACCCTTACCCCTCACCCCTTATCGCGTCCTTCTCCCAATACTTGCCATGTTTGGATTTGATTTCCGTAAATATTCCTGCTGGGCTGCTGCGGGGGATGCTGTGTTGTACGCTCTGGGATAATGTTGCCAATCGACTGTTGCTTGCTGCGCCTGCTCTGCGATGTTTTATACTCTTCAGGCAGATAGAGAGACCTATAGACAGACCTGGCCATGTGTGTTGGGCGCACAGCGGAGATTTTTACAACTGCAAAATACTCATTACTCAAATCCGAACCTGAATCACTTAGAAATACTGTTTAGTTATTGTTGTTGCTATGGCTGTGACGGATCCCACGATCCCACGACTCATCCGGCAGCAGACACAGGGACAGCGAGACAGACAGACACCCAAGTGCGAGGAGAATCCAATCCATTTGTGTGCGACGAGTGCATTTTGGTAGTTTTATTTTCTGCGGTTGTTTTTTTTTATGACCCTGCCACGCCCGAAACTCCCTGCTGCTCACGCCCCATCTGCTCACCTTCTGTTTTGCCTCTCTGGCCCCTCTCTACCCCCCAACATCGTGCGAAACATCGTCGCGCGCTCTTTTTCTTTAATTATACAAATTATATTTTGTTAAATCTAGCTCTGCTTGTGTCTCCAGTTGTTTTTTCCCCAATTTCGTTAAGTGCCCTTGTTGCTTTTGTTGCTGTTCTCTTTGCACTGTTCGTGTCTGCTTTATGACATTTCGCGGTTGCCGGTTTAACGCTTTGGTCTCTCGTATGAGTCGCAGCTCATAAATCTCTCGTTATTAATTGTTGCGGGTCCGCAACAACAAAGACGGACACGTCGAGTGCAGCCTGTGTTGTTGTGATCCGGGACTGACTGACGACACCTAATACAGATACAGTTACACGTCACTTGATGTCCAAAAACATTGATTGAATGCGGGATTTGATCATTAATCTAATGGCGAATTCAAGTTTAGTGGTACAATGAATTCGCCCCGCTCAGCATGAGCTTATAATAGAAAAATACCGCGCTACCTGCAGTATTTTGATCTCAATAATAGTCGATTAACAATTTTGAATACTTGCGAAAACTATCGAAATAGGGCTGACACACCCGCCTGTAGTGATTAATAAGCAATATTTCATTAGCGGTGTTCCTAATGCAGAAGTAAATTACAACTTGTATTTTTTTGGATAATGCTTATAAATTTGTAATTACTTATACTGTATAACTTAAACGCCATGTCTGCTAAAACTGCAATTGTGATAAAGTTGAATTGCAATAGAATTCAAAACCAACGAAATATTCTTGAGATGTTGCCCAATGTCTAAAGAAACTTTTAGCAGGTGGCAGCACTGTCAGATGACGCCAAGTGTAGCTGATAATTGTAACGAAGTGCAACTTAATTGCAGGTCGCAAGATTTCAATAATCCATTCTTGAATTTAAACGAATATACGAAATGGGCGATAAAATACCTGACGGAAGCGATAATGCTTGTAGCTACGATCTAGAAATACCTGATCAGCAGAATAATGCTCCTGTACCGACTGATCCAAAGGCAAATGGCGCTGGCATAGCTGCGGATTTGGAAAAACAGTTACAAATCATAGCTCAACATTCTAATAAAGTAAAATGAGAAAACTTACCAGTAATAAATATTGTTCATACATATATTTTCTAATATCTTATTTACAGAATAATGACACAAATAAATATAACATAGTAAGATCTATAATGATGGAAAAGGTCCAACTGCTTGTTGATCTCACTCATCCCATTAACTCAAAGTTAGACATTCTAACTAAATTCGAGAAAATGCAAAAGAAACTATTGCAGCAATTTAATCAATTGGTGAACTCAAGCGCTGATTATCTTAAGGCATATAATGTACACTGTGAACAAGCTATTGTCACAGCAAAGGATGCACTTGGATCCAACACTGAATTTGATCAATATGTTCATATGGTGCGTTGTTTGTGTTGAATGAAAATAATTCATTATTAATTGTGTAATTTTCTTTAAGGACTTTGATACCCTATTAAGCCAAACAAAAAATATGGACATCCAAAGAAAACAACTGCAGGGAGCAACTGCTGTAATGCGGGATCAGCTTGAAATAAAAGTACATCAATATCAAAAGGAATATGCTTCGGTAAGGAGCGAGACACAAATATTCCAAAGATATGAAATGGACGCACTGTAAGGCAACTAAGTAAATAATATTCCATAAATAAATTTCATTACTTATGCATTAATCTTTCAGTGAGACAGTGGAGCAAATCAAATTTGATGTCCAAAGCCGTCGTCGTAAGGGAACTCCTAATAATTGATGAGAGCTAAAAACCACTTTTAAAGCTTTGTTCTTCATAATATTGAATAATTTAAATAAATTTAGTTTCCGTTATTAACTAATTTAAAATGGGAATTCAAGTTTCATAGTCAAAATATGTTTTACATGAAATAAATTATTAAATAATAATAAAATAATATATTTGAAGTACATTAACTTTAGAATAGTTCATTTTAACGAAACTGACGCAGTGCGTGTTCAATTGAACTATTTTGACGGATATGGCAACACCACGTTCGTCACATTGGCACGCAGTCGGCAATCAGCTGTGAACTTTTGTTATCGAAAGTGGACAACTTCGCTGGCTTTGAAGATAATGGTCCGTTGGCCATTAGTTTATTAGCTTTAGTTGTGAAATTCGTTAGATATTTTGTTTATTTTTGTAACACGCCGGCATGGACGAGTCCTCAAGACAACACATTGACGACTGTTTCCTGCGCACGCCCAACGATGCGCGCACAACGTGAGTATTGCCAGCAGTAGGCTTGGCAAACAAGCTACCGTTGAACAGGGATTAACAACCCGCTTCATCATCTCTCAATCTACAGGAATGTGCAGGCGGCGCCAAAGTCAGTGCAGGACAATACATCCCGTAAAACAGAGTTACATGTTTTGCGGCTCAGCGATGAGTCACAGCAGCTGACCATGGACACGTTGCGTGCCATCCACGGACCCGATTTCAAGTTGGACGACATTAGCAAATACAAAGATCGTGGTCGTGGCGGTCATGGCATCAAGCATGCCTACTGGGAGGATCGGGGCACACTGCAGGTGCAGAGTGTGCAGGGAGTCAGCGCGACCACAGCCAGCACTGCCGACGATGATCGACTGCGACGCTATGCACTGCTCAAACTGGAAACCTATGGCTTCCATGCGGTCCACTGTCTCGAGGCGTATGAGCATTGCGACCATGATACGGAGGCAGCGTTGCTGCTACTCTATCGACGCTATATGCGTGTGCCCGCCGAGGAGCAACCGGCGCTGGAACCCCCCAGCGAACAAGAGCTGCTGGACATGCGTGCCGACGAGAAGGAGGCACTGGAATCCATCTACGATAGTGCCTATGAAGAGCGTGAACGCAACAGCGTATGGAATCTGAAATTCAAAATCGATCACCTACTTGCCCACAGCCCCTCGGAGGTGCGTAAGGCGCGTGAGGCCATCACTGCAGCGGCAGCTGCAGAACGGCAAGCTGCACTGGACAAGAAGAAGAAGGCGCCACAACGCTGTCGCAACTTCGATCGCGATGGCACCTGCAAATTTGGACCTAAGTGCCGATTCGCTCATGTGCCGCCACAGCCCGAAGTGTTGAACACGCCGGAACGCAAGCGACTCGAGAATCTGGATGAGAATGAGAACGAGCTGTGGTTCCACATTGAGGTGCGTTTTCCCCCCGGCAGTCGCTATCCATACGAGGCACCTTTCATCTACTTGAAGACCACCTGCCACGATATTCCGCACGAGCTGCGACTGCGCTACGCACGCCACTTGTACCGCGAGGCACGAGAGATCTGTCGCGATGGCATACCATGTGTGTACAGCATCTGTGAGCTGCTGCAGACAGACGAACAGTTGGCTGGCCATCTGGACACAACACGCTTTCCCTCGCCCAAGCGATCGCTGTTCTATGAGGAGCCTGCAAATGGCGTCGATGCCGATGCCAATGGAGATGATCCAAATGGCAAACAGCAACGTCCCACTCACTATGAACGTGGTCAGACGGCACGCAACGATGGCGCCGGTGGACAGCGCAAAAATGCCGCCGACTTGGCACGTGAGAATCGTCGCCTGGTGCAGCTGTTCAATGAACGACGACGGGATGAACGTTATCACAAGTTGATCGAAGCGCGGAGACAGTTGCCCGCCTTTGCGGAAATGGAACGCATACTGGGGCTGATCGACAGCTCTCAGGTGGTTGTCATCTCTGGAGAAACGGGCTGTGGCAAGAGTACGCAAGTGCCACAATTCATATTGGACAACTGGTTCTTCCAGGCACTGCAGTTGCCGGCCAAGGCTGAGGTGCCGCATGTGGAGATCATTTGCACACAGCCACGTCGTCTATCTGCCATTGGGGTGGCGGAACGTGTGGCTGCCGAGCGTCTGGACAGGATTGGACAGCTGGTTGGTTATCAGATACGATTGGAGAACAAAATCTCGAACAGCACGAGGCTTAGTTTCTGCACAACGGGCATATTGCTGCGTCGTCTGGCCTCCGATCCGTTACTGGGGAATGTCACCCATGTCATTGTCGATGAGGTGCACGAACGCTCTGAGGAATCGGACTTCTTGTTGCTCATACTCAAGCATATCTTGCGGGAGCGCAAGGATCTCAAGGTGATACTCATGTCGGCCACATTGAATGCTCAACTCTTCTCTGATTACTTTGGTGGTGCACCTGTACTGGACATACCTGGACGCACATTTCCTGTGGAACAACTCTTTCTCGAGGATATACTGGAGCTCAGTGATTTTGTCATGGAATGCGATACGAAGTACTGTCGCAAGCTCAAGAAGAAGGAGCAGGATGTGCTGCTCATGGAAATGGAATACGCGGATGTGCAGGCATCCGGTGAGCCGCCTGGTCAGAAGATCAAGGATGAGAAACTAACGCTGCCAGAGACGTATCTACGTTATGCGGGTAAGGATAGACGATTCTCCTGTTTTCTCTTGAACTCATTGTACTCCGCTTCTTCACAGACTACAGCAAGACTACCTGCAAGAGTATCTACCTCATGGAACCGATGATGATCAATCCGGAGCTCATTGAATCAGTGCTGAAGTACATTGTGGAGGGAGAGCACGAGTGGCCACGGGAAGGAAGCATATTGATCTTTCTGCCCGGTTTTCAAGAGATACAATCCGTCCACGATGCTTTGCTCGATAGTTCGATATTCTCACCACGTGCTGGCAAATTCGTGCTCGTCCCTCTGCACTCGGCACTTTCCAGCGAAGATCAGGCGATGGTCTTTAAGCGTGCACCGCCAGGCAAGCGCAAGATCGTGTTGAGCACCAACATTGCCGAAACTTCGGTGACCATCGATGATTGTGTCTTTGTCATCGATTGTGGCCTGATGAAGGAGAAATGCTTCGACTCGAATCGCAATATGGAATCACTGGATCTGGTCTGGGTATCCCGAGCGAATGCTAAGCAGCGTAAGGGTCGTGCCGGACGTGTCATGCCCGGTGTGTGTATCCATTTGTATACGAGCTTCCGTTATCATCAGCACATATTGGCACAGCCAGTGCCGGAGATACAGCGTGTGCCGCTCGAGCAGATTGTGTTGCGCATCAAGACGCTACAAACGTTTGCATCACTCAATACGCTCGGTGTGCTGCTGGAGACACTGGAGGCACCCACTGAGGATAGTGTACTGGGCGCACTGATGCGTCTGCGTGATGTGGGCGCTCTCGATGCCGAAGATCAGTTGACGCCGCTGGGACATCATTTGGCCGCATTGCCAGTGGATGTGCGCATTGGCAAACTGATGCTCTATGGAGCAATCTTCCAGTGCCTGGACAGTGTGCTCACCATTGCCGCCTGCCTGGGCAACAAGTCGCCCTTTGTCAGTCCGCTCAACAAGCGAGTCGAGGCGGACAAAGCGAAGCGACAATTTGCCTTGGGAAACAGCGATCATCTAACTGTACTTAATGCCTACAGGGTAAGTAATCGGAAGGTGCACTTGCTCCTCTTGTACAGAATGTCATAATCTAGTTGCTCTTTACTTTGCAGAAATGGCTGGATGTGGCGAAACGTGGCAACTTTGCGGCCAGTCGGAACTATGCGAACGAGAACTTCCTGTCTCTCAACACACTCGAGACAATTGCGGATCTGAAGTATCAATATCTGGAGCTGCTTGTCTCCATTGGCTTTGTGCCCGTTAATGTGCCGCGTAGGCGTAAGAATGCCAGCGATAATATACTCGATCTGACGGGTGAGTAGATCAGGGATTACCCCTTCCTAGATACCTAACAAGATCTCCTACTATTCAAACCATTCCTTCTCCCTTGCAGGTCACGAGCAGAACGTGAATGGCACAAACAATCGTCTGCTGACATCTCTACTCTGCGCCGCTCTCTATCCCAATATCGTAAAGATAATGACCCCGGAGCGCATCTATATACAAACCGCAGGTGGAGCAATGCCACGTGAACCAAGTCATCTGGATTTGCGTTTCAAGACCAAAGGCGATGGTTATGTGCGCATTCATCCGTCGTCGGTTAACTCACAGGTCTCGGTCTTCCAGGCACCTTTCCTGGTGTACCAGGAAAAGGTGCGCACCAGTTCGATCTATATACGTGATTGCTCCATGCTGCCTCTCATTGCGCTGGTACTGTTTGCCGGCTCTGATTTTAAAGTCGAACTACACGATGGTGATTTCCTTTTCCTGCTCGAAAGTGGTTGGATCATTCTGAAGGCACACAATCTGGAGACCGCCGAAATGGTGCAGTGCCTGCGCACGGAACTGATCAAGCTGTTGGAGGAGAAGATACGCGATCCGTGCCTCAATTTGTTGCACCATAAAAACGGTTGCAAGATCATCTCGAACATTGCTTATCTGATAAGCAACAACAGCTGATGCTCATCCTGACCCACTCCTTCCAATGATGCTTCCGAGGAGCCTCTCTGAATGTTTGTATGGATTCAATGAGAGTGTGAAATGTATGAATAAATGTAGATCAATTCGTAGCCAGAATGTGGAAAGTCAGAGAGAAAGAGAGAGAGCGATGCAATCACAAAGTGTACAGATACAACAATTAACGATATTAAATCAAAAGTGTCACTTACTGATCTTTATTGTATAAAAGTCTTTAGGCTTATGGGGAAGGGAAGTTTACTCAATGTTTAGCAAATCAATAAGGTCGATTAAACGATCAGTTATGGAGTTTGATTCAGCTAGAAGGTCTGGACTCAACTTGATTTGATCAGCCAAAGAGAATAGAGAGATAGAGCTTACCGTATACCTGATTACGGAATGAGGATTAATTAGCTAGAAAGTGAAGCTACCTTCGGCATGTCGAACTTTTAATACCCTTGCAGGTTGTTATCTCCTTCGATCGTTATTTATTATGGTGCTGAATTGAAGGCTAAGGGTGTATAACTGAAGGCTAAGGGTGTATAAACAAGTAAAAAATGCTCATTATTTTCTGATCGAAATTATAATTAACGAAGCAAAATATAAAATTCATATAATAATCATTAAAGCTGCAAATTATTTCTATCTAAAATCAAATTAAATCTGCAAGATCATAAAAAAGGTGACCTAACTAAAATTAGAAAGTGCTCTTTGATTCCTACGTCGGTACCACGACAGGCTAGAGCGCCACAGAAATCGCCTAGCCAAGGCACTGTTCAGAGCTCGCCCACCAAGAAGGCTCCACAGGAGACAGCCGAGGGACCTCATCCTACGATCCCCCTTGACGAGAGCCAGGAGATGATGATGATCTCATTTTTGTTATTTTGTTAATTGTTATTTTTGTACTTATGTTTATGTTACAGCTAACCTTAGTTAGCCGGCGCGCCTGCAAGGGCTGAATTAACAGCGACCAAGGTGACAAAGGGGTTCTCAGCTACCCCGTATGCCTTAATAAAGTTTAAAAAAAAAAAAAAAAAAAAAAAAAAAAGATTCCTACGAAAGGAATTCTAGATACGACCACGAAAAGATTAAGAAAATGTTGCCAACTTTCAATAAATTAAAATCAAGGTCATTTCCCATGCAAAGTCTCACGAATTAAGCCTTTTCAAGTTAGTTAGTTTCGTACATGGAAATTCCCCAACTTGATGGATTGCACTGTCTGAAGGCTGAAGCTGGTTACTCACTTCGTTTTATTTGCATTCGATCGGTCACGAACTGAGACGATATTTGCTCTTGTCAACTTTTAGGCGCAGTTCTCTCAAATCAATATGAAATTTGCAATTAATCAAACGAATGTCAAGTAAACACGTGTCTGTGTGTGAGTGTGAACAAGTGTAAATGTATTCAAAATGAAACATTTGCGCCGCCTCACGATCGATCTATAAATCAGGTATACATATGCATATAGATGCGTGTGTGTGTGTGTGTGTGTGAGTGTCTGTCGCTGTGTGAACTGAAATCGCGCCCATCAATTACAATTGATTTGAATTTATTTAAATACACTTGATTCACGGTGCCGAAAAAAGATATATTCAAGTTATTTCCCGATATCGATATCGATACATCAAAGTATCAAACGCACCTAATACGATAGTAATTAATTATACTTATCAATGATAAGCAAAGAAATACGCGCTTTATGCAAATGATTCACAATCAGAATCGGAATTGAAATCGGATATGAAATGCATAAGTCTTTTTGGCGTCTGTTTATCATTTCATTTCCTCTCGCACAAACTTTCTAACATCTTGTGAGTGTTTTCTGTTTCTGTCTCTCTCCCTCTCTTTAATCTGCTCTCTCTCTTCAGTTTCTCTCAGTCTCAATAAAATTTCACACTTTATGTGGACCTCGACTGCATCTTTTAGCACCTCGTCGAGTTATTTGCATGCTCTGATTTTGGCTTATCGGCGCGACCCCCGATGCGAACCTAATGCGATCTATAGCTAGGTGTACTCGCGGGCATTTGGGGCTCTACAATGTTCGTTTTTCCCTATTGGGAAAGCACTACTTCTGATAATCCAAAATTGGTATAATTAATATATATAAAGTAAATTTCGAAAGTAAAATAATAGAAACAAAAACAATAATTTGGATAATTTCAGTTGATTTTTAATTTCAAGTGAATGTTCCATGTTTTATATAAATAATGTAAATGAAATGTAATAAAAATGTATTTTTAATTTAAAGTAAGGTTATGTTGCCATTTTGTTTTATTTTCGTTTTGGCAATTATCAAACGATTTCTTTAACTCTTTTTATTCCCACGCTTTCGTAGGGCATTCGCAGACTCTGGCTGACCCTGGGTCGCCATCGGCGGCAGTTTGCTCTACTTCTTTCTCTACTATTTCGTTCTTTCTTGTTGTTGGTATTTTCTTTTCTTTTGCGGTAGCCACTTAAAGCGTGAGTTTTATTCATGTGCTAAGCTGACGCTGGCGTCGCTGCAGCAGTCGACGTCGCGACGTGCGCGTCAGCGGCATCTCTTATCCAGTTCCCCCTGAGTGCGAATGTGAAGGCGTCGGCATCGGCGCTCTCGAGTGTTTCTTATCAACACTATCTGATTACTGTTGTTGTTGTTGTTGCTGATGATGCTCATGTGGAAGTATGTGTGTGTGTGTAGCCTATCTCTGGAACTCAGGAAAAACTGAGTCAATAAATAAAGAGATAGAAACGGAGACTGCGACTGCGGCAGCGGCAGCGACAGCGCAGGGCAAAAAGCGTAGTGATAATTCAGCTCAAATCATCAGTGTCATCAGTCTCGTTATTGGCACTTGCGCAGATCTAAAATGCAATCGGAGTACACTTGCACAGTGGGCACAAAGTGTGAATGCACAGCAGGGCTGTTACGCATGCGCCAGGCTCCAATTATCGAGCAGAGTTGCCATACAATCCTTGAAGCAGAGCTGTCACGCATGCGTCAGGACTGTCTGTCATGTGATCAGTGTTGCCTTATCCATATTGGTTTACAATCATTGGGGTGGGTGGCGGTCGGTCGATTGGTAAGGTTTTCTTTGCTGCCGCTGCCGTTTAAAGTTTTGCGCCTCCGTCGTAAAGCACTAAATCCGCAGACAAAACAATTGCGATCAGGCTATTGTTGTTGTTGTTGTCTCTGTCGTTGTGGGTGTGTTTGGGCTTGGCGTTAGCGTCGGCATCGACGTCGTTGGCGCCATTGGTGTAAGGGGGAGGCTCACCGATATACATATCTACATTGTACGGCAGTAGTTCGAACTGGGTGCCTTCGTCGGAGGTGGGTAAATACGATGACAAATTTGCTGCCATGCCCGCGAAAATAGCAACATCTAATAGAAAGAAGGCATGAGAACAATATAAAACCAAAATTAATGCTTTACAATGCACAGTGGTAAACTACATTTGTAAATGGTGAAGGAGAGGTAAGAAATCAAAAATTAAAAAATAGTCAAAAATCGATGTCTAGTGCATAATAAAAGTAAAGTTTTATTTTAGAGGGACTATAAAGATGGTAACTCTTTTCCTCATTAATCATTTTTGATTTTACACTTTTAAATATGAAATATTTACTTTTATTTCGTTTAACTCTTGTTTTATTAAACTTATAAATAATAAATTTTATTTTTAAGCCGACTGTTATAAAATAAATTAAAATAGTTCTAAAAATTGAAGTAATCAACTTTTTATTAATTCATTGTTTATTTTCGCAGTCACCAACAGCTGATCATGCACCACTGTGCGCTGCTCGCGTATATTGGTAGCAAGCGTAAGTACGGCACGGGAAAGGCGGGGGCGGTAAAGGAGCTATAGGTAAAAAAAAAACTGCTCGTGATATTTCGTAGTTGTCTTTTGTCGATCGTTGATTTTGTTGTCGTTGTCTCTTTGTTGCTGTATTTGTTGTTGTTGTTGTGCTGTTATGTTGTATTAGTTAGTAGCAGACAGTTGACAATTGGGGCAGAGGGCAAGAGGAAGGAGGGCAGGGAGGGTGTTGGCAGCTCGGCGTTAGCGCGTCGTCCGCTTGACACAATCCACTCACTCAAACTGAGTACCGAGTACCGACCGATATTCGCGCAGTTTGCCATCGCGGTCGCCGTCGGAGTCGGCGTTGTCGACTCAGTCGCCTTCGCAGTCGCCGTCGTCGTCGCCGTCGCAGTCGCTGTCACACGGTGCGAAACGGGGCTAGCACACACATTCGCGCACACTCAAAACAACCGTGCGCGCCGACCACGCCGAAGAACGACTCCGAATGGGATCTTGAGTTATTTCACTGCGTCTGTCAGCTCAAAGTGAGTGAACTGCGGGATTAGCAGTAAAATAAAGAATCTCACACATTTGCCCGACTGAGCGCGAGTGAGTGAGTGAGAGAGATAGATCGAAAGAGCGCAGTGAGAGTGACACTATTGATCAGAGAGGGAATAATTGAGAGCAGGAGGAGTGTGTGAGGTGAAGGTGGCGAACGGCGGCGAAGGCGAAGGTGAAGAGCAAGTTCGGCATGTCAAAGGAAGTGTTGAGCTTGCAGCTCAATAAATCGCAGCAGTCATATGATGGACGCCGTCACAACGACGTAGCGCGTACGTCGGAGCCCCTTAACCGTTACCGTTACCGTTACAATTGCCGTTGTCGTCGCTGCGTACGGCATTACCGTTAAGCATTGCGCGTCTTCCCTTCCCCATCATCACAAGTGAGTTCGCGCGCCGCACCCGCACCCGCACACGGAGCTGCGCAGCTGCCGCGCGACGCAGACGACGTGAGCTTCAAGCGTTTCAATTTGAATCACACCCATACACACAGGCACACACACCCACACACACCCACACACACACAGCAACGGGCAGAAGAGACAAAAGTGTCAACCCGCCGCCTGCAGCGCTTCAATTTCAATTCAATGCGCGCCGTGTAACGGTAACCGTCCTGTTTGTCGTGTCGTTCAACGGTTCTATGCATTTATTATTTTTTTGCGATCACCTCTCTCTATCTCTCTCGCTCTCTCTCGCACCTACTACGTTTGACGCAAAAAAGGAATTCGTTACAACTAAATCAAGTTTTTGTTTTGTTTGTGTTTTATTTTTTTTTTTCGTTCGCTTCGATCGGATCTATAAAGTGTGTATAAGTAATGAATTAATCCCGCGAATTGTGCTTTAAATTGTTTGCCACAAGGATCGACAGTAAATTTGAAATATATTGCAAAAATTTCCAGCTGCAGCTTTAATCTCTCGAGTTCTTCGAAGTGCAACCGGGGCACGACCCGTGGGGATCCTCATCAATAAAATTCCTCGATCTGTCTCTCGACTGCAAGTGCAAGTGCAAATATTTACATATGTATGCCTCGATGTCTCGACGCGATTCGGTGGCATTATCACAAAGAGAGAGAGAGCTACCTATATGTGGAGCCGCTTGTGGTCACTTCGTTCAGAGCTTATCAGGGAATCCGCTTTGCCCGATTTCGTAAACATACCGTAACGACTACAAGCAATTTTTTTTTGTATATACTATGCTTGTCTATATGTCTTTATATTGTGTTTACAACTCTTGATGGACGGCTTCTATCTGTGGCCCAATTGGATTTGTTCTTGAGAAACTCCATGGAGATAAAGACAGACACGATAAACGATCTATATGTGAACATATTTACATTGATTAAAATGATTCGGTTTTAATTGGAAATGCACTGTTGGTCAGATTTCGTTGATATAAATTGATTAATGTAAGAATTTTTTAAGAATAAGGCTTCTATATGTTTAATCACTCTGTCAATGAACTAGTTCCATTCATATTGCAATGATCGTCCTTGATTTTCCCAATAATTCTGGACTTTGTATGCTCTGAAGAATCTCTTGTTTCGTCATAGTTGGGTAATAAATCTTTAAATTTGATATTTAGCACGTCTTCCGTCTTGACGTGTTATTTTTCATATTTTGAAATATTCATTCACCCGTTTTCCTTTGCTTTTTGTTGTTTCATAATTTCTTTGCAATTTGAACAATCTTAACGATCTTTTAAATGTGCAACTGTGCTCCAGTTCAGACAGCACGTCTATGTCCAGCTTGACGTACGAGCATTATTTGTATACTTACATAAATAATAAATAATTAAGAATATTCAATATATTATTTTCTGTACATAAGTATAATCAATCTGCCCCTAAGCAAACACATACTCTATATAGCCGGGAGCTGTCATTCTCTGTGCTGCTTCTGTATTTTCTTTTTTTTTTCTTTCTCTGAATGAATGCGCCTAATTAGCGAAATTGTTGTGCGATTCGATTGTTCCGAACTTATGTCGCATCTGGAAATGCTTAGGGCACTGGGGGAATCTTGTGATACTAAAGAAAATAAATTACTTGCCTTAAAAAAAATTTTTTTTGCGTACCGCTAAAGGGGCTCAGCGCTACTGTCTACCTTATCGCCCCAAGGTGGCTTGTTTGGCGCTTTAGCATGTCACCTGGTCGCCTACTATTAGTCGGTTCCATCAATCATGTTGCGCTTCAGATTCGAGGGGACATAAGCATAATGTTTAGCAACAAATGTTGCTTAGAGGAAAGGGAGGAAAAGGGCATAATTGATAGACAATTTGTTCCAATCACCAATTTATATGCTATATACTTTAGAATATTTTCCTTAGCTTAACTTTATATTCCTTGCTGATCAGGAATTTATATGAATTTATATTTATAAACAAGATATCTTATTCTTTGCTGAACAAGAATATATATGCTCTAAAGCATTTTCCTAAACAAAACAAATTTCCTTGCTGATCAGGAATAAATATTGTTCAAGATATTTTGCCAAACAAGAAAAATTCTTCCTTTCTGATCAAGAATTCATATGCAATAAGGTATTTCCCCAATTGCGCACTTCCGCAAAAATTTATAAAATTACTCAATGAGCAATTCCTAGGCGATCATATGAAACAGGTGAATACCAGGCACGCTATATATTTCTTTAAGATATTTGGGTCGATCGTACATTATTATCGACGTTTTATCGCTTGTCAACGGCGTTATAAATTGTCGTGTAACATTGCCTACTGTGGCTACGACGTCAGCTGCCAAGAGGCATCAAGTGAAGAGTTCTTGGATGGTTGGATCGTGCGTCTTATCAATTTCACAAGACAAGACAACCAGACGGAGAAGGCGTGCGCTAGGGGAGAGTCCCCAAAACGAGAAGTGGGGAGTGCTGTAGCCTGCTGCCATATCGCAATGCAATTAATCATGCATGTGAAATAGGTGTCCAAACAATATCCACATAATTAGCATTAACGAACACAGAAAGGAAGTTAAAACAAAGCTTGCCATTATACCCTGTACATGGTTGGACTTTGTGGGGGGTGTTCGTACTGCATGCTACGTCACAAGAAGCAACCGCAGTAGCGGCGAATTCGAATGTGTCGTGATTATTTACTAAACGTGTTCGTTTGCAGTTGCTGCTATTTATTATTGATTATGCGACTGTTTAGCGTTGGTTCAGTTTATGTAAATATTTTCTTTATATACTTGTATATTTGTCACTTAAAGTAAAACTTAAATAAAATAAAATACGTCAAGAAAAATTGGTTTAGTCGACGTGCAACTACCCTGGGTAAAGTGCTAATTGATAGAAGAATTCGGAAATATGACAAGAAATTTTAATCCAATTTACAAAATATCCTTCATTATTGTTTTGGGTTTTCTAACTCATTTTTTTTTTATATTTTTTGCTTCAGTTTTTCAACTTCATGAATCTTTTCTCATCTTCAAACTGACAAATTTCTAATTAATCAATCATTATCAGTCAATCGATCAATCTACAATAGTTTCATATCAATTTTTGGCTAACTTAATAAACCTCTAGACATGAGATCACACGATAACATTAGCGATCGATAACCGATCAGATTGGTGGGCCCAATTTTAACATATCTATAAATTTTTCTACACGTGCAATTCACAATCAGTCTACTCTGATTTCCAGATCGTCTATTCACTTAATCTTCGATACATTGGCATGGATACGTTGCTGATCAATTAGGAACCTTTATATGGCTATATTAAATGTTCTGTTGTTTTTCGCACTTTACCAACAAAATTTTGATTAAATTCATTTGCATGGTAATAGAGGTGTCTTTGTTTCGTTTCAACCCAAGAAGTTTTCCATAGGATCGGTCCTATATAAAATGGTTAATCATCAAATATGACGAACTCAATGCACCCCTGATAAAAGATACAGATTTTCCATGCCCATTTAAATCGCACTTGCCTCTATCGGCAAATTTTATTTTCACTTTTATTTGCAAAGAATTTTCCATTCCATCGAAAATGAGGCAAGCCCAAAAAAAAAAAAAAAGACAGACAAATAACGTCATTAAAATGTTTGGTTTTTTTTCTAAATAAATAAAAGCCAAATCAAATGGAGTACAATAAATTCAAAGAGTTCCATTGAATGGCGCGTCATCAGCGCGTCACAAAACACGCCCAGCAAAAAGACGAGCCAAAAAAAAAAAAAAAAAAGTATCGAGAGCGCAAAAACAAAAACAAAAGTTTATTTTTTTATTTAGTTTTTATTTTTATTGTGGTTAACAAATAACTTAGCCCAGTTCGGAATGCTTCCTCGTTATTCTCAATGAGACACAACAATATTTCTTAGATAATTTTCTAAACGATCGCACATTTGCACTCACATACTATAAAACATGATAATTATAATTGAATAAATGATATTGTGCGCTTGCAAATGGGCTTTATCAGGTCCGCACTTGACTTCGATTGCAAAAACAGTGACATCAAGAACAGCAACTACAACTTGAACTGATAAGTTGAGAAAAGTTCCCTAATGCCACATGTAATGGTCAAGTGGATGGTTCAATAAATAATTGTAGACCTTAAAAACTGGTTCAAAATGGATTCGAAAAGTAAACGATTCACCAATCCTTTGCAATCTTAGAAAAGCTACCGAGAATTATCGATTGAAATCTTTACTTCCGTTTGCGGAACGAACTCAAAATAATTATACAAAACTTAAGAATATGTTTTAGCAATCCAAAACTTTGTGATTTCTAAATTGAACTGAATATCACACTATAAATTTTTCAACTTTCGATTTGCTTTACATATTTTCACCTTTAAATTAAATTTCCTGAGTTGTTTCTGTGTGGAACCCGTGGGGTTTACCCAGTTTCTGGAGGCTTATCTTTGCCAATTTTGCACCCAACTTTGATCTTGTTTGCCGTAGTTATTCGAGTCAGACGATGACGGTGATTCCTCTGCGATGGGCGAAGTTCAGAAAAGTAGTATAGAATTCTAAGATATCTTTCGGGTGCTCGTTTGGGTAGTTAGGCAAGTAAGTAGGCGAGTCGAACTACCTCAACATGAAATCATTACCGATTACGATGAAATGAGTTGAATTATCTTTATGATTTTGCAAGAAGTGCCGCAGAATCGAAGCTATTATAGTGCCATATAACTTATTTCGCAAATAAATTAAATCATATCGGAACGATACGTAATAAGATGAAAGCGATCCACGTGAGAATGTCGGAGAGAGGCCCCAAAAAGCAGAGCAACCAGAGTTGTCAACCCTATTGAACCGCTAATTAGACGCGATCGCTGTACATTTCCAAGCTGTGCCCCACACACACTCACACACAGACACACACGATCCGGCAGCCGCAGCTAGTTATTGCCGTTGTCAGAAACGTAATCCCAGACAGATAACAACGACGTCGACTACTTTGTACCGCCGAAATGCGAGAAGCGAATTGTACAAATTAGCAGCAATACTCACACTCCCGACACCTTGGGCCGATATGATTAGAAGTGTCAATAGGCGCGGGGCTGCCAAGTGTTTGCCACTGCCAATGACGTTGCTGCCACATTCTGTGCAATGCTCACGATGACGTACTTACTGTAGGGGGCAAGTATCGACTGCCTGAAGAGAGTTACGCGAATACAGTACACACCCCTCACACCCGTCGCTCTTTGCTCGTTCAATGAGTTATCAGCTGTAGGGTCGATCGCTACGCTTGGTACCATATACAATCATCTTCGATCTAGCTAATTTGCCACTAATTCCCCTACCGAATCATACCGACTTAACGCCTTCTTAACGCAAATATTCCCAACAGTTTAAACAAGAAGGTAGCTCGGTACAGCTAAAAAAACTACCAAATTTTATTCTTATATGAAATCTAATGATGAAAAACTAAAGACGTCAACCCTATGTGTGTAGGGTGTTCGGTAGTGCGTAAGGATTGTCGTAACTCGGCTAACATTCCAACCGTCCAAATACTGGTTTATGGTCTTTTTAAGTATGTGACATATATGACTAGCTTACAACTTATGAAAAATGACTCATTGTAGGGTTGTAGGGTTGCATGATGAGTTCATTTCTTTAAGGTACTCCGACATACCCAAGAAATGACACCTTAACGATCACTCAATGCACTTTTCTAGACAAATTTGCATTTTGGCAATACATCTCTAAGAACCCATGAGCTCTACGTGTGGAATGTAGGGTAGCGCTGCCTTGAAGTAGCCGAGGTATAAGAACAACAAAATGAAAACAGTTCATTGGTAATACTTATATATTTAGACAACCGGCTAAGTTACGGGCCGCACTTGAGCAATCGCAATCAAGCGTCGATTAACGTTGATACAACCATAAATAATAATAACAGTACCCAAAAGAACTTGAGAGATATTGCAGTTCCCAATCGGAATAAGAAAGAAAGAAACGTTACTAAAAATAACAATGTGAGCAAACAATTTACAGCGCAATCCGTGGAAACGAAATAAAACACAAGAACCCAACTTTATGTCAAGGATCTGTTTACAGCCTAAGGAAGCGACAGGTCGAGCATGTCGCCGAACCGTTGGATACTACTGCTCATCTTCTATATATCGTATCTGTTATTCGGTGCGGCGATCTACTATCATATTGAACATGGTGAAGAGAAGGAAGCACGCGCTCAGGAGCTGAAGGAACGCATTGAGATCAATGGTGGGTAGCTCTATCTCTTTTCTTTCTCACTGTCTTCATCTTTGTTCTTCTTCTACACTGTCTGTAAAGGTGCTACCGTCAATGATAGACGAAGCAGCGTACAGATCTTAATAAACCAAAACACAATGAGAGATACAAACATCATATATACTTGCACATAAATGAGTTTATTATTGTATCGTAAAAAAGTCTCAGTTTTCATCTCGAGGGCATGTGATATCGCAACGAAACTAAACTGTCTGCCACGAATTTGGCCAACGGGGTTTGTGTTTAATTTTTTTAACACTACTTACGTAGTTTCGAACGCCCCCGCACACTGCAAAATACATCTCGACCAAGATTTGTGCTTCAATAATAATACCCTGAAATTCGAAGAGTCGTTCGACTCGCACTAGCTATAATTTAAATGTAATGATCTTTAAAGCAGACTTTTTTTTATTATTATTCATTCATTATTTTCTAACACTACAAATATATCTTCATATATCAGTGTTAAACTGCATTTTTTTTTTTTTTTTTTTTTTTTTTAATTAAACTTTATTATATCAAAGCGCCTTTATAGGTAAAACTTATATATTACCCAATAGAGTATACCATATTCGATGTGTAGGAAGCATTTACGAAGTTGTTGCTATCATTTTTTTTACTCTCCAAACGTGCGTAAATGTTGAGAAATGTGAGCTTTATGAGTTAGCAAGTGTGCGAATCTGATCCGTGATTAATTGCGATTAAAACGAGTTGAATGTGATTTGCATACAATTTTTGAGTATCTGTCTGTCTGTGTAAGCGTGTGTGTGTGTGTGTGTGTGTGTGCATAGCATACATATCCGCAGATAAATCGCTCCAGCTCCAGTTTCGTCGGCGTATTTATTCTGAGGGCTATTCAACAATAATTGCAATAAAATCAATTTTAAACAGCGCATAAAATGTGCTAATTGTTCAGATAAATAAACTATAAACTCTAATTAGACACCGTCGGAGCGAGACGTGCGTCGCGGGCTATAAATATCATCTGAATATATATTGACAGTGCGCACACGACGAGTCTCAGCGAATTAAAACGGAAACGAGCCTCAAGTCGTAGGTCGTTTGTCGGGTAAATGACACGACAAACAGACAAGATATATGAATATATATATATTCCTCTATATATCTGTGCATGACACTTCTGGGCTAAATTGGTTAGCAGTCGATACGACAGGCGCGATACGCCGTAGGCAAATACAAAGGTATTTAATACTATATGATGACCAGGCCTTAAAACTGACCGCAAGAGGTCTTAACTTGTAAGTCCCCAATTCGCCCCAAGTAAGCTCGCTGACTTTATCAATATATGCATATGGCCTAGGGGTATTGGACATGTCCAATGCCCATCAATATCAGTCATAATCTGTGGCACTTCAATGGCCTAAGTCGATGTCTCAATTTCCGATTCCGATTCATGCACGAGCATGTGATGATGACATGCCCACATAAGGTATAAGGCAATCGCAACTTCGACAGCTCCTCCTGATAACAGCTATAGGCTATGGGCCATTGCTCTGATCTTGTCTAGCCAACGTAGCACCTTCGCTCTCTAGCGCTGCATTGATCTGATATGAGACTAATTACCTTTTGTGCAATACCTTTGTGCTTTGGAGATCAAGAGTTGAATAGAGAAAGATAAAGTGCTGTCAGAAAAAAGATCATTCTACTCCTTTGCTTGAACTTCTAGTTCATCATTATAAAGCCTTTCATTGGTGATCTTTACAGAAATATATTCTGCATGTCTTTCTGATTTGTCTGATTTGTCACTCACTGACATTAATTAGATGAATTTATAAATTTGCTTGCCACAAACATTTCCGGCGTACTCTAAATAACCGTAAGTGTAGTGCGAAACGTAACTTAGCGTAATCAAAATAAACGACAATGGGCGCATCAAGTGAATCTCAGGCATTAACAGCGTTTATATGCGGGTTTTTGTTAAAGACTTACAAGAATTTGTGCTAATGATCGACGTCTATGAACAAATTGTCGCAATCACAACACAGATGAGAGCTGGGGCCTTACGTTATTCCGTTGTCAAGTGGAAATTGAAGAGAGACTGCGATTACGATCTCCACATGGTTCTCAGTGCACGTTGAATGCACGAATTGCCCGCAATTGTGAAGAGACTTTCAACCTCCTCTGCGCCTGCCCGCCTCTCTTACCCTCACTCGATCAGCGCCTGTGGCGTCGTGGGAGGCTCTGATAAAAAATCCCAGCTAGCATTTATTGAATTATGCAATTCGTTAAAAGATTACAGCTAAAATTGTTGTCAGTTTCGCATTTGCCTAGCGACGACTCTTTGGGTTTTATTGAATGATTGCACTTAGTTAATCGCAATAGATTACACTTACTATATAGTTACAGTCCCAGCATATTCTGGGAACTGCTGGCGCACAAATTTGCTGGAAATCAAATGGGGATAAATAAGATTCCCAGAAGATTTTACATTATCTTCTTAGCCAAAGATTAAGGTTGCTTGACCGTAAATATCATAAAATATCAAACTCCTTCAAAAGATTCTCACACTCAAACCATAATAAATCCCATTTAGTTTACGTCTTGTCAGATCAGATAAGATCTTAACTAGTCCAATTCCATTAATGTCACTTTTCAATTAGCCCATAAAACATATTTCAAGTGCAAATTGCCGGGCTTATCATATGTCCGGATCGCAGCAACGTCTCTCTCTCTCTTTCTAAACGATCCGATCTACATTGTGTGAAGCGCATTTTAAACAGTTACATAGCGATCTGTAAACGGTTCCAATTTTGGCTATAGTTCAAAAACCGTGTAATGATCGTCGATGCGACAATTCGCGATCAGCGATCAGGGGCTCTCGGGCCAGGGTCAAAGTGAGACGGTGGAACCCCCGGGGTAATTGTTGAGCTGTCAGTCGGCGTCTTTTGTGCCCTGTGTGATCGGTGCTCTGTTGTTTTACTGTAGTTTTCGGAAAAGCGGAAGGTTAAATGGCGTTAGTAATGCGATCGCTCACCGGTTTACCCGTTCGCAATTTACTTCCGGAGCACGTGTAATGAAATTAATTAAATTTGATTTGATTTTACGCTTGATTGGCTTTGGTTTTGTCAACTAGTATTTCTAGATATGTTACATACAATATATTAACATATTCTATAACATTTTCAGCCTATCTGCTGGAACAGCTAGAGAATAAGAATGAAACGACCAAAGAGCAGATTCTCGAGCGGATCTCAGACTATTGCGGCAAGCCGGTTACGGATTATACAAAGGATGAGTACGAAATACCGTATACCTGGACCTTCTATCACGCCTTCTTCTTTGCCTTCACTGTCTGCTCAACTGTCGGTTATGGCAATATATCTCCGACCACATTTGCGGGTCGAATGGTTATGATCGCCTATTCCGTGATTGGCATACCGGTTAATGGTATTCTCTTTGCCGGTCTTGGAGAGTATTTCGGACGCACGGTAAGAGATGTTTAGGAGAGCCAACTTAATTATCGTGGTTTATGATTTAAAGTTGTATAATGTTTATAGTTCGAGGCCATTTATCGACGCTATAAGAAGTACAAGATGTCCTCGGATGATCACTATGTGCC
Source organism: Zaprionus indianus (assembly GCA_018904595.1). Lineage (NCBI taxonomy): Eukaryota > Metazoa > Arthropoda > Insecta > Diptera > Drosophilidae > Zaprionus > Zaprionus indianus. The sequence goes on along the minus strand of JAEIHA010000344.1, from coordinate 8,424,254 downwards.
GCCACAGTTGGGTCTGATCACAACTGTGGTGATAGCCTTGATTCCGGGAATAGCACTGTTTCTTCTACTACCAGCCTGGGTATTTACCTACTTTGAGGACTGGCCGTATTCCATTTCCCTGTACTATAGTTATGTAACGACATCGACAATTGGTTTTGGCGACTACGTGCCTACCTTTGGCTCCAATCAGGTGAGCTACCAATTGCGATATGATATACCTTAGTATTAGATGGTCTTAAAATATCAAATCTCTCAAATCTCTAATTTGTTAGCCTCGCGAATTCGGAGCCTGGTTTGTGGTATATCAAATCTTTGTTATTGTTTGGTTTATATTCTCCTTGGGGTATCTGGTCATGATAATGACATTCATTACTCGGTAAGTAATATATATTTTCATTGTTTTTTGCATGCAAATTGGGTTATGTTTTGTATTGCATGCCGATTCACCATAACCCAAAACCCCACAGACATCCCTTTAACACCCTATCAATCATTTGATACTTATTACTCTTATTCCACCTCATTAAAAACATATAAAACAGAGGACTGCAGAGCAAGAAACTGGCGCATCTGGAACATCAATTGTCCTCGAATCTGAAGGCGACACAGCATCGCATCTGGTCTGGCGTTACCAAGGATGTGGGATATCTGAGGCGTGTACTCAACGAGCTCTACATACTTAAAGTGAAGGTAATGCCGAAAAGCACCATGAACATATCATACAAAATGGGCAATCATAACCTAAGATTTGTTCACAACTATTGGGAGTTTAATAATAATATAATATATATGCCTAACTTTCGATTTAGATTGTGTACGTGTATTTAATTATTGGGATAAGTGTTTTTTTAAACATAATTTTGGTAAAGGTTAAATAGCTGCCTACATCTCCGATTTTGTTAAAAAAATTTTCACCGATAGGGCTATATTTATCATGAATTTAGGTGAAAAAATTATTTGGCGGTCGCTTCTAGTTTTTTTTTAATTGAATTTTAAAAATAATTAAATTTACATGTATTTTGTTGTTGGCTAATTCTCAGTAAAACGTTAGAACGATGCGCACTGTGTCCCACAAGCGATTTATTTCAAACGAAATGTTGTACATACACAAAAATATATTATTTTATGAGTTCCCTATTGGGTGAGAATTTCGGAGCATGCAACGAGAAGTCGTTGGTCGGACAACTGGTGTCAACGAAGATGTTTAATAGCTCATTTTCTTTAAGATTATCAGATGTGCGAGGCAAAGAAATTTTTTGTTAGTTGTGGAAAGGAGCGGCGCAGGCGAAAAATTTTTGAAAAAATAAAATCGCCTGCAGCGCACTTTTTCTAAACACTTAGTTTTCATTTCAAATGAATCGGTTTGTAGGACACTGTACCGTCACAAAATGTTGCAGGCAGACTGGCGCCTTGCACAAAAAGGCAACAACAAAATACATGTAAATTTAATTATTTTCAAAACTCAATTAAAAAAAAACTAGAAGCGACCGCCAAATAATTTTTTCACCTAAATTCATGATAAATATAGCCCTATCAGTGAAAAAAATTTTAACAAAATCGGAAATGTAGGCAGCTATTTAACCTTTACCATAAAATTCAATCGAATAATTGAGCTGTCTGCAACCTAACCACAATTTCGTGCAATACGTTTTTCAAATATAATCGCAAGCTTACGTTACGTTACACAGCACACAAATTTTTGCCCATGTGGCAACGTCGTGCAGAACTGCGACTGCGTCCAGGTTCTACGCGCGCCGGGATACCAAGCACAATTTACTAATTCAAACAAATATCGATAAATGTAAACAAGCTGTCTGTGTGTGTGTGTTATCATTGCACAATTAATCTACTTGCACGAAAATACAAACTTACACACATGTATGCAAATGTGAGCATGCGTTCACATCCATGCATACAAGTGCGCTTCGTTCCGGCAGCAAGCTAAAAAAACAACAACAACAACAACATGGGATGCACTTAAATGTTTAACCAAAACGGGCGCACGTTAATTGCGATAAGTTTCGCTCAAATCAAAATGTGATATTCTCTTTTTGTAGTTTTGTCGAAAGGGAAATAGAAAGAGCGCGAAGAATAAGGTTAAGAAGAAGCAGAAGAAGAGCAGGCGTAAGTAGAAAATCAAACAAATCAAAAAATTGCAATTTATAAGGACTTACCAGGGTTAGCGAAAGAGTAAAACAAAATACAAATAGAAAAAAACAAACAAAACCGTTAAGCACTCACACTAATGCAAATATTTACACTGCGCTTTCTTTACATGTACAACCAACAACTACAACAAACAACACGAACACACTCCATTGCCTACGATACACCGATAACTGTTATCGATACTTATCAATTCTTTTAAACGCAACAGCCCGTTTACACCGACACAGAATTTGCATACAATTTACCCCGCTCGGCATCTTGCCCGGAGCTCGATCTTTACCGCACCGAACCGGCTCCGATACCAAGTCGCAAACGCGCCTACTCCGTCTGTGCCGAACTGGCATCTGCCCATCCACCTGGCACTTTGGTGCACGCCAACTCGGATACGGAACTCAGTCGCTTCGATCGGGAGAAGACTTTCGAGACAGCCGAGGCGTATCGCCAGACAACGGATCTGCTGGCCAAGGTGGTCACAGCACTGGCCACAGTTCAACCACCGCCGGAGACAGACGATGCAGCTCTCTATGGTGGCTATCATGGATTCTCCGATTCACAGATTCTCGCCAGCGAATGGTCGTTCTCCACACTCAACGAGTTCTCCACCCCACGTCCTCGGCCACGTGGACGTGCCTGCTCCGATTTCAATATTGAGCCACCGCGGCAAATCAATCGTGCACCTCACAATCTCAACGAATGGACATGGAGCGGAGACAATCAACAAATTCAGGAGGCATTCAAGAATCGCTACAAGGGTCAGCAGGGGACGAACGGTTCTGCTGGCGATCCGTATGTGGTGCAACTGGACGGAGAGCTCAGTGTGGAGGAGCAGCTCAAGAAGGGCAGCGGCAATGGTGTCGCTGGCGCCGGCGCTGGTCGTGTCAAGAAATTCTCCATGCCCGACGGACTGCGCAAGCTCTTCCATCGCAAGCGTCCCTCGCAGGATGTGGAGCGCAAGTTGTCCGTTGTCTCCGTGCCAGAGGGCATCACTGAGCTGCCGAGTGGACGCTCCCCGCTGGACATACACTACAACAACACCATCACAGCAGGAGCCAGTCATCCGTACTTGCGCAACGGACGTGGACCACCGCCGCCGCCGTTCGACTCGAACACGAGTCTTGCTTCGGCCTCCAATGGCGGCATAACCAATGCTGGCTTCCAGTTGGATGATTCGGAGCAGGCTACGTTCAGCTCGACGGGCGCCTATCAACGCAAATCCACGCCTGCCAAGCGACGTCGCGAATCCATTTACACGCAGAATCCAGCGCACTCTGCCCGACGTGGCAGCATGTTCCCACCGTCGTCGTCGGCACTGGCTCAGATGCAGCGACGCGGCTCCGGTTCGGCAGCCATGGCTGCGGTGGCAGCACGTCGTGGCAGCCTGTTCCCTGCCACAGCAGGTGCGTTGGGTGCCGGAGATACACCTCGTCGCTCGAGCATCTTCTCGGTGACATCGGACAAGGATATGGATGTGCTGGAGCATACCACCATAGCGGATCTCATACGCGCCCTGGAGGTGGTGCATACGCATGCGGTGCTTGACGAGCAGGTGGCCAGCAATAAGATAAGCATGAAACAGCGCAAGATGGGCAACGCTGGTCTCGAGCCACCCATGCTGCCGCCCATTCTCTCCCTCTTCGCGGGCGATCAGACGCGCGCACTGCAGACGACAGCGGCGAGTCGCTTATACGCACGACGCTCCACCATTGTGGGCACCATGTCACCCGCTGGGCATGGTCCAACCAGTTCCGGCCAGTCTGGACGCCGACAATCTTCCATGCAGCAGATAATGGAGCCGCCACCAAGCTATACAGAGCGACCGCTGCCGGCCAGCGCAGCATCGCAGGCACCGACTACATCCACGCCGAGTGGACAAACAAAGTTCCGGCGACGCTTCTCGGTGCGTCCAACAGCGCTGCAAATCCCACCGGGTCAGGCGCCACCACCTGGCGCCAGTCTGGGCCTGTCCGATGAGCCGCTGAGCCCCTTGGCCAGTACCTCACAGACGGCACTGCAGCGACGCCTCTCGCTGCGTCCTTCGCCGCTGGCACGCGAATTGTCGCCCACTTCGCCGACGGGAGTATCCGGATCCGGTGTCAATTCGCTGCTCGACGAGATGGGAGGCAGCACACCGGCAGCGGCCCGCCTGCTGCCCTCGTCCATGACGAGACCTAGCACCAGCAGCACTCACTCGCCGTTGTCTCGCATTGTGCAGATATCCCAGGCGCAGCGCAAGAGCAGCATGCCCGAAGGATTCGCAACGCGCAAGCCACCAGGAGGAGCTGGAGGAGGAAGTGGAACTGGAAATGGAAACGGAAACGACAAGTAGCTCTAGTTGTAGTAGGTCTCTCAAGTGTTGTCTAGTTTATAGTTCAAAGATTGTTGCCACAAAATTGTCTTATTTAGAATTAATGTTATTCATTATGCGATGAATATTTGGCCAAACTATCGCAAGTACTATCGCACACAGCCTTCAATATATTGGTGCAGCTATTTATAAAATTATTAATTTTTTAAGATTTTGAATACGAAGCGATAGTTGTTGCTATAGTTCTAGTATTCCTCTAGTTAGTTTATAGAATTCGCCAATTATCTGCCAGCCCAAAATTTATCATAACTTTTTGTGCATGCATTCCTAGTAGACCTAACCAAACCTATGCTGTGTATATCTTTATCATTATCTATTCTATGTTATGTTTTACTTATCTTGTTATGCTATCTTTATGTTTACGATTATTATTATATTCAAATATTTATGCTATTTTTTTTGCGAGCTTTCATGAACAAATCTTCCATAATTGAATGAAAATGAAATGCAATTTAATCGATTTCGAAATAAACACGATTAGTTGGACGGGGAGTACCTCTGCCTTCAAGCGATAACTTGAAGCTTTAAGGATAATGAAGAAAAACACTGACTAGTTGGAATTAGGATATTACTCTCTCTGAAAGTAAATACCAATAATATATTTTTTTTTATGTTATCGAAATCTGTGCAATTGTCAAACTGATAAATTTTCAATCGTCATCCAGATCCAGCTTTGCCCTCATAAACATGTTATCTTCTGTGTATGGAAATCCTTGATATAGTTGATGGTAATCCATATTCAATCGTCATCCATTCTTGTCCTGAACGTTGCCGCATTGTGTGCCTGCTGGGGGTCAGCAACGACATTGGTGTGGAGACGCACAGGTTCACGGATGCGCGGCAATTGTAACTCGCTGGCAGTTGCCGGTGTAGGTTCGAGGAAGCTTTGTTCCTCGCCGACAACCATTTCAACTCCGACACGCCCTACTTGCGCCTTACTATCTTCAATTTGTTTCACATACTTGGCATAGGTGCAGTAGGCAACCACACCGCCATAAAGGCCAATCAACATCGCGGCTGTGAGAAAATTCCTGTAGCGAACGTTCGCAAATAGAGCGATTTCGGTCAACTGGCTAAGGCCCGACAAGTTAAGCATGGTCGGTTATTTAATAGTGTTTGTGCGCCGAAAAAAAGAAAAAATATAAAATTTGGTAATTGTTTGGTGAAATGTTTGTGCAACTGTAAGGGTCTGAATAGACGAAGTGATGAGACAGTTTACAATAACGCAGGGCCTACTATATTTTCAAAAAATTAAAAAATTACCGCTCACTATGGGCACTCTGCAAAGCTATCGAAAATAAATCGATTTTAAAAATAACGATTAGTGCAGTTGTACGTTTTGGTATTTTTTTATCTTACTGCGTCTTTTCTCAATTACCAGCTGCGGTCACACTGCGATTTGCGGTTGCCGTCAAAGTTGTTGTTTTTGTTCTATAAATTGCTGGACTTTTCAATACGTTGCACTCATTTAAATTAGCTGCTGCAGTCAGCTGTTATTTATATTTCTTCTAACTGTAATTACCAGCAACCGTTAACAAATTTAAGTCAGTCGTTTTTTATCTTGTGATGTGAACGAATCATAGCTAGCGCTCATAACATTGTAACTGAAAAGTGTTAAACATTCGAGAAAAACAACAAGATCAACGACAACGAAAACAACAACAGCAACAATGGTCAAATTGACCTTGTTGATGCTTGTGGTATCGCTGCTCTGCTTGACAGTTGCAGCGAAAAAGCAGGAGGAACCAGGAAACATAAAAGAGAATCTTTTTATTGTACACTATCAGCCGGAGCAAGTGCATCTGTCCTTTGGAGGTATGTGAAACTGTTGCATTCTTTGTTTTCTTTACATATAAGTTACTCGCACATATGTGCAACTGAGGGGCTTTGGCAGTATCAATTTACCGGCAAATATTGAACGATATCATCCAATATAAGCTGGCTCAGCACCTTTGTACGATACGCTCGATTTGATTTGTACCATTGTACCCAAAACTGCTGCGCAATAGTTGTTGCCCCCTTGGGGGCTGTTGATAGCGTGAGCACAACAACTTCCCCCTTGCACTCACACCCACACACATGCATATCCCGTTTTTGCTGTTACAGTTACAGTTGCAGTTCGTGTTGCTGTTGTTTTTGTTGGTGATGAACCATAAAACCGCCCCAAAACAATAACAATAACAATGTAAATCGCGCGAGTCACACACAGAAGTGGGCTAAGGCTGATTTGATGATACAAGCACACACACAACTACACAGTAAGTGTAGATGTGCGTATGTCCTCAGTGATTGGTATATTGAGCATATGCAAAATAAGGTCACACTCCAACTAGAGTTCAATTGGTGCATGATAAGCAGAAGGGAAAGCAAAACGGCAAATTGAAAAACAGCACAACAAAATTTTAAAATGACTTGTGTGATTTATGAATTTGTATGGCGATATTTATGTATATACACATACATACGTATCTTATTTTCGCACATAACTGTTATAAGTTGCAAATTGAATTTTCTTTCGGCCAAATTTAAGAATTGTTTTTCTTGTGTTGTTTTCTCGCCCTTTCTCTCTCTCTCCCTCTCTCTTTGGCACTCTTCTGCCGGAGCCAGAGCGCACCGCCAGCGAAATCGTTGTCACTTGGTCAACGCGCAGTCTGCCACCGGATGCTGCAAGCAGCATTGTCGAATACGGACTCAATGATGAACTTAGCCAACGTGCAGAGGGCACGGCTGTCAAGTTTGTGGATGGCGGTCCCAAGCAGATGTCGCAATACATACACAGGGTACGCACACACACACAGGAAGAAGACTCTTCTCTTCGATGACCTCATAACCCTCATCCAACATCCATGATCATTCTGTGTTATAGGTGACGCTGTCTGAGCTAAAGCCAAACAGCAGCTACGTTTACCACTGTGGCAGCTCCTTTGGTTGGTCGGCTAAGTATCAATTCCGCACGGTGGCAAGCGCCGATGCAGACTGGTCACCCTCACTGGCCATCTATGGCGACATGGGAAATGAGAATGCCCAATCCCTGGCTCGACTGCAGCGCGAGACGCAACTGGGCATGTACGATGCCATCATCCATGTGGGTGACTTTGCCTATGACATGAACACGAAAGATGCGCGTGTGGGAGATGAGTTCATGCGACAGATCGAGACCGTGGCCGCCTACCTGCCCTACATGGTGGTTCCAGGCAATCACGAGGAGAAGTTGTAAGTTGACAACAAGCGGATGAACGAGCAGAAAGAGAGAGTGAGAGGAAGAGAGAGAGATAAAGGATTTCTTTTTGGATTTGCCTTGCAGCAACTTTTCGAATTATCGGGCCCGCTTCAGCATGCCAGGCGGCACGGAGAATCTCTTCTATAGCTTCAATCTCGGACCGGTGCACTTCATCGGCATCTCCACAGAAGTTTACTACTTTCTCAATTATGGTGTGAAGACGTTAATCTTTCAATACGAATGGCTAAGGAAGGATCTGGAACAGGCCAATCTGCCGGAGAATCGTTCGCAGCGACCTTGGATCATTATCTATGGCCATCGACCGATGTACTGCAGCAACGAGAACGATAACGATTGCACCCACTCGGAGACACTGACCCGAGTCGGTTGGCCCTTCGTGCACATGTTCGGGCTGGAACCACTGCTCTATGAGTACGGTGTGGATGTGGCCATCTGGGCGCACGAGCACTCGTACGAGCGACTGTGGCCGATTTATGACTACAAGGTGCGCAATGGATCGCTGGGCTCGCCGTATGAGAATCCACGTGCGCCAGTGCATCTCATCACTGGTTCGGCGGGTTGCAAAGAGGGTCGAGAACCGTTCAAGGGTCAGATACCCGAGTGGAGTGCATTTCATAGTCAGGATTATGGATACACTCGCCTCAAGGCGCACAATCGCACGCATTTGTATTTCGAGCAGGTGTCCGATGACAAAGATGGCGAAATTATCGATAAGTTCTGGCTGATCAAGTCGCAGCATGGCAGTTACAAGGATGCTTGAAAGCATCAATGTGGTGATAATGAGGGAGAGAGGAGGGAGTAGCACAATACCAGCAGAAATACCTCTAAATAGAACAAAGCCGAACAGACACACACACACACACAAAATCTAATGAAGCAACTGGCAGTATTACTAGCGCACATTCTTCTAGCTATAAAATAACCAAACACACCCAGTATATGAGAGAGCGTGAGGAAGAGAGAGAGAAAGAGTGATAACAAGTGCGAGTTGATTAATCTGTCCCTGTAATCGAAATGAACACTAAGTTGTACTTCTTGTTTCACAATCTTTGTCGCATTGTTCTTACTTATTTAATTATGTGAATGCATTTTATTGATTTAAGTATCTTACAAATTCGAGTGCATTAGAGTGATTCAAATAAATCCTATTGCATTTGAGTCACTCAGATAAATTGCAAATAAGAATGATTAAGATAACTCGCACCTACGAGTGCATTCTAGTGATTCAAATAACTCCTGTTTGCACTGTTTACGAGTTGGTATATGTATGTGTGTATATTATATGTACAAATATCGTACTTGTTATAGCAACGTTGTTTATCGCTCCATCGCTTTCCAGCCCTTTCTCTTTTGCGCTCTCTTCAAGCCCCCAACTAAGCCTGTAAATCAAACACTCCTAAAACTAGCAAATTTTTTTTTACCATGTGTCTCGCAACTACACCAAAGTCTGGTGTACCATATAACATTCAATATGCCATGCATTACGAAATGATTCCAATAATATGTCAGTATATGTAACTGTATTTTTTTTTATATCCCCCGCCTACTTTCTTATCTACCTGACAATGTTCGCACACATTGAGCAGATAAGTAGTGCCTTTACTTGCATTGTAGGGCGTCAGTAATATTAGTATATATATAGAAAGACATCGGGATATTGCTTGCATTTCAAAAGAAAGCTAAGGTTGCATTACCATATCGAAGCAATGACCTAATGGAGACTTATAATATATGTTAATGCTTTGCTTAAATCAAAAACCCGTTTTACGATATTTTTAAGTACCAGATCAGGCTATTATATAAAATAACTGCGTACATAACGATAACAAATTGAAGGTCATGCGAATGTCGTGAGTTTTTTACAATTTCAATAAAATCCGATAAGCTTTAAATGAAATAGAGTTCATTATTTGGGAACCTTTCGATTAATCGATAAGCGATTAAGCGATCAGTTCATTTGATATATAACATATAAAATACATATATTAGCTGTAGTCGTGAACAAACAAGTATTTGAATCGTGTGCCATGTGCTCCTCTCAGAATCTGTGCTGGACATGGTCGTCACCTGGAGCACGCGCGATAATACTAAAGAATCGATCTGCGAATATGGTATTGATAGCATCGACGATAACACAGCGAGCTCACCGGAGGGACCGACTCTCTTTGTCGACGGCGGCGCCAAGAAAGCCAAGCAATACATTCATCGCGTGAGTAAAAAAGAGAAGACGGGAGGATCGATATTGTTATCGATAACTCTTATCGTTACACAGGTGACGCTGCCGCAGCTGCAGCCCAACAACACTTACCGTTATCACTGTGGCAGCAGCCTGGGCTGGTCAGCGATCTACTGGTTCCACACTCCCTTCGATCACCACAACTGGTCACCCTCGCTGGCCATCTACGGTGACATGGGCGTGGTGAATGCCGCCTCGCTGCCCGCCCTGCAGCGTGAGACCCAGCTGGGCATGTACGATGCCATACTCCATGTGGGTGACTTTGCATATGACATGTGCCACGAGAACGGCGAAGTCGGTGATGAGTTTATGCGGCAGGTGGAGACCATCGCTGCCTATGTGCCCTACATGGTCTGTGTGGGTAACCACGAGGAGAAGTAGTGAGTATGATGTGAGAGAGCAAGTGCAGGAATCACTCAATCTAACTGCTCCTCCTCCTCCTCTACAGCAACTTCTCGCATTACATAAACCGCTTCAGTATGCCCGGCGGCACGGATAATCTCTTCTACAGTTTCAACCTCGGCCCGGTGCACTTCATCGGCTTCAGCACGGAGGTTTACTACTTCACACAGTTCGGCATCAAGCCCGTTGTGATGCAGTACGAATGGCTCGAGCAGGATCTGATGGAGGCCAACAGGCCAGAGAATCGTGCCAAGCGTCCATGGATCATCACCTATGGTCATCGTCCGATGTACTGCAGCAACGACAACGGCGACGATTGTTCGAAGCACGAGACAGTTGTGCGCAAAGGATTACCGGGATTGAATTTCTTTGGTCTGGAGCCGCTGTTCTACGAATTCGGCGTGGATGTGGAGCTGTGGGCACACGAGCATTGCTACGAACGCATGTGGCCTATGTATAATTATACCGTGTACAATGGTAGCTTGAGTGCTCCATATGTAAATCCTGGAGCACCCATACACATCATTTCCGGTGCAGCTGGCAATCATGAAGGACGCGAACCGTTCTTCAAGCGCATGCCCCCCTGGAGCGCCTTCCACAGTCAGGACTTTGGTTATCTTCGCCTCAAGGCGCACAATCACACGCATTTGTACTTCGAACAGGTGTCCGATGACAAGAAGGGCGCTGTTATCGATAGCTTTTGGGTGATCAAGGACAACCACGGCCCGTACAGTCGTGCCTGATAAATACATTCCACATACACGCATGTGATACTGCAAAAGCAATCCGTATTATTCTAAATATTCAGATAAAATACAATACAATACTATACAATATATACAACAATGACATATACATATACTCTCTCTATTCTCGTATTCCTACTTATACTATATACGTATTGTAATCTCAACTCTTAAACAATAAAATAAACCGCAGCTGATTAACAAGCTGGAAGCGGATACTGCGAACATTACAAATATATCTAGTTTGTTTTCTATTATTTACGCCCTTGAATAAGACTCGTCTTATCGCCAACCCCTATATCAACTACTCAAGTCTTGCGTACACTAAATATGTATTATATTATTTGAAATATGTAAAAAATCTCAAGAATGAATACAAGTTCAGAACCTACTCAGCTATGTTTTACTTTATAATCATTTACAACTGCCAAGTTAAACGAACTGTTCCTACTTATCGTGCCAGCACTGTAGACTGAGATGGAAAACTAGAAATAAGGGATGGGAATTTAAAAACTGAATCATTTGACTTAGCAATCTCTCTCTCTCCGATTACAGACAACCTGCAGGAGATTGTGGTGACATGGTCGACGCGCAGCTCAACGAACGCATCGTTGGTTAACTATGGTGAGGATCTGGTCAAATCTTCTAAAGCAGTTAGCGGACAATGGGAACGCTTTGTCGATGGCGGCTCCCAGGCACGCACCCAATACATACACAAGGTGAAGCTGAGCGGACTAAAGCCGGACACGCGTTACCAGTACACATGCGGCAGTGATCTGGGCTACTCAGCGATCTACGAGTTCAAGACGCCGCCGGCGGGTGACAATTGGTCACCCTCACTGGCCATTTACGGCGACATGGGCAACGAGAATGCACAGTCGCTGGGTCGACTGCAACAGGATGCAGAGCGCGGCATGTACGATGCCATCATCCATGTTGGTGACTTTGCCTACGACATGGACACGGAGAATGCACGTGTGGGGGATGAGTTCATGCGACAGATCGAGACGGTGGCAGCCTATGTGCCCTACATGGTCTGCCCGGGCAATCATGAGGAGAAGTAGTGAGTAATCTTGTTACACTGAGTCCTCCTTCTACTGCTAATCCTCCTAATCCTCCTGCTGCAGCAACTTCTCCAATTATCGCTCGCGCTTCAATATGCCTGGCGATGGCGATAGCTTGTGGTACAGCTTCAACATGGGCCCCGTGCACTTTGTGTCCTTCTCCACGGAGGTTTACTACTTCCTCAACTATGGCGCCAAGCTGCTAACGAAGCAGTTCGACTGGCTGGAACAGGATCTGGCCGAGGCCAATCTGCCCGAGAATCGTGCCAAGCGTCCGTGGATCATCACCTACGGCCATCGGCCGATGTACTGCAGCGATGACAAGGAATACGACTGCAATGGCAAACTGGAGACATACATTAGGCAGGGTTTGCCCGGTCTCAAGTGGTTCGGTCTGGAGGATCTGTTCTATAAACATGGTGTCGATGTGGAGTTCTTTGCCCATGAGCATTTCTACACTCGCCTGTGGCCCATTTACGACTTCAAGGTCTACAACGGCAGCCGCGAGGCACCCTACACTAATCCCAAGGCGCCCATTCAGATCATCACCGGCTCGGCGGGCTGCAACGAGAATCGGGAACCCTTCTCCAATGTGCTGCCCGAGTGGAATGCGTTCCACAGCAATGTAAGTCATTCGTCAGGGTACAGCTGCAGTGTATTTAAGCTTCGGCATACCACAATATTCATTTCTCCTACTTTATTTCGATATTAATGTATCGATACGTTTCTATTGTTGCCAATGCTAATGTTACTAAGATAACACAAGTGTTGCCAAATTATTTTTGCTCAAACAATTCACAATAGCTGCATGTAGATAATGCTGCCAACTGAGTTATACCACTAAGCACTGAACACATAGAGAACTCAAACAGGGGGTAAATCTGTTCTTGCCAGTTTTTGAATCCTAGCGCCCCACAGACTTCGGCTGCACGCTCGGGTGGGAACTTCGATGTTCGGATGGGAACTTCGATGTTCGGATGGGAACTTCGACGTTCGGCTCTCAGTACAAACAGCGCATAGGATCAAAACTGCTTCAGTCGCACAACGACAGCGGAACGATAAGCACGCGCGTACTTCTTTGCGCTGTGGGATCGTTTCAATGTGTGCGTGTATGTATGCACATGCTGGCATTTGAATGTATGCGTTGCTAGTGAAGTTTGACAACAGGCAAATGCTTCGGCCGGCGCGCTGGCAGCCTGAAGTCAATTTTGTGTTTCGCCGTCGAGAGCAAATATACTAAGAACAGTGGGCAAATGTGGTTAACTTCCGGAAACAATTTAAGACTTTCGAAAACATATAGCATGTTACATGAGAATAATTTTTTTGGGTAAATGGATATTTGTGTATTCACAACGTTTTATTTTGATTCGCAGATTTTGTCAATATTAGTAAACACATGAACCAAAAAAAAATGTTGTTGTCACGTAATTTCCCATTTCTATATTATAAAATTGCTTTACTAAATATAATATAATTATATATAATAATATAATATTAATTCAATCTACTCAATATATTATAAGTACACATGTTACCAAATTTTAAAAGTTATTGCCGCCAAATAACCTTTTTTTGCTACTGTAATTCGGTTTCTTAGCTTTCGATGGCAAAACAAAAACAAAACACACAGATGATTTCACGCTGGCCAGGCCCGTTACTAAGTGCGTTCAGGGCCTGTAGGGCACATGGTCCCCCAGCTGACAGGGATGTCCGCTACCTAACATAGATAGGTTTTAAATGTTAATATATTTGGATAATTCAATTCCCTTAGTAAACACAAATAAATTCATTAAGTAAAGTAATTAAACCAGCGGCCTCGAGAAGTTTTACACAAGGGCTCGAAAAAACCCTTGCTACGGCCCTGTGCCTCAGTCGTTTCGCTCTCGACGGCGAAACACAAAATTGACTTCAGGCTGCCAGCGCGCCGGCCGAAGCATTTGCCTGTTGTCAAACTTCACTAGCAACGCATACATTCAAATGCCAGCATGTGCATACATACACGCACACATTGAAACGATCGCACAGCGCAAAGAAGTACGCGCGTGCTTATCGTTCCGCTGTCGTTGTGCGACTGAAGCAGTTTTGATCCTATGCGCTGTTTGTACTGAGAGCCGAACGTCGAAGTTCCCATCCGAACATCGAAGTTCCCATCCGAACATCGAAGTTCCCACCCGAGCGTGCAGCCGAAGTCTGTGGGGCGCTAGGATTCAAAAACTGGCAAGAACAGATTTACCCCCTGTTTGAGTTCTCTATGTGTTCAGTGCTTAGTGGTTATACATATAAATACTATTTCGAATTTAATCTGACAGTTGGCAACAATACTTTTCATTGTTGTTGTATTGCAAATGTTGCAAATGGCTGTTAGTATTTATTTAAATCCAATCTTACAGTTGGCAACAATACTTGTCATTGTTACTGCTTTGTAAATGTTGCCAGCCGACATAAGTGCAGTATTTTTCTTTTTTGCCAACTATTTGAATTTGCCAACTGATTAAACTTTTAATTAATGAATATTCTTAAATTCCTTGTAATTCTCCCACAGGACTACGGCTATACACGCTTGAAGGCGCACAATGCGACTCACCTGTACTTCGAACAGGTCTCTGACGACAAGGAGGGTCAGATTGTAGACTCCTTTTGGGTCATCAAGGACAAACATGGCTCCTATGAGTAACAACATGATTGCCTCCCCCCTCGTCCATCACCCATTATTTCGTCCTATTAGAAAAATATATATACTCACATTTTAGTCTGCTTATTTTGTGTTGTTTTTTTTTTATTTTTAACATATTAATAATAAAAAAATTAAGTTAGAAAAAAAATAGATGATTCAATGGATTCAATGGGGAATGGATTGCAAGGCGGGTACAAAAAAAATCAATTGCACTAAGCTTTGATGTGTGTGTAGATGTGTGTGTGTGTGTTTTGTATGCCTGCGTCTTCTAGTAGACTGTGCCCGAGATGCCGCTGCCATAATTGTAACCAGCAGCGCCGGCGCCCAATGGCGGCACACCACCCAACGCGCCCAGGCCTCCCCCTACGACACTGTTGCCGTAGTTGCTGCTGTAGTAGCTGGAGGGGTAACCTCCGGCCCCGAAGCGCGTGTTGTAGTAGGGGTAGCCCGTGCCGGCACCGCCCAGGCGAGAATTGTAGTAGGAGAGCGCATAGGGACTGGAGTTGTAGCCACCCAGGGTGGAGCCATAGCCGCCCAAGGCGGAGCCATAGTTGCCCAGTGCAGACCCGTAGCCACCCAAGGCGGAGCCGTAGCCAGCCAAGGCACCGGAGCCATAGTTGCCATAGCCAGCGGCGCCATCTAACGAATAGAGATTTGCAAAAGTTCTCTCTGTCTCTGTCTCTCTTTCACTTACCTAATCCACTGAATCCTCGCGAGCCATACGGATTGTAGTAGCTATCGATTCCGCTGCCATAGCCAGCACCAGCCAGCGTCGAGCCATATCCGCTGCCATAGTTGCTGCCACCGTAGCCGCCATAGCCTGCGCCATATCCACCATAACCTGCGGCGTAGCCGCCATATCCACCGTAGCCAGCAGCGCCATATCCACCGTATCCACCAACGTAGCGCTTCTCCTGCTTCTTCTCCTGCAGCGGCGCATAACTGCTGGCGGCGCCCACTTGATCCGTTGCCGGCTCTGCCGCCACCTGCTGCTGATCCTCAGCTGCCGTCTCTGACTGCGCCTGCGCGTGGACGAGCAGCGCTGCTGCAGCGACGAATACAAACTGCAAGAGAAGATTGGCAAAGTGAACAGAAGGAGTGAGGCAGGCAGGGGGAGCAGACTAATCCTTACAAAGCACTTCATTTGGTGGCTGCCTCGGTGTGGGTGTAACTTGCTGATGCTTCTTGCTGTGTGCTGCTCAAGCGGCTGACGATCGTCTAATGCTCAAGCTAACGCTGCGTCGCAAGCTTTTATACACAGCAAGTAGCGACGGAGTGGGACACTAGAGGTGAGTGCCGGAGAGGGGGCGGGTGGTGGAAGCTTGTTAGAGGGAGTTGACATGACACACGCCACGAGCCAAAGCCAAGCGATGTGGTCAGGTGAATTGGCCTAGGAAACGATGTTGGGTTTTTGTGACATCGCAAGCAGAGTGAGAGTGAGAGAGAAAGGGAGAGAGAGAGAGAGAGAGGGAGAAAGAGAGATAGAGTGACAGAGGAAGAAAAAGAGGCAGGGACAGGTGGCTGTATAAGATTAGCTGTGCGACTCTTCTGTGTGTATCTGCCGTGTTGGAAGAACTTATGCAGAGTGGAACTTGGTGAATAGATCGACTTGACTAACTATATAGAGTACGATCAGAGTATGACAGGCAAGAGACCTAAGAAGATATAGCGCAGAGACAGTGACAGATAGTCATCTGCATTGATAGAAGATGTTAAGAGGGGTGAACTATATGTAGAAATTCTTAACAAATTTCAAAATTTGTATCGAGTTCTTTATCTACCTACCCCGTCTATTTATCTATCCAAACTTCCATCGATTCTTCTATACGTGTATGCATCTCGTTCGTTTCTTGCAGTCTTTAACAAGAGCATCATTTCCTGTCTCCATTTCTTCCTCACCTGTTTTCTCACTTTCTTATCTTTTCCTTCTGCCTTTCCCAAATTTAAATTTATCTCCATCTATTATTCTCTCTCTGTCTCTCTCTCTCTCTCTCTCTTTCTCCGTCTCCCTCTGTCTCTCTTTCCCTCGCTTAGTCTCTCTATCCCTATCCCTGCCTGTCTCTCAAGCACTTTGGCTGCTTTGATTTCGATCAGATCACCGTCAGATCGGGCACGATCATGAGTGGGTTGTGTCATTAGGGCACATATATTATCGATATTCCCACGATCTGCGACAATTACAGCAACTTCGCTGGCGATGACAAATGCTAATTGAATCATTAAGCTGACCCTGGATACGATAATTGCCCAACATAAAACACAGCGAGACAATAACAACAATAACAATAACAATAACAACTCGACAAGTGACTCGAGCCAAAACGGAATCGGGGCTAAAAGATAATGTGAGTATCTTTAGTGGCTTACGCCGTATTGCGATACTTGCAAACGGATACGCGATCTCTGAATCGGAGCAGACAGGCTGAGTCACTGCTGCTCGACGTGCTATTTTACTTTTCACTTTTCAAACCGAAACTGGCGAATTTTTGTTTATTTTTCTATTTCTATTTCGTTTTTTTTTTTATTTTTGGTAAATTCTGTGAACAATAAAGGCAATTGTGAACCAAACGTGGAGAAACAACGGGAATGGGCTGGAAAGCTTAAAGAGTGGGGTGGGGAAGGGGGGAGTGGCACGTGCAATGCTGCAGAAAAACATAAAAATTGTAGAGAAGTTGGTACCCCGCGTTGGCTTTGGTGATTTCGATATCATTGAAGATTCATAATATACTTTTGTAGCTGCAAAGTACTTTTTAAATCAAATTTATTAATTCTTAAAAAAGGAGATACTTTTATTACTTAAGATACCTTTCAATAGGATCCGCCTGCTAGAATTCAGGTATCTTTTCACTTGTTTTTTCTTTCGGTGCAGTCAGTGAAGCCCATTGGAAATATATCAAGGCAAGCAGCGGTGCAAGTAAACACTTGCCCAACAGGGCAGGTAAGACTAACTACAACTACTACTACAACTACAATATTTGTATCTGTGCTAGTTTGTGTGCATGTGTGTGTGTGTCGATCTATGTAGAAATCGGAATTGTCACCCAAATCGGGCCTACTCAATGAGTGGGCCACATTGTTCAAGACACTAAGTGTTAACTCGCTGCGGGCCCTGGCAACACGGCCAAGCCAAGCAGCAGCAGCAGCAGTAGCAACAACAGCAGTAACAACAATAACAACAAACAAGTACGTCAACGGCCCTGGGATGCGCGCGAGCTGCCTGAGAGAGTTTGTTTCCATTTAAGCAGACAATGATTCTTTAATGCCACATCCAATGTGAATCGACGCGTTGCAAGGCATAATTTCTTCAGTCAACAGACACATGCAGGCACGCGGTGCGTATACGCAATGCGCTGCACTGCGAGAAATTGCCGCAAAGCTTCGCTCAAAGTAAGTTGTCAGTAGTTTTATTTATTATTAATTAATTTATTATTTATTTTGTTATTAATTTATTTTTTTTATTTAATTCATATATTTATTTTTGTATTCATTTATTTATTTTTGTATTTACTAATTTATTTATTTGAGAATGTGAAGAGACTTTAATTGTCATTATTTCCTAATTCAAATTCGCAAAACTGCTATTAGTCTGCTAAAAATAAATAAAAAAATATATTACTTATTATTTATATTTTTAATTACTATTATAATTTCGCTCAGTGTAGTGTAGGGAAATTAAAAATTTGGTAGAGAAAAAGTCATGCAACTAATAATTAAGTTGACCCTTTAAATCATGTGTCATTTGCAACTGCAAGTGATCTATAATTAATAATACTATTATGTCTGTTTCATGTTTAAGCTAAACCTAACCTCAAAGGAGGTTTCATATGATGAACCTAACTTCAAAGAGAGTATTTACGATAAACCTAACCTCAAAAAGACTTTAATCTTTATTCTTCACAAATTTATAACATTATATAAAAAGTATGCATTGCGTTCAGTGTACTTACCAAACATTACCCCACATGGGCAACAAGTGTTTGCTTGTTTTTGTTGATGGTGTCAGTACCGTTAACAGCGGATTACCGCGAGGGTCAAAACGATTTGAAAGTTCTGTTGCTTCCCCTTCTTCTTGCTGCATACATCAAACGGGGTGTGGTGGCCTAACAGTTCCTCCACCTCCTCCTAACCGACGCCTTTTTCTGCCTACATTTCCACCATCTCCACCTGTGACTATCTCTGACTAAGCAGCCCCAAACAGCAACAACAGCGTTGTTCTAATTCAGCAGGCCAATCACGCGCAACAACAATAACAACAACAACAACAATTACAGGGTATGTGGTACGTTGCTGTCGTCATTCGCATTGAGTTTTTCGCACGCCCCGCAATTAAAATTTACAAACCGATTTTAATTATAATTTCAAAACTGAGCAAAACGAACCGCAAACAGTTTCCAGGCAGCGGCAGCGCGAGCAAATGAAGCGGCTAACGAGGCGGGGGCGCTGGTGGTGATGGTGGTGGTACTGGGGGGCGTGGCAGGTGAGTAGGCCACTTGTCGCAAAACAAAGGAAAATTTCAAATGGGAAAACTCGCCTTGAGGCCAACGTTGAACTTGCACTTTGCATAATTGCAACAAAATTGATGAAGGCAGCAACAGCAGCAGCGACTGAGGCAGAGGCGGTCTCCAATCTGAGCTCCAACTCCAACTTTAACTTCAGCTATAGCTTGAGCTTCAGCTTCACACGATTATGCATTTATGTGGGCATAATTCTTGTGCGAAAAGCCCCCAAGATCCCAAGATCCCAGCGAGAACTCACACACTTGATGGCGGCCCTGGCATCGGGTGACTACAGCAATGACAGCAACTGCAACTGCCACAGTAGCAACAACTTTTGCTGTTGATCTGTAGGGCAGCTCATCTATGCAGAGGTTTAGGTAGCAGAAGAGTTGCCCTGGCAAGGGGTGGCTCAAAAGGAGGTTAAAAGAGGGAGTAAGATCAAAGGAATTTAACTCATTTGACAGTTTACACTGCTGCACCGACATTGATCAAATTTCTATTACTGAGTTAAGATATATAAAAAAGGTCCATCAAAGAAAGAGTTTCTCTTTAGAAAAAGCAACTTAGTTCATAACTATGTATATATGGAATATAATATGAGTGACTATAAACAGATATGATATGAGCATCTATAGTTATTCCACATCAAGTAGCTTTATATATAGTGACTTGATAAGTAGGCTAAATATTTAGTAAGTTAACATGCTAACACTTAAAGTCAGAAAGAAGAGAGTCTCTCAGTAAAGAAATAGGAAAACTCGTGAGCATAAGCTGAGCCGAAAGCTTATATTGCTGAACAAGAAACTATATAAATATGCACTCATATATTACATATGGAGTACGTGTTCATATAAAAATACATGCCTAACATGCTTTCACTTCATGTCAGATAGAATTCAATCTCTCACTAAAGGAACCTGAACACTCCTGTGTTAACATAACATCTTATCGTATTGAACAAGAAACTATATAAAAGTTCACACATATATATTTTCATAAATAATATCTTCACATCTATCTTCTTTGCATTATAAACTGCAATCACAGTCGTCGCTGGAACTAAACGCCCGTCAAAACTCACTAAACTGGCCATTCGGAACTGTCATATCTGTCAGATCTCACTGCTATATCTGCCAACCGCTCAATTTGCCAGCTGAGCAACGGCGAACAATGCCCCGAGTTCGTCTGGAGTTAAGCGCAAGTCGCATATGACATATTCATAAATCTTTTGTCATCCAATGCAGTCGCTGGGAGAGAGCGAGCGAGACAGCGCCAGCGGGAACTAAGCGAGCATAAATTGTCAACGCACGAATGTCAAGATCACAAGACGACAACATGATGATCGTGTGGGGTTCACAGTTTCCCCCATTTAATGGTTACAATGGAAATGGAATGGAAAAACCGAAACCGAAGCGAAAATGTAAAGTAACTCAAAGAAAATCAAGTTTTTCATAGGGTTCTTCTAACTCTTCCTTCAATCAAAACTTAATATAAAGAGATTATAGATTAAAGAGATTATAATAGCTAAGGCTACTAAATTTGAAGTCAATACACGCCCTTAAATCGATAAAAACCGAATTTCACGCTTAATTTTGATGCACAACTGTTCATTTTTGGTAAACACAGTCATTATCAAAGCCCAAATGATTTCTAAGAATTTGCTTGCGATCGCATTATTAACATAGAAGCTATTTGGGAAACAATTTTAAGAGATACTGATTTTCAAACCGCTCCATAAAGCATGCAACACAATTTAATATATCGTTTTGGTCAGTTGGGTAGCGAGTATATTACAGTTGAACACACTTGGTTTTCGTGCTTGTTTTTTTGATTTACTTTAATCCACTTCCAAATACCCCCGGATCTGTAAAATCCCAAAGAAACAAAAGAACAGCTTGGAATAAAAAGACATTTTCGTTTTTTTGGAATGCTGTAAAAAATATACAAGTACACACACACATACATACGCGCACGCACACATGCAAGCCGATACTCAGTGCATGACCCGCAGATCGGTCCGATGCGGAGGCTGCATGCACATATATATCGGATATATACATATGTACTATGTAGTGCGTATGGTATGTGCCTGTATATATATATCAGTTTTATTAAGTCTTCATCTTCTTGTTTGTCCTTCGCAGGGGCCTCGATTTGAACTTTGCAAGTTTAAGTTACGTTTTGTATTCTCTCTAACACTTTTCTCTCTCTCTCACTCTCTCATTTTTTCTCTAATTTTGTGTTGTTTTTTTTTTTTTTAGGTTTTTTGTACGTTTGTTTTGCATTTTTTTTTCTGATCTTTTTGTACAGAATTTCGTGCTGAAAGAAAATTGTTTTGTTTTTTTTTTTTTGTTGGGGTTTTTTGGTTTTTGTGTGTAAAATTAACTTAGTTGCAGTTGCAGCAGCTGCAAGTGCGAACGAGATAGAGCTAACACATAGACTAGAGTGACAAAGCGATAGGCCAGGAAGAAAGAGACAGCGCTAACTGCCCGGACATATCGTTTGTGAGATTAGGTTAGGTGTACCGATCGTAACGAGGGGGGAGGGTGGGAACATGGAGGTGGGTAAGAGACAGGGTAAGTAGTAAAGATTACAACAATTAGAGAACTCAAATCGGTTACACAAAAACATAATACTATATCAATAAATTATAAATCTAGACTAAAAGAGACTAGGCTAACTGTATGTATTAATATATATATATATGTGTGTGTGGTGTATGTTTAAATTATAAAAGTATATAGGTTATGTGTACTATATATTATATAGTATATGATTCAATTCGTGCATACAACGAATTCTGGTAACAATTTTCGGTTTTGCTCTTAATTTTAGAGTAGAAAATCAAGTGAGGGGAGGGCAAAAGGAAGAAAGAGGATGATGAAATTGATTTTACAATAGTTAAAGTGAGGTTATGTGGCAGTAGGAGGCAAGGACGTTGGCAGAAAGAAAGAACGAGACGACAAAACTATTTGAACTACATATTAAGAGAGACATAATTATCAACTAAGTGTCGTTTTTTCTTTTTGTTTATCACATTTATGTGCAACTTGGGAATATAGGGGGATATAGAAGTGTGTGTGTGTGTATGTGTATGTGTGTGATCGGATTGTTATAAAGCAACCTCTTAGAACGGTTTCGTATGTGACTTAGTGACTAAGACTGGAGTTTGGCTTTACTCGCTTAATAAATAATAATAACGCAAGTGTATTTAAACAATTATATAACAAAGAGGCAATGCATGGTAATTGTTGTTGTTGTTGTTGTACGAATACGAGTACGAGTAAGAGTAAGAGTAAGGTTAAGTGTAATAATAATTGTAATCGTAATCATAATCGTAATAATTAGAATATATAAAAATCAATCACAGACTCGTTTTATGTGTTTTCTTTTCAGTTTTAAGTTTTTGTTTCTTTTCTTTTCGTTTTTTTTTTTTGTTTCGCCTGGAATCTCAAGTCACGAGTCTTGTATTATCTTTTCTTTGTCATTCTTTTTTTGTTAACTCGTTTCTTCATCATTTTATCTTCTCTACTTCTACTTCTACTACTGCTCTCTCTCTCTCTGATATCGTGTAAAAGGATTGACTATGCATAGAGTATAGAGTTATATACAGGCTTGATTTGTTGTAGTTAATAGGTATATTATATATGTATGTATGCAATATACGTTGTTTTTATTAGTCCATAATTTATAGTTACGTGTTTATACTATATATTTAATATATATAGATTTATGTGTGTGTGTTGATGTGAATATAATCTGAAGAATTTGTATGCGCTCTTTTACAAACTTTATAGCATACGATCCAAGCAAATCATGAGGTAACTTAACCTAGAAAGCGTACAAAGCTTAAAGACTTTCCACGCGATTTGCTCTCTCTTCCTCTGTATCTCTTTTTTGCTTATTAAGCTTACATAAGTTGGTATTAAATAGATTATTTCAGAATTGTTTGTTTGGGGAAGGTTTGTCAACTGTTTTGTAAATCTCTTTTGCGCTTACAGACTACAGTTTTTATAGCATAATATACTAGCAATTTGTGAATAAGTTCATCAACATTACATATATAATTGTTGTTGCTTCTTGTTTCTTGTTGCATCTGCAATAATTTAACAATTTCGTAATTATTATTTTATTTCAGTAGATACACATGAATCGCATGTTCTATATAATGCTAATGGTCCTATACGATCTTCTCTTTCGGGTTTTCTTTGTGTGTGTGTGTTTTATGGCTTATGGCATGCACTATAAATATTTGTCTATATGTACAGAGTTCAATATATATCGTATATTGTATGAACTTAAGATCAAATATATATATATCTATAGCTAACTGTTAATTTCTATTTGCATTTGGATAATTTTAGTCATAGCTCTAGCTTTATAGTTATCATTATAATCATTTATAGCTATAGTTAGATCTGCAGTTACAGTTATAGATTTTATTTTTCTTTTCTTTTTTCTTTTTGTTTTGTTTTGGGGGGAGAGAAACTGCTTTATTTGCTGTTCTGTTCTTGGGGAGTTGTGTGTTTTCTCTATCGTTTAACAGGCCATCATGGTATTGCTTTTGTTGTCTTTCCCATACGAAGAAGACACGTTATTAATTATTTATTTTCTTTTTTTTTTTCTTATGGAGGCCACAAATACAAAAAAAATTAAATAAAAAAAAAACCGAATTCAAAAAATTGTCGCGGTGGAAAGTAGAACACATTACAGACAGTAGAGGAAAGTATGAGGGACGAAAAATTCGTTAACAGGAATTTACAGAATATATGGGGAAAAGTACACTTAAAAAAAAGCAGACCGCGATACAAAAGTTGATTGCAATAATAAAAAAAATGAACAACAATTGAACGCGGTTTAACTTAATATTCGCTTGTTGCGTCAGCTCATTAAAAAAATTGATTATGCGACTTAAGACTAGCAATATTCAAATATAGGTTATGTTTACATCTATATAGATAGTCTATATTTATATTTGTATATATGTTGTGTATCATTATGTAGATCAGATAATCAGATAGTTGCAATATTTATGTGCATGCGATTAAATATATCTCTTAGCTATGCGAGCGTGTCTGTGTGTGTGTGTGTTTGAGTGTATTGGGTGTGTTAGGGCACTTGAAGCGCCCAGAGAGTGTTGTTGTTTTTGTTGTTGTAGTCTAAAAAGCTCTAATTAATCAGTTAAATTAAATACAAAATACAAATACAAATACAAGTTTCGTTCAGGTTCGTCGTCAGGGTCTGAGATATGATTGGAAAACAAAACAAGAAATGCAAAAAAAATCATTATAATAATATAATGGTATCATCAGATATAGTATGCAAATGTTTGTGTGAGTGTAATATATATATGTATATATATAGAGATGCACTTTAGTCCTAATTGTGTTATCAAGTTTAGTTTTAAGTGATTCCCTTTTTTGCTTTTGTACAATTACAGTTAAGATTAGCTATATTAGGTAATATATAATATAAAGTAGGCATATCAACTAAGCTATGTATAACGTTTATATATATGACAGATATATATATATCGTATATATATACTTTCAGCTTAACACTAGGCTTTCTGTTCTCTATTTCTCTGCAAACATATTGTATATAGTATCAAGAGTGTGTATGTGTGTGGGTGTGTTTTATAGCTTATTATAGCAATTATCAAATTGAACAATTAAAAACTTTCTGCTTAGCCAAATCCGCACTGAATCCGCGTTACTATATATAATACAATTCGGATTGGAAACGGGTTATTTTTAGGCAGACGCTTTAGTCATGCCGCAGTACGATCCGCTGCGGTGCCTTGCTGCGCTGTTTGCCGCCACCTCCAGAGGATGCCTGTCGCTTTGCCAGACGATCAAAGATGCCTCCAGTTGCTCCTCCTCCTCCACCGCCGCCGCCGCCTCCTCCACCGCCGCTGCTCTTGCGCTGCATCAGCTGCTCCTCGCGCTGACGACGCTCTCGTTGCCTTCCTCCGCCGCCGCCGCCTCCTCCACCGCTACTGCCATGCGAGGATTGCTGCTGCTCTCCACTACTGCCATTGCTACTCGGCTTGAGGACAACACGTCGCTGACCGGAACTAACCACTGCAGCTGCACCAGCGCCACCTCCTCCTCCGCCACCACCGCCGCCACTACGCACAATCTTTTGATTACGCTTGACCACCACTAATTCTGGTGTGGCTGATCTTTTAATGGCGCGTGATTGCGATGTCAACTGCGGCGGTGGCGGCGATGGCGTGGCCAACAATCGGTCCTCCTCGTCCAGCAGCAAATCATCATCATCGTAGTCAAGCTCCACCTCATCATCGCTTGGCGTGCCCAGACGCAGTGTGCCCATGTCGCCACGTCCCTTATGGCTACCAGTGGGCGGTGTGCCGCCAGCGGCTCGATTGCCAGACAATTGCTGCTGATGCTGGTGCTTGCTTGATGGGGCCAGATGCTCAGTTATGCTGCGCTTGGCTTCCGGGGCAATTTTCGCCGCTGTTAGCTGTTTACGTACCGCTCCCGTGGGTGCGCCACCGCTGCCAGATTGTCCGCCACGGCTGCGACCGTTGCCTCCCGCCGTTTCGAGTTCATCGCGTCGCTTCAGCGAGATTACCTTGCGTTCATTGTTAAGCGGCGGACGCTGCTTTTGTGCGCTGCCTGGCGCTTGCGACTGCTGCCCAGACTGGCCACTACTGCTGCTGCTGCTGCTCGTCTGTTGTTCCTGATCATCACGTGGCGCCGGGCTATGTCCCTCGGCACGCTTCTCCTGCAAGAGAAATAAAAAAGGACAACGATTTAGCGAGAGGAGATGGGGATCTCGGGACTCACGACCCAAAATATATGCGTGATCTTTAAACTGTTTAGAACTATATTAAGTATTATTACAATTGTTTAATTAATTGTATTTATATATAATAAAAAAAAACTGTGCAAGAGTAAAGATAATAATAAAAACAATCAGCGTTCTTAAAAATAAAATACAGCTTTAGGGATAAACGATAATTTGACAATAATTCGGCCAGGGAACCATTGCATGCTATAAAATTGAAACTCAATTTATTCAGCAACTATATAAAATAAGGTTTTAATATTTTGCAGAAATGTGGGGCAAAGGCTTTCTTATAATTTTACAACAAAACGCGACAATAAACTTGAAAATACTGTATTTTTTCTGCACTTAGGCATAATTTTTGATGATCCTTTCTTTGAACTATTTAGGAGATCGAGCTCCGAATTCTCTTCAGTCTCTGCTAACAAACTATCTATATTATTCAGGGCACTCCAATCAGAGTTCTCTTCTCTCTCTTCTACCAAGCTTTCTCTATTCACAAGTCATACGAATGCTGATCTCTTCTTATCAAACCAATCCTTAATCTATGCATTTTAATGATCTGATTGCGTTTTTTCCTCACTTTCCTAAATCCTTGACTAGTTTGCATCATTCGAGTTGGAATATTAAATAAATAAAGTGCATACTGAATGCATATTTTTAACTTGTTTGAATTTAATTCACAAAGTAACTTTTATTTAATTATAAAAAAAATAAAATAAATAAAATGATTATCATTTGTATTTATATTAGCAAATAAAATAAACAGTTTGAGTTTTTGTTTTGGATCAGGAATTTATTGGTCATCTTCCATTGTGATCGTAAACTTACTACACATAATTGCAGGGTATATTCAATTGTATAGGGTATCTTTAGAGTACTCACCTCATGTTGTTTCTCCTCGGCAGCGCGTCGTCGTTTCATTTCCTTGTCGCGCATGATTTTCTCACGCAGCTGTTTCTGTTTCTCAATCTCCAGGCGATAGGCACGCGTCTCCTCGTCCTCGTCGCTGGGCTGCACACAGAAAGGGACAGAGAAGGAGATTGAGAGATCATGAGTAATTTGTAGGGTAGGGGAAAGAAGAGCAGGCAGACTTACCATGTTGCGTGTACCGCTGGCACCGCTCTCCAAGGCCCGATTGCGCGGTTCACCTGAGAAAGGATTGCGTGGCGCTGAGGGGGAGCCACTGCGTCGTCGCTTGGGTGCTGCAGCACCGCCTCCTCCTGCTCCACCACCACCTCCAGTGCTGGCTGTGCCACGATTCTCATCACGTTCCCTGCTGCTGGCAGGGCGTCGATAGCCACGAGTGCCTGCTGCCGGACGTGCAGCAGCGCCACCGCCTCCACTACCACCACTGCTTCCTCCTCCTCCACCGCTTCCATATCGATCGCGTTCACGATCTCGTTCTCTGTCGCGCTCCCGTTCACGCTCCCTATCACGTTCCCTTTCCCGATCCCTGTCACGTTCTCGATCACGTTCCCTTTCACGATCGCTGCGCTTAAGTGGTGAATAACTGCGACCACGAGATCGACTCCGGCTACGACTACGTCGTTGGGCTGCACTTGATGAAGATGCACCCGCATTGGAGCTGGCTGGAGGGGGTGAACGTTCCATGCGACGCATCTCAAAGTACTGACGATTCTTGTTGATGAACTCCTCCTGCTGACGCAGCAACTCCGCCTCGCTGTTGATGGCCGGCATGAAGTGTGTCTCCTTGATGAACTTATTGGTGGCAGCCTCGACGCCGCCCTTGAAGTTGGGATTGATCAGCACCTTGCCAACGACACCGCGTGGCACAGCAGTTGCTGGACTTGCCACAGCCAGCTGTGGTGGCTGTTGCTGCTGTGGTGCACCGAGCACTGCTGCCTGTGGCGGAACTTGTGTGGGCGGAGGAGGAACACCAGGTTGCTGCTGTTGCTGTGGCTGCTGTTGTGGTTGCTGCTGCAGATGTGGCAACGGTGCACGCATATTCATGCCATTCATGTAGCCACCACCTCCGCCGCCCATCATATGCGGCGGTAGCGCCTGCAGCGGTGGCCTTGGCATACGGGAGCCAGGTGCCTCTCCCTGTGGCCGCCAACCGTTGTGGGGGCGCATGAACTGTCCACCGCCAAGCAGAGGCTCATAGCCGGGCATAGCTTGTGGGCCACCACCTCCAGCGCCGGGTCCAGGTCCAGGTCCATAGCCGCCGGGTCCGGGAGCATTGCGATAAGGAGGCGGTGGACGCATGCCCGCCGGCGAGTGTGGACCGCCGCCAGGACCGCCAGGTGGTGGATGAGGTCCAAGCAAGGCGCCATTGCGATAGACCTGGGCAGCCTGGGGCTGTCCATAGCCCAAGGGCAGAGGCAGGGGCGGTTGCAGCAGACCCACTCTCACCTGATCGTGTGGATGCGAGTGTGGATGTGGTCCGTGTGCATGTGGATGGGGCAGCAGATGTGAAGGAGGCACTCCACCTCCTCCATTGTTGTTACTGTTGCCTCCACTGTTGCTATTGTTGTTATTGTTGCTGCTGTTGTTGTTACTGCTGTTGTTACTGTTGTTGTTGCTGTTGTTGTTGTTGTTACTGTGGTGTTGATGGTGCAACATGTGCGGATTGTGTAGATGCGGGGAGGGATTGGGACCAGGACCAGCTGAATTCACGGGGCCTGCATTATTGTTATTGTTTGCTGTGTTGTTGTATGGCGACTGTTGTTGTTGCTGCTGCTGTTGTTGTGTGGGTGTTTGTTGCTGATTTGGTGGTGCAGTTGATGATGGGTATTGGCCTAGAATGAATGTAGTTTTGCTTAGTGTTAGTGTTTGTTGATGTTGTTGGTGCTGCTGCTGCTGTTGCTGTTGTTGGTGTTGTTGCAGCTGCAAACTGCTCGCTGCCAGTTGTTGCTGTTGTATTGGTGTTGCCAATATACAAGCTGTCACTGGTGTAGCAACCACCACATGTGGTGCAACATGCTGTTGTGCAACATTACCCGATGGCATCAGGAAACGTTGCATCGGCGGCATTCCGCCTATCATGCGCTGCTGTGGATTGAACATATGCGGTCCCGGATTGCGCAGCAGATGATGCCGTCCACCCATCATGCGTTTATTATTCCCATTATTGTTATTGTTGTTGTTGTTGCCCTGCATAAAGCGTCCACCTCCGCCGCCGCCAGGGCCGCCCATGCGTGGTTTGTCTGCAGAGAAAAGGAGGAGGGAATGAAGATTGTCACTTAAAGGATCTTCCCACTGTCCACTTACCTGCGTGGTGTCGCCTTTGCAGCTGCTGTTGCAGCGAGTGTTGCTGATGCTGGTGCTGCTGCTGCTTTTGCTGATTGTCGGCTCTTTCGCTGGCCGTCTTGAAATTAGTGCGCTCCTCACGTTCCTCCTCATCCTCACGTGGATCGGGTAACTCAGCAACGGAACTGGCACTGGGCAGACTCTCCTGGGAGGAGGCCAACAGCGAAGACAAACCACCGGCATCGGTGTCACTTGCATCC
Organism: Zaprionus indianus; assembly: GCA_018904595.1. Classification (NCBI taxonomy): domain Eukaryota; kingdom Metazoa; phylum Arthropoda; class Insecta; order Diptera; family Drosophilidae; genus Zaprionus; species Zaprionus indianus. Next base: position 8,394,575 of record JAEIHA010000344.1, on the reverse strand, counting down.
ACCTCGGCCTCTAAATCAGCTTCGGCTTTCGTTGCGTTTACTCTTTCTGCCTCAGTGAGGGCATCTCGGGTGCCATTATTCACAGTTTGATTGCTCTTCACTTTCAGCGAATCCTCGTCGCTGCTGCCGCTAGCTGCGCCGGATGTTGCTATTGCTGTTGTTGGTGTTGTTGCAGCACGCTCTGCAACTTGTGACGTTGTCTCGCTTGCATTGCCAGCTGTGCTTGTCTCGGCCACTGTTGTTGTATTCGACACTACAGACGTTTCTCCTGCAGCAGCTGCCGCTGCAACTGGGGCAGCAATTGCCGGCGCAGTCTCCGGGGCAACCTTAGTTGTTGTTGTTGTTGTTGTGGCTGTTGATGTGCCTGATGTTCCTGCAGTTGTTGCTGTTGATGTTGTCGACTTTGTTGTTGCTGTCCCAGTGGTTGTTGCTGTTGTTGCAGCTGCAGCCTGCACTTGCTGCTGTTCCTTGTGCTTACGTAGCTGCTCCTGTGCCCATTCCTCGGCCTCAGCGCGCATTTGTAACTTCACCTCGCTGGTGACATCTTTCTCCAGTTCTGCAGAAGAAAGGAAAAGGATGAGAATTGGAAGGAGGTTAGGGGTAGTGAGTAGTGACCCTAACTTACCCTCATCGGAGAGCAGCAGCTCATCCTCGTCGGCGCCAAGCAGCGCCTGATCATCGATGTCATCGCCCAGTCCTAATTCATAGTTGAGCAAATCGTCGCTGCAATGGAAGGAAAATTATAAAGAAAGAGTTGAATAAATTAAAACCACTTAAGAACATTTATATCTTTATATGAATATCATCTACTCTCTAATTTCTATAACTAATTTCCCCTTTTTGTAAATGATATAAATTTTATCTATTTGATAAACTGCGATTCATTTGTGTTGTTTCAAAATAAGAGAGTGGGAAAACTGAATCGATAAATGATGAAATAAATTCAAAACCTGATAAAATAAATAAATCATATAAGGCAACGATTTTAATTAAAAACTTTTCAACCGTAAACCAAAATATTGTAAATATTTTGACGAGGGGTTACAGAGAGTGAGAGGGAGGGAGAAAGTTGCATTTGTGTACATTGGAAAGGAACGACAAAAATATTTGTTTTTTTTCTGTATGTTTTGCACGAATATTCACAGGATCTACTACCACACACACACGCACAGCCACGCACACGCATGCAGCTTCAGGCTAAATACCTTGAAAATATGTATGCACTCATACATGTATATTTTAAGCAAACATGTGTGGGTGGTTATTCGCATGCATGTGTGTGAGTTGTGCGCGTGTGTGTGTGTTACAAATTGAGGCAAATAAAAAAGCTGTCATCGAAGAACACAGGGGAAAAGCGAATATAAAACACGCGCCCTTCACTTTGCAGTATGTATATTCATTACATTGAGCATTTACAATTCACTATTTGCAATTATATTTGCATTTTCACAAGTGACTTACTTAATGTCCGACATTTTGAGTGCGGTACCACCACCACCGCCACAAAGGCAGAGAGGCAGCGGCAGCTGTTGACACTCGGCGGCAGCGCAACTAAACGCGCGTATGTATTTGTGTCTTCACTCTGTGTATGTGTTTATGTGTGTGTCTTTCACTGGCTAGTGCGTCGAGTGTGTGTGTGTCTGTGTGTTGGTGTATGTTTGTGTGCGTGTGCGCGTTATGCGGATAAGTAGAACAAACGTTTGTCTACTTTACACTGGCCGATTATAACATTTTTATTGATTACTAGCACTTCAGCACTTTTATTAAACATACGTATTAACACCTAGCATGTTAATAATATTAAATCAAAATAGATCGCCCGAAAAATGTAAATGAAAACGCTGCTCTGCCAGCGTTTTCCACACGCAGTTTTGTGCACTTTTTTCACTTTTCAGCACTCGAGTGCAGACACTGCACAACACTGTAGTCGTGCTGATGCGGGCTAGCGTTGCCATATCAATCACACAAATAAAAATGCACACACAAAAAATACTGTCGACTCGCAGTTAACATATCGAGAAATATCGATAGGTCAGAATTTCAAAATTATATGATGTGAAACCGATGTTTCGATAAATTTCTTACATCACTAAATAGTCGCAATTGGCACACGGTACGCAATGTTGAGCGGCAGCAGCTGTGCGCATGAAATTAATTAGAAATCCAAATATTCGGTTCGTGCGAAAAAATACAAATTGACCAAATTGAGAAGTAAGCCGATCCGGATGTGGAGCTGTAGTTATAAAACTGGATATGAGCGTCTGATAAGCGCAATTAGCTAACAGTCTCGCATCGGGTTCGCGGTCGTTGTTCCTCGGAGTGTGGATAAAAAAATTTTGTTGAGCAAAAAAAGGAGAGAGTCGAATCAAAAAATTCATAGTGTTGCAATTATAGCCAGATTACGATAAAAAAAAAACAACAAACAAAAAAACATACATACATGCATAGGCACACGCACACACACTCACACTAGTGCACACAACAAGTATTTGGGATATTTTTTTTCTGTTTTGTTACTTAGTTTTTTTTCTATTCATGAGCAAGTGCATACAAAGGCGCACACACACACGACGCATACCACGCGCACACGCACACGCGAATTGAATTGAAAAACAATAACAAAACACCAACACCAAGAGCACAAGGCACGGCAAGGCAAGAAAAGAAAAGAAAAGAAAAAGGGAAAAAGAGAAACAAAACGAATCAGTGACATGCGAAATTGAAAAATGAACGACCAGCAGCAAAACGCGAAGGGAAACAATGCAAATGCCGCAAATGGTGCAGTAGCCAATCAGCTGATTAATCCAACTCTGTCGCAGTCGCAGTCGACGCTAGCGATGGAGCAGCAACAGGCGTGTGTGCGTCTGCCCATTTTGGGCATGACATGTCAGTCGTGCGTGAAGAATATCCAGAATACGCTTTCACAGAAATCGGGCGTGATAAGAGCGCGCGTGGAGTTGGAGGAGAGTGCCGGCTACTTTGACTACGATCCCCGCGAGATAACGGCAGCACAGATCGCCAACGAGGTCGATGACATGGGATTCGATTGTGTCTACCAGCCCGAGGTTAGTCCCGCCAGCGCCAGTGTCAACATACGTGTCCTGGGCATGACGTGTCAGTCGTGTGTGCGCAACATCGAAGGTCATATATCAGGTCAGGCGGGCATCAAAAGTATCCAAGTGAATCTGAACGAGAAGAACGCGCGCGTACAATATGATCCCGATCAGCTGACTGCCGAGCTCGTTGCCGAAATGATCGACGACATGGGTTTCGATGCGACAGTTGCAGTTGCAGATTCCTCCAGAAGTTCAACGCCGCCCTCCCCTGATAAGCAGCAGCAGCAGCAACCCGCGCCCGCATCCCCCAAGCGTAACAGCAAGCAACAGGTGGCAACCAATGGCAATGCCATCCTGGTGCCCATTGAACAGGAGGCGCTTACAAAATGCTTCCTTCATATACGCGGCATGACGTGCGCCAGCTGCGTGGCCGCCATCGAGAAGCACTGCCGCAAGATCTACGGCCTGGATAGCATCTTGGTCGCACTGCTCGCCGCCAAGGCTGAGGTCAAGTACAATGCAAATGTTCTGACCGCCGAAAACATTGCCAAATCGATCACTGAACTCGGCTTTCCCACGGAGCTCATCGATGAGCCCGACAACGGTGAGGCCGAGGTGCAACTGGAAATCACGGGCATGACCTGCGCCTCGTGCGTCAACAAAATTGAAAAGCATGTCCTAAAGCTGCGCGGTGTGACAGCTGCCTCCGTGACGTTACTAACGAAACGAGGTGAGTACGAGGGTGGTGGGTGGTGAGTAAGTGGCGAACGTCATCAAATGTAAACAGTGTGAACAGGCTTAAAATACTATCAAAAGGGGGGACTAACTAAATACGTTTAAGGTTGCCACCTATTTGATTTATTGTTGACTATCCTTTTTTGGGTTCGCAATCCACAACATCACTATCGAGTGCGCCATCTGAAGTTGTCCCACACTGTATTTTCTAAACAAACATTCCCATATTTTCCGATTTCATAATGACAATTACCTGATTAATCGAAGTCAAGTCAATATTTGAACAGTGAAACAAGTAAAGCACCTGTGCCCATGCACAGTCCGCACGTCTGTTGATAATGTCGTAATTAATGTATGGCGTAGAACATGCATATATAGAAGGTTTATATCATTGTATTACGGTATAAGTAGTATCCATGCAATTGTCATGTTACTCGCATTGTTGACATCACGTGCGATTCCAGCTGAAAAAAGAATATAGAAACGAATGGGGAAAAGGTCAATATTGAAATAGATTCACATAATATTAAAATGAACATTTGTAATTATGTTTGGGTGCATTCTCAAGTTGTTGTTATTGTTTCTGTTGCTACTCCTACTATATACCATATATAGTATGATTAGTTTTATGCTTGATAAGAGGCCTCTCGAGGGCAACAACATCAAGAACAAAAACAAAGAACAATAACAACAAAAGAGAAGGCGATTAAATATTCCTGAAAAGCAAATACACTCACACAAGTTAAGTTATCTGGGTTATAATGCCCAGATAGAGAGGCAGGGAGAATGAGTAAGCTAGAGAGAGAAATGTTCTGAATGATTAGTAACATTCAATGCATATAGCGCATGTGCCAATATAATATTGTATTATATAAAATATGTCTGTATAATATAATGTTCACATATTGTAAACAATATTAAATTGGAAAAGGAGTTACATAAGATCATCAGATACACATGGCATTGAGCTATCACATTTCCAAGAAATCCTAACCAATTCAAAACTGTCACAGTGCCCTCCATGTATCGTATACATTTAATTCTCTAAGCGATAAATTGTTGTAATGGGCAAAGAAAAGAATGTTTTCAATCAGTCTCGTTGTACAATCGGGTGATATAAGGTATAGTATTATATACTATATATGTACATGTATGTGATCAGCTGGACCAATTCATTTGATTCAACGTTGACTCAAAGCCTTCAATTTAAAGCGGTTCCGCTATAAAGACCTTAAGCTACATAAATGGCCAACTTTTTAAACTGAAAGTGAAAGAAACTCTATTTACTTCCCTCCCCCTTCTCTCTCTATTTTTTTGTTTGTTTGCGTGATCTCCTCTTGTTTAGTTGCGTTTTTTTTTATTATTTCATCTACTCTTTGTGCCTTGGTTCGTTGCGCATGCGCGCAACATTCACATTCACCTTCACTTGGCTCGGATTGGGATTCATATTTCTATTCGGAGGTTCGCCTAATATTTTTGCCATGTAGAGACTGAGAAAATAGACACAAGACAATATGATATTATGCAAGATCACGCTCTCAATTAATTTGGATATTTTAATCGAGGTCACACTCGTTTCTTGGTTCTGTCCCGAACTGTGCTGAAGTTGTGGTTTGAATGGATTTGAAGTCGAATCGTACGTGAGATTAGTTGCCATAAAACTGGTTTCTTTTTCCTATCCAATTGTGAAACTGGCTTTTGCGCACTTTCATAATCGACCTGCAATGCAGAGGAAAGAAAGGAAATCATAGAGAGAAATCAACTGAAATGCATATAGAGAAAAACCACAAAACTGTAAATGAAATATCATCGGTTCAAACGAAGTTTAAGCGTTTGTATACCTTATACAATAGAATAGGAGAGTTTGCTCTTATCACTAATTTTCAAACACATTTTCTGCCAGATGCATTTTCCATTTCAAAAGGGCGAAAACGATCGTAAAGGTAAATAAAGAAAACTTTCCATTAGAGTATTTACGCTTGAATACGATTTCAGCAGTGTTGTGAAATGATATTCGTATTGGTATAGTAGGTTGTAACATCTGTGAGAATGAAACTAGTTGATGTTTGTACCTTCCTCACTTACCTCCGATAAGATCCACAATCCACATGCGACATACAGCGCGCCAATTGGAATTGATTGTGGCTTCTTTTTGTTTGTTTTCAATCAAAGTTGGGAAAACAACTCATGTAAATTTATAGATTGGTTTGAAAGGGGTTTTGCCTTGATGTCTCATGGTCAATTTGCAAATTTCGATTTTCTGCATTAATTTGGAGCACAAGCAACGCAAGGCAAAGCAGAAACACAGAATACATTTTTTGTAAAACTTACTAAAAAGTTGTTCAACTCGAGAGCAACATATGTTTTACCTGTACCGCGATGCTTATCAGTTAAGTGGGACGCCGACTCTGTAGTCGGTGTTGCCAGCTAATGATAGCAACAGCAGCAGCAGCAGCAACAAAAGCAACAACAACTACAACTAACAGTAGCAAGTACAATAATTTAGAAATGTTCTAAAAATGAAAACGTATTGAAGCGATAAGATGCAACAAGCAGCAGCAGCAGTGGATGAAAATTGATTGGAAATTGTGGGTGTATGTACCACTGTACCAATAACACACAGATAGGCACTCACACACACACGCACATCAGATTGCTGATTATCTTGGCCATGCGTTTAAATTGAGCAAGGAAAATCGATCGATCGCTCGTTTGACAAACACACAAACAGAACGTTTGTCGTTGTCGTATTTCGATTTAGCGATAATTATAATTAGCATTAAATGTTGGACAATGGGGCCCAGCTGATATGTTAATCCCATCAGCGGCTTTTCCCCCTCCTCCGTTTTTGTCTGATTATTTTGCACACGATCGACCGTGTGCAAAATATGCACTGTGTGTATATCGATAGATTGATGCCCCTGAAGCATCAGCGCCTTCTGTCATCTCTCCTGATGTGTTGCTCTTTAAGCAAATATCGATAGTCTGATGACTGATTAAAAGCTTTCAGCGACGCCATTGTTGTTATTGTTTGGTTGTTCACTGATATGGTAACCCCTATCCCCTCTCTTTCTGAGCTCTCTTTCTTGCAATTTAAAAGAAATATGTATCGATAAGCCGATGACAGTTTGGGGCTGTTAGCGACGCCATTGTTGTTATGCACTCCTGTGCATTGCACTGTAACTGCAGCCTGTGAACATGTGCCACATATACAAACATACAAACTGAACTTCCCCGTGGCTGGTGATGAAATTGCGGCGGCTGCTGTGTGATTCAGCCAATAAATCGAGTCATAGGCCCGATGAGAATGGGGATTCTTTGCTATCAACTGAATAATTAGCTAGCAGAATGTGCGCAGCAATTCTTTCACCCTTTCCTTGTACAGTGTGTACACACTGTATACGAATGTACTCACTATCTGCATAACTATCTAGATAAGGCGAGAAATGCGTCAAGTCATTCATTTTACTCTCCCCTTGAGGGGGGAGTTGGTAACTAATTTGTTGTTGCGCCCCTCTGTTTCTTTTTCGCTTTTCTTTTGGGCTGCATAACATGTTAATCAGCGGCTACAACGGCGATACAACGAATAATGTACATGCGTATCTTATCGATAAGTTGCAACAACAATAACAACAATGACGGGCGTCTAACAGTGCTGCCCCAAAACTAACAGGGGCTTCTGGGCTTTGCTGATTGTTGCTGCTTCCTCTTCTTCTTGGCCAAGTTCAACAGCCCATTGCGCACGCACACAAACACACACACACACATACAGACGTACATACAGTGGCAGCCAGAGTAATGTGCATGCAATTGAAATTTGAGCTGCTTAACGAGGTGTGTTGCATACGTTGTACCAAGGAGAAAATGGGGGAAGGAGCTGGGGAGAGGAGTAAAGACATGCGACGGTCGCACAGCTCCACTTGGCAATTGAATCCGGCAATTTTGCACGAACCGGTTGCGCATAACGGTTGTTGTCAAGCCACCAATAACAAATAAAATAACAACAACAAAAATGTATATAAAATAACTGAAAGCCAACTAGATACTAACGTACTTATGCGCTCCAATTCCAATTGCCCCGCAGACAGTCCGAGAGAGAGACAAAGACTTTTGCGACTGGCGCCCTGACAGTCATGGTCATTAAAATAGATCAACTGTCGTGGCATGACTTAGCAATTTATGAAGAATTTTGAAGAATTTAACTTGAGCAAAATATTGTCCAACATTTTAAAAGCTGTTGCACACAGGCCTGGTCCTAATTCTAGGCACACTTTAATAATATTGAAGCTTATTGTAAAATAGATTCAAGGCAAGGTCATAAAATTGATGCTCATTGGAAAGTGATGGGGGAATCCTACACGTGACATATACATCTATATGATATAGCTTGGATAAACTAAAAATAGCGCATGATGGGACTTGAAGAGAATAAATATGAGGAATAGATTGCAGTAAAATACTTTACCTTATGTATTTCTCGTACTCTATCGATACTTTACTATTGGTTCTTCAAATTTAAAAAATCATATTAAAAAATACGTTTTGTTCAAGCAATAACAATACTGTAAGACTAGGAGATCGTTTCAGAAAAGGAGAAAACATTAAAGAACAGATCTAAAATATCCAATATCCTTCAATATATTCTCAATAAGTTCAATAATCAAACATATCTGCACCTAAATTGTTTTTTATACGCCTAGTCATCTTTTATGGACACTACTGTATTGCGATCACAGGGTGTACCCTAAGAACTTCCCTTCTGCATTCGATCTTCATGTTTATTTACTTTTTTGTTTATTTGTTTGCTTTCCAGGTAAATTCCGATACATAACAGATGATACAGGACCGCGGAGCATATGCGAGGCGATCGAGGAGCTGGGATTCGAGGCGAAGCTGCTGAGTGGGCGTGACAAGATGACGCACAGTTATCTGGAGCACAAGGAGGAGATACGCAAGTGGCGCAATGCATTCCTCGTCTCATTGATCTTTGGCGGCCCATGCATGGTGGCCATGATCTATTTCATGTTCGAGATGAGCGACAAGGGACACGCACAAATGTGTTGCCTGGTCCCGGGTCTATCCATGGAGAATCTTGTGATGTTTCTACTCTCCACGCCGGTGCAATTCTTTGGCGGCTTTCACTTCTATGTGCAATCGTATCGCGCCATTAAGCACGGCACGACCAATATGGATGTGCTCATCTCGATGGTGACCACCATCTCGTATGTGTATTCTGTTGCCGTTGTTATTGCGGCCGTTCTAATGGAACAGAATAGCTCGCCGTTGACGTTCTTCGATACGCCGCCAATGCTGTTGATCTTTATCTCGCTGGGCCGTTGGCTGGAGCACATTGCCAAGGGCAAGACATCGGAGGCGTTGTCCAAGTTGCTCTCCCTCAAGGCTGCCGATGCTTTGCTTGTCGAGATCTCATCTGACTTTGACATCATCAGCGAGAAGACCATTTCGGTGGATTATGTACAGCGTGGTGATATTCTGAAGGTGATACCCGGCGCCAAGGTGCCAGTGGATGGCAAAGTACTCTATGGTCATTCCAGTTGCGATGAGTCGCTCATCACGGGCGAGTCAATGCCGGTGGCGAAGCGCAAGGGTGCCGTTGTCATTGGCGGTTCAATCAATCGAAATGGTGTGCTCTTGGTGGAGGCCACACACACCGGGGAGAACACAACGTTGGCGCAGATCGTACGCCTGGTTGAGGAGGCACAGACCTCCAAGGCGCCAATTCAACAGCTTGCCGATCGCATTGCCGGCTACTTTGTGCCCTTTGTGGTGGCCATATCCAGTGTTACGTTGATCGGTTGGATTATTGCGGGATTCATTGATGATTCATTGGTGCCGGTGTCGCAGGAGCATAAGACGCACATGGATCGCAATACAATTGTGATTAGCTATGCCTTCAAGTGTGCCCTAAGCGTGCTGGCCATTGCTTGTCCCTGTGCCCTGGGTCTGGCCACGCCCACAGCTGTCATGGTTGCCACCGGCACGGGTGCCACCAATGGTGTGCTCGTCAAGGGAGCCACCGCACTGGAAAATGCCCACAAGGTGAGTGGAGTGAGTTATCTCTCGTTCTTTCCTTATTAAACGATTCCATCTCCATCTACAGGTGAAGACTGTTGTTTTTGACAAGACGGGCACCATTACGCACGGCACACCTATGACCAGCCGTGTAACACTGCTAGTGCCTCCCCAGGTGTGCAGCCTGGCGCGGGCACTGACCATCATTGGAGCCGCCGAGCAGAACAGCGAGCATCCCATTGCCTCGGCCATAGTGCAGTTTGCCAAGGACATGCTGAACGTGCAGACCAGCTTCGGTAAGAGCTCCAACTTCCAGGCAGTGCCTGGCTGTGGCATACGTGCCAGCGTCTCCAACTACGAGCAAGCGCTGCGGCAGGCCTGCAACGCTGAGCGCATTATCAACTATGAGAACCTCTGGCGCACGGAACCCAACAAGCCAGTGTCTATGGACAATGGAGCGAGCATTGATCAGCTGCAGCCCAAACTGTTGGAACAACAATTGCTGGTACCACATCAGGAACAGCCGCTGCTGCCATTGATCGATGGTCCCGAGATACATGTACTGATTGGCAATCGTGAGTGGATGCAGCGCAATGGCATCGATGTGCCGCTCGAGATTAGCGATTGCATGACACGCGAGGAGCTCAAGGGACACACGGCAGTGCTGTGCGCCCTCAACGGACAGCTAGTGTGCATGTTCGCTGTGGCCGACATGGTCAAGCCGGAGGCGCATCTTGCTGTCTACACGCTCAAACGCATGGGCATCGATGTGGTACTGCTGACGGGCGACAACAAGCATACAGCGGCAAGCATAGCGCGTGAGGTGAGTGCACGCAGATCATTAGCTTGGTGCTCCTTACTAATCTCTCTCTCTGTCTATTTGCTTGCCAGGTGGGCATACGCACTGTCTATGCGGAGGTGCTGCCGTCGCACAAGGTGGCCAAGATACAGCGCATTCAACAGCGCGGCATACGTGTGGCCATGGTGGGTGATGGGGTCAACGATAGCCCAGCGCTGGCGCAGGCCGATGTGGGCATCACCATTGCCGCTGGCACCGATGTGGCTGCCGAGGCTGCGGACATTGTATTGATGCGCAACGATCTACTGGACGTTGTCGCCTGTCTGGATCTCTCGCGTTGCACAGTGCGTCGCATACGCTATAACTTCCTCTTTGCCAGCATGTACAATCTTCTGGGCATTCCTCTGGCCAGTGGACTCTTCACACCGTTCGGTTTCACGCTGCAGCCATGGATGGCATCGGTGGCCATGGCCGCCAGTTCGGTGAGCGTTGTTTGCTCCTCACTGCTGTTGAAAATGTATCGCAAGCCAACAAGTCAAACGTTGCGCACGGCTGAGTACGAGGCACAATTGGCAGCGGAGCGTGCCCGGCGAAATGGTTCCGAAACGGAGCTGGATCGTCTTTCATTGCATCGCGGCCTGGATGATCTGCCCGAGATGATGAATGGCAAGCGATTGACATTCAAACAGTCCAATACATCACTTATCTCCCGCATTTTTAATGGAAATGGCAATGGGACGAACGGCAAGCACGAGGAGGGTCTGCTCCAGGATACTAACGAGCGTTCGCCTAGGATATTACAGTCTCGTTATTTGGCTGACTCCACCGAGCTGCAGAAGCTCTAAAAAAGGCAGGAAGACAAGACAGTGACAGAAAGAGTTTCAAAGCCCAAAGCGACCAAAATTATTCAGTGAATCCGTGTTAAGCATTGTTAGACAGATTAAGCAAACTACAAAAAAATTATAACTAAATCTAAATCTTAACATAAACAACTATATATCTTTAATCAATCTGTGTATATATGCGATATAATCAAAGAAAGAAATTATGGGAAAAACAAAATACTTTAGTTACATCAGTTAATTTTGTTATATTCGATTTATCTTTTTTTTTTTCATATACATATTTTTTTCATTATTGTTAATAATTTTTGTATTCGTCTTCCGCTTGACTAAGTTAAGATCCCTGTGAAACAAGAGAACAAGAATAAGAACAACTGAGAAAGACACAAATAAACTACATACGTATTTACAATTGTTTCATAAGTTAAGACACATAAATGGATAATACTGAGACCCCATATTGGCTTACGAAACACACACACATATGTTTATATATTTTCATATTGCATATAGAGCTTGACTTGTTATTGAATTGTTGTATAAATACGTTAACAAATAGACTACAAACAAACACACAAAGAACATTCATTTACAAATCAAACACGAACTAAGGAAGGAGACCTAATCTTTTTGATATAACATTTACATACATATATTAAAGTTGATACAACATGTAAATATAATATATGAAAACAAACTATGAAAATAAAGAAACGATGATCCCATACCAGCAAAAAAAAGAGATAGTTATCATGCTTTAAGAGGGGCTTGATTCAGATTAAGTATTTTACAATTGTTGAGGAAAGGTGGATTGCACACTTTGCAGGAAGCGGCTTAAAAATCAGCACTTTTTTAAAATTGTTCCCTATATAACTTATTTGTAAATTATCCAATTTCAAGTAAATTTTCAGAAATTATTTGAGCATTAGCAGTTATAGTGTTTACCAAAAATGTTCTGCGATATTCGGATTTTATCGGGCGGAAGAGGGCGTGGCCAAAATCTAAAATAACCTTAATATTTAATACATATTGCTACCAAATTTGACAGTCCTAGCTTTTATAGTCTTTGAGAACTAGCAGACGAAGAAGGCTATATCAACTTGGGTGCAGAGACTGATCACACTTGATCTTACAATTGACATAATTTTATATTAAAAAAACTTTTATCCATTTTCGACAGCCATTCGATAGCAAACAATTTATCTTTCATAATTGCTTTGATTTATTGAGTTGATTATTATAAAATTTAACTTTAATTTTATATATTCGTAAGTTACAAATGCATTGCTCTCTTCCTTTCTTTATTCTTTTCAATTCAACGTCAAGTGGGTGTTGTATTTTATGTGTGTTGTGTGTGTGTGTTCCGTGTCAGGTGCTTAGCTTAAAGAATGTCATCCTGCTGAGGCTGCCTTATTAATCTAGATGTAATTATAAATATGAACATTTAACATATTCTGTTGCTGTTGTTGGTTGTTTCGTTTGATTTTCTTTTTGGTGGTTAACTTATGTGAAGGGAGGAGGGATTGAATTGAGCTGCGATTGAGTTCACGTGTTCATCAGTCCGTCCTCGATGAGAAGTACCCGTGGTATCTCCTGCGAGGGAGCACCAGCATGGCTGGGATACAGATCGAGATTACTCTTGAATTCAGCAATATCAACAATTGTGGTGGCATCTCCTTCTTGTGGCAGGAAGACAACATTTAACTTATTGGCTAACTGCTCGAAGAGCTCATCTTCATCCTCCTCTTCCGACTCTTCTGACGATGAGTCCTTTATATCCTCCTCGACAGGCACTTCGTCGCTGTTGGCCATAGCAATATCTTCCTCGTTCCGCTTTGACTTAAAGCTGTCGTACATCAGCAACAGCGGCTTAGGCTTAGGATTGTGGCCAATAATCTGTATGGAAACCTTGCGCATATTGGTAATTTCATTGTCCAGTAGGAAGGCAAGTATCTCCTGCTTGGTCAGCACACGCAGCTCTTCGATCTGTTGCCGACGGCGATCGAACATATACTCCTCGTTGATGATCTCATTCCAATTGCGCGACACTTCCGTTGCCAGGGCCATGTCGGCGACCAGCTTAAGTTTTATCAACGAATCACAGGTGTGCTCGTAATCCTCTTGCGACATCTTTTCAAGTATCTGCAGCATATTGTTGCGGAACACTTCAATACGCTTCTCCACATGACTCGCGGTCGTTTTGGTCTCCTGCGAATTCACAACAATCGAGTAGCCAGCAATGCCATAATTCATGCGCACTGTGGCGCCCACATGGTAACCCAGCTGCTCCTTGGTGCGCAGCTGATCAAACAATGGCTCCTCCACAAACATCATCAGCAGATCGAGTATACACTCCAGTCGCACTGAGTTCGGTCCGATCTGATAGTAGTTTGTGATCACCGTATTGGTATCTTGTTCATTCAGTGCATGAGCGCGTATATAGTGCGCTCCCTGGGGCAACTGCACAGTACGATCGTCGATATATAGACGCTCCTGAATGGGCTTGCAGCCCAGGCGTGTCAGCAGCGTATTCATCACATTGTGGGCCGACTCTTCCGTGTAGTTGCCCTGCACCAGACCCTGCACATACAACTGCTGTGGGAACAGGCTGGCAAACTCCTTCAGATCCTGCAGCGTGATATCGTTTAGGCTCTTATACTTGTCAATCATTAGCCAACGCATGTGCTCGACCACACAGAGGCGAACATCCCTAGAGAGCGCAGAGGGAAAGAGAGAGGAGATTCAGTTTGAGTCTAAGGTAAGCCGATTGTAGGACTCACCTGTTGAGAGCGCGTGGTTTGATGAGCGTATTGAAATAGCTCTTGCGCTGATCCTTTACAAATGTGGCGAGAATCTCCTCATTAAGAGTTGAGCCCACTGTAACCATGGCGTCGGCAATTGATTCCACCAGCAGATGCAGCTTCTCATTGTAGCCTTGCACCTGCAAGATGAGTCCCTTCTCGCTGACACTGAAGGTATAGTTGAGCCCAGCACTGGTGGCTGGATACAGTTCCTCGCTGACATGGAACTTTACTAGCTCCTCGTACAGGGCGCACATGGCATCACTGAAAGAGAGCGAGACAGAGAACATTGTAGAAAGAAAGTGCGATAGAGAGAAAACTATTTGCAACTAACTTCTTGGCAGACTTGCGCTGCAGCGGCGAGATGAAATAGAAGGCCATGAATGCCTCTGGAAGCTCATACTTGTCGTCCGCACGGAACCACAACTCACAGATGTCGTTCTGCAACAGTTTCTTGGGTGCCTCAGGCACCACCGGTTTGCCTGCCTTGTGCCAGAAGTTGGTAAAGTCAGTGGTAACAAAGCGATTCGGTTCTGGCAAGAAGAGTTCCGGTACACTCTTGGTATCTGCATCCTCCCACATCTTCTTCCACTTGGCTGGCATGGGAATGCTGGTGTATTCGGTTCCAAACCATTCTTCTGTCTTGTTGAATACCAAATCCTCGTATTTGCGAGACGTCAGCATCACATTGAACTTAAACTCGTTAAGATGTGCAATCATTTCGGTCAGATGCTCCTCATTGTACTCGTAGTACAGCTCCTTGCCAGTGAGTATATCCTTGGGTGGAAAGTATTTGCTGTTGATCACCAAATGACGCACATTATCCATGGCAGGACGTTGTGACTGGAAACGGAAACCCGTTGCCTCGATGCCCTGCTGTTCGGTGTAGATCTCACGCAATTTCTGGGGATCTCCATTGGCCACGACTTTGACGTAGGCAAAGGTGGCGGCCATTACTTCATCGATGTGCTTGAATCCCTCGTCGGTTAGATAAATGCACACATTGAACAGACTATAGATGGAGTTGAGATCGAAGCCATTGTCATCGATGCCAGCCACCAGTTCTAGAGCCCAGAGACGGCGGCGCAGATAGGCACACAGACTGCCCTTGCCCTCGTAACCGAAGATGTACGAGAGAAACTGATCCGGCTTGCTGCGATAGTACTGCGTGACACTGGGCAGCACCCAGGTCAGCTCCAGCTTGCAAACATTCTCCACGGGTTTCACAAAGAACGCATGCTCATAGAACTCTGGCCGGAAGGCATCGCGGTAATTGAATTTGCTTAGATCGGGTGATTTACTGTCATTGCTGGGCACGTCCGCGAAGTGACGTAGCACTAGCATCTCCAACTCTTCCATGGGCAGGCGAGCCTGCAGGCACAAGTACATGCGATTGGCGGCATAATGTTCACGGCGAATCTCGTGCAGCAACTTGTACATTTCCTCATCGTCGACGTTATCCTTGAGGGTCTTCATATTACCCCAGGCAAAAGTGCCGTGCGGATAGCCTTCAGTGGCCAAGCTGGCCAGCAGCTGATCACGGCGTGTCTCATCCTCTTGCACGATCTGCTGGAATTCGGAATCAACCGAGCAACGCTCACGCTGCATTGCCTCCTGTTTCATCAGAGGATGTTTCATGAGAGCGGTAAAGTAATCGAGACTCGAATCGAGATGCTTTTCAGCCACCTCGAAATAGAAGAGTGTATCCTCGCTGTCGGTTATGGCATTGGTGAAGCCTCCGCACTTCTTGATGTGCGCATCAAAGATGTTTTCCTCCGGGTACTTCTCGGAGCCCATGAATATCATGTGCTCCAGGAAATGAGCCAATCCCTGATAGTTGCTTGGCTCGGCAAACGAGCCGTAGTCCATGAGGAGAGCACAAGCTGCCAGCTTCTCGTCACCCACCTCGCTATCGGAGTCCGAATCACAGTTTCCGGTGCACGAACTGGACGAGTCTGTGCTCTCACTGGAACTGTGGCTGCTTTCCACATCGCCCGAAGTATCATCCTCCATGGAAGAGTCCGAAGTGGTGAAACCATCATGCGGTATGGGGGTAGGATCCGAGATTATCAATGCGTGCATGCCATTGGGCAACACAAGGGTTCTAAAGACGATAAAAAATGGCAGTCGTTAACAAGGTGGTAAGGTAAGGTAAGGTCTTTGCGGTTAGCAAGGTAAGGGGATAACTCCAAGGTAACTTTGTTTATATATAAATGTGACTTGCGGTTTATTTTTTTGGGTGCTCTATTAAGGTGACCACTTAACTCGTGCAACATACATTCTCATGCTTAATTGTATTCGGCTTAGTCAGTTGAGTAAATTGTTGGCGATCATTAAATGGGGCGGCACACTCATACGAACAACAGCTGTGTTTATCTAGTATAGCATATAGACAGTGGGGACAAGATACTTACTTGTAAATCTTCTTGTCAGTTTCCGACCTGTCAGGCGTTTCCAAATACTTGACTTGATCAGACATCTTTGCTAGCTTCGCTGATATTGCTGGTGTTTGGCAATAATTGTTTGGTATTTGCAACGTTTGGACGCTCTTGTTGCTGCTTATGTGCCTCGTAAAATTTCTATTTCGTCCAACCGCAGATGACAGTTGAAAAAGGCAATTGAAATTTGTTATTAATTTCGAGTATGGCGATGACGACGGCGATGGCGATGACGATATTGATGTCAGGCAAGTTGTAAAGCATCGACTGCTGCGAGGTAGCCAAAGCATGCACAGTCTAAGAATTGATGACAATTAGTGGGGTTTCCTTTGACAACATCCTCAACAGAGGATTAAATTACATACGCCCAATTTACCTTCTGCCGCGTGGTCGCCGGCTAAATTCTTTTCTTGTTGGTGTGGACAAGCTTTGTAACTTATCCAATACCGATGTCGATGACAGCAGCAAAGCGACGCAAGTTTGCGCATTAAGCAACACTGAACAAAAGATTTACATGAATCAAGAACTGAAACATATTTCTTCAAAAGATTAGAGCTACTAAATGCTTTATAAAAATTTCAGAGAAATAGTTTGCTTGTTTCTGTTATAAGCAATATTACAGACTGAGCCAGTTCATAAAGGCCTGAAAATAATTTGATAAAGAGTGATGTATTGCAAAAAATAACAAATTATTCGATGCAATTTAAATTGTGACGTCACAAAATCGAAACCTATCGAAGTGATGCAGTGTTGTTAAAGTGTTCGCATGAGTATATCAGCTGTGAACTTGTCGATAACGATTACGGGTATTTGACATGCAAGCAGTGTGCATGTGTGCGAGTATAAATGACCAGCATATATATGTCCATATATATGTGTGCACATATATAGCATTGATGGCAACAACGAAAATAATAAATAAATAAATGCATATAGATAAGTGCGTGAGTGTGCTGATAGATGATGCACAAAGATGACATATTAATAAATACGTTTGCACGCAAAAAGATTAGCAACAACACCAGCAGCAGCAACAGCAGCGGCAACACAACAACAACACACAGATAGCGTAGCAACGAAACAAAACGAAACGAGAAACCAAAACCGAAACCGAAATAAGAGGGAAAAATAATAAGGTAAGCGCAACTGATAAACTTATCAAACGACGATAATTCTAATTTGGTCTATGCTCGTTTGCGGGTGGTGCTGGTGCTGGTGCATGTGTGCCTTCGTGCCTGTGCCTGTGCCTGGGCCTCTCATGTGTCTTGTGTGTATTTGTATGTGTGTGTGTGTGTGTGCCTCTGTACGCCTATAAATTAACTATTATCCACTTGCTGTTGTTGTTGTTCTTTTTCCATATCATGTTGGGCCAACGCAGAGTGCGCACTTTTTCAATCTTTGGAGGCGGTGGCGGTGGCGGCAGTGACAGCGACATCAACAGCTAACGGTAAACGGCCAGGTGCGAATTACGTGTGTATGAGTGTGTGTGCGCCCACAACAACAACGACACTGCGACAGCAGCAGACAGGAAGTAACAAATAATTGAATATTCAAACGACGTTCCAGACGAGCAACAACAACAACAACAAAAACAACAACGACGACAACAAAGCAATAATTACAGCAACAACATAAGAGGGACAACTGAGGATGGCCACTGGCAGCAAAGAGATGCCAGACCATCGTAAGCGCAACACCTTCACCAGCTACGTGGCGCCCATGCCAGGTGATGTGCGCGCCACAGCGGATACAAACGAATGGTGCCTGCCCAGCGATTTGCGAGATGTTCATCTGGCCAAGCCACGCCTACTGCCCGGTGAGCAGATTGTTGCATCAGCGCCCGCCTACATGTACACGCTGATTCCCTTCGGCTCGGCAGGGGGAGGCAGCGGCAGCAACAGCAATAACACCTCACTCAACAGTAGCTACAGCAAC
This sequence comes from Zaprionus indianus, assembly GCA_018904595.1. Classification (NCBI taxonomy): domain Eukaryota; kingdom Metazoa; phylum Arthropoda; class Insecta; order Diptera; family Drosophilidae; genus Zaprionus; species Zaprionus indianus. The sequence continues at coordinate 8,375,936 of JAEIHA010000344.1, read as the reverse complement.
TCCAACAACAGCAACAGCACATCCAATACCAACTCCAACACGAACTCGAACAGCAATGGCAACAGCAGCAGCAGCAACAGCAACAGATCCAGCCACAAGGAATCCGTGTTTGGCCTGCTGAGTGTAACCAATTTCAAATTGGCCTTTGTGCCCCTGCACTTACGCACGTTTGGTGGATCAACGCTATCTACGGCGCCGCTGGTTAGTGATTTGTACCAGGAGAACGCATATCTGGGGCGGAATGAGGTGACACTGAACAACATCGATCAGATCTATACGATTGCCGAGCAGAGTCTGGCGGCGACAGCATTGCAGGCGGCGCGCATGAGCAGCACAGGAAGTAGACGCAAGAAACTGGAGCCGGCCAAGCAGCACAACATAAATGGACGCATTGTGGCACTGCATGTGATCTGCCAGAACTTTCGCCTGCTGAAGTTCGCATTCCAACAGCAGGACTCGAAGCTGAGTGGGGCAAGTGATTATGGCAAGCTGATCGCCTCGGCGCTGGCACGCTTCGCATATCCCATGCGGCATGATCTGAGCTTTGCTTATGCCTATCGAGAGCCCTACTATTCCACCACATTAGTGGGTGTCAGCATGTATGGCAGCAAGAACGATTGGGCACGCGAATTGATACGTTGCGGTGCCACCGAGTGGCAGGTGATCAGTGCCAGTTCGGTGCCTCAGCTGCAGAATCGATTGCAGGCCTGCAAGTACCAGTTGCCGCCACATTTCGTCATACCCAAGTGCTGTGAGATCGACCGTTTCCTGCAGCTATCGTTGGCCTTTTGTGATTCACGTGCTGCCTTCTGGGTGTACAGCTATGGCAGCAGTGCCGCCTCCCTGGTGCGCCTGGCCGAACTGCAGCCGGCGTCGCAGCAGGATACCAAAATGGAGAACATCATGCTGGAGCTGGTGCGGAAGTGTGATGAGCGCAAGAGTCTGAAGCTGATACAGCTAACGGATCAGTTGCCCAGCATTCAGGATGTGCAGCGTGCCTACCAGAAACTGCGACGTCTCTGCACCCCCGAGACACCGGAGAAGTTCATGTTGCAGGATGACAAGTATCTGGGTCTGCTCGAGAAGACCAACTGGCTGTTGTATGTCTCTTTGTGTCTCCGTCATGCCAACGAGGCAGCGGCCACGCTGCGTGCCTCCATTACGTGTGTGCTGCAGGAGTCCAATGGACGGGATCTCTGCTGTGTGATTAGCAGCCTGACGCAACTGTTGCTCGATCCACACTTCCGCAGCATCGATGGCTTTCAGTCGCTGGTGCAAAAGGAATGGATCGCACTGGAGCATCCGTTCCAGCGGCGATTGGGTCACGTCTGTGTCAGCGGTGGCGGCGGTAGCAGCGAACAGTCCGATAGCGAACAGAGTCCGGTGTTTTTGCTGTTCTTGGACTGCGTGTGGCAGCTGTTGCAGCAGTTCCCCGACGAGTTTGAGTTCTCGCAAACGTATCTGACCACGCTGTGGGACTCGTGCTTTATGCCCATCTTTGACACCTTCCAATTTGACAGCCAGGCGCAGCGGGCACGTGCGGTCAGCGAGGGGCGTTTAGTGCTGCGTCCTGTCTGGGATTGGGGTGAGCAGTTCTCCGAGAAGGACAAGATGTTCTTCAGCAATCCGCTGTATCAACGACAACGTGGCGATTTGGCAGCTGCCCAAAATCATCGTCGATCTCTGGCCGTCGGCGGCGGTGGCGGCGGGCACAAGTTGCTTTCTCCGGGTTCGGCAGCAGCAGGAGTGGGAGGATCAGCGGGACTGGGTGCATCGCCATCCCGCTACACCATCAATCCGCAGCTGTTCTCCACGCAATCTAGTGTGCCGCAGGATCGCTTTCTGCAGCCAGCGCATCGCATCATCGATCTGGCCGTGTGGGAACAGTGTTACTTCCGTTGGCTGCCTGTGCTGGACATACGCGGTGGCGGTCAACCGCAGGTGGATCTCTTCCATCGGATGCTGCTGAGCAACATTGCCAAGATGCAGCGTTGTATCGAATTGCAGAACTTCGATGAGCTGCCCGATGCCTTCTACGATGCTGTCGGCGAGCAGCGACCCAGTCAGAGTCAGCAGCAGAAGGAGGAGGAGCCCATCGAATATGTAGACGGCGTAGAGCGGCGTCGCAAATCGATGCCCAGCACTGGCGCAACTGGAGCCAATGGACTGCATGTGGTCAATGGGGGAGCCCTGCAGCTGGCGACACTCTCGTCGTTCTTCCCGTTTGGCGATCCTATTGCTGGCGATGCTCCACATGAGCTCTACGACATTCTGAGCAGCAGTAGCGAAATGCTCTTGGATACCTCTTCCATGCTGGACAAGTCCTCGATTGTCTGAGCCGAGCTGAGGCCGTTATCGTTATTCGTTATCGTTACTCGTTACTCGTCGGGAGATGTCCTTATGTTTCGTGTGCTGCTGATTATCGAACTACAAGAAAGCTGAACTTTAGAAGTATTAAAAACAATTTTACTTTTTTTATAAACATTACATATACAAAAAGAAAAACACATATATATATTTTCACATATATAAAATCGATATATATTTGTACGGCATATCGCGTTTAACACTTTTTATTATTGTTTACTAATAGGGCAAACTACCGCATAAGTTATATTTTTGTTTCATATATAAATAAAAACTATATACATACATATATATATATTTGTACATGTAACTAATTACCTTCAAAACAAACGAAACAATAAAAAAATCAACACGAAATTCAAGAAAAACAACAAATTGCTGTGGTTAACTGGTAGACACGTATGTAAAGGGAGAACATTAATTAAAAATCAAAATGTATTATATTATATTGCAATAATAAATAATATAAAAAAAAGAAACAGTGGGCCGTTAGTGGGTTAATTTATGGACAGTTAAAAGCTCGATCAACAAGAGTTCGTTAAAAGCGAAGTTCGATAAAAGCCTTGGGCCTCTGTTAAAGTCCTTTCGTGAGCCGGTGTTGGGTAAGCTCGGCTTAACAGACAGTTCGATCAACAGCCGTTCGATAACACTGCTTGGCCACCGTATAAGTCCTTTCGTAAGCCGGTGTTGGTTAGGCTCGGCTTAACAGTTAGTATAAAACAAGATGTCGTCCGAAGAAGAACAGCAGCCGAAAGAAGAAGAGATACCGCAGCAAAGTGCACCTAGAGCACGACGTCGTCCTCGCAGGCCGTCGCCGTCGGATGAAGTGATTCGCAATTCCATAGCGAAAAGTATGACGCAAATTCTGGTAAATATGAGAAATGCCGAATGGCAGCAGAAGTGTCGCGAGCTTTTGCAGGTCGACGATCTGATACATGGCGCACATCTCCGGATCCTCGCCCACTTGGAGTACATCGATGCCCAGAGGGAGCAGCGCGAGCGAGAGGCCAAGGAGCGCAGGGAACGCAGGGCCAAGGCACGCAACAGCAAATAAACAGTTTGAACCAGAAGTTTAACAATTTAACGTATTAATTAAACATATTTAATAATAAAACGTTGCGTTTAACAATTAATTTGTAGTTGTTTTTTGTAAGCTTGGTTACTTTTTCGCTTCATCCTTGGCCTCTTCGGCCTTAAGAAGCTCTGAGACAATGCCCACCTTCTTGAGCTCCTCGATAAGATCGCCGCTTTGGTGCATCTGCAGCAGAATATCACAGCCCCCGACAAATTCGCCGTTGATGAAAACCTGCGGAATCGTAGGCCAATCTGTGTAGTCCTTGATACCTGCAATGGAGCAATTGAAAGTAGGGTTAGATCCGAACACCCCTGCTTGAGTAGCTGTGCAGCCCAGTTAGCTTACCTTGACGCAGTGCTTCGTTCTGCAGGACATCGTGAGCGTCATACTGCACGCCATGCATTCGCATTATTTGCACCACAGCATTGCTGAAGCCACAACGTGGTGCCTGTGGATTGCCCTTCATGAAGACGACCACCTTATTGGTGCGCACCAGCTTATCCAATGTCGGTTTGTCCAGGGCCTCTGGCGGTGCAGCCGCATCCGCACTGTACCAGCAGCGCGGCGCCGTGACCAGCAACGGCATTGTTGCGCGAGCTGTTGCTGTCAGATTGCTCGCATAGCTAGGGCGCAAGAGGATTTGGCAGATTCTGTTCATGTTTCCTTTGGTATATTTGAAAATATTGACAATTAACACTTGAAACTGGTGTTGTTTTATAATGTGAACAGTGTGACCGCTTCGGAAAAGCTTCAAAGTACCTACCGGCCTGCGGTAGAAATGCACTAAAAAAGGCCACTTGTTGCGCTGTTACGACGAAAGCTCTCAACAGTGCGTCGGCCAGGCCCATTTTGCGTTGCTCTCTCTTTTTGCGTTAGCCTGGAAAGTATGCAATCGGTGACTTCACAGAGCTATGTTAAAACGAGTTTTTCACCCGGCACGCCCCCGTCAGGAGCATCAGGAAGTGCGCCATCTGTGTTTGAAAACCATCTAAACCAAGCCAGAAAAAGCTAGATTTCCCGTTGTTTGATGTTTTCGATATATGTAGATGGACCGGAAAAAAACCAAGGTAGACTCCACAGGAATTATACTTTCAGAAATTTATTGAAACTCCAAAACGTGTCCCACTCCCACTCTAAATCCCAATCAAACACAATCTAAAGCCGTTCATCAGAAAATTTTATTTCCAATTTTCATAATGACCTCAACACCAAAAATTTCATAAGTATCTTGTACAGTTTTTGTTTTTGTTCAGCCAAGAATTTTGGGTTTTTTATTATATTTGGGGTTTTCAGCGTTTCACAAAAACATAGAACAGAGGCGCAAAGAGCAGTGTATAATAAAGACAAAAAATACAATTCAATTTTTGAATCAGTTACTACATAATTCACTATAATTGCGTACACACAGGGTTGTATATTATATATACTCCTTCCCGACGCGTAGACTACTTTTTTTTTATTCATTCTCGTCCGATTTGTTACGGAAAATTGCTTTTCAAAAAAATCTTATTGAGAACTAAAGTACTCGTACTATAGTGGTTAAATATGCCTTATATAGAACAAAAAATCAAATCACATGCCTATAATTACAATTTTCATTTAATACATATACATATGTATATATCGTATATGTATTTGTATATGTTTGTATATTCATAGAATTCTTTTTTTGCTTCGACGAAAATTAATTCAAAAATAATTGCATCAATTGAGGGAGTTACGAGCTGAGTTTTAGCTTTAAAGTGCTGATAAACTTAACAAGAAAAGAGAAACAACAAAAAATGAAACTAAATCCGATGTGAGCAAATGGAACGTTTATTTCGTTTATTGCTTTGGAATTTTGCGAAAACAGAAACAGAGAGATGCTATAATGTTACAATTCTTGTCTGGTTTGAGATTTCTTCTCCGATTTCTTAGTTGAGCAATCGATGGGGTAAACTATAACAATATAGAATCAATATAACAACAATTATTGGAATAACAACAATGATAATAATAATAATAATTAGAATAATACATGTGTGTGTAGTAATCATAATAGTGATGGTGGTGGGTAATAAGTATAATTGCAATAAGAATAACAATAATGATATAATGATAATCATAGTTCAATAAGTAAGTACATAGTCATATACATATAGTATGCAAGTATGTATAATCATAAGTTCGTACGCAGCATTGTTTAAATAGAAGTAAATTTCATTCTTTTTTTTCTCTTCTTTTCTTCCCCTTTTCTACCGTTCCCGCATTTCAAAAATTTCCCCATTTCATTAAACTATAATTGTAATAATATTTATACAGTTGCCATTGGTTATTTAGCGCGTGCATCGTAATATAAATGAATGCCTATTCGTATTATACAAAAAAAAAAAAAAAAAAAATGGTATATTTATATATATATAAATATGTATATAAATATTTATGTATATGTATGTATATGAGAAAAAATTCATAGTTCACATCTGCCGTGTGGAAATACAAACTATATATACATATGTCATATATCAAATGTGGCCCCTAGATTGGGTTATACTACAAATACGTGTACATATGTGTATAATCCATAACAATTTCGCTTAAAACGAAGAGAAATCAATTCGAATTTCGAATGATAAAATGATAAAGGTTTTGGTTTCTTTGTTTTCCAAAACTGAAAACAAATTGACATTGTTTTTTTCTTTTCTTTTGATTCCTAAAAATTGGCCAATTTAACGTTAACTAGCTCAACTACAGAGAGAGCTTTCACATCTTGAGAGCTTTTCACATCTTCACAACTCACAGACAAAACTAAATTTCTTATATGTGTGTCTATGTGTATGGAGGCTTGGCCTCCTTTTCACTAATGTATGACTAAAAATATGTTTGTGTTTGTGTATGTGTGTGTGTGTGTGTGTGTGTGGCTTTTGGTCTAACACATTTGGAATTGGCACATTATATTCCATATAGTACAAAGGATTATCAATTTGCTTTCCCTTTGAGTGCACAAATCGAAATAGGGGGAACTCATACGAATAGGGTTAATTAATGGAATAGTACAATTGAACAATAACTTAGGCCACATTTAGCAATAAAATTTAGTATATAATATGTATTTTCATTTTTGGTGTTGTCAGATTCTAAATTGATTATGATTTTCTTCATATCACATTTATTCAAAAAAAAAAAAAAAAGAATATACGCTCGCAATTTTCATTTTCAAATATGGCATATAGTATGATCATTGATGATCGCTTGATTAGATTGTAACATATGTTATATGGTATATTGGATTATTACATGTAATTACACACATTGATACATTCAGTTATCAGCAGAGTTATAGTACGCGTTGTTGGTTTATTTTATAAAAATTAGTTGCGTTACCTGGTACGAGTTAACTAAATGTTCAAGCTTCGTAGGGCACATTCAAGTGATACATAAATAAAAGCGTGGATTTTGTTCAAAACATTTAAAAATAGTACAGTACGGCAACGTACAAGGTACTCGTAAAACTAAGTATATATTTTTTTTTGTTATTTTCTTGGATTTTTTTCGCAACAATTAATAAATTCTTTAGCTTTCCTTTTAGGCAACAACTTAAATAGAAATCAACAGAAGCTGATATTTTTTTATATTTTTTTTTGGGTATCTGTATATTTTGGCTACATTGACACGAAAGTATTTTTTTCTTTTTGCTGTTGAACGAAATAGTTTTGCTTTGTTATTTTTTGTTTTTTTCTCCAAAAACTGAACGCTTCGGTTGGCGTCTGATATAAAGTTTAACAAGTTTTACTGCCATCGGATCCCCGCACATATGTACATATTAAGAGAATATGAGGGGGCGTACATCATTTTAGTATGTTTAGTATGTTTGTATATATATCTATAGCCGGTAGGGGTGTTTCATTTGAATGCACGTACTAAAAAGACAGTTATTACATGTATATATACGCTTACAAGTATTCGCTGAATATATATAACTTTTTTCCAACGGTATTTTCGGTATTTTTACTAGTATATTTTAATATGGTATGTGTGTATGTATGTACGACTTGAAATTGGTTTCGGTTGTTTGAAGATATTTAAAGTTTTTTAGCGCATTTATTTGAAAATAAATGCTTTAGTATTTTATTTGGTATTTTTTCTTGCTTTGAAATATACATACATTTTAGTATGCTTTTTTTAGACATCTATTTTGTATTTTTTTTTGGTTTTTTGTATATTTTCCTTTGTTATGACGACAATTTGTATGTGTGTGGTATTTTTTTTGTAATTTGTATTTTTTTGATTTTTTTTGGTTTTTCTGCGTATTCGGGTTTTGTTTTCGATTAATACATTCAGTATATTTATTTGCTAAGCTTGTAGGTGGAAATCGGAAACACATATGTATGTATATGTTAGGTTTTTCTATATATCCTTGAAACATATGTACGTATGGGTAATACGATATACTGCAGTTGGTATTTCGTAACGGGTTGATTTTGATTTCTTTGCGAAAAACGAATAGTTTCATAATCGATAAACCAAAACGAAAATAGAGACAGACGTCGAAAAAGCAGCGCTATGCGCCTGCATTTCTCGGGGCATGATCTAAGCTTATCGGTGTACCGTTTTTTTGCTCATGCATAAAGAATACCAACAGGCTTGGTATTTTTTAAAGTATATTTTCTAAAGTATACTTTTTATGTTTGGGTTTTGTTTGTTTGGTATTTTTTTGTTGGTTTTCTTCAATTAAATATAATTTGATTAATGTATCGGGAATATAAATGACTTTTCCAAAGTTTTTCAACAATCACGATATATTAAATATGTATGTGAATTGCTGCTGTGTCTATGTGTGTAGATATATCATCATATCTCTGTTTTGCCCGTATGTATGTTTATATGTGTGTGTTTGCCTTGTGTCGAACATTCTTAAATAGGTATAAAGCACAAAGTGTTCACTCCTTCTCTTTCCAGCGGTATACTTATAGAATGGAGGGGCGCTTAGCCCCTCCTCTTCGTCACGCCTTTTTCTTTTTAAATTTCCAAAACACTAGCTAGGCATAAAATTCCATTTTTCCTTGTGTTTTATATGCCTCCTCCTCGATTTTGTACATATCCATAAGCTGTTTGCCGCAACGATGTTGTTAGTATAGATGATATCGGCAGCATGAGATAACAATATTTCACAACGAGTTGGGAGAGATAAATAGAGAATGTTTCCAATATAGTTGGTATATATCACGTTAATGGGAAGTAAAAACTTGTAGTAAATAATTGTGGATGTAAGGGGAATTATCATATTCAACTGCCAATTGTTTTTTGTAAAATGGAAGCGTTAAAGAAATACGAAGCACAAGCTGAAAATTGAAAAGCTGCAAAACTATCGATAGTGGCTAGCCAGTTATCGAAAGTATCCATTAGCAATAGTGATGACCATTTTTGAAAACCAATTTCGATGTTGACAACTTCCGATTTATAATTTTGTCTAGCTAACGGTAATTTTTTTTCGTGTGTTTTGCTGCACTCAATTTGTAAGTGTCATGCAAAAGGAAAAAAATTGAGGAAATTTTGAATTATAAAATTTTGAATTTCAAGAATTTTATAACATTAAAAAATATATAAAAATTATATAAAAATACGATATTGCTATCAATGTACATACTTACTTAAATTCGCAATTCAATAACTTAAAAGATGTAATATTTTACAAAAAAAAAAACAATTAAATAAATAGAAAATAAAAAAAAAATAATCATAATAATGATAGTAACAATAGAAAAACACTTAAAAAAAAATCAATCGATACATTATCTCGATAGCAACGCCCAGATCAAAACGAAAGATTGCACTCGATTAGTTAAACTATCGTGCAAATCTTATCGATATGTTAAAAATAACTTTTAAATTAGATCAAAATGTTAAGAAGTACAACAGAAGCCACAAACACAAACCCGGTATATCGATAACTGAAGGACAAATAATGATTGATTGATTAATACACATACATATAAAGGAGAAATATTGAGATAGATAATTACGTCTTAGCATTTAGCTAAAATTGTGTGTAACAGCTACTGAAATTCATGTGGATTATTTGGTTTTCTTGTTGATTTTTTTTTTTTTTGGTTTTGGTTTTTTTTCCAAAATAAAATGGATTTTTTTCTTGATTTTGTTGTTGTTGCTGAAGACTAGCAGATCGTTGATTTTGTTGTTGTTGTTGCTTTTGTGGGAAAAATACTCGTTAGACATTACGCATGAATCGTTACTCATGACTGGTTGTTACTCGGGAGACTCGCTAATTGAGCTACAATTTGACTAGCACATGACACAAGGCAGAACAGTTTTTATAAATTTTGTCGTCCATCGTTAATCGTTAATCGTTCATCGGTTATCGTGTATCGGTTATCGTTCATCGTTAATCGTGTATCGTTTCGGTTATTCGGTGTCGTCATCGGTTTCGGTATCGGTAGCGGTTTTTAATTTGTGGTCTAAAGTACAGTCTCAATACTGGTTATTGTGTCGGTCTTTGCCAATGTTTCGGTCAGTACCTTGTGTACGTCGGTACTAAATTCCTCGATTTGCTTAGCATGCGCCAATTTCAATTTCTCCATGGCGCGTCCCTGTTTTACACCGATTTGCTGTGAACGAAAATCAATATAAAGAGTGCTGTGTTAAAAGGAAGTGCGGGTATAAGTAGAGGAATTAAAGTCGTCGAGATGAAACTACCATAAAACCCTTCTTAGTATGGAGTAATAACATTTCTTGATTGATAGGTATAACTCAAGCAGACGGAACAAGAATATATATGTATATCTATTAACTTTATAGTATGAGATTTTGAAATGCTTTTCATAACATTTCTCACCTTTTTCTCCTCCATAAAACGCTTGACATTGTTCTGACGCTTCTCGCGCAGACGACGATCCTTTTCGTTTTTAGTCTTCAATGTCTTATCGTTTGCCACATCCTTGGCAGTCTCTGCCGAGGTCTTGGCCTGCTTGGCATTCAGATCTTTGATATCCCTGTGGATGCAATGAGTCAAAATTGACCAATCGAAAGATCCTTTAAATTAATCGATAGCATCAATAGATCACTTACCTGGCATGACGTTCCTCGAGCTGTTTGATTTGCGATGCCTGCACGCCCAACATCAGCGCCTTCATGGCATCCTCCGAATCCTGAACATGCTGACGTAACATATCCCACTCCTCCTTGCGATGTCGTGTAATCATTTCGGTCCATTGCGATGTCTGATCGTTGATCGATGTCTTGATGCTGGCATCATTGCGTATCTCATCTTTGCTCTTGCCCTTGATCATCTTATCGACGGCAGAGTTCTGACTCTTCTGCACTGAGGTGCGCTCCTTGGCATGTTTCTTGCGCAATGCATCCAGTTCCTTGATCTGCTTCTTGCCAACCTTCTGGAAACCCTTCTCGTTGCGTAGTGATTCCAGGGTCACTGGCTCAAAAACCAATGGTGGTTCCTTCTTCTCCTCCTCCTGTTTGGCTTTGCCGGCATCACGTGCCGCTCCGCCGCTCTGCTCCTCAATGCCCAATGCCTTCATCTGTTCGTTCTGCTGCTTGGCAGCACCGGCAAAGCCACGCGGATCCGACAACATGGCCATGAAGTCCTCAAAGCCATCAGGTACATAGATTTTCAATTCGATGTTCACAAACAACATGGGCAAAGACATGGGAAAGTTCGCTTCAGTCCTGAGCGACACATGACGATAGCCAGCCTGGAGACCATCCAGTGGCAATATACGTTGTCCGATCATTTTGCCACTTTCCTCATAGACGCCGAAACGCAATACAGCCAGATCGGGCAGCACAACTTTACGGAACACAAAGGGTTCCTCATTGTAGACAGGATTCAAACCATTGTTGGGTACCAAACGTGTACGGAACTCCTTCTTCACCGTATCGGAGGGCAGGCCAAACATATCGACCTCCACGTAGGTGCCCACTTTCTTGTCCGACAAGAATTGTCCGGCAATTATCTTGACCGAACACTGCGCTGCAATTACACCATCGACAGGGGCATCGGCAAAGGGATCAAAATCTTTGTCGGCACGACGCATAAAGTCCGGTTTGAGTAGATAACCGCAACCGCCATTATACTCGAATTTACCCTGATTCAGTTGCATGGGTAAATCAGATGTCTGGAAATTCAATGAGACCATCTGGCATCCAGCATTCCAGAACACCTGCGGCATGTAGTTGGACGAATCGGCCCGGGTGCCCTTCGGGTAAATGCGCGACATTTGGCGCTTGTTGTAATTGACAAAGTCAATGGAACTCTGCTTTAGGTAGTTCATGCCAGCTGATTCCGCAAATGATGACATGTTGTGGGCAATGTTCTTCTCTGCAGGTCCAGTTGCAAGAGGGCGGGGGGAGAGGGAAAGGGTGGTGAGAGGGTGCCAAAAGTCAGTTAAAGCTCTTCTCGCTTTTGTTCTCACCCAGTCTAAAAAGAGTCTTGTCTACAAAGTGTTTGTCCTTCCTAATCTATTTTCACTTGCAATGTTAGCTTGTTATGTATAAAAAACTGTTCCCATCTAAAATCCGACATTTTCAATCTAAAACTGTTCCTCATTTGTTCAGAACCAAGCTAACATGTTTTAACAAGCTTCAACTAATATTTCAAACTGTTCCTACCTCACTTACAAAACTGTTCCCAAAACTGTTCTCACTCTCTAACTCATTCATTTTGAACAGAGTCGAGCCAACGTGTCCAAACATGCATTCATAAAAATTCCAAACTGTTCCCACCTTAGATACACTATTAACCATTTGCCATCTTCTTTTCTATCAATCCCCATCCACTCCTTCTTTTCTTGTACTTACCAATTGCCTTGTCGAAGCCCTGGAACTTGATGGGCTGCGCATAATTGACCATTGACGAGAGCCAGGGATGCACATTGGTTGTCGAGCCACTGTAATTAGCTGCAGCAGCATCGCCCTCGCCTCCGCCCTCAGCACCGCCAGCTGCTGCTTCACCGCCTGCAGCTGCCTCCGGTGGCGGTGGTGGAGGTGCAGCCGCCTCTGCCGGTTTTCCTGCTCCAGCATCCTCCTCGGGATCATCGTCCGTCTTCAGTTCACCCTTCAACCAAAGTTCCAATTCAACTTTCTCCACTTCCGGTTTCATGCGTTTGTTTTTAATCAGAATCTTGCGCTTTAGCTTGCATGGCGGCGGCAACGGTAGCCCCGGATCCAACTGGGATTAGGGAACAATTGAAGAAAGGGAACATTTGTATTCTGTGTAGATTTACTCACCGGATGATCCGGGAGCGGCTCTTTGAGCAACAGATCACCGAAAAAGTCATCACAGTATTTAGCTAGCTTATATTGCTGGGCGCGATTGCAATGATTCTCAAAGGACAAAATGACTGGGTAATCCGAGGACACAAAGGCGCAATCCGCAATGGCCTGAATGCAATCCTGGAAGAACAAACAAAGATATGTCAGTGGATGTTTAAACCCATCTCTCCATCGCACCTTAAAAAGAATTTCAGTGCAGTATGCATGACCATGGGTAACAATGGGTTCCTCATCCTCGCCCTTGCCATTCCAGCAATCCAATTCGACGCAGCGACAACCAGCCAAGAGGGTCTGGCGATACATCTCAACGGAACTTTTGCCACCAATCTGACGACCCGATAAATACGTATTATGCGAGCTATTGATATAGTAATGGGCCAACGGTTGATCCATTTCCATGTAGAAGTCAAGACGATCCAGGAATACGGGTGCATTCTCATCGGACATGAGATAACGCTTGAAGCCATCCATGGACATTTGAGCTATGCAAGTGGGAAGAGTCTTTGAGTTCTTTACCTACACTTACTACACTCTCTTTGGCTTACAATTCTTCTTCCTCTCCTCGTCCAGCTCGTAATCGTTAATGATCTCCGTGCAGCGTTTCTCCTCGTAAAGTGGATAAAGTATTTCGTTCATGCGCGGATCACGTTGCTTGTCGTTCATGAAATGCACAAACTGTTCCATGCTAATGTAATCCTTTTGACCCTTGGTACTGTGCAGAACAAAGAGAGAGAGAAAGGCAAGGGATATAGACAGTATAGAAGAAGGTTAAGAGTAACCAAGAAAACAACCTAAGTACTTCTCAACTTACATCGATGTAAACAACTCCTCGATATCGTTACGCGGACAGACCTTGTGGTACAGGGCATAGAACTTATCGAATGTAAACTGTTCGTTAGTCATGACGGCATTCTTGTCATCCGGCAGACCCACTTCCTTGATGCACGTATATACCAGCTTCTCGGTTTTTCCCGATGCAAATGTCTTGGCCAATGCTTTCATCGGAATTTTCCCATTCTTGTCCACACAATAACTGATGCGCATCCAACTTGAAGGAGAATATCAAACTCAGTTTGTACTCAATGTTCTTGTTGATTCAGGTGGTCAGAAGTAGAAGGTATACACACATACACATTTACACAATTTACTGTTAACTACAAGAATTAAAAGACAATAATCTAAACAAACCATAAAAACATATATAATAAAACAATAAATAAATATAAAAGAAAGATATTTTAAGCTACTTCTTTATTTTTAACTTACCTTGCCAAAGGCGGTTATGGTTTGATTTGCAATGTGGGAGTCGTGACACATGAGTAGTTTACAAGTAATGGGAACAGAAAAACAAAAAAAAAGACCAAACAAAAAAAAAAAAAAAAAAAGGAGGAAAGACTGTGCTGTGCCCGCTACCCAGTTGAACAAAACGATTTATTAAAAATATAAATTTGATTACTATCACATTTTGTGTTGCATACTTTAGGGAGTGGTAGGAAATTAGTAACTCTAAAAATCATTTCTTAAATAACTTCTATGATAATTATTCGATTGCTACCAAATTTTCGTAAAATCATTTCAGCATTGTTGCTTATTTTGTTTGCCAAAAATAAACTATGGCGCAATAAAATGCTACCCTATGTGCAGAAGGTATAAAATATCAAGTGAAATAACGCGAATAAACGTTTGTTGAAGTTGCAAACAGAGGTTTTAAATAAATGCTGCTTTTCATTCAGTAATTAGAAACAGTTAAGGAGCAAGAGAGTAATTTGCTTTGAATGGATCAAATTGATTGAAATGATGTGGTACGTGACACAGAAATCCGTAGAAATAAAAGAATGAATGACTGATTTCAATTACTCCGTAATTCAACAGTTAATCTAATAGAGCATGTATTTATTTTGCCTTGAATAAATTAAGTGACACAACTGCAAATAATTAAAATCAAATTAATGTACAAAATGTAAAACAACAAAATAAATAAAATAACAAAATCAATTTCGAAATGCAGCAGAACAAATAAAACTGAATATTGGTTTACAAAGGGAAGCTAATTAGGGATTGCAAAAGTTAATTCAATCAGATGATTCAGATGTAAATCCCACACAAATAAAAAAAAAGGGAGTGGGGAGAGGGGTAAATACATGTAGGACATTATTTAATTGGTTAGCGAAATGGAAAATGAATTTTGCAACTTGTTGAGTGAGAGAGAGTGAATGAAAATCGAATCGTTCAACCGAACGAATGTGCAATGTGCAAATAATAATAAACTTTAATTGCAATTCGATGCGTAATTTAATGTAATTACTGTACACACTGTGCCATTATTATTATTACTATTATTGTTGCCATAATTATTTGCAGCCGAAGGACATTCGGAGGCTTTCTCGCCAAAAGCCGCAGCAGCAGCAAAGGCTGCATACGCAATGCGAATGCGAATGTGAATTCAATTAAAATTGATATTCATTTTCAATTTCCAGCCCAATAATGATCGATGAGCAATAGTGCATTAATGCAAGAGACAAGGACATCAGCAGCAGCAGCAGCAACATGAGCAACTGCTGCTGCTGACCGCATTTGGGCTGAAGGACAACGTGTGGGAACAGTTCTTGAGTGTGATTAAACTCAATTTGCATTCGAAATGCAAAAGGACGCACTCGCTGAGTGGACACATTCATTTCTTCGCGTGCTTCAACAGTGTCTTCTTCTTCTTCTTCTTCTTCAAGGCGATAGGGTAAATGGGGGGCGTGGCAGTGGGCGTTCAACAGTTTAGCTGTAGTGCTAAGTTCAGCCCCAGGCGCACTACGCGCCTCCACCATCCGATGCATAACCTCATTTGGAGCAGCTGCAGGTCAGGCTAAGTAATTGCAGTTAATGGCCGCAGACCTTGTTGGCCCCCATAAACTGTGCAATGAACAACAACAACAGCAACAACAACAGCAACAATAAAAGCAACAGAAGCAGGAGCAACAATAACTACAACAAAACTTCCAACTGGGTCAATGAATTGCCAATGCAAACATGAAATTGTTGCCACTGTAACGCACACACCCACAGACGCACACTCTCCTGCACACTCACAATACGTACACACATAGATATAGTTGTGCAGTGAGTAGATCACAGAGTGACCTCAGATGGATAAGTGAGTCACGAGAGAAAAGAAGAGGAATGAGGAGAAAACTTGCAGATTGAGGGATAGAGAGGGTAGAGAGACAAGTGACAGGCAGAAGAGCTGAAAAAAGGACCCACAAGAACTGAGGAAAACTAGTAGAAGAACTAAAGTCACGGCAAGTAGGGATATAGATTAAAAAAAACTGAAGATTGAATAGTTCTTGGTAAAAGCTAGAAGAAAGCTTAACAAAGAAATGAGGAACAGAATAGGATGCTAAAAGACTAAGAGCTGACAAGGGAAAGGTAAAAAAAGAAAGCTAAAGCTGATGGATATGAAAATTATAAAAAACGATTGGGAAATATTAAGGATGTTTAAGAGTTTTAAGACATGATAAAAAGGTAAATCAAGACTTCGAAGAATAAACGTGAGAGAAAGAGAGAGGGAGAGCTGCAAAAGAAACCTAATAAAACGTAGCTAGTTGTCACTTCCGCGTCTCGTTTAATATAAACAACTCGGCAAGCAATAATAATAATATGGTGAATCCAATTTGATATTGTATACAATGAAGACAACAGTTCAGACAACATCATTTCCATTTGTTTATCCACTGTCTGAGTCGGCAGAGAGAAGTCTATAAATAAACTATCGATTGGCGCTATAAAAATTTCTCAATTTTGCACTTTCTCTCTCTCTCTCTCTGTCTTTGCGATTTAAAGTACTCCAATAATTGATCGATGTTGTCTATTTATCTACGATACTTACCAAAGGTTTTTATGAGCTGTGCTTAAGCGATAGTTGCGATAGTTATGCGATAGTTACTTACTGTTTCATTAGATTGGTGCGTGGACACACATTTGTGGCGCGATTGTTATGCGTGATGAGACGCAAATTCTTTTGCCAGCTCTGATAGATATCGAACGATAAAACGATAACAGATAACACGATAAACACAGTAATAATAATAAAAAGAACAAGGCGCAAGACATGCAAAAATTCGTTAACAAAATGAGAAAGAAACACTTGAAAATATTTATATACAACAATAATGACAATGAATGATATTTTGTGATATCGATAACATATCGATGTTTAATGATTGCAAAAGCAAAAGGCAAATCGTGCTGTGCACAAACGCTTATTTACAGCGTGCAGAATATATATACATATATAGTATATATATATAGTATATGGTATATAGAAGTCTGCTGCAGACTCGCGACCTGGGTCCTCACTTACTGCTTTCTCAAACACGTCATGGGACAGATATTAATCGCTTTGACATTATGGGTTATTTTTCGTATGCCATCTAGCCAGATCTATAAGTACAGAGAGATAATGCCCGATATATATGATATATGATTAAATGATCGCATGACCAACAACAAAAAAGGAGAAATCTAGTCTCTCTTTCCTGTCCCTGACTTTCTCAATCGATTGTTCACCTTAGCCGTCGCCGCGTCCGGGCAAATAACATGATGATATGTTATATTGATATAATCCGTGTTCGAGCAGATCGTCAACGAACGTTTGTCCAGCTCGGGAATATCCTTGCCATTCTTTTTGGTTACTTTATCTAAAATTTTCGGATCCTGCAGAAAAAGAAAGAGAGATTTAAGTTAGTTATCTTTAATATTTATTCAAAAAAAATAAATGTTAGTCTCTTATAACCCTTTCTCACTGGTACACCCTTTTCGGCCTGCCTAATGACTGCAGGGTATTAAAAAAACTGATTGTGAAATCTTCAGTCTATTAAATTTGAATGTTGATTGGACCAAACGTTACGCATACGACCCGCGGCACAATTTCCCCATTTGTTTAACAGACCATGGAACGACCATGGACAGGCGACAGGCAAATGCCAAGAGAGGCAAGAGATGAGAGGAGGAGAGTGGGGGGAGAGGGTATAACTATTCGCAGCAACTGCAATTTGGTGTGGCAGCGCAGCGGCAACAACATTAATCTCCGATCGCATCATTAATCAACGTGCAACAACAAAGAAAATGTCGACGGCGAGGGAGGAACAATTGGCGCAAAGACAGAGAGAGAGACGGAGTGCGAGTGAGAGAGTGAGGAGTGAGAGAGGTGTGTTCAGTAGGTGTTTCTACCGGTTAAGGCGCTGACTTGCGGGGCGTGGCCAGAGGGAGCCGCATTGGGGCTATTTCAAAAGCATTTATCAACATTTTGTACGTTGAATTAAAAATAAATAAATCTCAACGCGCGCAAGAAAACACGAAATTTTCATTTCTCATTTAACCTTCAATTAATGTCGGCAAAATCAGTTCGAAATTCGCAATTTTCATTGTGTAAAACTATTGACATTGAGAAGAATTTACTACAAATTTATTTGGCATAATGGCATGGATACTTTGAAAGTGTTTTGATGACTGTGTAAGGACATTGGAATATTCTTTGAAAATCTCCTCATTGAATATTCATATGTTAAGTGTGTGACAACCTGCAGATGGTTGCACAATTAACTGAGGACTCGTTGTCCCTATACACAAACTTATTTTGAAAATTGCCTATTGAATAATTCCATGACTACCTTGGCATGAAAAACAAACCAATTAAAAAAGGTTGAGTAGAGCGCGGTTGATGGGCAGTTGCAATTTCTAGTGAATGTGCACTCTACTGTCCTTTACCTATTTCTTAGGTACATTTCGGAAAACAGGTTAATATAATTTAAGCTTTAATACGTCACATGGGGTATACAGGAAAGTTCATTCCACAATTGGCGCAATTATACGAACCCAAAGTCTATTAAGACTCGACCTAACTAAGTTCTTCGATCAGATTTAAATTGGGTATAGAGGAAGAAAGGTAAACAACAGAAAGTTGTAGCTCCAACACGTCGCTTTTAAATCGACTTAAAAGCTGGGGGAGTGGCATGTCGAAATTTGTATACCCTTACAGTTTTTTACCTCCTCAGAATATAATAGGATTGTGGACATTCAATATAATATTTCATTTTGATTGGCAGTGATAAGTTAGCAGACATGACTCAATGGACTCGCCTAATGATCCTAAGCAAGAATTTACACACTTTTCGAGGTCTGCTACGCCTTCTTCTGCATGTCACAAACATTTCCCCAAAGTTGGTATACCCTTTATTGTGCACTTGCAATGGTTGTAGGGTATAAAAAAGGAAATAGACACATTTCGTCACTCTCAGTTTCTCAAAGTTCTTTGATAGCAATTAAAATGGGTGACCCTTGTTCCCAAATAGTTAAAACAATTTTCTAACTATGCCATCGATATTGCAACAAAATCGAATTCGCCATTTGCAATTCGCCGCTCCGTCGTGGGCCATTCGCTGTTCACCATTTGCCATTTGGCATTCGCAATTGAATTTTGAATGGCAATCAAATCGAGTGCAATTTGTCGAGTGTGTACCGTGCAGAGGGGTTGCGGGGGGAGGGAGTAGGTGGAGCCAGGCAAGAAACTATTGCATACTTGCCAGTGTATGTGCGCACGTGTGAGTGAGTGTGTGTGTGTGTTAAATAAGTCAGCGAATAAATAAGCGAAGCGAAGCGTTGCCTGCTTTCAGGCGCCGCTGCCCAACTCAAACAAACCTCAAGGCAAAAGCGCGCTCGGCAAATGTTGCCCTTTTTTCCCCACCCCTCCCCTCCTCTTCTCTCCTTTTTGCTTTACCCCTTCACTCTTTAACCCCTTTCCCCTACGCCCCCATGCCTGCTATGCGTCTCCGTTTTTATTGTTGTTGTTTGACGTACTTCGTCAGCAATGAAGCTTCGTGCATTATTGAAAAGCAACAACAATAAGAGCAACAAGAACAACAATAAAACAACAGCAGCAGTGGGAGCAGCAGCAGCAACAACAACAACAACAACAATAATAATTGCAAGAACAACAACAATAACAGCAACAACAACAACAAAAACTGCAACGAAGCTCAAATTTTGCGTTTCCAATATTTGTTGCCAGCCTTGCTGTCCTGCTGCATACCCTGTAAAGTTTGCAGAGGAAATCAAGGGAAGTATTTGCATTTGAATGGAAAACTTTCTCACTTTTTTAAATTACGGTTTTCAGTAAACAGTTCCCATTCTCATTCCAGTTTTTTTGGAATTCAAAACTGTTCCCACTTTCAAGTGGAATCTTTTTATTAACTATGTACGTTTGACTAACCCTAACTAACTAAAAGGTTTAAGTACCTTTACAGGGTATCATTTCATCATGTCGTACTACACCTAACACTGGAATTTCCCAGGGTATCTGTTAGGTCTAGCTGCATGCTGCTTGCATTTGATTTCGTCAGCTGCTTCATTGCCCATTTGCTTCTTCTTTCATTCTTTCTTTCTGTTTTTTTTTTTTTGGCTTTTGCTTTGCCAAACGAAGCAACTTTTAATGGTTCATTGTGCGACTGGCACTTACGAGTTTTCTTTAAGTGTGTGTGTGTGTGTGTGGCAGTGTGTGAGTGTGTGGCTGTCTGTGTGTGTATGTGTTCTACGTTTATTCTTGAGTGTGTGTGTGTGTTAGTTGGTTTGTGTGGCACACTGATTTAATATTGATGACCAAACATTTCAAGTGCTGCCAACGCATACTTGTACACACACACACACACAGAGACACATACAGACAGACATACACACACGCATACACTCACACACAGACACACACACACACTCGCACTCAAAGAGCTGAAAGTATAGTTCTCCGTTTAACGTCTAAGAGGGGCGAATTTAAAATAAAGAAATCTCGCCAGGAAATTATATTCAGATTAGTAGTTATATTCAGATTAATTGTATAAGTATATGTACATATATAAATATATGTAATATATAGTAATAATAAAGATTTTAAAGAATTCAACCTATCTTTTTTGAAGAAGAAACAAGACCTTTTTTCAATGAAATGCAAGGAGAAATATGTACATATATAATGATAATACGAGGGTCGTTTGATAAGTCCGTGACTTTTTGAATAAAATATATTTTTTTCGTCAAAGAAGCGTTTTATTTCTCAACATAATCTCCTTTTAGCTCTATACATTTAGTCCAGCGTTTTTCCAATTTTTTTATTCCTTCCAAATAATAGGTTTTCTCAAGGCCCTCAAAATAGTCGTTTGTTTCTGTGATGACCCGAATCTCTTACCGCCGAGCCATTTCTTCATGTTTGGAAACAAAAAATAGTCACAGGGGGCTAAATCTGGAGAATATGCTGGATGGGGTAGCAGTTCGTAGCCCAATTTATGAAATTTTGCCATGCTGACACGAAATTCACTTTTTTCCATTTTCGTTAAAATTCACGAGATCGTCTGCTTTCAATGCCTATAAAACGCAAACCAAAAAACGCAGCTTTCTCAAAATTTTACAGTCAGCTGTTAATCGATAACTGCTGACAGGAGCAGTGTTGTATTTAGAGCAGGTGCGCGGCAAATACAAAAAGTCACGGACTTATCAAACGACCCTCGTATATAAATAATATAGACTTATATTATCATTAAATACCCATTTATTTGTAATCACATTTTTTTGTAGTCCCTTCATTTCTTTCATACATTTAATCAAGAGTTTTTATTTTATTATTATTTTATTTCTATTTATTAATTTTTTTCTTTTGTAAACACTATTTTTTTTCTTTTAGCAACAATAATAAAAATATTACAAAGAATCTTCTAAAACTACAATAATTACCCTCTTGTTGAACTTTTCAGAACTTTTCAGATGACCCTCGTTGGATATGCAAGTGCAAACTGTTGAAATGTGCAAGAGCGTAAATGTGGGCATGTGCTGCATGTGTGTGAGTGTGTATGTGTGTGTGTGTGTGTAAGTGTCTTTATATAACTGTGTATTTAGGTACATATATGTGTATATACTTATGTGAGTGCCTGTCACACACACACACACACTTACACTCAGACGAGCGAAAAGAAAAACTTTTGCATTTTGTATTCTAGTGTTTTCTTCTATCTTTCTCTCGCTCTTTCGCTCTCTATGTTTTGTGGTCAAATTTGCGTAGTGTAGTGAAAACTTTCTAAGGACATTTTTTGTTCGGCTTGTTTATTCAATCTGCTTTTTTTGCTCCTCCCTCATCTTCTTCTTCTTCTGCTGCTTTGCTTTTATTTGCCTTTGTGGCCATTATACAAATTTCATGCGACTGCCTGCTTTCTGCTTTCCTCTTCCCCCCCGCCCCCTTGGCATTTATTTTGCATTTTAATTGAATTTATTTGGCAACTGACACGAGTCCACTTCCCATTGTTGTTGGTGTTGTTGTTGGCCTAAAAGGACTGCATGCAGCTGGAAAGGCTTTAAAGTGTTAAGAAAGGGGAGGGAAGTAGAAAGGGGGAGAGGGAGAAACCCTAAGCTTGTCCCTGCATTTTGCACCAGACTTTCAAGACTTTCTCCCACACACACACTCACATTGCCACTTGCACTTCTATTCCATATCTCTTTTCCTCTCTCTAGCTTCTTCTCTACTCTATTTTCTTCTCTCTCTATCTTCCTCTTTTTCTCTTTCACTCTCTCTCTCTCTCTCTGGCACTTAAATGTGCATCGTGAATCGCAAAATCTTTGACACTTTTCAATTTGCAAGTGCAACGAAGCGCAGCCATCGTTATCATTTTTGCATACACTGCGCAAAAAAGTGAAGGAGAAGGAAACGCAGAATTGAAGTATGCAAACAACTGGACATATACCCTGTTGCTAT
The DNA here is from genome assembly GCA_018904595.1 of Zaprionus indianus. NCBI lineage: Eukaryota > Metazoa > Arthropoda > Insecta > Diptera > Drosophilidae > Zaprionus > Zaprionus indianus. The sequence goes on along the minus strand of JAEIHA010000344.1, from coordinate 8,353,437 downwards.
GCAGAAATAACAGTTTACATTTTTGTTGTGTTTGCTTGAACTGTGTTAATATTGAAAACCTTTGACATAGCACATTTCTTTCACGTTATAAAGATAACATATGTAAATTTTATAAATTTTACCAGGTGTACAAGTATGAAATGTCGTTTCGAACATAAAGATGTTTCGCAAACGTAAATATTTATCGATTGTCATGAAACTTTAACCATGTGAAGTGTCAACCTTGACTGTCGAACCACCAAAGTTTTGCGCAAATCGAGCGTCATTATCGTTTACTCTCAGTGCAGTCAACATGTCGAGTTTCGTGCCGAATAAAGAGCAAACGCCGACAGTGTTAATTTTCTGTTTTCATTTGAAGAAAACAGCTGCGGAATCGCACCGAATGCTTGTTGAAGCCTCTGGCGAACAAGTACCAACTGTGAAAACGTGTTAACGGTGGTTTCAAAGCTTCAAAAGTGGTGATTTTGACGTGGACGACAAAGAGCACGGAAAACCACCAAAAAGGTACGAAGACACCGAACTGCAAGCATTGAGCTCTTGAAACCCGGCGAAACGGTGTATACGGCACTCTACCAATAACAATTGATCAATTTGAACCGTGCGCTTCAGAGAAAACGACCAGAATATCAAAAAAGACAACCCAAGGCCATTTTTCTCCAAGACATACTTCATTTTCTCCATGCAAGATCGGTTCGCGACACGTTGGAAACACTCAATTGGGAAGTGCTTCCGCATGCGGCTTACTCACCAGACCTGGCCCCATCCGATTACCACCCATTTGCTTTGATGGGACACGCACTCGCTGAGCAGCGCTTCGATTCTTACGAAAAATGTGAAAAAATGGCTTGATGAATGGTTTTTCGCAAAAGACTATGAGTTCTACTGGCGTAGAATCCACAAATTGCCCGAGAGGTGGAAAAAATGTGTAGCTAGCGATGGCAAATACTTTGAATAAATGATTTTTTCTTTTTTCGCAAAATTTAACGTTTTTTTTTATTAAAAAAAAACGACATTTCATACTTGTACACCTGATATATGTTACATACTCATATATTTGAATATAAATATATAGTAGTTCTTGTGCATCGGTTTGCTACCGCTTTGTTTATTTTTAAAGTCATTAATTGCAACAGATGTGTTTAATTTGTACGTTAGCGCCTGACTTTGTTTACATTCATTATTTCGTACTTAATCAACACTGATCTTTTGTTATCGAAAGTGTGGCGGTAAGCCGATCGTTTAGATCATGCAATCAATGCTATTATAACCGACATTTGGAATTTACTTAACACTTATCTTTAGATTTTATGAATAAGTTATCGAAAGTGTGGTTAGCCAATCGATGAGCTTGCGTAATCGAAGGCGCAAAATAAAATGTTCAAGAAAAGTTATAAATGATATATTGGTATATTGTATATACATGCACACTGGGATGTACAAAATCTATATAACTTATCTGATTTATATGGCCTTTATTTATGTATAGCAATATATTTAAAAATATAATCTACAGGGTACATGCTAGTCGCACATTCTTACGCTTCTGCCCCTGTGCTGTACTGACTTCACTATTTGATTGCTTTGCTTGGCTTTGGACACGCACGAACACGCATAAAGTTGCACAGACAAGTTGCTTGCAGCGCGTCCGTGCTACCTTTGGGGATTAATGATTTTTCTCGCTGTGTAGCTATAAAACGGCGAACTGTGTGTGGGCTGCTCCTGAGTGTGAGTGGGTAGGACAAGTGTGTGTCTAGGATAGTGTGTGTCTAGAATAGTGTGTGTAGTGTGTGTGTCTAGCATGCGTCTGTGTGTGTAGGTGTGTGGGTGTGTTCGTCAGTTAATGTGTCAATGTGTCACTTTGACTCTCAATTGTTTCGGCCTGAGCTGACGCGCAGTTGACTGCGTCTGTCTTCCCCCCCCCCTCGTCCATGTCTATGGCGCTGGATTTATTGGCCACGCCCACATACTGGCATGACACATTGCAGTTGTCGTAGTTGTTGTTGTTGTTGTTGTCGTTCGGCACAAGTTAAATGCAATTTATGGCCTGCATTCCCGTCCGCACCCATATTTGGCAGGAATTGTCACGCCCCTCCCCTCTCCTGGCCCCCTGCCACTCCCCCCCCCTCGCACTGGTTCAATCCCTTGGCGTATTTATGGGTTTTGCACGTGTCGGCTTAGAAAAAGAAATCGACAAAATGTTGCAGTGTAGCAGCAGCAACTGCATCGCCTAATTGAGATTTGCTGCCTCTGTCGCCGCTTGCTTTGGCCCACATTTTAATTGTGTCAGCAGCTGGTCAGGTGGCGCAACGCAGCCCACAATCCACACAGAGACACACACACACACACACACACACAGATACACACAATCCACACCCTTGCTTGAATCTGCCACAACTTGCGCCTCACTCAGACTGCATTTGCCACAGAGTAACGTCAACGTCGGCGTTAGTGTTAGCGTTAGCGGCGTCGGCAGTCTGCAGCAGGTGCTGCCACAGGATTTGGGTTAATGCACATCAAAGCGGAGCTGCCAACTTGTCAGCTTGCCCTGCCCTGCCCTGCCATGCCCCACGTTGCCCCATCTGAGTGCAAGTTATCCGTTTCTTGAATATATTGTATATGCCACAAGACTTGAGGTTTCAACAGCACACTGTGCCCTCTCAAGGTGAGGTTGTGTGTGGTTGTGCTAAGATTGAAGCTTAAAGGTGTTAAGATTTAATGTTTATCGTTAGTTTTTCCTTAAAATTACTTCCTTTTATACTCTTACTGTAGCTCTAGAAACTTATCTGTGTTTCCTTTATCTGTAAATGAATATCTACTCTGCCTATGTCTATCATTCCTTCGTCACATCTGTATCCATTCTATGCGAAGTTATTGTATTGCAGATCTTTCAGATTAGATCTTTTTCTATATGGAATATAATCATCTATATACTTACCCCACTCATACCTTCATCTCTCTATATATGTTATGTATTAGTCAGTCTATTTATCAATCTTTCGATTTATAAATTTATCGAGAGCCATATTATATATTATCGATTACTATTCTATTTATCGCTGTTCATATTATCACTCTGAACATGGTCCTCTCTTTCTATTGATCTATTTATCTAGAGTTAATTATCTCTCTAGCTGTTCATATACATATATCCATTAGTAACTATCGCTTCATTCATTTAAGAATTTATAGATTCATCCACCTAAACAAAATTCCATCGGATTGTCTAACTTTTCTCCTCAAGTCTGTGTGGATCATCAAGTATTCATCAATCCATACCTTTTATAGCTATCTATATATCCTCCTATAAATCATTTATCTACTCTATTGACTAACTCTTCTTGGATCTAAGTCGATAGTAATCATATACGATGATTAAGAAGTAGTTGCATTCGTAAACTCACCTTTGGAGTGCCGCCAGCCCGAATATCACTCACTTGACACAGCTCAATGACATCGCCATCCTGTGTAGAAGAAATGCAATTCAAATGTTACACAATACTTATATAACAAATCTAACTATCTTATATGTGATTACTAGTATAATTCAATCTTCAATCAATTCTTCTTCAATCATTTCGATTACTCACCCGTCCCTCGCTCTTCCAGTACAGAAAGAATCCATACTCGTCGACCTTGAAGAGCGCATCACGCTCAAAATCATTCTCTTTGGTCTCCTTTTCATTCTCGAACCAGCGATCAAAGACACAGCCTGTGGTTAGTTCCGGTGGTACCGGAATTATCCAATCGAATTCGTACTTCTTGGTCATTATTTACAACTATTGTATTTACTGTTTACAATCTGATCAGTATCTGTATCGGTAACGGTCTCTGTATCGGTAACTGTTTCTGTCCTTTTATCTGTTTCTGTTTCTGTATCTGTATCTGTCTTTGTATTTGTATCTGTTTCGGTGTCTGTGTTGGTGTGTGTGTTTGTGTTGTTGGCTGGCTATAGCTGCTATAGCAAGTCATGCATGTATATATCGAATATATCGATATAGTTTGATTATGTATATGTATATATATTTATCTGTATATATCTTTAGTTGTGGTTATCGATTTGCATTTGGTTTGGTTTTAGCTGCATGTGGTTATTGTTGTTATCGTTATCGCTATTGCTATTGCTATTGTTGAATTACTTTATTGTTATCGATAATCGGTTTGGCTATTTGCTTGGCTTGTTATCGTTTCGTTGGCGATGACAATTTGGCAACTCTGACACATCTTCTGCAAGTTTCACTTTGCGACTGGGGGGAGTTTTCTTTTTGTTTGTTTTCTGTTGTTTTGTTTGCTTTTCTTTTTGCTGTTTGTTTCTTCGCTTTGCTTTTCTTTCAGCTTTGTTTTCCGGTTTTGCTTTTTACAGTTACAGTTATTTGAGGTTACATTGCCCAGCAACAAATATCGTTTGTGTTCCTCTTCTTCTTGCTCTTTTATGCATTTACTGTTCGCCTTCTCTCTCTCTTTCTCTTTAGCTACAGCTTCGTCTGCTTGTGTTCTCACTTAAGTTTCTCGTTTCAGCTAAGTTTCAGTTTAAGTTTTAGTTGTTAGTCGTAGTTTAAGTTATAGTTTTGCTTTGCTTTTTCCTTTCTTCGTGTTAGTTTCAGTTTCCTATAAGCGTATTAAAGTTGGTGTTGTTGCTGTTGTTGTTGTTTTTTTTGGTGTTGCTTGTGTTGCTTTTAAAAAGCAATTCTTGTTGAGCTGCAAGAGAAGGTAGAGAGTGAAAAAGAGATAGGAAGAGAGAGTGGACAATTGAAATACAAATTAGAACTCAAATTTCCTCATGTGAGTGTGTTGCAAGGTTGTTTTAGGTTAGAAGGACATCACGAAATGCAATTTGTGCTAGCACAGCATACCCAGTAGCAAAGTAGGGGCTCAAAACGGACATGACCGACAGACCTAAGCGCCGTGAGTTGCCCCATGCAACTTGGCTTAACATGCTCCATGCGGGCACATGTGTGTGTATGTACTTACAGGGTATAGAGCATACACAAACAACAGGCTGGATGCAATGCTAGAAGACAATTGAAAGCAACCAAATAATGCTTTCGCTCACGTACAGCAAACTGTCTGTTCGAATGGATCAGCAGCTGAGTTCTAATGACAGGGAAAGAGAGAGAGAGAGAAGAGGAGCAGGCTAAGAGTGTGTATATGCGTGTGTGTGTGTGTGTGTGTGTGGGAATATAGGTTACGTCTGCGGTTGGTTGCATTTGCCGATGGAGAGCACAAAGCGAGGACGCAGCAAAATGTGTTGCATGCTTACAGGCGCCAGCTGTCTGACCCTCACTCTGTTACTGTCTCCCTCTCCCTCTCTCCTTCTATCTCTGTAGCACTGCCTGTTTCGCAACTTCTCAAGTGTAAAGTGCAAATGCGTGTGTGCAACTCTTCAATTTGCCAATTTGTTCCTACTTAAATTTTCCAATTAAACTGCAAAAAAAATGTTTTTGCAGCAGATAGAAATGGAAAATTGTTTTCCACGTATATTGAGAGTGACATGACGTCAATGATGACAGATGATATTCCAGGAATGTGCTGCAGCAGAAATAGCACTAGGAAAATGGCAAAATTACATTCAAGTGCTCTTTTCATTTTTCATCCGCTTTTCTTCTTGGAATTACGATTTGCGACGCACAGCAGGAGCAGCTTACGCATTTCCCCCAACTAACAATGCAACAATGCAATTGAGGCAGAAGGAGGCAGGTTGTAAAGAGAATGAAAAAATTACTTGGATAGTGCGCATTATGTTGCTGTATTTTCATTTCTATGAATTGTCTATATTCAACTGCATAACAACAAAGCAAATTAGTTGGAAACAACAATGAGTTCCACTTTATGAAATTCTTTCTCAGTAAAAACTAATATGTTTGTATAACTTTCTCTCTTTGTGGCTGCACGATTCTATGAAAAGCATTGCCAGCTGTGTTTATAGTGCACTTTAAATGTTATTTGAAGCATATGTGAATAATATACCCTGGTGTACCTAGTATACTATAGCAAAAGGCTTAGATTTCAGGACATTGCTTGTTAGTTTGAGTTCAAAGTAAAGGCATCAATTTACGAAGGCGAACAAAATTTGAAGTAAGCATTAGTTAAATACGATAGAAAGGAAGGCGCAAGCCAAATTTGATGTACCTAGCAGGCGTAGTTTCTTAGATTAGTGCGTTCATACGAACAGGGAGACATGAAAATAGTACTAAAGTGAATATATATGCGTTTATTTGAGGTCTGCAATGCATTTTTTTTTACCAAGGTTACTTCCTTTTTCATGTTCAAAGTTTCAATTCATTTTTACTTTGAGTAATTTCCTGTAAACTATTCTCAATAATTAATGCAGAAAAAAATTCATTCTTTTGCCAAGGTTACTTCCTTTTTCTTGTTTAAAGTATCAATTCATTTTTACTTAAAAAACTTTCCACTAAACTATTCTCAATAATTAATGAAGAACAAAATGCGCACCCTTTTTGCAATCGAAACACAATCCAGACAAAGCGTATCAAATTTTCTTTGTGGCCTTGGGTGAATTTTTTATCATGCCAGGAACAACAGTACTCGTTCCTGTTGTTGTTGTTTTTGTTGTTGATTCAAGGAATTGCGATTAGTTTAATAAATAGTTGAAGGCAGGAGAAGTGGGAGGGAAAGGAGGAAGTCACAAGGCTACGCAAGCCATTTGAGATTAATTTGCTTGGCTGTGTTGCAAACGCATTTCCGGTCGTAATCTAACCCGGAGCCATTGTTAGAAGACCTAACTGCATCGGATCGGCGCGTCGCAAAATAATAATCATTGCCATACTGACCCGACTGGATGCACAGTTCCCTCCAGGCAGTTGGAGAGTGGGTGGCCGGAAAGGAAAGTCGAGCAGTTGCCCTTGGCGTGGACACTAATTACATTAGTTAGATAGTTAGTTAGTTGGTTCGGACAGTTGTCGGGGTCGTCGTCGTCGTCGTCGCGACATTGGCATTGCTCATGCAGCGCACCTGACAGCTAACGAGCTACAGACAGAGATAGAAAAAGAGAGAGACAGAGAGAAAGACAGAACGGGTATGGAAGGTGTATTATATTTCCGGCAACTGCAGCTTGTGCTGCTCTGTTTTTATTTCGTAATTATCTTTCTTGAATTCGAGAGCCAATCAAGGGGAATTAAAGCAATTTATGTTGTCGGAAACTAACTAGAGATAAAGCTTTGACAATTTTTCGAAGAATTTAAAGCAAATCGCCAGTGAAATGTTTACGGAAATTTAACAAAAAGAGAAATTTGTGTGTGTTCAAAGGGGTTAAAAAGGAAAATATACAGAAGACATATTAATACAATTAATAACAAACAATTTAAATTTAAGGACTGCTTAATTATTCGCAGTCAAAGTTATGCCAGCAATTTTCTGAAGGCGGTGGTCATGGCAAATGAAATTTGAAATAAAGTTTAGTTGTACTTGATAGAAAGGAAAGTGCAGAACAAATTTGATGTTTCTAGCTGGCATAGTTTCTTTGATTAGTGCGTTCATACGAACAAAGAGACACAAAAATTGTTCTACAATTAAATACAGACTATAATAATCAATTGTTACAACTTAACTTTGTTAATCAACCTTAATTAGTGACAAATTTTGGCTCAAATTTAAAGCAAATCCTTTAAGACAATCTTTCAAAGTGAATCAAGGGAACCGAAGAAGAATCCTAACAAGAAAGTAGTCAAAATCTGTTGATGAATGGGGGAAAAGCTGTTAAAGAAAAGTAAATAAAGAACAAGTGTAAAACGCTTACGAAACGTATACAAAGGCGGCAACTTTAAGCTTATAAAAGGAAGCGGGCAAGTGATGAAGAGACAGAGAGAGAGAGAGAGAGAGAGAGGAAGATAACACACACAATGAGAACTTGTGTAAACTAGTTAAGCAATACGATATTCATTTTCTTGACAACAAACCCAACACACAACAATAATTCCATCCAAAAAAGAACTCAACCATCCACAACAACAACAACAACCACTAACACAACAACAACTACAAAAAAACTATTGAAATGATAATTTGTTGTTGTTGTTGTTGTTGCTGTTCGTGTCCCAAAAGATTTCTCGAAATTTGTTTGACAAACACTCGACGCGGTCCTTCTGCTTCTACTGCAATTGTCATGCCACGCCCCTACACACACCCTCCCCGCCCACATCCTCGGAGTGTTGCTTTCCACCTCTTGACAGACTGATGTGTGTGTGTGTGTGTGTGTGTGCGCGCCACTTTCACATGACTTCAAATTCAATGAGCTGTAAAATGTTCGCTCATTGTTAAACTTGAAGCTCGTTAGCCGCGTCCAAAGTCCGCAGAGGTAACAACACCCACAACAAAGCGTGCCTGTATGACTCTCTATGTGTGTGTGTGTGTGTGTGTGTGTGTGTGTGTGTGTGTGTGTGTGTGTGTGGGAAGCGGAGGGAGGTGAGAAAGCGGATATGATTTTTCAGCGTACGTCAAAATACTTTCACGCCCCGTCCCGCTGCGCGAACGTTTTATGAATTTACGCTCTTTGCACTTTTCAACTTTTTCACTTTTGCCAAACAAAACAAAAAAAAAAAAAAAATAATAATAAAAAAAAAATATAAACTGAAACCCAAAATCGTTGAAAATGTGGGAAAATCAAGCGCAATTTACGCTCGCTCAGAGAGTTCAGTGTGCATAGAAAAGTTCATTCTCTGTACAGCGATTATGTTTTTTGAGTATGCAACACAGCAAAGTTATCATAGCAAAATTGCAAATGAAAGCAGCCAGCAAAAAGGTACCTTGCGGTTGAGGTACCGACCATGATGATGATGATGATGATGATGATATTTATAGAACATTTCATGCATCGAGACAATGCAAAACTTTGGCCAAAGGCCGCCCAAAAAGTTAGCACCAATAACTTGATTAGTGAAGTTCGAACTGCACTTAGTCCAAAAGGGGGTGGGGCCAGGGGCGGGATTTGGATTATAGATTTACGTGAGGGTAAAAGAATTGAGGAAACTCACAAAGTGCAAATACTTAATGTTAAGTTGAACAAGCATAAAGGGATGTTAAAATGTTGGCAAGTTGTAAATTTTACTTTTGAACTAAAGAGATAAACAGCAACGTACTACGTAACATACCTATATCATAAGGGGATTTTCGTTAAGTGATATTTAAAGCATACCAAGCTTAGGTCATTTCTTACAATATCTGTTAGATTATTTTATAGCATAGTCATATTTTTGATGTGTATGAATAAGAAGACATGCATTAATATTACTTTATGTCTTTTGTTTTCATTTTTCTTTCTACGAGAAATTGAAATATTTACTATAGGTATATTATCGGAAGAAAATAAACTATATCTGTATAAACAAACAAAACCTTTTCTTTTTTTAGACTTTGACCTCACACCAAAAATAAAGAATGAATAAACGTCGGCAAAACAATGCAGTTTATGGAATGGATTTGACAAATATCATCTTAGATCGGCAAATGTTTTACGTATAGCAACAGCTAATTCTTTGGGGTTTGCCCTGACTATTGTATACCCTCTATTAATTTATGTACAGTCTCACATGCTTAATCTTCTCTTCTTTCTTATATTATATTCTTATATCTTTACTTACGTCTTTTCTTATATCTTCTCTTCTATTTTAACCTTCAACCATACCAAAACTAAGTTAGACCGCTCTCGCGCACGGAAATGTTTGCCCATTCTACGCAAAGAAGCTGCTATGCTGCACACCAGAGTATACTTAATATTACAGGGTATGTGCTGAGTGTGTAAGCAGGGGCGGGGGCAGTTGCCCCTGTGTGTGGTTTATCACTCTGCATTGCCAGTTGGCATTAAATGCAGATACAAAATCAGAGCACCAACTCTCTCACACAATTGCCAAGTGATTTCCGTGTTTAGCTTTGCCAATAGCCACGCCTACTGTGGGGTAGGCACACACACACACACACACTCGAACACACCTTGGCCGCAATGCCGCTGGGCACCTGTGTCAATATATATTGGGACTTGCGAAAAGTTTGACGCGCGCGCAACTTGAAAGCCAAACGCGAGGGCCAAGCATAACTTGCATAAACTCGGCCTCAAAGGACACGCACACGGGCAGCACACGAACACACATGTGCACACACACAAACATGCACAGGCATGCACAGTCACAGACAGCCGCACGTACGCGCTGAAAGTATGCTACAAATATGCTCATTACGTGCGCGCCAAGTGGCAGCAGAGACTCCTCCACACACACACACACACAAACACACAGAGACACATTCACTGAGGCACACCGACTTACCCACACAACGACAATGGCTCAATTTATTATTGCATACTTTGTGGCCATATTTCAGCTCTTCTCCATCTTCCCCCCTTTAGCTTTCGCTATTTCTTTGCCCCTTCCGCCTTTGAAGTCGCATTTCATTGCATAATTTCCCTGTGCATTGCTAATTAAATGCAGTAAAAGCCAATGAAAGCTCTCTGAAGTTTACAGTTATTTATACAAGCTTCCTCAGCAAAATCAAAAAGGTTGCCATAACAATCAAGCACCTAAGCTCACACAAGTGCAATTTGTGGATACAATGTGTTACTGCAAAGGAAGGTAATCAAAAGACTTACTAGCAGCTCTTTATTGCTAACATATGTGCTTCTGCCTTGAGCTCTTTTTCGATTTAATAAATATTATTCACACATATTTAGGAACAATTATAAAGTATTTGCCTATTCAATTTGCATATGTAAATATTTAAAATGTGCATTTGGCCTTTGCAGTGATTGCAAAGTTAACTTTGGTAAACTAAGAAAAAAAAAAACAACGAGAACGAAGGCTAGCCGAAGGTTCTTATATTCTTCCATTGTTCCTATACTAGTGATATATAATGATGCAGAATATTATGCCAATAATGTAGCAATATTTCAAATATGGAATGACACTAAAATCAAAACTGTTCTTCATACAAAAACCTTAATTTAGGTCGATTATTCCTATGGCAGCTATATGTTATAGTTGTCTGATTATTATAAAATTTTATGCATATTATTTAGACAGAAAAAGTGCGATGTAGTAAATTTGGTTACAATATATTGACAAATAACAATAATCGGCCGATAGTTTGTATGGCAACTATAAGATATATCGGTGCGATGCTGCTTATTTCAACTTATTTACAGTGTGCAGCCATAAGAAGAATGTGTGTCAAGTGTCTTCAAGATAGCTCAAAAACTAAGAGACTAGCTTGCATTGCAACAGATAAACGGACGGACAGACGGACGGACACACGAACGGACGGACAGACGGACGGACGATCCTTACGACATCCGACCGATTCGGGTTTCTTAGTTTTGGTTACACTCTGCATTCATTATACCTTTCTACCGATTTACTCTTCACCTTTTACTCAAAGCTCCACAGAGGCTGAACAACACTTGCCTTAATTAGGGTAACTCATTGTCGAGCATCGGCAACAACTTGTTGCTGTTTGTTTCCGATTATTATGGCTTATTTTTGGTGCACTTGTTGTTGTTGCTACTGTTGTTGTTGTGGGCATTACTTAAGCTGCCAAATTGAATTTGCTTTGTGAGTATCTGTGAAATTGGCATTTCAATATTTGATGAGCTGCTCTTGACCACCGCAACCCCCTCCACCCACTCTCCCTCTCTCTCTCTCTCCACACAACAACACGCACAGGTAGTAAAAAGAAAGTTTACTCTGCACGCAACACACGGAGAAAGAAGAAAGGGCTGGCACTATGGCACTGGGCCACTGCTCTGCACTGTGCCACTGGGCCAGTTGGGGGTTCCGAGGATATACGGCTGTGTCTGATTGCTATCCACACACACACACGCACACACAACATGTTGCTTGACCTTGTGGCCGAGCCAGGGAGTCAGGACAGGCGAGAGAACCGGGTGTGACAGGAGAACCAATTGAAATTGAGACATTCATCAATGCAGCGCACGTCATGCGGCAGCAGCGTCATGGCGGCGTCTGTCAAACGGCGGCGGTCAATCAGTCAATTGCTCAGTCGGTCAATCCGGTCAATCGATTCAAACAACCGATATTGGATGAAGCAAAACGCTCAATCAGTTTGTTTGTAGCGCACATCAATCACATGCGATGTGGCAATAGACGAGACAAATAGACAGACAGGCAGACAAAGAGACAGGGAGATGGACGGACAGGAAGATAGACATGCAGAAAGAAAGACGGTCGGAAAGACAGGCAGAAGAGCAGACAGACAGACAGATAGATGGCTGGACAAATAGACAGATAGGCAAGCAGACATACAGACAGATAGACAGACATACAGACAGAAAGACAGACATACAGACAGACAGACAAAAAGACAGAAAGAAAGAAAGACAGACAGACAGACATACAGACAGACATACAGACAGACACACAGACAGACATATAGACATACAGACATACAGACATACAGACATACAGACAGACAGACATACAGACAGACAGACAGACATACAGACATACAGACATACAGACATACAGACATACAGACAATCAGACATACAGACATACAGACATACAGACATACAGACATACAGACATACAGACATACAGACATACAGACATACAGACATACAGACATACAGACAATCAGACATACAGACATACAGACAGACAGACATACAGACATACAGACATACAGACATACAGACATACAGACATACAGACATGCAGACATACAGACATACAGACAGACAGACAATCAGACATACAGACATACAGACATACAGACATACAGACATACAGACATACAGACAGACAGACATACAGACATACAGACATACAGACATACAGACATACAGACATACAGACATACAGACATACAGACATACAGACATACAGACATACAGACATACAGACATACAGACATACAGACATACAGACATACAGACATACAGATATACAGACAGACAGACATACAGACATACAGGCATACAGACATACAGACATACAGACATACAGACAGACAGACATACAGACACACATACAGACAGACAGAAATTGATAGAAACAAAGAAATTCTCTTAAATAAATCTTAATATTAAACTGATTGATCCAATGGAAGTCATACAATAAAGTTATATCATTCACTTAAACATATCCTACATGGTATACGAGTATACTAATTGCATCCGTGCCTCTGACCGGCTCTGACTGCAGCGTTTGCTTTGCCGCCCTTTTTTACGTTCTTCTCCCATTTGTTTTGAACTTGACTTTCTGTTCCACTTTTAAAGCTTCCTCTTTGGCGCGCCCCCTTCTCACGCGACTCGACAAAGCCAGTGGCAGTTTGTCACGCATTTCCGTAACGAGGCAAAGCAACAGATACCCGGCACACACACACACAAACACACACAGAAAGAGAGGGAGAGAGAGAGAGAGAGAGAAAGATACACGCCCCTTGGCCAATGAAATCAGAATCCTGCGCCAGGCAGCGGTCTCAGGCTCAGGCAGAGGGACTGACAGACAGACAGACAGGGGGACAGGCAGGGAAACAGACAGCAGGACAGACAGGGAAACAGACAGGAGGACAGACAGGGAGACAGACAGAGGGACAAGCTTGGGATATGCTTCAAACAAAACTGTCAGCAACTGTCAAAAGAAGTTAAACGAAAACCAACAAAACAAAACAAAACAAAAACAGCAAAGAAAACGAAACGAAAGGACAACAACAAATGCCACGCACACACTACATGTGACTGTGTGCGTGTGTGTGTGTGTGTGTGTGCGTGTGCTGTAAGTGTGTTGGACAATTTCAGGGTCCCGACCCTCAGCTGTTCCTGTGTCTCTGTCTGTGTTTTCTGTCCCGTTCTCCCGTTCGATGACGAACTGCGGAGCTGCTGACGAGACTGACGCAGCAGCAGCTGACTAAGGTCAGTGCCGGGCAGGAGGAGGGGCTGGGGGCGTGTTCGAGCCGCAGACGGAGGCACAGCCTAAGGAGCGGAGGGGGGGGGGGGATGTGGCAGCAGCCCGAGGTGTAACTGCCTCTGTGATTTAGTCAATGGCACGTAGTAGCTGGCGGTTTATTTTTAGCACCTTTTTTTTGGCGCTTCCTCAGAAAGCCACTCGCAAAAGTCCCCTACCCCCCTCTTTATCATCCACCCCTGCGTCCTTTAAGAACGCCTCTGCTTTACTCCAAAAACAATATATCATCACGGAACTTGTTCATCTTTGTGTAATTGTGAATATTAAATATATATGACAATAAGCATGCTCACAGAGAGAGAGAGAGAGACAGCACGAGAGATGGTAGAGCGGGGAGGGAGGAAACGAGGAGTGAAAGTGTCTGCGAAAGGTAAATAAAAACAAAAATAATAATAACAATAATAATAAAAAAAGTCAACGCCAAAAAGCTTTCGTTCGGCTCTCGACACTTGATTGCGTGGAAAGCGACGCGTTGATACCCTGTTAACATGCCTACATATTCTTTATTCATAATGAAATTTTGCATATCAGTTAACGATTAAAGATGCTGTATGTATATACAATTTAATGGCATTAACTATAAAATTGCAATATTTATAAGTTGCAGAAACACTTTAATCTTTTCAACTTCCATTTATTGCCCATGCATATCCCTGCTTCTAGCACACTCTCTCTGTGTATGCAGGGTATGAAGTACAACAAAATTAGCATGTACTTTCCTTTGGCTTCTTGCTTCTCTCTCCTCTGTGTGTGTGTGTGTGTGTGTGTGTGTGTGGCAAGGGTTTGGTTTGAGCTTTGGGACCGTGTCTGTGGTCAGGGTTCGGGATAGCAAAGCATAAAGCATTTATACTAATTTCTCGATAATTTCGTTACGAGACGAAATCTTTTGGTTAGGTTCAAGTCAGTGTTGGGAAAGGTAATTGCTGTGCGCATAAGGGTTCCGGGGTGAATAGGTCTGTTTGGATGAGGGCAAAGGGACCCTCATCGATTGTTACTCGTAACAATTATTTGTAATGAGCTTTTAATTGAATTGATTTTTTGTTATAACACATGCAAGAAGGAGCAACTGAGACAGAGAGAGAGCGAGAGAACGAGAGAGTGGGAAAGTAAGAGAATGATGGATATTAGAACAAATGAATGGGTATATTCACAGTCAATGATTTTGTGGTTCTGGCTGGTTGGGTTAGATAAACTGCAGGGAGATAAACATACGTTAGAAAACTAAGAGACAGAAAGGCGCAGAGGAACAAAGAAAGAGAACGGAGAGAGAGAGAGAGGATATGGTAATGTTTAAAATTCAATTAAGCGTGGACAACGTAGTGAAAGCTCCTATTGTCATATTCATATTGACTTTGACTGCTTAATCACATATCCACCAACAAGGATGTGGCGTATAGTAGCTTTCTACTGGTTTTCTTTCGCTAGTTTACATACTTAACAGTTTAAATCTTATTTTTTTTAAGCTATGATGGGTATATAATGCTTGCATGAAGATAGAGTTTACCATAAGAGAGAGGAAGAAAAGATAATAAAGCTATAGTTTTCTTTAAAGAAATAAAGAGTGAATGATGGTGTAGAGACTAAGGCGGAAAAAGTTCCCTTCCTTTGGTACGTGTAGTAGAGAGTATAAAGATAGAGTTGTCTATAAAGAACTTGCTGTTCCACCTTATATTGTTCACTCCTAAACCCAACCACAAGGCACAACTGTTGCTTAAGTGATTCTCAATCGAGGGTCTTAACCTTAGGCTCCATTGAGTGAGTGTGAGATTGAAGCGCAGAAGGTTAAACAGCATTTCAGGTTTCAGCCATGAGAGCAGATTGTGGCAATTAAGTCGTGCCGCGCCGTGTCGTGCCCCGTCGTGTCGTGCGTAGCGTTTCGTCTGTCTGTGTGTCGCCTTGTGGGCTGCTGCGTCCTTGCTGCGCTTCCCCAGTGTGCTTCAGCGCGGTCCTTGAGCCAAAAGCCTTGCCATTAGCCACATTATGCTGCTGCCGCTGCTGCCCGACGGTTATTGTCAGCGGCTCAAGTCCGCTTAAAGGTAGCGCGCTGCACGCGCTGCACACGCGCTGCAAGGGCGCAGGAAGGGCGGCCCATAGTTATGTAGGTGCTCATGGCCAATGGCCGGCATTGTGTGTCGAATAACCCCTGCCCTTTGCTTCTCCTATGCCCTCCCTGTTCCCCCCTTTACTGTCCCCTTCGT
The DNA here is from genome assembly GCA_018904595.1 of Zaprionus indianus. Lineage (NCBI taxonomy): Eukaryota > Metazoa > Arthropoda > Insecta > Diptera > Drosophilidae > Zaprionus > Zaprionus indianus. Next base: position 8,337,314 of record JAEIHA010000344.1, on the reverse strand, counting down.
GGCATGCAATACAATGCGTTAAGCTGTCAACCGTTTTGGCTCCCACGAGAAAGGCGTGCGTGCGTGCGTTCGTTCGCAGGGGCGTGCATTACGGTAAGGGAAAGTGGGGGTTGGGGGGAATGGCGGGTCGTAGTGTTTGTTTAACGGGGCAACAAGGACAACATTGTCGCTGCTGTTGACAATGAGCAGCAACAAATCAAATAAACAGCAATATTTTTTGCACTTTATACAATTTATTGTGTGCGTTACATTTTTCCTTTCATTTGTCACTAATCCCCAGAGCGCACCAGCGCAGACAGGCAAAGTGTGTGAGAAAGAGGGGGGAGACGAGAAAGGGGGGAGAGAGAGAGGGGAGGAGTGTTGTATTACAATGTAATGCTCAATGCAATTTCATTTTATTTGCTGCATTTCTGTCGTATTTTGTCAATGCATTTCATGTTATTATCCAATTAAGTGCGGTGGGTTGAAGAGACAACAAGAGCAAGAGGGACAGGGAGAAAAAGAGAGAGAGAGATATGTGGGAGAGTGTCTGTGTGTGTGTGTGCGTATATGTAATTATGTGCGCTTAAAAAAGTATTAAATTAAATTATGGTGGCAGCTTACAGCGCTTAAGCTGCAACAGCGAGCAAGCGAGGCAACAAAAGACAGAGGGAAAGGGAGAGAGAGAGAGACAGAGAACACGAAGGGAGAACAAATATGATATTCTTTGGTGCTCAGCACAATTTGTAGTTATGCTTTAAAAGCATTTACAGCTGCTACGAGTATATGCAACAAGAGCTTCTTTGTACTTAATACTATCAATAAAATTATATCGGTAAGTTTCTATCGGCAAGCTACAATCGAAGAATGTACCCAAGAGTATATACTGTAGAGAGTACATCTAACTAGAGTTTCTTTACATTTCATACAATCGATATGTTGCTATCGATATGTTTTTTCGTTAATTTGTAATCGATGATTACAAATTTTATTTGCACCTGTACGAGTTGTAAATTTATCGTAAAAGCTTAAAAAAAATTAAAACACTAATAATATGATAAAATCGATAAGTTTTTTATCAATTATCGATAGTCATTGGACAATGCAATAATTTAATTGGTGAAAATACGTCAAATTACTGCACAAAGACATCGACAAAATAATAAGTGAGGAAAAGTGTGGTTAATAATCGATTGTTATCGATAGTGCAACTCTTGGATAGTTACAAAGCCTAACTTTCAATGAATATACAACAAAATATTCCACGAAGAGATCGAAAAAAAATAGTTGTGAGGTGTAGCGTAATCGATAATCGATTATTATCAATAGTGTTACTCTTCGATAGTTATAAAATCTAAATTCAAATGAATATACGACAAAATTTAGAACAGCGAAAACTAATTTATAAATTTTGAAGCTTTAAAGCGTTAAATTAGTTCAAATCTATCGATTGCGACAATTATCGATAATCACTGCTAACTCCCTTTGCATACCTGGCTTAATCCTTGCGAAAGGCAACGTTTGTGAAAGTGGGCTTCACCAGAAAGGGGCACAACACTGCGTATGAATGCAAACGGAAAGAGTCCTCGGTATGAAAACTTTTGCCGCTGCCAGCATTTTGTCAAGCTTTTCGCCAGCGTTTCACCACTTGCTGCTTTGTGAGCGCTTGCCAAAAATAAGTAAGGAAATCAAAAGAAAAACGAGAAGAAGAAAAAAAAAACTTAAAAATGAAATTAAATATAAATTGAAATGAACTCGTTTCTCGTTGCCACTCCTCCCGCCCCTTACATTCTTATTCTGCTTTGTCTTTACTTTTTGGTTCTCGCTGTGCCTCCTGACAATTGCTTGGGTGGCTTAATTACGACACGCCGAGGATAATGAGAGGCAGAGCCAGAGTGAGAAAGATGGTAAAGATGGTGTGAGAGAGGTAGAAAGAAGGAGGTCGGCTTGGCCAGCACTCGAAAGTTTCTCTCTCTTTTTGCAGTCACAATGAATTCGCACTCTTTTCAATATGTGTTTCTCTCTTCACTCATATACCCCTCTTCTTCTCCTCTACCTTTCTCTTTCTCTTCTGCTGTTGAATGCTGAGATCGTGGGGGAAATTGGCAATTATGACTCGGTTAATTGTCGCTTACTTCGTCATAAGTTGAAGTTTATTCTCTGAGTGCGTAATTAGTGAGCAGCTTATTAGCCTTCGCTCGCTCTCTCTTTCTCTTTCTCACTCACTCCCTCTCTTTCTCTCTCTCTCTATCAGCGCTTGCTAATTGAGTCATTGCTCATTCTCTTGAGGGAATAACAAACGTGTGCTTTCTCTCACTTCCACATCTTCAATATGCAAATTCTTGTTTAGGGAAATCAAGCACAAATTGATTGCTTAAGTCACACTGTTTATCCGATATACGAGCATACAAGTATATATCAATCTATATATAGAGTCAATTATCTTGTCTCCTATGCTTGCTTATAATTGTTGTTAATCCAGCTGCTGCTGTAGCCTTGCATTTCCCATTGTGCAGTCGATAATTGATTATTTATATTGTTGTTATGCGCTCCTTTATGCAGCACCCACAACGTGGTGTCCATTGTGCTAATTGGATTGCAGTGCAGTGCAGCATTGCCCCCCACTGCTCTCATTCAGTCTTACTATCTCTCACTCCCAGGCAAACACATCACAATCATCAAAGCTGTCCCGACTAATCCCACTAAACAACAACAGCTGCTGTTGCCTGCGGACCTCCGATAAAAGCTGATCCGATTGTGCCAATGAATTGTGCCATAAATTAGCCCAATATACAGTGCAGTTGAGTAGCGAATTGCAATTAATTAAACATAAGAGTGGGACTGAAGAAGAGAGAGAGAGAGAGGGGAGAGCAAGTGCATGCGAGGGTGGCTTGCAATTAAGGTTAACCTTCACCTGGAAAAAAGACAACGAGGACATACAGAAAACTATGCAGTTGGAGGCCACGGCATGGCTTCACTCCCTCTATCTTTATCTTGCCCTCTTTGTGCGTCTCTATCTCTCTCTCGCTCCCTCGCTCATTAAGCTCTCGGTTATCAGCTTAGTTGAGTAATCATTCCAGAGAAGCGAATACTTCACATCAAAGTGTAATTGGAGAGATAAAATGAAAGGAAGAACAGCAGAGAGATGCATTCAAGTAAGAAAAGTAAAAAAAAAAAAAACTTGTTTGACTTAAAACCTATTTGACTGCGAAATCGGTTGAGGTTACATGAAGTTATATAAGTCTGCATATGAGTTAAATATACTTCACATCAAAGTGTAATTAGAGAGATGACTGAGAGATAAAATGAAAGGAAGAAGAACAAAGAAATAAATTATATAAGGAAAATTAAGAAAAACAACCTATTTGATCGGTCGATATTTCAAGAAGTTATATTTGTCAGAATATGTGAGCAATCATGATTCATTGGAATATTTTTTAATGTCAAATTTGATAGTTGCTTTTGACATGATTATTGTCGAACTCCATTTGTAGACTTGATTATCGCAATCGTTTAGCGGCTTAATTGTTCATAAAAGTAATGATCCGTATAAAGCATCAATTTAATGAGTGGCTATTTATAATGGTCTCTATAAATACGTTAGGCTTCTTTAAATATACCATACTATATGCACTTAGTATTTAAAAGTTCAACAATGGCAAAACACTTTCACTAAGGAAAACTTATTTATGATATCTACAAGTGTCTCTTCTATATCCGTAGCCTGTTTTATTTATAGTTCTTTGGCCAACAAGCTAAAATGCTGAATGCATTTCTAAAGTTATAATTGCATTATTATTGTGAAACTATGTTATTCAATTCCCCTGCCAACCCCGCACTTCACTGCCTCCCCCCGGGCAGTTTTATCTCAGTATGCAAGTGTCTCTCGAATTGTTCATGGAATTCTCAGTTGCAATCGCTGGTTTTCTTGAGCTATTCGCTCGGATCGCTATTTATATCCGGGTCTTTCTTTTGAATGGCATTCCAGGAGGTAAAGAGACAGTGTGGGAAGACACAGGAGGGGGTGGTTGGCAAGGTCGCTCGATGTTGGTGCCGTCTCTTTTCGTCGAGCGCAATCGTAAACATACACTGAAAATTTTCCTCATTACACGTGCGGAAATTTGTTTTTGTTGCTTAGTTAGTCAGGGGCGCAATTAGATAATGATTTATTTTTGCATACAACAATTTCGCATGGAAATTGTCTGCCACTGTGCGTGGGTGTATAAGTGCAGACGGTAACTGAGTGTGCGTGCGACGGTGGGGTGGTGCAAGGGTGTTCGAAGGAGACTGTGTGCATTGTGCGGCTGCATTTCAAATTTAGATACATTTGCATGCCATACAAAGTCACAGATTCCCGATTAAGTGAACGCAAAATGCACTACGTTCTTGTGTATTCGACGAGATGATACCCAAGCAAAGAAACTATTAGATACAAATTAGTTGGATTTTTTTTTTTTTTGTTCATCCCTCTTGACCAGCAAATATTGTAATGAATGATTTTGTCTGGATTCAAATAGTATAAGTCAACAAAAAATTCATCAAAAATTTACAGAACACCAAAAAGTTGAATATTAATTAATCAAAAAAAAAAAAAAAAAATGGTGTCAATTTAATTAAGGTACATTTCGCAATATCTTTATAAAATATTTACTGCATACCTAATCAAAAATTTATAAGAGAAAAAACATTGAATATTAAAAAAAAAAAAATACAAATTTAAATTTAAATGTACTACAAAATGATAAAAAAAAAATGGTTCTATGAATTGAATTATGGTATGCTTTGCAACATATCCAAATAACAAATAGGGGACCAACTTAACTCAGAAAAGAATCACATAGTAAAAAAAATTATAATTTTTATTTTATTTCAGTCTAATATACCCACTGCACTACACAGTAATTTCCAATACACATTCATCGTAACCTGTTGCATTCTACAGCATTTCATGACTAAAAGTTCTCAGGGCGGTCGCACCTTGTAGCATGACTCTCAGGGCAGTCGCACTTTGTAGCATGACTTTGATCTTGACTCGTTATGTGGTCAAGCCGTTTTTGGCATTTTCCTCACTTTGCCAAACCACAAACACAAATTGATATTGAACAACAGAAGAGTAAGAGACAAACAGAAAGAGAGAGAGAGAGAGAGAGAGAGAGAGAGACAGAGAGCGAACAAATCTTAATTTGATTTATTTATTAGCTGTCCATTATTTGTTTATAAACAATAAAAGCGCAAAGAATGCGCCCATTTCGGGTTTATGAATATTTCAAGAATCACAAAAGCAAAAAAAAAGCAACAACAAGAAGAACAATGAGAAGAAGAGGAAGAGGGAGACAAACCGAAATCGTTTTCATGCCAAATATTTATCTAACAGCATTTTAGGCGCTTCGGGAGTGTGTGCTCAAGAATGATTCTGTCACGAAGAGATGGCTCTGCCTGTGGTGGGATAGGTAAGTGTAAGGCCAAGTCATAAGACATAAGGCGTACAGAGGGGCCAAGGGGAGTGGCACACAAAGCCAAACAAAGCCTCGAGGTCGTTTCATGTTGATATATTAATGTACGTTAATTAGTGAACGCCCCACGGGCAGAGAGAGACTGCTGAGGATATATCTGATTATGTATCGTACAAGTACCGACATGTATGTTATATATGTAGAAACGATAGTTGGATAGGTGGATGGATAGATAGATAAATGAATAGATAGTTTGTATAGGTTGAAAGGTGCAGCTACACTCTTTATAGGCAAAGGTGTGAGCTCTGCTCTGCTGCCGATCGGCTCTTGAGGGCATTGTAATTGTTGTTGTTATTACTATATGTGTGTGTGTGTTCAATTGTTTTCCATAATCGATATAGATAATCTTGAAACTAGTTGTTTTTATATGATTGCACTTGTTTGTTCAAGTGCTTAGTTATATGAACTGTTTATGTCTAATTACGAGTATCTTAGCCCGTTAAGCGGGTATATCGTTTGAGTTTCAATATAAATTTAATAAGTATTAATAAATACTAATTGTTTATTATACGAGTACAAGTTCACACTGAACTCAGTCAAGTACAAAGCTTGGCACGTGCACTGCCATTAAAGTCTTTTGTATATGATTCTATAGATGGTTATTTCGCACAACGAGCAAACGTTTAACGCTATTAGCAATCAAAACAGCAAGTGTAAGCAATTTCTTGTAAATATTTATTCATATTTCAACTGATTATAGACTTGCCAATGCGGAAATAAGAGGTGATTGCAGCTACCCTTACAGCAGAGCATCAATTGCGAATTTGTTTATCATTTTGTTCTAGTGCTGATGTGTTTGTAAACTTAAGAAATGCATGTACATGCATATATATCTTATATATGCATATATAGTATTCAATTATGTTCTTTTTTCTAGTTACTCTGTGCGCCAGCAAAAGGTTGAACGCGTCAAATTACATGCTTCAAATTGGGTCGGTACTTGGAGCAGAGAGAGAGAGGGTATTGGAAGTGTAGAGTATGTTCTGCACGTTTTAAAGTTCATGGCTCCGATTTCCGATGTTGAATGAATTTAAGTGCGTATCTAAAAACACTTAAAAGGGGCAAAGAACCAAAATACAAAAGGAATGAAATGAAAAACGCACGAAAGCAGCTTAAAATGAAGTGAACTGAAATGAAACCAAATAAAACGAAAATGCAGTAGAAACGAAATGAAATAAGTAGCAAAACATGTAAAGTGATCACTGTGCATTTGGTTGTTGGTTTAAAGCCACGCCCACAACTCTTTCCACTCAGTTCGCTTACAATTTTCACACTTCTCTTCCGCATCGCATTGCCAGTTCCCCTGTTCTATTTTGCATAAACAGAATCCAAACGAACCGCATTGCACATAAGCGAAAAAGAGCAACAAATTTTAAATAAATAGAAACAAATTTTGGACGTGCTAAAAGTTAATGAAGGGCCCGGAAATGATTTTTAGCACCAGGCGAGAGCATTCACCATGGCTGACACTCCCTCAAAACTGTCCGTCTGTGGGAATGTCTGGCTTGTGTGTGTGTCTATGTGTATGAGTATGTGTGTTTTGTGGCTCTCAACGGCACAATCCGGCACGTCCTGTGTAAACCGTTGGCAGTAGAACAGTTTGTAAAATGTAATAAGCCAATTAAACTAAATAGAGGAAATACACAAGTTAAAATGATTTGCAATGAAATGATAATTGAAACATAATGAAATGTCGAATTAAACATGAAATTTAATGGAAACTTAATATGAAGCCAAATTTTTCTGGGACATTATTTAGTAGATATGAAAGAGTAAATGTCAAATTCAAATAAAACAAAAACTACAAAAGAATATTCATTTACGAAGGAAGGTTGCAAACTCTTAGTCAACATTTATACAACCTCTGCATGGTATATAACACTTTCTATATAAAAAGGCAAACAAGATATGAACCAAAAGGAATGGAACAAAAAATATAATATATAAAGTCATCTGTAGTATGTGATCATGTTGATTAAAGTATTCTCCTTATTCACTCAGTATACGATAAACAATAAACACCTCAAAACCTTTTTTCTCTCAGGTAATCATAAATAAAGTTTTTCCTCGGTTAATAAAGCAAAGCATATAAAACTCATTGTATGTCTATAAGTGTAAGTATATCCGATAATTTGTTTGCACAGGCTCATTGAGTTGCCACAAAAAAGTCACTCCCCTCTTGGCCCTCATCAACTCCGCTCCTAATCATGTATAAAAACGTGCTCAGTTAATTGTTGAGGTCGAAACTCAAGAGGCGTCTGTGAGAACGGAGGCAACTTTAGACTGAATGTGATAATAAGTTGCGTAGACGAGACGAAAATGGGAATTCCGGGCAAGTTTGCACGTTATTCGCCTGTTTAAGCACACACACACACACACACACACAGACAGACAGACACACACATATACGCACGCACAGCGAGTAGAGACGTCGTCGGCGGCGGCGTCAACCAATGACAAATAATTAATTGCGCACAATTTTGGGCCTTGTGGTCTGGCGCCAACTTCCCCCCTCCCCTCCAGCACATCTCCTTCTACCACTTATCCTCATTTTCGCACGCTCGCTTCACGCTCTCTTGGCGCTCTCTTTACACTCGCTTCCCTCCTTGCCGCATAACGTAGCCATTTATAAATGGATAAATATGCGTGTGCCCATGGTAACCCCTTTGCTTCGTCCCTCCCCCCCCCCCCTCTCTCTCTCTCTCTGTCTCCGTCTCTGTCTGCCTCTCTCTCTCTCTTGCCACAATTGTTGGCTTTTTGAGCTCCTCTGCCATGCCTCGACACGCCACTTGAGGCGAATTGTGTAAATAATGCGATAGACTTTCCCGTCTCCGTTTCTGCCTTTGCTTCCGTCTTCCGCCTTTCCCCACCTCCATTTTCATTGACTTGTGATATGATTTGATTGCACTGAAGTGGCGCAAGCGACGTGGAAGTGTGGGGGCGGGGGATGGTAGGCTAATTGTAGAGTCTGCTTGGATATAGACAGGCTCGATTAACGACAATGCTGCCACATTTGGAGATGAAGGCATCAGAAAAACTCGACAGTTGCCTAAACGGTTACAAAGGGGAATCTTAAGTGGGCAAAGGAAATAGTGATTTAATCATTTCAAGTTCAAAAATAATAATTTATGAATATGTTAATGGATGTAAGTTCTTGTGAGCTTATAAATGTGGAATTAATCTAGTGAATATTCTGAAATTCAAATACCCTAAAAATAAAAATGTGCAATTAAAATCTTACAATTTTTAAAATTTAAACAGATCATAAATACTTGAAAGAGTCTTGAGGTTGTTAACCTAAATAGGGCATTTTATATAAGGAAAGGAAACTGAAACTTAATGGTTTCAAGTTCAGAAATAATCTTAAGATCTCACAAATTTTCATATTTCAACAGAGTTTTAATACTTGAAACTGTTTTAAGAATTTCATAACTGTTGCTCTTCTAGTTCCTGAGTTCCTTAGGATTGTAAATAAGAAAAACAGGATCTTAAATTAGGAATAGAAACTGGTTCCAAGTTCAGAAATAACCTAAAGGTTGTAAAGAATCTCACAAATTAACATATTTAAACAGACTTTGAATACTTTAAACTATCCTTAAAATTTCAAAGCAGTAGCTCTTCTAGTTCCCGAGTTCCTTGAGATTATAAACCCAAAATATGTAATCGACTAGTTTGCTTGCAAGCAAACTAAAGGTCACTTTTAATTGCTGTTACTTTTACAGTTATTCAGCTTGGTCCGGCTTGGCTGCTGCTCTGCTTAACATTTCCCTTTGAGCCTTTTGTCTTTGTCGTCTGCACTTTTATGTTTTTCTTCTCCTCACACACAAACACGGATATTTGCTTGACTTCACACAAACACACACACACGCACACACACTCACTCACACGCACACACAAACATTCTACAGGGTATAGGCAAAGCGACAAAGACGCCTTTCAGTGCGACGCGTTGCACAGCTGGAGACGCGTGTGCTTTGTAAATCATTAGTCAACAAAATGGCGTGTGTGTGCTACTGTGTGTGTGCGTGTGTGTGTGCGTGTGTGTCTGTGTGCGTCTCACTGTCTGTCTCGCTATTATCCACGTTTTGTCATCAGCAACAGCCTGTGCTGCACTAGATTAGAGTCAAAGTGCGAAGAGTGCAACGTGTGGCAAGATGTCATCAGCATTAGAACAGTGCCACAGTGTGTCCTCCACTGCCAGATGGCACAAGCCAAGGCAAGAGAGATCCTCATCGTCAGCGTCGTCGTCGTCCAGATCGTCGACGACAGTTGCCCAGTCTCGCGGCGACTCCTCCTCTGCTGGTCGAAGGTGCAAAGCGGCGCAACACTTGAGCGTGCGTGCCTCTGTCTGTCTGTCTGTCTGTCTCAGTGTGTGTTTCCGCGTGTGAGTGAGTGTGTGTGTGTGCGAAGCAAAAGATAAGCACGAGACGCAAGAGACAGACAGCAAGAGTAGGCGCGGGGGGAGGAGGTTGGGCAAGACGTTTGGGCGACAGCAGGTGGAGGAACTTGGTCCTGCTGGCTAATGATGCCGACATTAGGCGGCGCGTTTTATGTGTGTGCACGTAACGATGCTTACACAAGGCACACGCACACACACTCACTCACACACACACACACACACACGAGAAGTGAGACAGACAGAGAGACACAGAGAGAGGGAGAAAGAGGGTGAGAGAGGGAAAGAAATGTTGAATGTCAAGGCGTTACATAAGCGACGCACAAATGTATGCTACGCTTTTTGATGGCCATTCTCTGGCCTGCTTTACCCTCCCTCCCCCTCAGCCCCCTCCCTCCTTTCTTTGCTTTGCTCTCGTGAGTGTCGCCAGGCAATGTTATTTTTGGCCAGGCCTAAAGAGGTGCTGCAGCTGCTGTGGCAGTGACTCGTTGTACCGCCTCAAAAGCCATAAGCCACGCCAAATTAACATGACGAAATGATGGCAACAACAACAGCAACAGCAGCAGCACCTAAAGCAACAACAACAACAAGAACAACAGCAACAAGAGCAGCAGCAGCAGCAGCAGCAACAACAACAACTAAAACAGAATGGAATGAAACACGGCCCCAAACTGACATAAGCCTAGTGAAAATTGCTGGGAGGGACAGGGAGGGAAGGCAGAATGAGTGTGAGAGAGGGAGAGAGAGAGAGAGAGAAGGAAATCAGAGGGGCCTGGGTAGAAGTGCATTTTAGATAAGAATAATCTTAAAGACGTCGACAAAAGTGACAGCTAAGCCCAGTGCCAAAATGGAAAGTGCTTCTAAAGTGGATTACAAAATGCTGCAAAAGTGGTTTAGTATCGTTCGGACGCGTTTTGGACGGCCATGAATATGGTATATATAAATATACATATAAGTGCATATATGTTATGTGTGCGTATATAAATATCTATATATAGTATGTGCAGAAATATACATACTTTAAGAATGCGATGTGATGGTAGGGGAACTTTTGAAGCTAAAAAGGAGATTTAGAAAGATATATTAATCAAGTAATATATATGATAGTATATATATATGTAGTTACCATACTATATATGGGGATTGGTAGATCATATTTCATTGATTGCAATAAAGAAGTATAAAGGAATAACTCGAAATATAGCTGTCGGAGAAATTTCGGTGAATTATGATATTAATTTTTAACGATCATTTTATATTTTTAGAGCAATAAAAGATCTCCAGATAAAATGTTTAGATAGAAAAAATGGCAAGAAATAATATGTGAAGATCCTTTTAAAGGAAAACTCATTATTGTAAGAAGGAGAGAGAGAACAATTAGAAACTTGAGAGAAACGTTTATAGTGAGCATTTTTAGAGAGACCCTATAGGGAGAACCTTCAGAGATAATTCACAGAGAAACACAGTCCTTATAGAGAGTAATCGCCTCTTAATAGATATTATACAATATGATTTTCCATTATTATTCAACGAGAAGTTAACAACATTGTGTGTTTGTGTGTGATGCGATTAGACGTCACACATGCTGCAGGCACAAGTGTTGAGGCTTTTAGGGTAATGGAAGTGCAAAGAGCGGAAAGCAGAGAGTGTAAGGTAAAGAGAGAGGCAAGGATGAGGGGCAGAGTAAAGGCAGAGGGGGGTGGGGACATGAAATATTCAAAATACGACATGTAACTGTCATAATCAAGGAGCGGCGGCTGTCCAAGCCAAACTGTCCGCAAGCAACGCTGGCAAACAACGACAAGGATATAGGGGACACACACAAAGTGGAGTGAGATAGAGAGACGGAGAGACAGATTGAGAGAGAGAGAGAGAGACAATAGCACAGATAGCGGGACGGACGCATAGACACAGACACTGAGACAGACAGGCAGTAGAAGAGGTGAGGGTGGGGGGGAAGGGGGTACTGCTGCTGAAAACCAACTCAAAGTAACCCTCATAGTCATAGTTTAATATCTGTTTAACATGTCAGTGCGCGCTTCCCTCTGTCTGAGTGAGTGTGTGCCTATATGTGTGTGTGTGCCTATTTGTGTGTGTGTCTATGTGTGTGTGTGTGTGTGATGCTAGTTGTTGTTGTGCCTGCCTCAGTCACAAAATCCCCAAAGTGATTATATTAATACAACATGAGCCACAAGTGTGTTGCATACATTTTCAAGCAAAGCGAAAACCTCAAAAACTATGGCAATTTTACACACTCACACACACACACCAGCACACATGCACACACCCACTTGCACAGACAGCGCGACCGTTTAGTGCGGCCTTTGTGTTTGTGTCAGTGTGTGTGTCTGTTCAAAGCGAATCAACATAAAATATGAAATACACATACAAACAAACACACACACACACACACACACACACGCACTTATAAGCCAGCGAGGCAACTGTAATAAAATAATAATAAAAGAACACAACAAAACAAAACAAAACAGCAGCAACAACAAGTGAAATGAAAAGAAAAACAAAACAAAACCAGAAACCAAAACCGAAACCGAAAAAGGAAACGAAAAAGAAAACGGAAACGGAAAGGCAGACAACAACTGAAACAGAAACGAGAAACGATAGGTTGCCCACAACGAATATCGAATGCTCTCTAAGCTTCCAGCTAATTATTTTATATAATATATATTCATTGTTTATATTGTTCCATCATAAAATATTAATTTAAAAGCGAAAATTTGATCATGATTTGATGTGCGAACCATTTTTTTTTAATTTATTAATTTTTAATTCTAGTTCTGTCCCTTTTTAATTATTGTTGATTTAATGTTATATCAAAAATATTATTTAGATTCAACTAACGTTTCGTTCGAATACAAAACTGCAATTAATAAAAAATAAACTCAAACTTACTCATTGTAACCTAATAAATAATACTTTTGAAATTTAATTTAGTTGCTCTATTTTTAAAAAATTTGAACAATATATTATATGAAGATTAACATTATTTTAAAATTTGGCAAAGTTTTTTGTTTTAATTTCTTGGGAATTTTATAATATTATAAATACAATAATACATTTTGATGAAATTTACTAAGCATACTAAAGGACTTGAACTTGACTATTGAACAAAACTTATTCAACTCGTCTGATTAAGAAAACATTAATTTAACTTTTGTGATGTCTCCTTAGCTTCGTTACAAATGTTCAGCCAAAATAAATATACCCACTGCAAGAGTATACAAAAAAATTGAGCAGGCTGCAATGTCGCTGCGAGTGCGCCCGAAAAAAAAAAAAAAAAATTATGCCAAAGGAAAATTAACTTTTCATGCGTTAATATACAAACAAGGACCTCGATTGCCGAAGGGGGCTGTGAGGGGAAAGGGGGTGTAGTGGCAAATTATAAGAAATATCTAAAACAGAAACCCAAAAATTGCAAAAAAAATTAAATAAAATAAAATAAAACAAAACGAACGAACTTGCCTAGTGACGACGCCGGGATGCCCCTTACTTAACCTGAGCTGAAACTTGTTGAATCTCTTTAAGGTGTTTGTTGTTGTGCAATTTAAATTCTTAGCACCTTCTACACCAAAACAATGTTACCACTTTATGAAGGTATCTTTAATCTAACGGAATTTTGAACGAAAGGAAACTCCCACAACACCCAACCTCACATAATCATACCGACTTTAACTTCCGGAACTGTAAAAATCTTAACTAAGCGAATTGATTTTCACTTGCAAATAGTTTTCCTCATTTCAAGCAGAAAGTTTCGCATAATTCTTAAAGCGCATTCAATGAAAACTTACCCCAACTTCAAGTCGAGCGATAAAAGTCTGCAACGAGAGAGAGAGAGAATAAAACTGATTATATAAGAGATTATATAGTAGTGAGTTAATATACAAGTATGTGTGTGTGTGGGGGCTCTTTACACTGTTAAAAAGGTCTGTGTGTGCCTCTTATGTAGTACATACAAAATTTCACAGAGTTCTCTGAACTTTTGCCCCAGCGCTCGCAATTGTTGCTGTGAGTTTGGCCTTAATTTGGCGAATCAAGCGATGTTATGTACGCTTCTTCTTTTTTTTTATATGAAATGTGAATGCCGTGAGACAGCAAAGTCAACGAGGATGTGAGGAGGGAAGGGGAGGGGTGCAAAGGCAGCGAAAAAAGCAGTCAAATTGTGTGTGTGAAGGTCGACAGTGGCGGCGACGGCGTTTGTTGCTCCTTTTGCTGCACTGCAAATGTTGCCAGTTTTTTATACGCGGACACACACACACACGTGCACACTTGCTCGAACACACATGCACACACACACACATACAGAGAGAGAAAGAGAAAGAGAGAGAAAGAGTGAGAGAGAGAAATTACCCCATAGCTGTGCCTAATGAACTAAATTTCCATTTCTTTGCTCCCACAGTCAGTCAGGCTCAGCCTTCTGTCCGTCTTCCCCTCCTTATGTCCCTCTGGCTTTGGCTTGGTTTTCTGGTTGAGCTGCTTCAGCGTTGCCAGATCCACCACAAGCCTGCAAGGGCTGCCATCAACACAGGCCAGCGCAGCGCCAGACAGAGTGCACAGCTCGAAGAAGACTCTCCAAAGTTGGCCTCAGCTCGGTAGGATTCCGGTTTGGTTCCAGCTGCTGCCGCTGCTTCTGCAGTTCGCCGTGCACATTAACCTCTTTGTTAATCATTTATAAACAAATGCAAATAAAATAAAACACACGACACGGCGGCCAACGCAGACGTGGGCAGAGTGGGCCAGGTAAGTGGAGCCAGCTGAAGCTGAGCAGCAGCTGAGCCCAAGCTGATGCTGATGCTGATGCTGATGCTGCTGCTAAAGCCAAAGCCAAAGTCGAGCCGGGCACAAGGAAGAGACGGCAAGAACGAACGACTATGCAAATAAACAGGCAGTGAAATGGGCGAGAAACACACAAAAAAACACACAAAAAACAGCAAAAAATAAAAAAAAAGAAAAACCAAAACGAAAACGAAAGACGAGAAATGAAAACATGGAAAAAGACACACAATTTTCCACAGCACTTGGCGAGTGGGTGAGCAGAGGGGAAGAGAGGGAGAGAGAGGGGACATGGGGAGGCCATGGGCCATGGAAATGCAAGCATGGAATGCTCTCGAGCTGCAGAGAAGCTGGCAAGCGGAAGCAGAACTTCTAACATATCCAAAGTGAACATTGTTTTAGCACTCCAATATGGCGTACATAGATTGCACATTCCCCTTTCCCCAACCCCTTTTCACACTACTTCCCCATTACTTCCTGTCTTCTTTCTTGCATGCGCATTGTGAGTGGCAATCTCTTGATTTATAGTAGTTATTTTCAAAACTTTTTCGATTCTCTCTTATGAATTTAAATGAGTTTCCAATTTTTGTTTGACAGCCCCAAAAAGTATGCAATACAATTAAATTAAAATTATAGAGAAATTTTCATGAATTGTAACTTGTTTAACACGATAAAACTGTAATTATATTTAGTGGAAAACTGTTTTAAAATAAACTTAATACAATAAAAAAAAATAATAAAAATAATTAAAAAAAAAAAATGTCATGGTCAATAACTTTAGCTAACAAACTTTACATTAGTTTCCACCTCCTATTTACCCATAATAATGATTAAACTGTTTACCGTCCCCCCTCTTCCCCGGAACAACTAGCTTAAACTCCTTTCAAACATTCATAAATTTTGTCAATATTGATTTATAAAAGTCACATAAAAAACTAAGTTTTGTCAGTGTTTTCATTTGAACTTAGCCGCGTCTTGTGCGAAATATATTTTATCATTGTTTACCATAAAATAAAACAAAATTGAGTTGAAAGTGAAACACAAGTGAAATTTAAAATTTCCTTTTATGTTCGAAAATGAAATCAAATAACTTTTGTTTTCCAGCGCTTCTCTGCCTGGCAAAGGTAGAAAGTCAAACACAAACACAAACAAGTTTCAAACTGCGAGAGAGAATTGACTTTAGCAAACAAGATTCTGTCGCGTTTTAAAGTCGAGTTAAATTTAGCCGAAAACAAGCCACTTTAAGGCCAGCTGGTTGAACGAAGGTTGAAGGGAATTTTTGCAGCCGGTTTTAACTTTGATATTTCGCACACTTTAACACGTTTCCATGCATATTTGAGACTCGATTATAAATTTAAATAATCTCTCAACTTTACACCGACAGCGGTAGGTGCTGAAAGACAGGGAAAGAGAAGGTGAGCCAGTGTGAAGAGGATGGGGGAGAGATAGAGAGAGAGTAGTGCAAATTGCATTTTGAGCTGTCACGCGTAGTCACGAAGAACGGCCAACTTCCTGTCTATGCTGACCTGACCTGCCTGGCCCAGTTGGCCTCTCAGACACAGTCTCCTTACAGAGAACATAGGGGTGGAGGAGGAGGAGAAGAGGAAGGGTGGATGAACGTGAACGTCGACTTGACTGTCCTATTGACTTGCTAGAACTTTTAATCAATGCTGAAAAGTGAAAAGCGCGGGGGGGTGAGGCCACAGGGGCAATAGAGTCGCAGCGAGGGGAAGGCTGCGGCTGCAAAGAGGGGGCGGGGGAATGCTGTGGCGTATGGCGTGCCAATTTCACAACTGTTTTCATATGCAAAAGATTCTCGTGGCGCTGGAGCGCATAATTAGTTTGGCCCAGCAGCCGCCGACGCGACGTTCGCTGTCCGTTGTCCGTTGTCCGCTGTCCGTTCCATTCCGTTTCGTTCCTTTGTGGGTCGAAGGTTGCTGTAGTTGTTGCTTTTGCTGTCACCTTGCATATGCCGTGCATATCCTACGCATGTGCCACGGCGCGGGGCTTACGCGTTGCCCAGGCTATTGATATTTTAATTAATTTGCAAGGTCAATCTGTGTCCGCCTCTCAATCAGATTTCGACCTGAGGTTGCCAAGCAGCAGCAGCAGCAGCCCCAAACAGCACCCGGAATAAAATGACAAATTTTAATCAAATTTATTTTCACCTAGAAACACAACCCCTAGCCTACCCTAGCCTACCCTAGCCTCCCCCTCCGATCGGGTTTAAACGGATAGCGGAAGAGGCAACGAAAAGGGAATAGGAGCTAAAGGAATGTTCAAGAGATTCGTTGGGAGGAAATCAAATTGAGAAACTTGAACTTATTTTTGATATATTTTCATTTATAGTTATTGCTGGTAATTGCCTGGTTGCACAGAATTGTCGTCACGGGTTCCGCAACGGTTTGCGGCAGACCAACAACAACAACAACAACACCTTTGACAACAAAAACAAGAAGAGAAAGAGGAACAAGAATTTTTGGTAAGTCAATAATGTAATTTCCTCATTTCATGTTTTTCCTCCACGCACTTTTCTATATAGCAAACGCGGACATATATCTCTGCATGTATGTACATGTGTGTAGGTGTATATTTAAACATATATCTACCCCTCTATATAGCTTTCATCGCATTACCTTTAACTACCTGTCGAAACATTTTTTTATAGCTGCATAAGTATTTCATATTTATTTATTTTTATTTATTTTTTGCTGCCTGAATTGAAATTTTCTCAAAAGAAATTGAACTTAACCAAAAGAGTGGACCGAGACAGCAACAGAGCAAGACAGAGACATAGAGAGATATGGCAAAAGAGAGAGTGGCGACTGCGAGTGGCTGCGGGGGAGGTTATGTTGAAGAGAAAACGTAGCTTTAATTGAACTAGACTTTTATTTTGAACTAAATAAAAAATCTGACTTAGATTTATCACGAGGTTGCAAGGTACGTGTATATGCAATATTAATGACTCAGTTCAAATTGCAACTGGAAATCGTAGCAATCGGAAGTAGTACCCATAGGGTAGAAAGGGTATTATAATTATTTTTGAGAAATACAATAATTATCATCTACCAAATGATTACTGAAAATTTGCTCACGATCGGACAGTTAACAATTAAGTTATTAAAGAAATAACTTTAAGAGTTGCTGATTTCCAAACCGCTCCGCTTAAGTATGCAACACAAAATGCACTAAAAATAGAAGCTAAATTTCGAAAGAATCGTTTTGGTGGCACTGTAGCTTACGTGCATGATTTTATGTATTTTGAAAATTGTTTTCAATTTTTCAATTCGATTTTTTTTTATTTTTTTTACAATCTAGCATGCTACACTTTTCTAGTCTCCATTCACAGGCGGATTTTTTAGGGCCTTACGACTTGTTCATACATACAGTCACATAATAATAAGTAGGTTAAGCACTGATAGGAGCAATCTCAATTTTTTTTTTTTTTTTTAATTTTTGGCTATCATATTTGAAAAAGAAGCGCTGTCAACGGTAAGTTGTCCGTTCCCGATATCCTTTTAATCTAGTCCACCTCCACCGTAGGCAAGGTCATGTCATCGCCACAAATTAAAAAGGAGACACCCGAGGAGGAGGAGGATAGTATCCTTGAGTATTCTAATATTGAACGCCGTCTTTTCTCGGCCATCGAGAAGTTGGCAATAATTTTCGAGAACATGCCAAAACCGCCCCAGTCCCAACGGAGTTACAGGCCGTCGCTGGGCCTGAACGATGTTAACCATAATGTACACATGCAAATCGCTACAATGGATGAGACCAGTCGCATCATGGCCAACAAAGTCATTAATGTATTTCTATTTAAAGTCTGGCGTAGACGTTGCGACGAAGTGCATAATCTACACGAATTAGTTTACAAATATCAACAACAGGTGAGAGAAACATAGAGAGAGGTAATTCGTGTATCAATCAAATAACCTAAGTGCATTCTTAGATGAATATTATGCGCAATGAACTATTTCAAAGAAACTCAATAATATGCACAGAGCAACGACACAGTGAACGTCTGGATATGGAATTACGAAAGATGCGAGAGCGTAATGTGAAGCCATTGCACAGTTGTGCTACCATCGATAAGCAACTGGAAATATCACAGCAAAATGAAAAGCAACTGCGTCAAGAGCTGATGGTTAAGGAACAGGAGTGCAATAGCATTTCGGAACTGCTGTCCGAAACGAAGCGGGAAATGTTTCGTGAATTGACCAAATTTCGTGAATGTGCACGCGAATTGGCCGAACAACAGCGTAACAATCGTTTACTCGAACAACGAAATGCCGAACTCGAAGATGAGGTAAGCTGAATTATATATCTGGCCTGATCGCAACAACATTTACTATATGTACATATGCAGATACTGACTCTTAAAATGAGCTTCGAGAATCATGATAGCCAACTAGAGGAGGGATACCAAATAGTTCAGGATTGTGAAATGAATAGTGGCTTAGAATTGTGAGTACCCATGATCAACCTAACGATTTCAGTTCCTAGTTGAGCTACCCCACACTTCTTGGTTGTTTCGTAGCCTATTACAATGATCTACAGCAGTTTTCGTTTAAACTTTTAACAATATTCCTAATTATGTTTTATATTAAACTTAACCAATTGTCTCCCTTTAGGAGCACCACCAGTAACGAAAGGCACAACAATCGAAACTGTGTTCTATTGCATGAGATCAATGCTGTACATAGGGCATTTAGATATGCCAAATACTCGATATACCTACAATTGCCGTACTTCAAGAGCATTGTCTCGGAAATTGTAAACAAATTACTTGACTATATGATACAGAATCGCATGAACCGAACAAAATTGCCCATGGCATCGGCAAATGTATATATAGCGATCGTGATACTGATCGGTGCATTGTGTTAGAGCTGCGATAAGGGACCTTGCAATTGACAAAAACTGTAATATGTATATAAATTTTAATAATTTCGTTATTTTAGTTGCATATAGGAACGAACATTAATTTTTTTAACGTTGGAACGCATATCATATAAGAAAAAACCTGACAAAAAAAAAATGGAAAAAAACCAAACCAAATCGTCAATCCGATGAATATCAGGAAAAAATAGTTTTCGAAATATTCCGTGTGTACATTTAGTCCTAAAAAAAAAAAATCAATTTGCATAGTCATTGTAATTATAATAAAAACCATTATAACGTTAACATAACAATAAAAAAAATTAATACATGTAACGTATATGCTTTATATTCTTATTGGAAGAAAAAAATCGAAGGTTGAATTTGATCTGTTTCTTAAATAGCAACTAAATTAACTTTCCGTTTATAAGCAAATTTTGTGAAATCATTTAGTTTATAATTATTATTGTACACACCAAAAATTGTTGATGTAGTTATAAAATTGCGCTTGCAATTCAATTTATTCGAGTGTAAAGGGCTATAACGACACGATTGTTGACACCCTACTCCATGAATATGGGATCTACAAAGGGGGGAACTATTTGCGGTTGTTAACGCAATTCAAGCAATTGCTAATTATAATGTTGGATGGAGTAGGAGGCGTGGGAATGGAAGTAAGAGGTGAGCATGTCAGGTGAGCGAGACACCTATTGACATTTGCACAGCATGTTGGTGAAATTCAATAGGAAATACTATTGGCTTTTCTATTCGCATTAATGCCAGATGACAGCAGCATTACCAACAACAACAACAACAGCAAAAGCAACAACAAAGACAAAGAGAACCGACAACAAAATGCAAAAGCTGCAAAACCGCAGCGCGACTTTAATTAAACCAAATCGTTTGTACTGTAATCTATCTGTGTGTGTGTTTCTGTGTGCACGCGTGCGTGCGTATGTGTGTATGCGTGGGTGTGTGCCTGTACAACACATAAAGCTATCAGCAAACACCTGTCGACTGTTTATATTGCACGCAGTCTATAAGTCTTTCCACTCTACGGACAACATTTACTCGGCGAATATTCATTTCCGCCGCGAGAAATGCAACTTTATTAACATTCCGATTCGTTTTTTCCTTTTGACCTTTTTTCCTTTCTATTCTATTCTTACGTTCTCAGGGCATATTTCATCAAGTGCGTGATGTAATTAGTTTGGAATTATAATGCCCTGGCTAAGGTGACAAATTCCTTGGCCACTTTACAGCTAAATAGCCAGTGGTGTTTATTTTTATTTATTTTTTTTTTTTTTTTTGTTAACTCTCAGGAATGCGGTTAGCCGGCAAGTGAACATTCTGTGTGCGCATTTTCAAATTGAGTTAAATTTGTTGTGGGAAAACGAGACGTTTGTGAGGCATATTTATTTATTTTTACTAAATTTCAGTTGACGTTTTGTGCGAAATAAATGTGTTTGAGTGAACTGAGAAATTTGTTTAATTCAATGACAGCAACTGAGTTGCCTACTTTATGATATTTTTGCAGGGAGTATTTTCATTTTGGCATCTTAGGAGACATCTTCAAAATTTGTATATTCTAAATCAGCATTTTGGGCAGTTGATTTTGACATGTCTGTCTGTCCGTTCATCCGTCTATCTGTCCGTTTGTGTGTCCGTTGCAATGGAAACTCGTCTCTCAGTTTTAGAGCTATCTTCATCAAATTTGGCACACATGCTTCTTATTGCTGCACACTGTAAATAAGTCGGAAGACATAATATTGAATATACACATTCGTTCCCTTCAATTTAAAACCATTTTAATATTGAAACGATCGAAGGAGATAAGAACCCGAAAGGGTATAAAACTTTCGCCATGCCAACAGTAGCCTTTCTACCTCGTCTTCATATTAAAACATGAGTTCTTTTCCTACTTTAAGTGCATTTATGTATTTGTTATCGGTTTTTATGGATTATAACTTTTATAGTAGCAATAAATATGCAAGTGGTACATCCCAAGCCGTTAGGGATATTTTTTAGTTACGCATGCATATACATGTTTGACAAGCAATGCAAATGCTTGCAAGAAATAAAAGAAAGAAAACGAAAAGGAGGGAAATGTCCACAGTGCAAACGTCAGTTACAGTTTGAGAAGCACTGCGCTTTTTCACTCACCTGCAATGCGCTTGCAATTCCAACGACGCACTCTTTCTCTCTCTCTTCCTCGCTCTTTCTCGTGCTCTCGATCACTTCCTTGCGCTCACTGTTGTTGTTCCTCTCTCTCTGTGCTGCCAGCTGTTTCCTTTTGTTGTTGTTGCTTTTATTGTGACTGACAGCTTTTTGGATGCACTGTGTGTGTGAGAAGCAACAGACACACACACACACAACACGCACGCACAGCAAAAAAATAATGCAAATAAAATTAAACGCAATTTGGGAATCGACGCGACGACCTAACTTTACACACACACACACACACTCACGAGGTACAAGTACAAGTGTGTGTCTGTGTGTGTGTGATACAAGTAACTGTATTAATGCTGTCTTTATTCATACACATTTTCAATACTATCGACAACAACTGACTGAGCTGCTAACTGTTGTTGTTGTTCTTGTTGTTGTTGTTACTGTAGTTGTTGCTCTTGTTGCTGGCTTGTCTTATTCTTTTTATCACGCCAATTGACGTGCCTGCAAGTGCGAGTGCGACGGGAACACCTCAGCCAAGCAACTGATCACCGACCACCGACCCGCTGAGAGCGCGCGCCCGCAATGGCAATGCCGATGGCGATGCCGCCGGCGCTGCTGTCTTTATCAACGCAGAATGGAGAAGAGAGTGAAGGGAAGACAGAGAGAGAGAAGTGGGGAGTGGGAAGTGGCAAGAGAGAGTCTAAGAGAGAGCGCAAGTGAATGGAGCAAGCACTGCCTCTGTGTCTGCGTGTTGTTCTGCACACTTGTGTTGATCAACACTGAGAGAGCAAAGAGAGCGAGAGAGCGCACTCTAGTGCAAATTTTATTAATTGCGAACTTCTGTTCACACACGTGCATTGTGCTTGCCGGCCCAAAACAAACGAAAAAGCAAAGCACGAGTGGCGACTAGCAAATACCCTATAACAAATAAACATATTTTATCGTGAACAGCATGAATGCACTTAATAAGGCAGTTGAATAATTTACTGTATTAAAATGCGTACAATTTGTAGAGCACAGTTTTAAATGCATGTGAGTAATTACTTGGTACTTTTGCCTGTCCTGTAATTTAGGCATATGTTATGTTGATTTTAAAACACTTATTTACTATTAAAATGGGTAAAATTTGTAAGGTAAAGTTTGAAATTAATCTGAGCAAATACTGCCTTTTCTGTTGGGTAATAATGCTTTTTATTGAGATGTAGGTTATTTACTGTGGATGTTTAAAAAAGAATTATTTACTATTAAAATGGGTACAATTTGTAGAATACAGTTTTGAATAAATCTGAGTAAATAACTAGTACTTAGCTGTCAAAACATGTCAAATACCCATCAATTTCACTATGTACCGTAATTTAAATAAAGGTTATTTACTGCACAATGTTTTTTATTAGGTATAATTTTTAGAGTACAATTTTATATGAATGTGAGTGAAAATATGCCAAATTGCATACAACTTAATACTCTTTGCAGCGTATTCACAGTTTACAGGGTATGTAAAGATCAGTGTTAACGAAACAAGAGCGCAGTGCTGCTCAAACTACGCTGTATGCAGGAAACAACAAGAGCAACAGCTGTAGAGTGCGAGTGCGAGTGCAGGAGACAGAAAGAGAAAAAGACAGAGGAAGAGAGACAGAGAGGGGGCGAACGTAAGAGGGAGTGCGTGTAAATTTTTGCTTTAATTTTATGGCCTTTTGCACAATTTACTTGTAAGCTTCGCACAGCCTTCTGGCACCTCGCAGACTCTGCACTCTCCCCTTACACTCCCGCTTCCTCTCCTCTCCTCACCCCGGGCACTTTTTCTTCTCCCCTCTCCCTCGCTCTCACGCGTTGTCTGCTCGGCGGCAAAGCTATTGTGTTTGCGTCGGCGTGCGCGTAAGTAAATTTTCTTCTAATTTAATATTTTGTTTACATTATTTATTCATTTACTTATGTATCTTGTGTGTGTGTGCCGACAGCCGCCTTTAGCTACCTCTCCCCTTCATTCCCTCTTTCTCTTTTCGCCAGCACAGCGGCAACGCTTTCAGCCTCCTTTGCGCCACATTTGTTTATTTATTTTGTTTCACCTGCCAATCGCAGCAGCGCAGTCAACGTAGACGCGCTGTCGGGATGCAGTTGATCTCTTATTTCTGTTTATTTGCGATTGCATTTTGATTCATAAGTGTTAAGGGCTTGATCGACTAGAGATACACCCTGTACTGAAGTTTAATTGGTTGTTTTAGTTTTCGATTTAATTATATTATTTCTTATTTAATTTGCTTCCCAGTTGTGTATTTTATTCTAAAGTGAGTTTGTTTTTTACTCTCCTTCATTTAATTTACTTTCGGCTTCTTCTGCCTTTTCCTTATACTTCTTTTCTTCACCATTTTTCTTCCTCGCATTCTGTCCTTAATATTTAGTATTCTTTTTATTTTTTTCAATAAAATAAAATTCTTTTCCTTATCCATTTTTCTTCCTCGCATTCTGTCCTTAATATTTAGTATTCTTTTTATTTTCTTTCAATAAAAAAAATAGGTAGCATTGACTTGCTTTCGCCTTCAATTGCATTTTAGTGTAATTTTAGTTTTTTTAGTGTAATTTTAACCTATTCGACCTATTCAACAGGCTAAATTATTTTCTCAATGTATATTTCCTGATGAAGATCAAGTGTGTTAAAGGGAATTCTATTGTGTATCCCATTGAAGCTCTTGTACTTTACTTTCGGCTTCTTGTACCTTTTCCTTGAACTTCTTTTCTTTACCATTTTTTTCCTCGCATTCTGTCCTTAATATTTAGTATTCTTTTTATTTTCTTTCAATAAAATAAAATTCTTTTCTTTACCATTTTTCTTCCTCGCATTCTGTCCTTAATATTTAGTATTCTTTTTATTTTCTTTCAATAAAATAAAATTCTTTTCCTTATCCATTTTTCTTCCTCGCATTGTGTTGTTTAATATTTAGCATTCTTTTTATTTTCTTTCAATAAAAAAAATAGGTAGCATTGACTTGCTTTCGCCTTCAATTGCATTTTAGTGTAATTTTAGTTTTTTTTTGTGTAATTTTAACCTATTCGACCTATTCAACAGGCTAAATTATTTTCTCAATGTAAATTTCCTGATGAAGATCAAGTGCGTTAGGTATCTTAAAGGGAATTCCATTGTGAATCCCATTGAAGCTCTTATACTTCAATTCCGGCTTGTGCCTTTTCCTTGAACTTATTTTCTTTACCATTTTTCTTCCTCGCATTCTGTCCTTTATATTTAGTATTCTAGTATATTTAAATTCTTTTCCTTATCCATTTTTCTTCCTCGCATTCTGTTGTTTAATATTTAGTATTCTTTTTATTTTCTTTCAATAAAAAAAATTACTAGCATTGACTTGCTTTCGCCTTCATTTGCATTTTAGTGTCATTTTAGTTTTTTTTAGTGTAATTTTAACCTATTCGACCTATTCAACAGGCTAAATTATTTTCTCGATGTATATTTCCTGATGAAGATCAAGTGTGTTAAGTATCTTAAAGGGAATTCTATTGTGTATCCCATTGAAGCTCTTGTACTTTACTTTCGGGTTCTTGTGCCTTTTCCTTGAACTTCTTTTCTTTACCATTATTCTTCCTCGCATTCTGTCCTTAATAT
Source organism: Zaprionus indianus (assembly GCA_018904595.1). Lineage (NCBI taxonomy): Eukaryota > Metazoa > Arthropoda > Insecta > Diptera > Drosophilidae > Zaprionus > Zaprionus indianus. Next base: position 8,311,969 of record JAEIHA010000344.1, on the reverse strand, counting down.
TTAGTATTCTTTTTATTTTCTTTCAATAAAAAAAATTACTAGCATTGACTTGCTTTCGCCTTCATTTGCATTTTAGTGTCATTTTGGTTTCTTTAGTGTAATTTTAACCTATTCGACCTATTCAACAGGCTAAATTATTTTCTCAATGTATATTTCCTCATGAAGATCAAGTGTTAGATATCTTAAAGGGAATTCTATTGTGTATCCCATTGAAGCTCTTGTACTTTACTTTCGGCTTCTTGTGCCTTTTCTTCTTTTCTTTATCCATTTTTCTTCCTCGCATTATTTTGTTTAATATTTAGGTTTTGCATATGAGTTACAGCCCATCGCCCATATGTTGAAAATTTGAAGCTTAAACTTCGATTTCTGAAAATGATAATTAATTTGTTTTTCTGAATTTTTCTCAGGAAAATTGACAGTAAACAAGCTTGTTTACGATCCAATTTCAGCGAGAGAGCTCTCAGCTCCAGCTCTGCCTTTTGGCAAGCAAAATGGAATTTAATTAACCTTTTAGCTGGCCTTGAAATCAGAACAATCGATTTACCAGGAATTTTTCCCATAGTCACTTCTCACAAACACAATGACGCTTCTTTGAGTGGAACTTCATCCGGCTCGCTGTTGCACATTGTGTTTACGAGCCAAAGAGCTTTCCCGCTAACAAAATTTCACGTAAATAAGTTGGTACTACAATTTAAAATTTTTTTTTTTTTTCGAACTTTGTGGAAAATAAGTTAACCAACCTTTTAGTTGCATCCAGGTCAAAACAAATGGATGGTGTTAGATTGCAATATACGTGTACATGAAAACTATAACTACAAATTGCAATATTGCAATTTTATGCCAAATAAATGAGCAAATTTTGTGGGACTAAGAAACATTGTTTGAAATGAATCAAAAAAGGAGTTGAAGCCTTAGGGGCGAAATTAGTTTAGCTTTAGTCGACTAGTTTATTTTCGTAGCAAAGCCAAAAAAAATAAAAATATTTCAATTTAAGACAATTTCGGACGAAGTTTTTTCAGCTTATGAAGCAAAGTTTTAAATATTGTAAAAGCCAAACAAATGTGAATATGGCAATTAAAAGCTAGCATACTGAGATTATTTTGAAGGACTGAGGTAACTTGATCAAATTTTTCATTTGGCTAGTTTACTTTAGTAATTCTAAGCAATTGAATAGTTGGAAAAATTAGTTTGGCTTTATTTAACTAGTTTATTTTTGGTAACAGAGACAACAAGAATTTGAATATCTCAATTAAAATCTAAGTAAAGTGAAGCTTGTATTTGGCTAGTTTTCTGGAGAAATTGAATATGTAAGATTCAAATATATGAAAACTGCAACGTGAATCTGGTTAAACTTAGCTTTATTTTGACTTATTTCAAATTAAAGCCAGAGCAATGTAATTTTGTAATTAAAAACTAAAGAACTGAGAATACGAGGGTCGTTTGATAAGTCCGTGACTTTTTGTATTTGCCGCGCACCTGCTCTAAATACAACACTGCTCCTGTCAGCAGTTATCGATTAACAGCTGACTGTAAAATTTTGAGGAATCTGCGTTTTTTGGTTTGCGTTTTATAGGCATTGAAAGCAGACGATCTCGTGAATTTTAACGAAAATGGAAAAAAGTGAATTTCGTGTCAGCATGGCAAAATTTCATAAATTGGGCTACGAACTGCTACCCCATCCAGCATATTCTCCAGATTTAGCCCCCTGTGACTATTTTTTGTTTCCAAACATGAAGAAATGGCTCGGCGGTAAGAGATTCGGGTCATCACAGAAACAAACGACTATTTTGAGGGCCTTGAGAAAACCTATTATTTGGAAGGAATAAAAAAATTGGAAAAACGCTGGACTAAATGTATAGAGCTAAAAGAAGATTATGTTGAGAAATAAAACGCTTCTTTGACGAAAAAAATATATTTTATTCAAAAAGTCACGGACTTATCAAACGACCCTCGTATGTTGAGGGACTGAGAAACCTTTATTGAAACATTAGTGAGAATTTTTAGTTTGGCTTGTTGAACTATTTTAGTAATTTAAAGCAAATGAAACAAAAAACAAATTTGAACCCTTAGAGGGGAATTTAGTTTAGCTCTCTATAATGACTGATTTATTTTGGAATTGGCAGATAAGAACTTGAAGCCAAGTGCAGGGCTAATTCTCATTTTTTTGGCTACTGTGCAATCACAGCTTCCCAGCTATTTTCTGGCTAGTTTTTTTGACATTTTCCGGTCAAAAACGCAGACAGATTGCGCTTATTAATACACGCACGAAAATGGTTTAACAAAGACACCCACGCACACAGTCACACTGTGACACCCACACACACCACGCACACACAAAGGATATGATTTGCAGCTAAGAACAAGAGAAACGCCGCACAGAATGCAAATGCAGCTGCGTGGGCGCATTGCCAAGGACGCCAGCTGCGGGGGCAGCAGCAGCAGCAGCAGCGCCAGCTTTGTATGAGCGTGTGCGGTGCAGCGTTGCTGCATTTACTGCGTGCTGCATGCTGCGTCTGACAGTTACGGGACATTTCAATTAGTTGCTGTTTTTTCGGCACTGCTGCAGTCGCAGTCGTAGTCGGCAGCATTTGGCGCGTCGCGCCTAAAAGCGCGCTGCAAAAACATGAATTGCCGCATTCAAACAGACACACATAGAAGGAAACAAACAAAAACACTCAAACACACACACACACAGACAAATCTCGCGTGAGAGCGCGAAGAGAGCGAAAAGGATAAAAGCGCCAGCGGCGCCGTCAGCCTAGAATGGCGTGTGCATTGACGACGCTGCCGTTGCCGCTGCCGCTGACAGTGCTGCAAATGCGCCTACTAGCTGCGTTTGCTCTCTCTTCCTCCATCCTCTTACTCCCCCGCTCTCTCTCCTTTTGTCTCCTCTTCTGTTGGTCTGTCTGTGATTTGTTGTTGCCGCCTCCGCCGCTGCTGTTTGTTGTTTATATTTTTGTTTGACGCTGCACTTGCAATTTACACGTTTCTGCTGTACTCTCCTTCTTCTCTCTCACTTGCTGGTTGCACGCATAAAAAAACTTGCAAAAAATAACACCAGAACAACAACAACAACAACAATAACTGCAGTTGAATAAAGTGAATTGTTTTGGTTTTTCTGTTTCTGTTTTTGTTTTTTGTTTTTGTTTTGATTTGGCACGCACCGCACGCGTAACGTTCTTTCGAAGCAGGCAATATATTGCACACACTGTTCCTGCTCCTGTGCTTGTTGCAGTTGCACACAGTCAAAAAATGCATAAGAAGAACAAGCAGAAGACAACAAGCAAAACAAACAAACAAACAAGCAAACGGACCTTCTTACTGCTCACACAGCTCAGCTCAGCTTAGCTCAGCTCCTGTGCCTGCCTCACTGTGCCTGTCTAACTGTTTTGATTTTGACTTTGTTTATGTGTTGTGTGGCCCGTGTTGCTGCGCAGCGTGTTGCGCGCTCTGCATCCGCCTCGCACGAGAGTCGCTGTTCAACTGAAACTCAATTGCCGTTTATTTACACGATGACGTTGCCGTCGCCGTTGCCGTCGCCGTTGCCGCCGTCGTCGTCGTCGTCGTCGTCGTCGTCGTCGTCGTCGTCGTCGTTGTTGTCGTTGCCATTGCCATCACCAACGCCGTCATCGTCGTTGTCGTTGTCGTCGCAGCAGTTGCCGAAGAGCTTTAGCTTCAGCGTCGGCTTCAGGCCGCATGCCCCCTTGCCACCCCTTCACACTAAGCAGCAAAAGCTCTACAAGTGCGAGACGCCGCCGTCGCAGCAGCAGCAGCTGAACATGTTCTATGTTGTGCACTGCACACTGGCGTCCCATGCAATTAGTGCAGCTATAAAGTGCAGTCGGCATGCAAAGTTGCAACTTGGCAACTCTTTTTATAGTTATTTTATAGTTGCATGCCATAAAATGTGCGCGCGTTTATGGCAAGCAGCACAAGAAGAACAACAACCACAACAAGTGACAACAAACAAATTGTTGCATACATTGCTGCGTAATGCCGGCATAATGTGCGCATAATGTTAGCCTACTTTTTCGCGCTCGCATTGTGCATGCGTGCGTGCGTGCGTGCGCGCGCGTCTGTGTGCCTGTGCGTGCGTGTGTGTTGTCTTGTTTTTGTTTGGTTTCTTAAAGCTAGCCCAAAGCTTGCGCCTGCACTTGCCGGCCCACAGTCAGCCGGGGGAGAAGTGGCGGGACTGTGTACAGGTGCGAGTGAGACACGCTGCACGTGCTTTTTGGCGCTTTAGTGTTGGGCAACGTGCGGAGGCACGTGAGTTGGCGTCACACTCGAGCTTATTATCGTGCCTGCGAGATGTGTGTACACACTAACACACGCACCAACGCCGAGATTCATGATGTGCGTGCACGTGTGTGTGTGTGCTGGATGCTGTTGACCTTACCTTCGAGACAGTATGGCAGAGAGGGAGAGATAGGTGGGGGGGAGAGGGGCAAGGCAAGTGGGTGCGTTCGACAGGATTACAAACGTTAAGCTTTTGTGCCAATTGGCGTCATTGTTTGAGGTTATATGTGAGCGAGTGCGTGTGTGTGTGTGTGTGACCCTGACAATGAGCGCGCCTTGCTATGTATTCATTTAATTTAATTTGTATCAGCTTAAGCTATTTAGTGAGCAGCAGAACAGCGAAACAAAACGGAAACGGAAAGCACAACCTCCAAATTCGCGTGCACCTGGCGGAAGTCTCGTCATACGCGGACTTGGCTTTGTCTAGTCTAGGCTAGCTGGGCTTCCCTGCCTCGAGGGCAGGGACAGACACAGGGGCAGGGCCAAGTGCGACGTGCTGTTGTTGTTGCTTTTGTTTGCCCAGCTCTGGTTTAAGTGCGCGCTAATTTGCGCGTAAGTGGATTAAGTTGCTGCTCTTGGTCGTGTGCTTCAGGGGCTTCAGGGACACGCGAGTGAGTGCGTTATTGACACAAGGTTAAGCCAGATTTGCCGGGAATTATGGTAAGCCGTGAGCAGGTAAAAAACAGCAATAGCAAAACAACAAACAAACATAAAGCATTATGGGTACTTCTGAGTTTTGAATTACGCGCGCAGTGTGGGAACACTTGCGTCATGTGTAGTAACTATTAACTACTTTTGCATTGTTTATCTTAATTTTTACTGCTTTAATTATATACGTAATTTAATTCATTAAATATAAATAAATTTGAAAATAGTTAAAACGGTTTCAAGCATTTAACGCTGTGCGCGCAGCTTAGCAACAAATGTCGCTGCCGTTGATTGTTAAAAAATGTCGTTTAATTAAATGTAGTTACTTTGCATGTATACTCTTTGTTTGCATTATAAATTTAACCTAGTTAACTATAAAAAATGAATATGCATTGCTTTACGTCTAATTTGCAATAACTGCGTGTAAATATTTTGAAAACAATTTAAATAACGCGCGCTGTTTAACAGCATCCGATGAACGATTTACGATAACAAGCTGTCGATGCAGAGTACGCTGTAGAAAACACGTTCCAATCGGATGTTTTTTTAATTTGTTTTGAATTTACTAGTAAGTAATTATAATAAAAATATTTAATTACGGTTTTTTTATTGCTATGATGCTGTAAATTTTAACTAAAATCGCACAGTCGATGCTCTCGCGTGACTGTAACGTGTGTGGGCTTCTAAACAATTTGCAATCGATAAATATTTGCTGCAGTGTTAGGCAATGCTTGCAAGTGCGCAAATTAGCCGGTGTTTTGTTTGTTTGTGAAATTGTTGCGCCATGTCGGACGAGGAGGAAAAGCAAGCAGAAGAGAAACCGGAGCACGAAACAAAGGGAAACACAGAACTGGAAACAGAGCAACAAAAGGAGCCGAAGCCAGAAAAAGAGGCAGCAGCAGAAGAAGAAGGAGCCGCAGCCGCAGATCAATCGGAATTCGGCGATGGTCTGCAGGATGAGGAACTGGCGAATCTGGTGACCGCCGAGGAGTATCTGCTGCGTAAGGATGTTGTGCTGCTGGAGTACGAGAAACAGATGTTCCTTGACATGGTGCATGCCGATGGGCTGCTTGTGGCCGCCAAGTGAGTGCGCACGGGAAATAAAGTTCCCAAAAAGAGTTTACACAATCTTTTCCCGTTCATTTCCAGAGGACTCAGCTACGAGCGAGTCTTCCTGAACCTGCTGAAGGTCTACAGCGATGCAGGTAATCTGCTGTTGGTCATTAACAGCTCCGACTGCGAGGAGCAGTACTACAAGTCACAGCTGGACAGCAAATATGTGCATGAAGTGGCCAACACGGCCACAGAGCGGTAAAGCAAATCCAGTTGGAAATCTTCTTGCAGTGTTTTCTTAACTGTCAATTTTCCTCTCCCCCTCAGGGAACGTGTCTATCTGGAGGGCGGTCTGCAGTTCATTACCACGCGAATCCTTGTGGTGGATCTGCTCAAGCAGCGCATACCCATCGAACTGATCACCGGCATATTTGTGCTGCGTGCGCACAACATCATCGAGAGCTGCCAGGAGGCGTTTGCACTGCGTCTGTTCCGGCAACGCAACAAGACTGGCTTCATCAAGGCCTTCTCGAACAGCCCCGAGCAGTTCACCATCGGTTATGGTCACATCGAGCGCACTATGCGAAATTTGTTTGTCAAACAATTGTATATATGGCCCCGCTTTCATGCCACAGTGCGTGCTGCACTGCATCCGTGGCAGACGCAAACGATTGAGCTGCATGTGCCACTCTCCACGCGCATGACTTCAATACAAACGCATATTTTGGACATTATGAATTTTCTGGTACGCGAAATAAAGCGCATCAATCGCACCGTGGACATGGAAGCCATCACGGTGGAGAATTGTGTGACCAAGAAGTTCCATAAGATACTGCAGGGGCAGCTCGATTGCATCTGGCATCAGCTCAACTCGCAGACAAAGCTGATTGTGGCGGATTTGAAGATTCTACGTAGTCTGATGATGTGAGTGAACGAGGACAGCACATTCCTCTCCTCTCTCTCTAACTATCTGTCTCTCCCTTCCTCACACTCTATGTCTCTCTCGCCTCTTTCAGCTCCACCATGTACCACGATGCCGTGAGCGCCTACGCGCTGATCAAGCGCTATCGCAGCACGGAGTATGCCATCAGCAACTCCGGTTGGACGCTGCTAGATGCCGCCGAGCAGATCTTTATGCTGTCCAAGCAGCGTGTCTACAATGGGCAAAATGGTAGGGTCTTTAGACGCACAAATACCCTGTATTTATGTGCACACCTCTTGCAGAGTTCGAACCGGAGCCGTGTCCCAAATGGCAACCGCTGAGCGAGCTACTCACACAGGACATACCCGGCGATATGCGACGACGTCGTGGTGCTGCGCATCTGGAGGCTCCCAAGGTTCTCATACTCTGCCAGGATTCACGCACCTGCTACCAGTTGAAGCAGTACCTCACCCAGGGTGGTGCACGCTTCCTGCTGCAGCAGGCATTGCGGCACGAGGTGCCTGTGGGCAAGTTGAGTGAACGATTCTCGCGCGACAGTCAAGCTACAGCGATGGCGGAATCTGAGGCGGGCAAGCAGACGGGTGTCAAGCCAAAGATTAAAGAGGAGCCAGCTGCCAGTCAGCAGCAGCCGCCTCTCGACGAGCTGTCTCAGCTGTTGAGTGATGTGACAGACGTGGATGCGCAACTGCAGCAGCAGCTCTTCGAGGAGAGTTATTTGCTGACAATGACACAGGCACCGCTGCAGACAGAGGATCTATTAGGAGCTGATGGAGGCGATGCCAATGCTTCAGTGTTTGAGATTATACCCGAGCTGGAGAAATTCGATGTCTCGGCTGCACTGGAGGCGCATCGTCAGCCCTGCATTTGCCTGCAGACATTCAAAACAGAACGTGAGGGGGCGATGGCACTGGAGCACATGCTGGAGCAGCTGCAGCCACACTATGTCATCATGTACAATACGAATGTGACTGCCATCAGGCAGCTGGAGGTGTTCGAGGCGCGGCGGCGTCGTGCCTCCGCGGCGGATCGCATGAAGATTTACTTTCTCATTCATGCACGCACCGTGGAAGAGCAATCCTACCTGACCAGTTTGCGGCGGGAGAAGGCTGCCTTTGAGCTGATCATCGATACAAAGAGTGTGAGTTGTGTGTCCCCGTTATGCTGTAGAGAACTTCCTTAACTTCTTGCTTGTTTCCCTCCCCCCAAACTAGAAAATGGTCATTCCCGAGTATCAGGACGGCAAGACAGACGAGGCTTTTGTGCTGTTCAAGAGCTTTGTGGATGAGTCTGAAGCAGCAGGGAATGAGCAGAGTCGCAAGGGCGCCGCAGCAGGCGCAGCGGCAGCAGCACCACGTGTCACACCCAAAGTGATTGTGGATATGCGTGAATTTCGTTCTGATCTGCCTTGTCTGATACATCGTCGTGGCCTCGAGGTGCTGCCGGTTACCATCACCATTGGCGATTATATATTGACCCCCGATGTGTGTGTGGAACGTAAATCGATATCGGATCTCATTGGATCCCTCAACTCGGGCAGACTGTACAATCAGTGCGTGCAGATGCAGCGTTATTATGCCAAACCGATTCTACTCATTGAGTTCGATCAGAATCGTCCGTTCCATCTGCAAGGAAAGTTCATGTTGTCCCAGCAGACGACGGCCACAAATGCGGACATCATGCAGAAGCTTCAACTGCTCACGCTGCACTTTCCCCGCCTGCGTCTGATCTGGTCACCTTCGCCTTATGCCACAGCGCAACTGTTCGAGGAACTTAAGTTGGGCAAACCCGAACCGGATCCACAAGTTGCAGCCGCTCTTGGTGGCGATGAGGGTGAGGCTGGCGGAGCTGCTGATGGACAACTGCATTTCAATACGGCCATCTATGATTTCCTGCTGCGTCTGCCGGGCGTGCACACACGGAACATACATGCGCTGCTGCGCAAGGGCGGCAACTTGCGGCAGCTGCTGCAGCGCAGCCAGACGGAGTTGTCCGATCTGCTGCAGTCGAAGGAGAGTGGCAAGTTGCTCTGGGATATACTGCATGTGGCGCATCTGCCCGAGAAGGATGAGGTTGCTGGGTCAACGGCATTTTTAGCTGCTAGCAAGCTACAAACTGGCGGTGCACACAATCGTTTCAGGAAGGCCGCCAGCGAGTCCAGGCGGGGCGGCGGTGCAGGTGGCACAAGGCGCTGATGTAGGAGGATAGTAAAGGAGGAGGATGGTAGAGAGGGAGAAAGGAGGATTGAGAAGGATGATGATGCAGGAGGAAGTTTAGTAGAGGAAGAGATTGCTTATATATATTTCCTTACTTCCTCTTGCCATCTACTCTATTCGTACTCTTACCTTCTCTCACACCTTTTCACGCCCTTGCATCTATCCCAGCTTCAACTTAACCTGCCTTAAATCAAGAGACTTGCACAATAATCCTTCATCCGTGTCAAACTCGCCTCCCTCCACGCATTTGATATTAATAATAATTTATAAAGGCAACAACTTTGAAGCATTAAGCTTGTTTTTTATAGATCCTTAAATCAATTTCTAACTATATTGATGATGCTTACATATTGAATATGGTTTATAATCTTAAATATTTGTGTTTCCTTAGAGACAGTTTCCTATGCACAATATTATTGTTTGTTATACATTATGATAAATAAGATTGAGTAAAATAAGATTGTAAAAACATAATGAAAATATAAAATTATAGTATGTTATCATTTTGTATTACTACATCAAACTTTTGTAAATTATTAGAGCGACAAATGCTCGTTTGTTTAGGGAACATGTGTTTGTAAAATACCCTCTAAAAGGGGAGCCTAACTAGAGCTCAGACGCACCTCTTTTCTCTCTCTATCTCAATCTTGATGACTAATTCTAAATCTGATATGCACCCCCACTGCCTTCTTAGCGCTGTGACAGTCCATGGATGCCACACTCCTCGTAGTCATCGCGGGTGTAGACAAACTCATCGAAATTGGCACTGGTTGCCAGTTCACGTCCACCGTACCAGGCATAGCGCACGGGATCCTCGGGGCAGATGAGTGAGACCTCCAGATCGTCGGGCACAAGGGAGCGTAGGTCACGTTTGAGGCGTGGCAGAAAGCCGGGAAACTGCGAACTGCCGCCGACAATGAGTATGTTGAGAAGGAGCTCACGATGCGCCTGCCAGGGACACGCCTGCATGGCATCCACAATGGCCTCGGGTATGCCCACCTGCGGGATGCCAATGTCGGAGGGATTGAACAATATCTCGGGCACTGTGAAACGTTCGTTGCACAGTGGTACCATTTGCTGTTGATCCTCATCCTCACGTGGTCGTCCCGGTATGCGTATATAGCCACGCTTGACGGTGGTGAAGTCCGGTAGCACATAGTCCACAGCAACCTCGCGACGCACCTGCTCCGACTGATGCACCTTCATGGCCTCCTTGAAGTCCTCGGCAACAAAACAAGCATCCTCCTTGATCTGATTGACTACGTGACTCTCGTCCATCACGTTTAGATGGCGATACGAGATGAGCTCCTTGAGGTGATTGGTTAACGCTTTGCCACCCACATCGATGCGTCGTATGCCCTCGAGGACCCTTCGTCCCAGCACAAAGGGCACAATGTGAGTGAAGCTGTAGCCCACATCGATGATGATACAGTTTAACGTTTGCATTGTGGTTCGCTCCTCACTGTCCGCCACATAGTTGAACGCAGCCAAATCGGCTGCAGTGGCCTTGTACATGCCTGCCACACGATATTCCTCGAAGAGCATCTCCAGCATTGCCTCCTGAACGCTATGGAAATTCATTTGGGGCTCTGTGATGACAATATTACGATGCTCGAGGGTGCAACCAATGCCCTCCTTGCTGAATATATAATCCCACACAGTCTTTTGGGTGTCCCAGTTAAGGAGGTAACCACGCTGGAAGGCGAGGATGTAGAAAAGCGCCGATGTGTCGCGACACTCGTCGATCTGATTGCCCACAAATGCGCGACGTCTTTCGCTTTTCGCCTTCATAATGCAGTTGGGCACCACCTGCGGCTCATCCTGTGTGGCCAATCCCACTTTGGCTGTGTACGCGCCATTGTCGAGCACAACCACAGCCATTGTTTATTAAATTTTCTCTCTCTTTTATTTATTTATTTCCAATAGTGTGGTCGACCCAGCACCGGCAACATAAACAATGTTAATGCAGAACAAGCAGTTATGTTAACGCAGAATGGCGCTAGCAGAACGCAAAAAAGAGGCAACAGCTTAACTAAGCGAACGCTTACAGCACTGGTTTTGTTATCGAAAAATTGTTCAAATTTAACCACAAGTTTACGGTTTTAACGTAATATTTTTTTGATATCGATTGAAAAATATTAATAAATAAAAATATTGTTTTAAATTAATGCAAAGCAACATAATTATTTCATTAGTTAAGATTTAAAAGTTTTCTAATTGTATTTTGCTCGCACGATCAGCGTACTGGTCGCTAACAGCTCATTAACAGCTGTTTGCAGCTAACAGTTGATCAGTTAGCAGCGCGCTAACAGAGCAGCAACGCTGCTTCTGCCACCAAATGCAAAACGAAACGAAACGAAAATAAAAATCCCATTTTTTAACGTTACGCGGAGTGCGGCGGCCAGGCGGCGCTTGTTTGCGCTTGATCAACCCAATTTTTTTTTGTTTTGTTGTGTTCATCATTCGTGTCGTTGCGTATATTTGCGTCGTCTTCTCTGGCAGCAACAAATATAGTGAGTGCGCTAAATGTGCCTGTGAATTTGTATTAAAAATGCGCCAAAAGCAAACAGCGGCTTCAGCAGCACAAATACAACAACAACAACAGCAGAGCAGCAGCTACGCCAACAACAACAAAGCTACGCAAGTGCGTGCAACAACAACATAAACCTAGTGCCAAAATTAGCCGGTAACGGCGCGCTTATCGCAAAAACCGAAAACAAAATCAAATAAAATATAACGAACTAATAAAAAGTAAAAGATTACAACAACAACAACAACATAGCGAATCGAAGAAGCGGCAAGTGTGCGTACAACAACAAAGATGTACACATGACAACAACAGCAGCAGCAACAACAACAGCAGTAGCAGCAACAGTGTTGAACAGCCTCTCAGCATCCTATATGTGCGTGAGAGTCTGTCTCTGTAACTGTGTGTGTGTGTAGTGTGTGCGTGCGTGTGTGTGTGTGTGTGTGTTGCATCCATTTACAAGGCACGCCTGAAACATGAGTAGACCGTCCGTATTGAGTCGCAACTCTCATTTTGTGATTGGGCTGCTGCTGGGCCTGGTAATCAGCTGCTATATACCGCAAGGAATATGGGAGCTGGTGCAGCAGGAGGAGTGTCCACAGGAGGCAGCTGAGAATTTACTCATCGAGAGATTTGGACAGGATTTTGAGCCGCATTTGAATCTGATCAATAAGCCGCTGGCGGCTAAAAAGCCGGTAAGTCAAAAAGTTCCCCGCACCCCTTCACCGTAACCACAGTGCATTGAGTTCGTGCTCTCCAGCACGTTCTCTCCTCGGTCTCTGTCTCTCTCTCTCTCTCTCTCTGTTGCTCTCTTTGTGCATTGCCGCCGCCATGATCATTGTTTGCTCTCGCAAAAATCAACACAATTTTCGCACGTGGTCCACGCACCAATCAGAGAGCGTGCTAATCGAAGAGAGCGAGAAGAGAGAGTGAGAAACGAAATTGAGCCCTACGTGTGCCAATACAAATGCAAATGTTAAACATGTGCATGTGGGCACAGTGACGAGGTGTTTGTATGTGTCTGCCTGTGTGTGTGTGTGTGCACATGGCTCATTATATCAAGCAATTTATTGACCTTCTTGCTTATCACATTTCGCTTTCGTACTTCGCTTTTCCTCATTTCGGTTAGGAAACACACACACACACACGCACACACACATGCTTGCATACCCTACCTTTGCACATGTACAGCGTCAGCACAAGCAGACGTCACTTTTTTTTATATAGTACACAAATTTATACGTTTTTTGGCTTCAATTGCCCCGTTATCATCGCCTGCCTGCCCACATTTCTGTTCATTGCGAGCTGACCAGCCCAAGAACAGGTAAGGCAGCCACAAATGCATGTGCGTGTGTGTGTCTGTGGTTGTGTGTGTGTGAACATGGCTAAGTCCAATGGCCAACAACCACTTTACAGTCTTTGCTTGGTTTAAAATTAGAAAACACTTCTCGGTAATTAACACCCGGCGCGCAGCAGCAGCAGTAACAGCAGCCGCAGATGCATTCACAGTTTGAGAGTCACTGTGTGCGCCAGACACAACTCACGTTACACCGTTAACAGTTAGTTACATTTCGCTTGGATTTTCAGCCGAGCTAGCAAATTAATTTGACCAGACCACACAAAGCAAAAAAAAAAAAAAAAAAAAAAAAAAAAAAAATCGGAAAATAAGAATGCAAAAAATATCGAAGGACTTATACCCTTGTAGGTTTGGCAGTTAATAAGTAGTTCCTATTTTATGTGCAAGAATAATACAGTTTTGGATGTCTGGAATGATACTAAAATTTAATTCAAAAAGAATTCTCTTTTAATTTTTTGCATTAAGGTGTCTATATATAGTATGTAGAATATGATTTGTTTCTTATGTACTTACTTGCAATATATGATAGAAAACAAAATTATAATTAAAACTTATATTATACAATTATCGTAATTACGCCAGATTTTTCCTTTATACCCCGATGAATTTCGTAAAATCTATTTTAGTTATTGATAAGTAAAATTTACTGAGTTTAGTTACAATATCTTAAATTAAAATGATAAATAACGTGAAATTACTTTAACATTTATTGGAGTCTAATCAGACTATTTTTAACTCAAAGAGAAGTCTCCTTTCATATCAAGTATGTATACAATCAGTCCTTACATCACATGTATAAAGAGTTACTCGACTAACTGTCTATCCTCTGCAAGGTAGGGTATACCGCAATCGAAAGCGAAATTAACATTCTGACAGTAATGAACCGAAAATTCCACTGGCGCGCGCATAAATTACATTTAAATAAATAAACGCATTTCACTTATAAAGCGAGCAACGTCAGCGTTGAGTAAATAACGTTAACTGATACTACGTGCATCATGCCATACTCGATTATTATGTATTATGCATGTATGTACATATGTATGTGGAGCCCATGCCATACCATACAAGTACTTATACTGGCCATAAATCGAACGCAGCAAAATTTATTGAATTAAATTCGAGCAAACATGAGCGAAAAAAACGTCAATTAAAGAACGTTTTAAACCTTATGCGGGTCGCTACATACATGCAGCATGCAACATGTGGCACAGGGCAACAACGATCCTGGACTGAAATAATACTTGAGAATTGCAAATTGTTGCTATACATATTTTTTTAATTGCTTTTCAAGGGTATTCTACGTCATGGCGATGAAAAATTATCTTAATATTTTCTTGTGTGCGCCATGCGAAACGCTTTTTGTTTATTTTTCTTGTGGTTTTTTTTTTTATTCAGTTAACAATGCAAACGTTTGCTTTTTAATTAAGCGAACAAAATGTGCTGCTGAAAAGAAAGAAGAGAAAAAAAAACCCAAAAATAATATTAACTTGATAAAAAATTTTAGCACGTTTATTTTTCGGGAAGTCATCGATAATGGATTTCGTGCAGTTCGGGGGAAGGGGAGTTGCCATAAAAAACGAACAAATCGCAACCGACAAGTTGAGTTAATTATGTATATTATAGCATATTTATATCCATGAGAACGATTAGTTTGGTCAGCGTGACGAATTCGATTAGCAAAACATCTTGTTTCTGCTGCTATATATGTACCTATACATACAAATATCGTCTTCAGCTCATGAATATAATCGTTAATTAACGATCATGAATAATGGATATGCTATACAAAATATGCGCATCTCGAGTGATTTATATTGAGTGTGTGTGTGAGTTAAACAATTGGAATTGGAGCATCATGAATATTCTCGCTCTAAATCAAAAGTAGCCCGCCAGATAAGATATGTATCGAATACATCACATATATACATATAATACGATAAGCTAAAGCTAGATATAGATATGTACGTGTATACAGAATGGAGTTTACATTGAATGAAAAATGGGGGACTATTGTAAAAGAAGTATTTGTATTATAATTTATTTTATCATTCCTTATGGTAGTCTACAGTATATACTTTAACTATATATTACTTATTCAGTCATTAGGTTGAATCTTAAGATTGTACAGAGACTGAAAATACTGAAGAATTAATGCCTTTGTGTGGGCTCATTATTATTATTATTGCTTCTTTGTTATACCCTTGCAGAGGGTATATTAATTTTGGCTAGGAGATTGCAACGCACCTTAGAAGACATCTTCGAACCTATAAAACATATATATTCCTAATCAGCATCATTAGAGTAATCTATCTAGCCAAATTTATGTGGGACTTCTCGGAGGGTATACAACATTCGGCATGCCGAAGGTAGTCTTTCTTCGTTGTTGCTTAATGCTGTGCTTTACTTACTTAGCGCAAGCGCCACTAATACTCAAGTGAAGGAAGGCGAGAGAAGATGAGAAAGGGACTGAGACTGAGATGATATTTGAAACTCGTTCGTGGACAAAAAACAAAACAACTTGAGCAAAAAGTCGTTTTCCATTCACTTAATAAATGACAATAACTGAGTTTACTTAACGTGCAACATTGTTAATGTTAACCAAACATTCCCCGTATCTCAGTGTGTGTGTGTGTGTTTGTGTGTGTACACTGGTTAAGTGCCAGTGCCGACAACGACACAGTAAAAATTGTAAAAAAAACAAAAAAAGTGAAATCACAGTGGGCACTTTGAACTGTGACCCGTCATGATGATTCGCATAACAAGATCTCAACAGCAAAAAATAAAAAAACCCTAACCTAGTGGAGCGAATCACGTAATCGCTGTAATGAGAATTTACATGTCATATTTATACCCTTGCGGAGGGTATATACATTTTGTAGAAGACAATGAAAGCAGAAAGCGGCTCGCTTTGTCTTCAGTTTGCAAGAACCGATAACAATTAACAAGAACGATCTACTGAATTTTGTGTATATATTTGGGAATATCACAATTTTATCGATCGACCAAGTCAGTTTTTCCTAATACCTCAGAAAAAATTGAAGTAGAATCAAAATTAAAAAGTTATATGAAGATGCTAAATTGTTTTCGTACAATATCGCGCCATATGTGCGCGATAATGCGACAGAATTTCGCCCAGAGTTGTGAAGACATACTGAACGAACAGATCAATATGGAACTTAAGGCATGCCATCAATATCTGGCCATGGTAAGAGGAAACGTGGGAGATTAGAGATGAACTATATATCTAATTTTCTACGCAGGCCTATCACTTCGATCGCGCCGATGTTAGCTGTCCAGGGATGTTCAAGTTCTTCTTGCATGCCAGCGCAGAGGAGCGTGAGCATGCCGAGAAGATAATGACATATATGAATAAACGTGGTGGCCGCATCAAACTTGGGATTGTACCAGAACCCGTAGGATGTTATAAGGATAAACTTGCCGCCCTGCGACACGCATTGGCCATGGAAATGGAAGTGAATCAGCATCTACTCGATGTGCATGCGATGGCGGGCAAGGAGAATGATCCGAATCTTTGTGATTTCATTGAGGCTAATTTTCTGCAGGAACAGGTCGATGGGCAGAAACAGCTTGCCGACCTTATCACGCAATTGGAGCGCGCTCAGAGCGATGTGGGCAATTATCTATTTGACAAGTATATGTTGAGTGCGAACATGCATGGCGCAGCTTAATTGTTTTTTTGCTTGGTCTTCACTTTCTTTTTATACTCATTTATAGTCGTAGTCTATTCAAATATATATTGTATATATATAAAGAGTTAGCATATATAGTTTAGAGTTAACTCGGTGACAGTTGGAAGTCATAATTTTCGTTCGACTTATCAGTGTATCTAAAAATAAAACCACTTATCAAGTTAGTATACGAATGTGTATGGGAAATACGTACACGCGGTAAGACCTTGTGTTCGTCTAGATCAGCTGATCGCTTACCTATCGCATGTAACGGTAATTGGAGCTCAAGTTTTGCTCAATTGCCTAATGCATTAGTATCTTGTACTTGTTTCCGGGCTTCTTGGAGATTGCTTAGGCTTCGAAAATCTTCATAAATAACTTCAATTGATAAACTTTTAAATACTCTATTGTATTTCTATAGTACGATCGATTAAGCATTAGATTTAGCACTACTTAAGTTGCTCAAAGCTGTCTTAAATTGCTTAAGGGTTTCTTAAGGTGAAGTAAAGTTATATTAAACTAACCAAATCTGTCTAAAGCTCATTAAAGCTATCTTAAGCTCCGAGTAACTTAAAACACAACTTTAAAAGATCAACTTTAAAGGTATCGAATACATTTTAATGCTCTGTTCCTTTGATCATCATCGTATGATCGATAGATCAATAGTTTTAGCTTAATTGAAGCTTATAGAAAGCTTCTTAAAGCTCGTCTTGTTTCATTAAGTCTCAATTGATACTCACGTGTGATTTAGTTCACCCAGACGAGACAAGGCGAGATGAGTCTAAGTGAGTCTAGTATATTGAGCAGCTTTCGTTGCTGCCTTAATTGAAAAGCGCGTCGCATTTCCGGCTTAAGGCCCACATACTACTTCAATATACGTATTTAGAACTATATATCTATACGTATGTATCCATATGAGTGTGTGTGTGTCTGTGTGCTCTCAATTAATTGTCATAAGCGCGAGACGCGAGTCGAGCCATACGCGAGCGCTTCAACGAGCTGACGATCCACCGGTTACAGCCGAACCACCACCGCCACCACCGAATTGAACTCAGCTGCTGCCTCCCGAACTTGCACCGCCGCCTGCGCACTTGTTTCAATTAAGATTTGTCAAATCCAATGCAATTCACAGTGTTGTCTACTTGGCTTTTGTGCCCGATTGAAGGCGAACCGAGATTGGGACACATGCAATATATCATTCCATTTACACGTACTTAACTATATCTATATCAAGTGCCTCTATATATGGTCTACACTATCATAATATCAGCTGCACTTGTGTCTCCCCTGCTGGGTGCAACTGGGAACTTCTCATACAGCAAGTGCGTAAGTGCATTCGATTTACTTGAAACATTTGAATGGCATAAAAAGACTCTAATCATTTGAAGAGCTACAGCTGAAAGCGATCTTTAATTTAAGAATGAGATCCATGTAATTGCTCTAAATTGCGTGTTCTCAAATTAGAGTAACTTGAAACATTTGCAGGGACTCGAAAGATTGAAAGGGACTGAAATGAACATCAAATGGATTTAACTGGTTTCATTCCCTTTTAAACAACTTCTTCACTTAATAGCGTATTCAAATCAAACGAATGATTTGAATGTCTTGGATTACTTACAAATAGTTGTAATAAATCGAAGTACTTAAATCATGTTTGTGACTGAAATGCGAATAAACTCTTTATTGCATTCATTTATGAATGAACGACACTCACAATCGCATTCAAGCCTGCACTCGCACTCATACTAGTATTCATATGGCAAATAAACAAGTTCTCATCAGATTGTCATGGCGATGGGGAGAGAAGGTTGCTCACATTACACGGCAATTAGGCGCACAACTCAAATCAAATATTGAAATTGCATCTTTACGATGCACTCGATAGACCCCGACACCCGAGGGTGCACTATTTATACAGTTGGTTGGCCACAATGAGTGCGAATAAGTGTCAGTGTCTGTGTGTGTGTGTGTGTGAATCAGCCCTTGGAGTAGCCAAAGTAGCCGACGTAGTCATATAACGAATGGTCCCATAATAATTGTGGCCAAGTTATCTTGAGATTTATTACACCAATGTGCCGCGAACCGCAAAGGAAAAGGAAACTGAAACTGAAATCCGAACCGAAAGCGAAACAGTAACAGAAACCAAACCTCTATATATGTATAATCAGTTAACTTGAGTCATCGATCCATCTATCCATCCAACCATCCATCAGTGAAGAGTTTTAGTTAACCAGGTGGGTGCGATCTATTTGAAGGGTCAAAGTATGCGGGACGAGGTGGGGCTGAAACTGAACAAATAAACATTATTCAATATCAATATTTAATTAAAGTTCTCAAATGGAAATTGGAATTTGTCGGCGTCGCTGTTGCTGTTGCTGTCTTTGCTGCTGGTGACGTTGCCCGCAAATGTTGTTTGCTGATAAGGCACACGCACATTTCGGCCACTGATAAGGAAGCACAGGAGTGTGAGAGAGCGAGAGAGATATGTTTATACTCGTTTCGCCTGCTGCTTGTAGTATTATTAACTAGTTTTGCAACCCATCAATTGAATACGGCTAATACGATTCACTTCCGTTGGCCGTTTGCGCTTACGTAGCGTCACAAGGTTGTCACTCTTGTCTCTCTTCTTGACTCTTGTCTTTGAATTCTATTGTTCTTATCAGCTTATAAGAATTTCAAACAAAGTGTTAGATTGTCCACGTGCAGAGGCCCTGGCAAAAGCTTACGCATCCACAATTCACTTGAAAATGCTTTAGATTTACTTATTATTCATTTTTTCAGAACTCGTTTATGATTCTTAACTGGTTCAAGCACAGAGTACCCGAAGTACACATAGAAGCTGCCTGTGGCCTTTGGTCGATTTAACAGATAACTCTGATATAGGTCTTCAGCAATAGGGGACTGCCCATCTAAGCTGTTGTTAACACAAAAAAAAAAAAAAAAAAAAAAAAAGAAGAAAAGAAGAAACTACACAACTCTTCGCATGGATATATACAAATAAAAACTTACGCAGCTCACTGTATTTAATTTATAATTCCCTTTTAGTCGTTAATCACAAAATAAAATCAATTTATGGTTTCGCTACAAAAAAGAACAAAAACAATTAAGAATTTCCAGTTAAAAAATTTAAATGATGAGAGATTTCCGCCCATAGAGATTAAACATACATAAATTCATGCAAAAATCGCAATCACAAGTTCCCCAAATGGCAAATGAAATTTTTTCCGGCCGACTATATCGAAGTTGGATCGTATTTGTTGATTCATTCGATTCATAATTCATGTGAAAATTCGAAATGCCAAAGCAAACAAATTTTTTGTGCATTACAAACAGAAATCGAAATCGAAAACTGATTTGGAATCATGCGTTTTATGTTTGCTTTCGATTTTGCAGAATTTCAATGCATCACTTTCCTTTCCAGAATTGAATATGTATTTTCATTTAGCTCCCAATAGGCGAAACAGAATAATTTGAATTGATTTGGGGGAAGGGTAATGGGAGGGGCCGAACAGAGGCGTCGGCCTAATGTTTACCTGTTGTGTCTGTGTGTGTGTTGTGTTTAGATATTTACACAATTAATTACGGTATATAGCGGCTGCCTGGCTGTGGCATAAGGTGCCGCAATTTCAGCACAAGGTCATCGCGGGTTAGTGAGATTTTATGGGTGCATTGGCCATGTTTAGCTGACTGCTACGACACTCGAATAGGGGCACTCTTACGCTTATGAGCGCAATTACATAAATCAATATTAATTCCCAATAGATTACTCAATCTGCAGTTGGAACTAGATGAGTCTTTCATTATTTGTAGGGTATTTCTTTTTTGTTTTACACGGCGACAGTGTGTAATTCCACATAAATATTTATAGTAAGCACAAATACAAATGTATTCTTGAAAACGTAGTATAATTAAGTATAATTCACGTACATGATTTGCATTTAAATTGTTATCAAATCTCGTTGGTTTATTCCCTGTTCAATAAGATTATTTATGACTGTGTATGTGCATATGGTATAAAATAATTTATATATAATTAACTCCCATACTTTATATAAACTTTGCTGTCCACTTACAAGGTATATCCTTGTCGACTACATTTTAAAAGTCTGCGCTGACCAGTTACAAACAGCCACCTTGCTACCTGTCTATACTTTTAGTCAATATAAGTATTTAGCGCTAATTGCTGCACTAAGTTGCAGTCGCAAGTCGGTCAGATGCCACGCCCCCCCTCCACCTGACAGCCTTCTTCCACAACTATTAACGAGTAACTTCACGTAAATCCCAAAGGTCAGTTAGGCCACAACTGACGTCAACTAAGATGAAAGAAGAAGCAAAACCTGAAATTACATTTCGACCTCGAGCGAAGGCCATCCCCCTTTACCCATAAACTAGCATAGCCAATTTGGAATAGGCCATAATCTGAAATTGAGCGTAATTCCTGCCAGCAAATGGAACTGAAATTAAGAAATACGTATACGATAGATCATCGTGTATTGCACAAGCTGTTACAGATTGTGCTTACTCGCTACTCATATAGCTCCGGCAATTATTTATGCATACTTCTACTTCTATTTGAATTATTTTTCCGGGAAACTCGGCTCAGACAACGATCGTAAACATTTAACGCGCTAGAACGTTGAACTTGCCCGATACGAGATACAAAATCAAGATACATTTTTATGCGCTTCCCCTTTTTTCGCTAACTTTCCGGGTCCGGGTCGGTATTCTCTTTGGAGACCACAAAAATACTTGTGTACTTCGTTTGAGCATATAAACATAATCATCATCTAATCATCAAGAACCGCATTTGAGTGCCCACTTCACTTCACCGCATGCCACGGCTTGTGGCACACCCTCCCGCCTGCCTTGAAAGGGGAACCCTCTCTGTCTGTTCTATCTGGCTTTGATTTCGATTTGTCGAGTGGGTAAACGTGCAGCTGCCCCGATAATTTTTAATTATGTCAAAATACTTATGATATACTAAGCATAGAGACCCATTCAAGGGGGGAGAGGGGTGCTTCTACTATTGTGCAATATATGTGCCTATTTCCCATGAATATTTGTTTTCACTTTCGGAAACCGTAGTATAGTATAAATAACGATAGAGAGTCTGATTATCTAGCAAGGTTAGTTGATATAAGTCTGTGATATGTATAGTGATCTAAACAGAAACACATTGTTGGGATTTAGTTTCTCGTTGAGGTATTTAAACTATCGAATGAAACTATATATATTTACATATGATATAAACATATCTATAACATATTTTTGTTTGTATAAAAATATCTAAATATATCTAACCATATTATCCATAACTTACTTACCGTTTCTTTCCCGCTCTCTTTACAGGTAAAAAATGTGCTGCGGCCACGTTACTATTCCTCAGAGTTGGGCATACGGGAGAAGATCTTCATTGGTGTGATGACATCGCAGGAGAACATTAATAGCTTTGCCACAGCCTTCAATCGCACCACCGCTCATCTGGTGAACAAGATCAAGTTCTTCATCAATGCGGACAGTGTGAAGACGAATTATCAGTTAAAGAACATTGTGGGGTTCACGGATACACGCGAGAGTCGTCGTCCCTTTCATGTGATCAAATATATAGCCGATAATTATCTGGACGATTATGATTACTTTCTGCTTGTGCCCGATAATGTCTATGTGGATGCACGCAAGCTGAACGCACTGCTCTATCACATGAGCATCACCTTTGATCTGTATATGGGCGGGACACGTGTCACATCGGCTGCACATGAGTCTGGAGCGGCAGCGCATGCTGATGAATCAGGTGCTGCTGCCGCCGCTGCAGCGGAAGTGGAGGAGGAGGAAGAGGATGAATCTGCTGGAGGTGGTGGTGGTGGTGGTAATGGAGGCGGCGGTGGTGATGCGGCAGCTGGACTAAGTGATCGCAATTATTGTGCCCTCGAGGCGGGCATTCTACTGAGCAGCAGCGTCATCCGTAAGATGCGCAACAATCTCGATCGCTGTGTCCGCATTGGCATCACAAACGATCACAGTGTGAACATCGGCAGATGCGTCAAATATGCCAGCCATGTGGCCGGCTGCCAGGAGAGCTTCCAGGTGAGTGAGTTCATCATCATCAGTTACTTGTGTGTATATCTCTCTCTCTCCCTCTAAGTCTCGCTGTCCCTGTCTCTGTGTTCGTAACGGTACGTCACATATGTACATACATAACTGCCTGTAACGAGGCAAAGCAGATTGAAGATTGAAGTTGAGTTGCCATAAAACAAGTTTCGTCACAGCAGTTCATATTTTAATGGACATGCCTGTTGCCAAGTGGCAAAGTGGGCGCAGGAAGCCTAATAGACTTGCAAGATTATGTGTTGAGGGCTACTGAAAGCGATGCTAATGAGTTGAATACCCTGTAAACTGAGTACAATATGTAGGGATGTCTATGAACCGAACAAGTTGCTATAAATTTGTGATAAAGTACGGCAGTTAGCTGATATATACCCTATAGACTTGGACTGCTTATCATCTGTGTATATACCCTGTAGACTTGGTACAACAGGCTTAAATCAGTTGCTTTGAATAGATGCTATAAATTTGTAGGGCAATTGAAACAGTTTGCTAGTTTTGTGTCACTAAATGTATTGCTTATGGGTTGTATACCCTTAATGGTTCGATATATTTCATAAACCAGTTGCTATAAAATGATATTTATTTATTAACTAGTTGCCATAATAAAATTTCTGTAAAATTTCTTAAAAAGTCTTGCTATAATACGTACTATAAGTTGCCATAAAGAACAGTGCGATAGTTATCCCATAATGTTTCGTGTCACTTTCCCCGGAAAATATATTTTAAAACCGTTCTCGCTATACAATATTCAAAAGGATTGTGTTTGCCATAAACTGCAGCTATAAAAAAACCTTTTGCTACTCACGTGTTTTATTTGCTTTCTCTCTCTTTTATTTTTACGGTCCCATTTCGAAACCTAAATACCCATAAAAGCCACATCCCCCCACCACCTAATCAATTTCAATGCATTCACGTTTCTCACACACACACACTCAGACTGACATTTACATTTGCATTAACATAAAATTGGCAGAACGCGCGCTCACACACGCACGCACACACACAGCCACGTGTAAGCAGAAGCTTTTCGGTAATTTAACATGCAGCTGCGCTGTAACAATTAACGCAGCAGCTGTTAACAGTTTGAGAGCAACTGGCACGCGAGCAACAAGTAGCAGAGGCAACACACACACGCATACGCACATGCATATGAACATCTTTCTAGCACTGTGTGTGTGAGCGAGTTAATTTGCCGTTTGCTTGTCGTATGATCTTTGCTCTTCCTACACGCCGATTTATTTATTTAAACAATTTGCTGTTGACTAAAAAGATGTACAGAGAGACACGCACACACACACACACTCAGATCTATGTATACAAACAGAGAAATGAATAAGAAAAAAATCAGTTCATTGATACAGAAAAAGTGACCCTGAAAAAGAGCACACAAGTCGAAAAGAATTACGAAGAAGACGAGGAGGAAGGAACTGAAGAAGCTGCAGAAGCTTGAGAGGCATGTGTGTTGGGGAAGGGGGGAAGAAGGAGAGGCACTTGATGGACAGTTTATTTAATTTCCAAATTGAGTGACGGACGTTTACTTCATGCTGCAAAACTCCACACAGTTTGACTGAGATTGGTCAATTGGAGGCGGGGGCAATTTCGATTTCAAGTTGAATTCTTCCCAGTTTGCACACGCCATTTCGCAAGAATTCTTTTTTTTTTTGTTGTACCGTTTACCGTTGTTGCTATTGCTGTTGTTGTTGTTTTGTTTGTACTTGGGGCAGGAACTTGACGCAGATCTTTCACTTGAAATTCGTTTTGTTTGGATTTTGGGTTTATTTTTCGCAGGCACCGTGGAATGATTTATGCTTTATGCCACAGTCCGTGTGTACGAGTGTGTGTGTGGGTGTTGATTTGTATATGTGTGTTTGCTTGTCTGTCTTGTCTCTGCCCACAACAACAACATCAAAAGTGCCGTTATTTCCTTTTCTTGTTTGCCCTTTTTTAACATTTGAATTAATGAATGCGCTGTTTAAATTTTCTGCAAAGGGCGCCTGCAACTGTGTGTATGTGTGTGTGTGCAGAGTGTATTGACTCCTCTCTTTCGCTGTGACTGTCGCCGATTAACATGAAAATGTTAATTTAATTATTCGCCTCCCCTTCACTCTCGTTTCCTCTGCTGATGTCCATTGTGAATTGAAATGAAATTGGCATAGCGAATGTGCGAGGGAAAAAGAAACAGTGTCTGCTAAATTTTAATGGCAGATCGTAAAAGGCCAAGGCGAAAAAGGGAATTTTATGGTCCGTCTTCATTGTTGTTGTTTAGTTCAGCATGTTGCACATGTGTTTAAAATTATGTGTATTAATTCCATGCAACATTTACGATGGCGCCAAACAAAACTAATCGCGTGAATTCTGTTTATCTGTTTTTACAGGGTATGCGTCAGTATAGTTATGCGCTAAATACAAAATCACGTCACTATAAGGATCTCAGCATGTTGGCCAAGGAGCAGGCATTTTTGAATGCCACAACCGTATACCCTGTACAAACGCCAGAGGATTTCTATCGCCTGCATGCATATTACTCAAAGGTAAGAATGGGAGGGGAGACTTAAAGCTGCACATCGACAGTGGGCGCGTAACAGAACTTCGATGACATTAAATCAAATATTTATCGATAAAAGTGAGCGAACATTAATATTTATCAACACTGTAAGGTTCTACAGAGCGGTTAACAGTCTGCTAGTAACTAACATGTCAAACCGATACAAATGGCGCGGTAATTTAAAATATACTAGCAAATTGCAGTTAAACGAATATAAATACTTAACATGGATCGATTACAAAAAACAAGCATTACAATTTACAGGTACATTCAACAGTGAAAAAAACGGAAAGCTTAACAGATATTCACATTTGCCAGTGCTGTAGCGATAACATGCAGCGGTTAACAGTCTGCGTAAAGGCGCGTTTATTTGAATTTTAAAAAAGTTAATGAAATTTCAATATTTATTTTAGCATCACTTGGAGCTGGTGCAGCAACGTGGCTATGCGCTGGAACAGAAATCGTATCGCATTGCGAACGGAAGCATTTCCAATAAAATACTCGAAATCCGATGGCCACTGGGTGTGCCACCGCCAAGTGCACCGGAGACGCGTCACGACATGCTGACATGGCAAATGTTGAATGGCACTCACAGTTTTCTACCCACTGCCAATGCGGATCATGCTGTGGCGCCACTGAGTCGCATTGAATCGCAAGATTTCGACAAGGTTCTTGAGATCGCCCTGCAATATGCGGCACAGAAGTATCCCAAGTTGCGTTATCAGAGTTTGCATACCGCATATCGCAAATTCGATGCCACACGTGGCATGGACTATCAATTGCATCTGAATCTAGTGGAGATGAGCAACTCCAAGCGTGTGCTCCTCAAGAGTTTCGAGGTGGTCAAACCTCTGGGACGTGTTGAGGTTGTGCCGTCGCCCTATGTCACCGAGAGCACGCGGATTGCGGTGCTGGTGCCCGCCTTTGAGCATCAGGTGACGGATGCCGTTGACTTTGTGGGGCAATACGAACGCATCTGCATGCACAATCAGGACAACACGTTCCTGCTGCTGGTGAGTGACAATTAGTTTACCTTCTCTCTCCCGTCCTCTCTCTCATGGCATTGCTTCTTCCATTGCAGATCTTTCTGTACCGCCTCGACTCACCCAGCAAGGGAGACGATGATCCCTTCAAGCTGCTGAAGAAACTGGCGCTGGAATTGAGCTCCAAATATAAGACAGATGGTTCACGCATTGCTTGGGTCTCCATACGACTGCCAGAGGAGCTGAGTGCACCGGTTAAACAGGAGGATTGGGTAATGCACCCGTCCATGTACGGGCCGCAGCAGTTGCTCAGCTTGGCCGTTGCTGATTTGGCATTACCCAAGCTCGGCTTGGACTCACTGGTGCTGCTGGCCACGCCCGCCATGCTGTTTCGCACCGACTTCCTCAACCGGGTGCGCATGAATACCATACAGGGTTTCCAGGTCTATGCGCCCATCGGGTTCCAGCTGTATCCCTGCAACCTGGCGCACTTCTGCAAGGAGTGCGACACGTGCGACATCAGTCAGAGCAGCGGCTACTTTGATCGACAGAATCACGATGTGATTGCCTTCTATAGTCGCGACTATGTGCAGGGTGAGTCGGGGAAGGGGTAAACCAACTGGGAAGCCTTAACTTATCTCCGTCTCTCTCTGTCTCTTTGCAGCACGTAAGTTGATGGACCCACTGGGCTTGCCCATCATACGCAGCGATTTGGACATTGAGCAACTGTTGCACGCCCCACATGCACCGGCGGGTGTGGAGAGCATACTCGATATGTTTGTGGCAGCACAGCATACGGTGCACATACTGCGTGCCGTGGAGCCACACTTGCGCTTCGGTTTGGATGTGCGACAGCATTTGGCACGTGGCGGCCAATTACCTCAGCCTCTGCCCACGGAGTGCGGCAGGACGCAGTGCATCCATTTGGCGTCGCGCAAGCAAATTGGTGATGCCATCATACGCTACGAAGATCGAAGTATACTGCAAAAGTAGTTGCTGCTGTTATACTGTTATACTTGCATCTAATTTCAGTTCCTTTATTTACATTTATCTACAGATTTCCAATTGTGTGTGAGTGCAGACGAGTGAGTGTGAATGTAATCGAGTGTGTGTGAGTGTTCGAATGAATCCCTTCGATTACGTGTGAATGTATCTGAGTGGGTGTGCGTGCATTCGTACGTGTTTGAGTGCATTCGAATGTGTGTGAATGCATTTGAATACATTCAAGTACGTGTGAATACATTCTAATATATATGAATGTGTGTAAATGCATTCGAATGCGTTTCAAATGTCTGTGAGTGCATTCAAATGTCTGTAAATGCATTCGAGTACGAATGAATGCGAATATCTTTGTAGTTTTAGACACTTTTTGTTATTTCCATTTGCTTTTCTTGCTTTAAAGTGAAACTTTTAATGCTCAAAATAATAGACAAGAATTGTTATACTAGTTAGCTGTACGAACGTGGGCGGGGGTGTGTGCAGAATGACGGGGGAGGGGGAGGGGGTTGAATAACTTGTGGCTGCCAAAATTGCTTGCTTAAGTTGAAATCTAGAGATATTTCTGTGTAACTATAGCTGTGTAAGGGGGAAAGAGGATAGGGGGTGTATAACAGTTATATGACAGTTGTACAGACAGCCATTAGCCAATATACATATACATATACCATATACGATATACATATATATTCTACATTTATTCAGGGCCACTCTCTCATTCGTTAGCAAATGTAAATAAGTTGATTAAGTCGAAAGAAATTCCTATTTAGAGTAGCGTAACTAAGTGTTATACTATGTGTTATACATGCATACAGTAAACATGCACGTTTAAGTTATAAGTTCCGACTATTTTTCGTGGCTGTTCAATCGAAATGTAACTGTGGATTCAAATGCCGCCTTAGCCAAAAAAAAAAAAAAAATGTAATGAAAAAATTTAAAGAAGATGAAATAAATATTGTAATACTTGCCGCAAACACAGCAACTGTTATATGCGCTCTTCTCTATGATTGTATAACACCACAGTAACTGTTATTTGTGCTCAACTGTTATATCACAGTCCTATTTAAATTAGCAGCTGGCAAATTGACAAAAACAGCGCCAACTGTTATAAGAATATAAAACAGACTGTTATACGAGAGAGCGTACATCGAATATAAGTAGCCCTGCCAGCTCTAATTTTGTGTGAAAACAATTCTTTTTTTTATGATTTTGTAATTTATTTAGGCACAACTAAATTGATATATATATATATATATATTTATGTATAACTGATATATCTGATACATTTGTTACTGATTGTGTGTGTACTGTACATAGTTAATAATAAATTCGTGCTGGCGATTTCAATTTGTATCTTGTATTTTAGTCATAGTTCTTATGTTGTACATATCAAGCACATATATCGATCGATGTATAACGAACATATGCCGACTCTACTTGTTACAAATACACATATGTATATATACTACCATATAAAGATACATATATATGTGAATGTATGTTTTTTTTTAAATAAATGTATGTAAATGTTTTCTATACACGACTGTGCTTTTCTTTCTCTCCTCACGCGTCTCTCTTCGCTCTAGGGTTGCAGCAGAAAACTCAGATCGGATTGGGGTTCGTACTCCACGGAGCTGCCATCGCTGAAAGTAGGAATAATACGATATATATATATAAATATGTAAGATATGTAAAACACTGTTCTATAACTTTCTTACTACTAAACCATATAATACTATTTGATCTAATAGAACTACTGCCCAAGTAATGGGAAGACTCGCTTCGATTTAATAAGGATTAATTATTCATATATTCTATATATCTAGCTACTGCTTGGTCCCGCTTTCAGGTTGTATTCCCATTAACTGACCTATTTGATATTACAATATATGAACCAATTGAACTACCTACTTTCAGTTTAGTACCGATGACCAGTTGAATATTCCTTGACATAAACCAATCCCATCTTCGATTTGAGTCTGCCTAGCAGTACATAACATACATATGTACATAGTAAATTCCTACAGAAGGTACTACCCGATCTACCCTACACTCTTCGCTATATACAGTATTCTTCTTGGTTGTTATGCTCAATTCTAATCTGACCTCGCAGTTTATCTTTATGGCCCCCACACACAGACACAACGAACACTTACGGTTTGAAGAGCTTCGCACTGCGATGCCCCAGTAGGGTGGCCTGATCACCCTGTACCCGCACACTGGTGCCTTCGCGCAGTCCCAGCACGGGCAGACGATGATAAGCGATAAATTCACCAATCCGCTCGTCCCGTGTCTCGCCCTTGTGTTCGCTATGTGGATCGGTCTCGAGATAATGCGGATTTATGTTGAAGGGAACGAGGGCGAGTGCCTCGAAGCTTGGCGGATGCATGACAGGCATGTCGTTGGTGGTGTGTATGGAGCGGGTGGCCACATTGGTGCCGGCACTGCTGCCCACATAGGTGAGGCCCTTTTGCAGCACCAGTTCGCGTATCAGTTGAACCAGTTGCAGCTCGTACAGTTGCTTGAGAAGCACAAACGTGTTGCCGCCGCCCACGAAAATTGCCTGTGCCTCGCGCAGTGCCTGCCCCGGATCGGGTTTGGTGTGCAGTCCTTCGACAGCGTAGCCCCAGGGTTGCAGTGCATCGCGCACTGTTGCTGTGTACTTATCGTGATCCTTCAGCGCATATGGCACAAAGAGTATTGTCTTTACATTCTTGCTACACAGTTGAGGGAGGAAAGGGAAGGAGATTAGACTTTGCTTAATGCAACTCTCTTTGTTCTTATTGCACTTACGCCCGAAAAAGTTCCTCCAGTTGGGTGCGAGCGTGCTCCAAGTAGCCATGGCCATGCAGGCGGGACGAGGAGAGTAGCAGCAAATTACGCGTGCCTGCGTTCATCTTGTCGTCAATTGTAAAATAATTATCAATTAGCAAATTGCCAGTGCAGCGCAACAGTTGAACGACAGTTGAATTGATAAAGAGCAATCTATCGAAATATCGATATGAGTGATCGTTCATTGCCTCACGGCGCTAAACGATATTTTGTAGTGCTGAAAAATGGCGAAAGAAAACTGCAAATCCCAATTTAAGTTCAAATACTTGCAGTGTTTCAAAGTGGCGCAAATATAAAAAAAACCCACATCGTTCACAATTTAAAATAATTTTGCATTTTCTTCCGATTGCAAATTGAATGCATCTTTAGATTTATTAATTAATGTAAACGATTTAATTGACAATAATTGCTTCGCGTTCTCTGCATTTCTTAACATTTGCAATTTTTGCAATTTATTTGCTCTTCAATTATATTGCTTAAAACACAAATAAATGAAATATATATGTATATATATATATTTGTTTGCTTGTTGTTGCATCTAGCGTACATATGTATTTATGTAACTAAGTTTAATTGACAGACACACGCACACTCTGAGCAGTATGGCATGGTAAATAATAATAAAAGTAATCTTTCCTTTTTTTTTCTCGATTTTTATAGAATTGAATTCTAGAGAAACCCGATGCACAGATTGCGGTTGTTCTTTTGTTTTAAAGTAAATTTCCATCTGGGAAACACATTCACATTTCTTTTTGTTTATTAACTATTTATATGCTTAATTGCTCTCTCTTCGTTAATTCACTCATTAATTGCGCTTTCTTATTCAGTTTTTACTTCAGTTTTACAGTGAGTTCTCATTTTCATATAAGTTAATTTAAAAAAAGAAAACAAAAAAAATACAATAAATGTATATAGTATATATATATATATGAAGTTGGAAGTTGTACAAACCAACAAATAATTACACGAATTTTTGCATGCTTTAAAAACAATTAATTAGCTATTATTACTTTGTTTACGAATTTTTAATTTACACTTTTTGCTTGGCTATTTTGGTTGTTTAACGGCATTTTTTATAATTTTCAACTCGTTTTCCTTCTCTTTCTTTCTCGCACACATATTCGCAAGTTTCGTTTTGCTTATAGTTTTACAGGCTGTAGTTACAGTTTGACAGCAACAAGCGCAGAGGCACAGTTTGGTTTTCATTTGCTTTTCTTTTCGTTTTAAAATTTTAGTTTTTTTTTCTTTTGTTTTAGTTTTGAGAGCAGCAGTTGGTGTTCGATATCTCTACTACGTTTTGTTTGTTTTTTTTTGTTTAAATTGTTTATGGTATAACGGCACGTAAGTAAAGTTTATATGTGTGTGTCCTGCATGCGCACGCATGTGTGTTTGTGTGTGTGCGTGTATGTACGTACGCATGTGTGTGTGTGATCCGCTCTAATTTTTTGATTTCATCACGTTAGCTTCTCCCTCCATCTTCATTTGATACTTAAACTAGCAATTTGTTGTTGCCCACACACACACACACACACACCTATATACACACACAGACACACTCTTAGCTCCTCTGCACACGCACACAGGCATACAAAATGCATGTAGAAGACGGCGGCAATTGACATTATTTGAACAAAAAAATAGATAATAATTCCCTTCAGGATACACTGCTCTGCTCTGCTCTCCCTCTATCCTCCTTCTACTCCTCACTTGCCCGCCTACTGCGCCGGCTGCTCATCGGGCAGATCGAGTATCCTGGCAACGAACTCGGAGATATCCGTGTTGCGCTGTAAATGCTCCACAATGAAGTTGTGCTGCAGCAGCTGCTCGTAGTTGGGCCGCGCCGTGTACTCCTTCTGCAAGCATGTGGCTATAAAGTTCTCGAATTCCGTTGAGAACGAACCCGCCGGTAACCGGGGCGGATCATCCTCCACAACCTACACGCAGATATATTTCATATATATTATTATATTATTTTCATATATTCATCATCATCATCCTCACCTGACGCAACTGCTCAAATGGCGTCCGCCATTTGTTGTAAGGATATTGCCCGGTGGCCATTTCAATCATGCTAATGCCCAGCGACCAAACATCGGATCTGATATCGTACTGTGCGGGATTGCCCTGCGGATCGATGCGTTCCGGTGCCATATATGGCTTGCAGCCAGCGTCTATGGTCTTGGCCACAGAGTCAACCAGGTAGCCTGCAAGGTTAGGAGATATTATTAAAAGAAGCCCAAGCAATGCGTGTAAGATTAGTGCTATAAAGAATGTAGCTTTAAGTTTATATACATAATTATATTGATATGTATGACATTCTTAAAGGTTCTATAGGGTATCTTAAACTTTCAGTATTTGTCGATTTTTAGGAGAAGGAATGTGGTGGTGCTGGTGATGCTGATTGAGAATATATAATATATACTTTAGAGGGTCTTTCTTCTAAGGTGCTTTGCAAACTCTTACCCAAAAAAAAAAAATATATACTCTGCAAGGGTTTAAAAAAAATGAGAACTTTCTACGTATATCTTATCCGAAGGGAGTTATCTTAAATCAAACAATGATAAAAGTAAAAGTTGTCAATGAATGATAAGACATAAGACTCTCTTTAAGTGCTCTATATATAAATTTCTCACTAGATTATAAACCTATTTTAGCTTCTTCCTCAAAATTCTTTAGCAAGACATTTAGAATAGAGATCATTGGAATGTAATGCAAGCTACCTCTCTGAGAAATTCATTCCAATGTTCTACAGAGATTAAGACTTTAAGTCTTCAATAAGAAACCCTTCTTTGCCTCACCTGAGATGCCAAAATCGCATATTTTGACTTGACCGCTGCGATTGATCAAAATGTTTGATGGCTTCACATCGCGATGAATGACGCGCAGTTGCGTGTGCAGATAGTGGAGGGCGCTGACCACGCTCATGGCGACCTGCAGAAAAATAGGAAGAGCAAATTTGGATTAGAAAAATCGGATTAATGATAACAATATGTCACCACTTACCTTGCCTAGCACCGGTTCCTCCATGGTTAGATTATTTTTGAACACTTTCGGGTAGAACTTGTCCAGACTGGTATTCATCACCTCCATGCAGATCCAGACGTCGCCCTCACGATACATGGCACCGTAGAAGTGCACGGTATATGGACAATCACTCGATCGCATCGATATATCCAGATCCATGATGAGACGTTGTTGTTCCCGGAAATTCACCGTCATTGGGATGCGCTTTACGGCCAGCACGGTACCAGTTTGTCGATGCCGCATCTTCTCCACAATGCCATAGGCACCGCGGCCCAAATCGCAAATCTTCTCCAGACTATCCGCATCGATTTCGAACGTCTGATCGCCAATCTGTATGTTGGCCCGTGAGTCAAGATTACGTGGCGGTATACTGTAATAAGTAACAAATAAAATATATTATAAATATCAGCCCAGAACGAGAGAGAGGGAGGGGGGAGATTCTTAATCACTTTACAATATATGCCGCATCGATCTGCGGGCACTTTTCCGATTATAAGGGTATGACACTTGCTTTACATGTGTACGTGGTTTTACTGTGGTGTGAACTAAGTGTTATAAGTGTTATACCTGATATTAGAATAGAATACTACACAGTTTTGAGTGTTCTACTGTTTCATTTAGGTTATTATATTATCCAGCATTTAATTTATTGTAATTTCTTGTGATCCCAAGGAAAGTTATGGCAATATCTTATTTAAGCAAAGGATATCGCATAATATATGTATTATGTTGCAAGGGGAATAACTAAAATATATTATTGAATGGAATATTACTCAGTCCAACATATTCTTTGCTGATTTAGGAATAGTTAAGTAATATAGAATATAGAATTAAGTAACATAATATATCTTTTTGAGAGGGACTATCTCAACTTTGAAAATAAATTAATAAATAATAATCAGAATACCACCTTATAGTGTTATATCTGACTTTAAATTGTAATATTATAATGTATAACAAATATAACATTTTAACAGGGTATATCTGATTTCAGACAAAAGAATTAATCAGTTTAACATTTCCATTAGTTTCCTTGCTTAAATTATGTAATGAAAATAGAAAATGTTGACAATTGGAAGCTGACAGAGATTCCAAATGGAATCATCGTTAATATATTCCAATCAGAGAATATGCATATGCAATAAATTCAGGGTTCTATAATATAATTCCAATCAAAATTCTGCACACAGTGTGGGTAGCAGTAAATGCCCAATTACAGTTAGCTCGCAAAAGAATGAACATGAAGAAGAATACAAGAAAACCCTTTGGCCCAATTGGAATGTAGATCACTCTCTTCACACACACATATATTGCTGCACTGCTCGCACCCACGCATGCACGCATACAGTGG
This sequence comes from Zaprionus indianus, assembly GCA_018904595.1. Classification (NCBI taxonomy): domain Eukaryota; kingdom Metazoa; phylum Arthropoda; class Insecta; order Diptera; family Drosophilidae; genus Zaprionus; species Zaprionus indianus. Next base: position 8,277,404 of record JAEIHA010000344.1, on the reverse strand, counting down.
GGCAGTACGACCAAACAAGTGTCATTAGTGTGCACTTACATTGCCGGCTGTTCCGTTTTGATGGGACCCGGTAGTCTTGGACGTTGTCGTGACATTGCGGCCCAGAGCTCTGTTAAGTCTGTCTGTGTGTTGTATGTGTGGGTGAGGGAGCCTGTGTATGTGTGTTGTGTCCGTGTTTGGCGGCCAGCACTCCTGCCTCTATTGTTGTTGTTGGTATTTTAATTTTCACGCGTGTTGCACGTTTTGCCTGCTTACTGAATATATATGCTCCACTTTTTTTTTTTTTTAATATGGATACTTTTGTTGCCTCTGGGGCTATTGCTTGTATTGGTATATTGCTCTGTGTTGTGTTGGTGTTGGTGGTGGTGGTGGTGCTGGCCTGTGTGTGGGTTTTTATTGAGTCGGCGTCGAGCAGCAAAATATATATTAAACAACGGCGATGGCGCGGCGGCGACGGATTCGGCTGCTGGTGCTGCTGTTTCTGCTATTTTTACCACATTTGGTCAAAGCGTGTCGTTGAAATATAAATGCCGTCTGTGCTCTCAGTGCGTTTTGGATGTGCGAATCGTCAAAGAAAAAACAACACACACACACGAACACATACACGGGGGCGCACACACATAGACAGACACACGCACTCGCAGATTGCCGCGTTCAGAGTAGTGGGCTGCGAGAGACGGTGCACGTCTTTTTTTGGCCTTTTTTTACTGTGTGGCTTTTTTTCCCTCTTTCGTTTTTTCTTTCGCCTTTTTTTCTGCTCGCTTTTCTTTCACCCAACACTCGCGCGACTCACGACGACTCGTCCTCGTTGAAAACAATCCACAGTGGGTAATCGCAGTGTTGCCAACTCAGCCTTTTCCACCAGTTAGATTTACGTTTTTTAATCTCTTATGCGTATTCTAGTATTTTCTCTGGCCATACTGGCCTGCAGTTTATTTGTCCTTGATGGGCTGCGGCGGGTCAAATTGGCTCGAATTGGCGTACACAGACTAATGCAATTCTGATATGAAGAGCAATTAAAATTGCATTTCTTTCACATTCCGCATGTGCGCGGCAAAGGCGAAGGCGAATTGTAGAAATATATGCAAGATCGTATGCCTTATTGCAGTAGCAGCAGCCGGTTGACTATTATCGATTTATCGATGTTTGTACGATTCATCGCCAATGGCAGCTGGTAGTTACAGTGCGTGTGCATTTGCACAATAACCGCGCATGGTCACACTGTGCACACTATCTTCTTGTTGGTGGTGAACTGTTTCACATTGTTTTATAGATGTACATGCGAATTAAGCAGCAAATAAAGCAAATTTAAGTGTAATGCAAAACTGCAAGTGTTCGCGCCAGCCAGCAATAATTATAATAAGCATACAACAAAACAGCCGACGGGTGCAAAGTAGACGCAAGCTGAGAGAGTGCCCACAAAACTAACGAGTGCTGCATCAAAAAAAAAAAGCAAAAAAGAAAAATATATAAAAAAAAGATAGAATTGCGAGCTGTTGTTGTTGTTGGTGCTGCTGCTGCTGTTGTTGCTGTTTTGCTGTGCGTGTGTGTGTCCGTGTGCCTACACAGCTCTCTGTGTGTTCTGTGTATGAGAGCACGTATGTGTGTGCGTGACTGCGTGCGTGAGTGCGTGCGTTAGTTCGTGCGTCTCTGTCGCTCTTCGGTTCTGTTTTTATTTATTTATTTTCGTTAAATTTTGTTGTTGTTTTCGTGTGCTGTTCGTGCAAGTGGAAAGTTCAAGCGTAACGCGTACGCGTACAAGTGCATAAGCAAAACACAAACACACACACACACACACACACACACACGCACGGACACCTCAAAGTGTGTGTGTGTGGCGGCAGCAGCGCCAACTGCAGCCATAAATACATAACTAAGGAAAATCGAATTTGACGAGGAAGAGGTGGCGAACGAGGAGCAGGAAGAACAATAACAACAAAAGGGGATCAGCAGAAAGAATAAAGAACGAAAGAGAGAGAGAGAAGGGGAGGAACAGAGAGAGCAGCATGTACAGCACAATTGAATTCGATGCAATTGGCAGCCGCCTGCAGTCGCTCGAGGCTGCGCTGCAGAGACAAAACGAATCACATGAACAAATCGTCTTATCGAATACGCGCAACGTTGCGCGTGTCCGGCCCACAACAATAACAGCAGCAGCAGCGGGAGCAACAACAACAATAGCATCGCCGACATCACCAACAGCAGGAACAACAACATCAACATCAACAACAACAACAGGAGGAGCGACACCAAATGCTGCTGCCGCCGCAGCAGCCGCCACAGCAGTTGCCGCGGCCGCAACGGCCACAGCGGTTGCTGCTAATGCTGCCGCTGCTGCTGCCACTGCCGCTGCTGCTGCATCTGCCACCAATGCTGCCACCACCACCTCACCAACAACACGACAAGGTGCGATGCCGGCGCCAACGTCACTAGCGTCAGGCTTCTTTGGTGGCGCTTCTGCTGCTGGCAATGGTGTAATGGCCCCGCCCATAAAGACTCCGCGCCCAAGTCTGCCTATTCGTAAGTTGAAAATAAACAACTATGTGTGCGTGTGTATGTGTGTGTGTGTGTGTTGATAAGAAATTAGTTGGTTAGATGCGATAAATAACTTGTCTGCATGTAAGAAGAGTATCGACAAAGGGCACGTCGAACGCGTTATCGATCTCTGCGCACTCCGATTGCATAGATAAGCGCACAGTGCGAACAAAACAAATCGAAAAAAAGAAAGATAGACCACAGGAGAGGTGGTTGGACGAAGAGGCGGGTGGGGAATGAGGTGAATCGGCGGCAACAACAACAACAAACATGTTTTGTCAAATGCAGTCGCCGTCGCTGCTTCCTTCTTGCATGCGTGTGCGTGTGCATGTGTGTATGTGTGCTCTGTTTATATCTTATACGCATTTGTTCGTATTGGATTCTCATCAGGTTTATTTGTTGTTGTTCTTGTCTCTGTCTGACTTGCGAGAATACTCTGGCGAATTGTTATCGATAGTTAAAGAGAATGTCCTTTTTATTAGGGAATTTACATGGGAATTTTTATGGCAATAAAAGGGAATTTATTTTTAAAATAATCGATGCAATTTAAGTGCTTTAGAATTGTATTTTATTCGATCTTAAATTGAAGAATGTATATAAAAGTATTCTGCTTTCATATAATACACATACAATTGCATATGTTAAACAGTTAGAAATATTTTTAGACAACAAAGAGCATGTTTCATATGCGAGAATGTCCTTTACTGTCGTAAACTTAACTGTCTCTGTCTCTGTCAACTAAACTTTTTCCATTGCCAACTTTAGACACCTGTTTCCTGTCGTTCAGTTGCTGGGAAAATCCAATATTATATGCATATGTACATTTATAGAAAATAGATATCAATTTAATTGTAGTAGCAAAAACTAGTTTCAATGAGACTAAAGAGAGAGAGTGAGAGATAATGAGTGAGAGCGGGTGGCAAGAGTTTAACAATAGTTGTAGCTAGGTCTGTCTCAATTGGGCGAATCCGATGACAATTCCGATAACGATTGTTCCACTTCTTTTGTGGCACTCTCTACGCACGTGAGTTTCTCATTCCACTACTGTCCCTGCGAATGCACTTTGTAACTGTTTACTTCGTTGCCGTCTTCGGTGATTTGATTCAATGGAAACGCTTTATCTTTTTTTCTCGTACAAAAGAAAAACGTTTCTATTTCAACCAGTATGTGTCTGTGTGTGTGTCACTGTTTGTCTATGTGTGTGTGTGTGTGTGTGCGAGTGCGAGTTGTCGCCGCTTTCATTTGGCATGTTTGTTGGCATTTTTTGGCATTTCCGGAGTAATGTCTTGATATGCGCACGCCGACGCCGACGCCGCCGACGATGCCGATATCGCCGCCTCTCGCTCGCTCGCATTGTGTTGTTGGATTTTTTATTTGCTTTTGGTTTCGCGTTTCTTCACCCTCACACAGACAAGCGCACATACAGAGAGAGGGAGAGAGCGAGAGTGTGACTCGCGTGAGGTTTTCGGCGACAAAATTTCGTCTCTTGCTAAATTCGCGCTTTGTTTACAAATCATATTGGATTTTACGATCTCCTTCTCTCCTTGTCTCTCTATCTATTTCTCTCCATCTCTTTCCCTCCCTGTCTATCTTTTACTATTTCTGTGTCTTCTCTGTCTCTTCTTCAACTCGAATCCACTTGCAAAAACAATAACTCGATATAAAGTTAACAATAACAATAACAATAACACCAGTCATAATATTAACAATAACAACACAAATAACGTGCGCGTCCGTCATTGTAACGCACAGTGGGGCAAGTGTCGTACAAACCTGAGTGCAAATAGGCAAATACTCATTGAATGTATTTATTAATGTAATATTATGGATATTGATATTTTCTTTATTGTCACTAAGTTTCTCAATTACTTAAAAGCGTTTTCCTAACGCATAATTAATGCTTAATTCAAACTGTTTTGATTTGATATGCTTTACAAAGTATTATAAAGTATCGCTATCAGATAATTCTTATCTATGTTCGATGTATTTACCTGGAAGCATTGAACTATCACTGTCATTAAAGATTCTGGGAAATATGACGGCATAGTTCTGAACTTGATGTTAGTATAATTTTCTAACCTGATAAAGACAAATTTGGTATACAGTTTAGGGTATAATAATAGAAACGGCACAAAGTAAGTAGGGTATTTACTAGGTGAATTTAATTATGTTGCCCTTTATGGGTAATCTTGATATTTTTAATTTATTAAATTTATTTTGTTGAGAGTTTTGACTGTATGAAGGGGATTCAAAAGGTTCGAAATATGAATTTAAAAAGTATTTCTTTACTCCAGCATAGAGAAGAGTGTGCACTCTCTCTCTCCCTCTCTTTCTCTCCATCTTTCTCACACAATTAAAAATCAATAAAACTTTGAGCATTGACCTTGACTCGTATGAGTGCAATTCACTGCAATTGAATAAGGTTTGCCTCACTGTGCCTTGTTCCACCATGTGCATAAGTAAAAGCGCTCTCTCTCTCTCTCTCTTGCTCCCCTTTCGTTGTTGCAATGTGTGTACGTGCAAGTGGCGAGTGCTTTGTTTGACTAACGGTCATTAGAACGCGAGAACGAATTGTCGAGTGGCAATTGTTGTTGATTTTATTATTTATCTGCACATTGCTGAAACGTCAGCGTTATCATACCCCGCCACACACCATGCCTCGTTGTCTGTCCCTGTCTCACTCTTCTCTACCTCTCTCTCTCGCCCGCTGTTTTAGCTAAACCTGGATCCAATCGCAATCGCACAATGAGTCTGCGTCTGCAACCACAATCCACCTCGGAAACGGAAACGGATAAAAAGCTAAAGATGATCATGGGCCAAACGGGTAAACTGAACATCAATGGCCGGCAATATCCAACAGATATCCATGATCTGCAGCATCTGGGGGATTTGGGCAACGGGACGAGCGGCAATGTGGTCAAGATGTTGCACTTGTCCAGCGACACAATCATTGCCGTCAAACAGATGCGTCGCACTGGCAATGCGGAGGAGAACAAACGGATTCTAATGGATCTGGATGTGGTGCTCAAGTCGCACGACTGCAAGTATATAGTTAAGTGTCTGGGATGCTTTGTACGTGATCCCGATGTCTGGATATGCATGGAACTGATGTCCATGTGCTTTGACAAGCTGCTCAAGTTGTCCAAGAAGCCGGTGCCGGAGCCCATACTGGGCAAGGTTACAGTGGCGGTAAGTACGATTGAGATCCATGAATGCATAGGTATACCCTGTAGGACGTATAGCATGGGGTATATCGAGTAGGTATGAAACTCAGTTTCAAGTTGGTTATGAAGTAATTGGGAAAGAGGGAGATTATGCATATTAGGTTGCAGCTTGATTTACGAGTATTCTCTGCACGGGTATAAAAAGGCGAAGAATATTTAATATTGCAATGTTAATAATAAATAAATATTCCTAAACTTAAATAAATTTCTATAAATAGTAAACATGCTCTATGTATTAAAAGTTAATGTACTCAGCCAAGGCTCTGCAAAAGCACTTAATATTAGCATAGTAAATACAAAGATGATATATCACACAAGGCAATTATGAATAAACACAGTTAATTCAGATGATTGCCCCGATAGGACTTTAGGCTCTCGTGTCATGTTATATTGTAATGTAAATATTCCTCCTCTTCCCCAATTCCCCATTACAGACGGTCAATGCGTTGTCCTATCTGAAGGACAAACACGGCGTCATCCATCGTGACGTGAAGCCCTCCAACATCTTGATCGATCAGCGTGGCAATATAAAGCTGTGCGATTTTGGCATTAGCGGCAGATTGGTGGACTCCAAGGCGAACACACGTTCCGCTGGCTGTGCTGCGTACATGGCGGTAAGTATCTCTTCCCACTCCTTCTTTCGATAGAGCGAAACTAATATTGGAAATTTCTTTTGTAGCCGGAACGCATTGATCCCAAGAAACCAAAGTACGATATACGCGCCGATGTGTGGTCACTGGGCATAACGTTGGTGGAGTTGGCCACGGCGCGTTCACCCTACGAGGGCTGCAACACGGACTTCGAGGTGCTAACCAAGGTGCTAGACTCGGAGCCGCCGTGTTTGCCCCGCGGCGAGGGATTCAATTTTAGTCAAGAGTTTCATGACTTTGTCATCAAGTGGTAAAGGCGATGCTCAATAAATAAGAGAATAGAGAAAGAGAGTAAAGAGAGAGAGAGAGAGATATTAATCGGTTTTTCTGCCCTTGCAGCCTCACAAAGAACCATCAGGATCGTCCCAAGTATCCCGAGCTGTTGGCGCAGCCGTTCATCAAGATCTACGAGGAAGCCAAAGTCGATGTGCCCCACTGGTTTCAGTGTGTGACGGACAGTGCAGCCGGCAAGCGGATACGTGTCAATGGTGACTCAACGTTGACGAGGTGAGATTCTACCTTCCCCACCCCCCCTGCCATCTCTTATATCCGCCTAGGAAGATTCCAAATTAGCTGCTTACCCCCAGTTTTCCCCCCACGCCCCACATGGCCTGCTGTCTGCCGTCTGCCTTTTGCTATGTGTGTGCGTGTGTGCGAGTGTGTGTGTGTGCGTGTGTGTGTGCGCGCGTGTGTGTTTGATTGCCCAAAACACAATGCTTTGTTTCTATACATTTTGTTTCCGTTTCCGCTTTTGTTTCATTCCGTTACGTTGCGTTTTCCTTTCTTTCAATACTTTAGCTAACTCTGAATCGCAAGAAAAGTAAAGAATTTGTAACAGGTAGGCAAAAACAAACCAGTATGTACAACTAAAAAACGAAAACAAGAGGTATCTAATCGTAGGGTGATTGCTAAAGTTTGTAATATTCTTGCTTATTTTCAATCCAATTAGCATGTCTCTTCTTCTGTTTGTTTCTGTCTCTTTTACACACTGATTTCTTTTTTAGCTTAATTTTTGGGTTTCTATTTTAAAACTATAATACAAATGCTACTACCTCACTACCCTGTAACAACAAAAACAACAACAACAAATACACTTGGCACACACCCTGTGGAATTTGCCGGAATTGAAATCGAAAAAAAAAAACAAAGGAGAAGTCCTTCTCTCTTTCTCTCTCTTCTGTCTCTGTTCCTGCGTCTTTGTGCCTCTGTCTCTTAGTTAGACTCCCTCCCGTTAACCCCTGTTCCCAAGAAAAAAAAATAGAAAACTAGGTCCCTGAACTCGTCCAAGTACTACACATATGTCTTATACAATAATTACAAATATTTTGCGTTTTATTGACTATTTAATTTGTGTGTTTTTTGATTTTCTTTTTCATCTTTTTTATTACCATCTTTTGTAGGTTACTTAATTCCTAATACATACTATATTATATACAAATATTATAATGAAAGTAAACGCAAAACAAAACAAAAGAAAAAAATACAAAAAACAAACAAGAAAACCAATATAAAAAAAACGAAAAAAAGAAACAAAAACAAAAACAAAACCAGACAAACTATAAAACCGATTTAAACCAAAACATAAAACAAACTGAAACGATTAAGAGAAGCAACCCCGATTAAATGCAAGCAATCGATATACATATATATATACAGCTATATATAGCGCGCTATATATCATATATAATGAATATTTATGTATGTATTTATATATGATAGTTGATATACCCATACCATATATGATCTATATATATATGTATACTTATAAAGCAAATAAAAAGAAAGAAAAAAGAAAAAAACACAAGACCAACCAAACTCCTCCCAAATCAATCAAATGTCAAATTCAGTAAGTACAACAAAAGAGTTTGTAATCTCATCCTTTATTATTATCATTATTATTACTGTTTTACTGTTATATTATTATTGTTATTGTTAAGGTTATGTTGCATCATCATTTGCTTATAATTTCTAACCAAATTGGCTTACTAAACAATCACACGCATTAACCAACACTGAAACCCTGTACCCAGTCAGTCTCTCTCTTTCACTCTCTCTTTGTAGTCTTAAATAAAAACCCTAACAGTGCTGGGAACATATAGAATGAATATGGTTGAGTTAAAAGCCTTTATCTTTTGCAAATTTGTAGATTTCCCATTTAAAAAACCTTTTCCAAAATTTCATTTAGCTCGGGTACAGGGTTGTCGCATATTCGCACGTTACTGGGTTACTGTTCTCAATGGTGTGTTCATTATTGTTGCATGCACCGCTTTTCGCTTGCTCTGCTTGCCGCTAGAAGTAGCAAAATTAATCAAAAAACAGTTCACAAACATCAAAAAGAGGTAAATTTGTTCAAAAATTAAATTGACCACACTTATTTTCTAGAAATTTGATTCAATTTTATGTTTGATTTTCATTTTGTTGCTGTTTTTGTCGCGATATTATTGATGTTATCTGTCGCTCCATTCCATTCCGTTTCGTTTCATTGCCACCACATTGCACACTGCTTTTGTACACATCGCTCTCTCTCTCTCGCTGTCTCTTGCTGTCTCTCTCTCTCTCGGTCTCCTGATCGCTGTGTATATTTTGTTCCTTTCACATTTCGGTTGCTTCATTACATTACTTGTTTGGTATGGTGAGTTTGATGCTTTATAGTTGCAAATTCACCACACAAAATTCACCACAACAAGGATCCATTGATGTTTCGAAAAGAAAATGAGGTTACTTTGCTATTCTAAATTGTTTTCTGTGGTTTCCATTCAAAATTCACTCACTTCCCCATTGTTTATAAAGAGAGATCGATCGATCGATCGATCGATCATTGTATTTCCATTTCCCTGTCTCACTCAGCTTCTTGTATGTACATCCGTCTCGCTCTTTCATCTTCCCCAAATTTCATTTCATATTGCTTCTTTACTCCACTCACACACACACACATCCTGTTCACCCACACACACACACACACACGCATCATATAAACCTTTCTTTCTGCCTTCCCAATTGCCTCTCTCTCTCTCTGAGTCTTTCTCTCTCTCTTGCTGTCTCGCTCTATTTGTCTGTTTCACTTTTTCGCTGCCGCTGCTGCTGGCGTCATTTTGTGTGTGTGTGTGTTTACTGCACATCTATCGGGCTCGTAATTTAGCTGGAACAAGCCAAAAAAAGGCTAACAACTTTTTGTGTTCATTTTGCAGGCCAACAGCAACAACAGCAGCTACAACAACAGCAACAGGCAACGCGGCAACGGCAACAAAATACGGCAGAGCTGCAACAGCAGCACCGACGGCAGCAGCAACAGCAACAACAGCAACATCAGCAGCAACAGCAGCAGCAACAACAACGGCCAAGACAATAAAACCCACGCAAATTCCGAGCTATCAGCAACAACAGCAGCAATATTTCATGCAATCAGCCACAAAACTACCTCAGCAACAGCAACAGCATAAACAGCAGCAACAGCAACACCAGCAACAACAACAGCAGCAACATCAATATCAACAGCAGCAACCTACAACAACAACAACCAATTATTTTAGCAGCGGCGGCAGCGGTGGTGGCAGCGGCAGCAGCAGCAGTGGAGCTAGCCCAATGTCGCCGCCAGGTGGCGTTAGTGCAATCGGCGATATAAGCAACAAATTGTATCGCAAGTCGCCGTTTATGCAACGCAAATTGAGCAATGGCTCGCACTACAACAACAAGTACAACAACGATGAGAGTCCACGCAAGGAGTCGGTCTTTAGCAGTTTTGGTAGGCATGCCACGCCCACTTGACAAGCAGAAAACTAAACCACTTTCTCTCATTTGCAGGCCAATCCATATTGCGCAATCTGACGACGTCGCCCTTCAGCCAAAAGAAACACAATCAAATTGTGACAGCAACAACACCAACAACACCAGCAGCAGCAACACCTCCACCAGCAGCAGCAGCAACAACACCAACAGCAGCAACAACAATAACAACAGCACTGCCGCATACAAATTCACAAAGAACGCCCACGGACAGCACGCCCACATGGCACAACACGCTGCCGTATGATAACTGTGATAGCAGCGCTGCACAGCAGCTGAGCTCGCCGACATTGCAGCAGCGCAAACAGTTGCAGCTGGCAGAGACAGCAGCAGCAACGTTGCAGCTAAACAATCAACAGCAGCAGCAACAGCAGCGCCTGCAACCTGGAAATCAGAGTCCCATAGGTAGCAACGTTCTCTAGAGATTTCTCAATCAAGTTCCTTACTAATTTAACCCCTCTCCCCTTTCCCTTGCAGTGCTGCAGCGTTTCTACCATCAGCAGCAACAGCTGCGCGAAAAGGAGGCAGCTGAGCGGCAACAGCAACAGCAGCAGCAGCACATACAACAGCAGCAGCAGCAATTGCAATTGCAGCAACAACAACAGCAGCAGCAGCTACACTTGCAACAGCAACAACAACAGCTGCAATTGCAGCAGCAACAACATCAGCAACAGCTGCAATTGCAGCAACAATTGCAACAGCAGCAGCAACAACTGCAGCAACATTATCCGCAGCACTATCATTACCAGCAGCAGCAACATCATCAGCCCTTGCCACTGCCACAGCTGCAACTGCAATTGCAATTGCAAACGTTGTCGCTGTCGCCAACACATTCGCCAACACGTCAGCAACAGCTGCAGCCTCCAGCGCCAGCGCAGCCGCCGCCTGTGACCACCAGCACGAATCCTTTTCACAGCAACTACGTGGCGCCCGCATCGCACTCCTCGCACTCCACCTCTAGTCAGTCATCCTCGACGCAGTCGACGTGCTCTCAAATTGCCCCAGCAGCGGCGCCGCCATCACCAGCGCCTGCTGGACATTTTGGTGTGGGCAGCGCAGTGCAGTTGCAGTACCAACCGTTGCCCATGGCAACAGCAACAGCAACAGCAACAGTAGGAGCAACAACCACAACGGCAGCAACAAACTGCAGCGAGAGCGGCAATTTGTATGGCAATCTGCCTTGGCGTTCATCGGAGCAACAACACCAGCAGCAGCAGCAGCAGCAGCAACAATTGCTGGTGGGCAGCAAACTGAGCAAGTTGTATGCACGTCGACAGCTGCTCGGCAGCAGCAGTAACAATCTCGATGGACGTGAGCAACATGCAGTCTATGCAGGCACAACAGATGCGGGTGAGTTGCAGTCAGAATGCAGTCCAAACAGCAATGGTAGTAGTAAGGTAGATGGGGGCAGTTGCTTGATATATGGTAAGGGATATAGCAAGGGATATATATAGTAAAAAGGTATAGAATGAGCTATATAGTTAATAGGATATAGCATGAGATATTTTATAAATTGAATATGAAATAGAAAGAGATATTTACAATTTATAAGTATATGGATATTGGAAAAAATATTTATAGTGAATTTATAATATAGCAAGAGATAAATATGATGAACAGGATATACCAAGAGTTATTCTGATATAGTGGAAATGATATATCATGAGACAAATGGTAAATAGTTTATACCAAAGAACAAATATGATAAATAGAATACACCAAGAGATATATATGTAGTAAATGGAATATAGCAAGAGATATAAAGAGTATATTTAATATATCATGTGATATTTATATAGAAAATATGATATTACAAGAGATACATATATATAGTAAATAGAATATACCACCAATTAATATTATATACGAGTTAGTAGTTAGTAGTTAGTGATAATTTTTATATTTAAACAAATAATAATCATATCTAATGAAATCAACATACGAAACTAGGCAGCTAGGTGTATTAGCAATGAATATAATTATAATAGTCCAATCTACAGAATTTTATATCATATCAGATTAAAAACAAATGGCTCTAGATATGTCTAGCTAGATTGCAATTCTATTGCTTCATGAATTAATTATGACAGATCAATTTACTCATTAGAATCATATGAAAACACCTAGATCAGTTTCATTTAGCAGCAAGTTCTTTAATAAGGGGTGTACTGTAGTCATGGCAACTGTCAGTAGTTCAAAGTTTTTTCTCTATCTTTATTATGCATTCCTTTTCGTTTTATTCGCTCATCATTTGCTGCTTTATTGTTCTTGTTCGCTTTGACTAATTGCAAAAATATCTTTGCATCGCTTTTGCTCTTCTTTTCTTTGTGTTTTCTTTCTCGCACACACACCTGCACACGCACACACACTCGCACACACATGCACACACGCACAACGCATCATCATCACCAACACCATCACCATGCAATAAATTGCACTGCAACGCACAACAACAACATCATCAACAACAACAACAACAACATCAATCAATGGTCGCTTCAATCGACGCATCAATAATGGCGTCGCATCAGGCTGGTTCAATACACTCGCCGGCGCAATGAAGCGACAATTTGCGACCTATGTTAAAACACAATTGAATTCCACAGCGACGTCGCCAATGGGCCCAACCAGCAGCAGCAACAGCAGCAGCAGCGAGCAACAACAGCAGCCACCAGGGCTGGGTGGCCTGGATATAATGTCGCCCCAATCGCCACCACAACCACCCGCCTATCGCAGCAGCAGCAGCAACATCAGCAACAATAGCAACAGCAACATCAGCAACAGCAATAGCAATCCCGGCAAAACCTACTACTATCGCACATTGTCCGCAGCGAGCAGCAGCAGCAGTCACACTACAAGTCAGAGCACTTCACCCACCACGGAACCACTAACGGGTACGGCAAGTGGCAACGGTGCAGCTGGTGCTGGTAGTGGCGTAGGCACCAGCGGTTTCTTGCGTCGCTATGCAAGCAGCGGTGGCAGCATAAGCACGCCACCATCTCCACATCTGCTTGCCGGTCTGGATCGTCGGCATCGTAGTCCGGATCCACCACCACGGTACAATCGGGGACAATCGCCGTTGCTGCTGCGCAAGAATCTGCTCGAGTTGGGTGGACAGACGCCCGGTTCACCGATGCTGCAGCGACGGTGAGTAAGAAAAAAAGTGACAGTGAACTGCAATTGGTATATAAAGATGATTGTTTTATGGTATATATTGTAGATATGGATAGATCAGGGGAGAACAAATGGATATATAAGAACAGAACGGTCGTAACATAGTTGAGTACAGACTATGTATGTGAAGTGATCTGTTAGGCATTTATGTTGGAAATCTCTCTCTGCCTGTCTCTCTCTCTCTCTCTCTCTCTATGTACATTAACATGTTCTCTTTCTGTTCCTTATATAGTATGTATATATTCTTGAACAACAAAGAAGACTTCAATTAACTGCAGTAGTTTGCTAGAGAAAAGGTTGCTACTTTATAGCATACATTTTTTTGGTGTTCTCTTTCTGTTCTTTACATATGTTCTTGAAAAACAAGGTAGACAAATAATTTTAGAGTAAAGTGTGCAGCAGTTCTCTAAAGAAAAGGTTGCTACTTTATAGTATATATATTCATAATCAACACAAGAATAGGTTGATTAAATATCTTTTCAACTCGATATACTCGTATTTGCTTTACCTGTTCTAAGATCTCTTATACCATTCCAATTGCAGTTTGTGTCGAACATCTTAACACTTCTCTTGCTTGCTCACTCTAATTCATGTATTCCTCTCTCTCTCTCTCTCTCTCTCTCTCTCTATTTCGCAGCTATGTATCAGCCTCACCACCACTGCCGCCGCCGCGACGCGGTTCGGAGAGCGTGCCAGGCTCGCCTCAACATTTTCGCACCCGCATTCACTATACACCCGAGCCACAGCGACGTATCTATAGGACCATAGATCAATGAGTAGCGCTGCAAATAATGGTCATGTGATGTTGGTATGGCTTCGATGATGTTGCACGCGATGGCGAGGAGGAGCAACAGCAACAGCAACAACAGGAGCCGATTGTCGTCAGGGACACAGCGACAACACCCACAATACCTCGTAGCATACCTGCCACACCCGCAATTGGAACACCAACACCAACACGAACAACACCTGCGCCAATTGATACTCGCTGGACAGCGACACACAGAGAACACACACTACGATACACTCACACACACATAGAAACCGAATTAACAACAAATGGAAACAAAAGTGTTCAAAAGTCTTAAAAATAACATTATCAGTTAAGCGTTTCGTCTTTTCAGCATCTTTATAGGCAATCTTTATCGTCTGTATGTGTGTGTGGGTTTACGTGCCTATGTGCCTATGGGTGTGGGTGTGTGTGAGTGTGTGCCTGTGTGTGTGTAAATTGTATATACCAATTTGTTGGGCATGATTTGATTATGCAACCATAAAGAGAAAAACAACAAAGAAATCTGAGGAGAACTTTAGACAACCAATAGAGCCATATAAAGAAATCTATCTAGATTGATAAGGAATATATCGATTTAATAGCTTAAACTGCAACACTTATAACACCAACAATAGCAACAACAACAGCAACAATAAGAACAAGAACAACACCAACAATTAACAACAATTATAAACACTGTGCCCTATATAGGAATATAAAAAGTTTTTTACATAGACATTTAATCTTACATAATATATAGTCGTACATGTCCGTCTGTATATGTATGTATATATGTACATATCTGCTGTCTGTATATAGGTATATATACTGTACGCTACACACAATAATTGTGCAATAGTTGAAAGCAATGACGTCACATTTTACTTGTATTCTTTGCTATAATCCGACAACTATATATCTGCTATAAAACCAGCGTATACCATATACACATATGCGCATATATATTATATATATACACACACTTATACTCCGTGCAATTAAAGCCGAACAAGCCGAACGCCTTTCTCTTCATATCCGAAACAATTATATAGAAAAGCTTTAAAGACACATACACACAAACACACACACACATGAATATGCAATATGTTATGCAAGCCCTAATTTCAAATGCCCTTGCAACGGGTGCTACTGCATCCAGAAGCAGTTTATATATATATTGACAGGTATATACAGTATATCGTGAATGCTGTCAGTTTTTCAAGACGTATTTATCAATTAGCTGCCATAGAAACAATCAGTCTCCAATCTGTATTGCATAAAGTTTTGTGATAAAAAATGGGATAATGCGGATCATAATCTACATACATATATACATATAGTGTTGCCATAGGAACCATCTGCAAGGGTATCGAAAATTAGCTTTATCTTGCTCTCCCCCATTTGTTTTCTGTTGTTGACATCGAAAGTGTTCCTTAGAGTCCCATAGACAAACGAGACAAGTGAGTGTGGGTGTGTGCGTGGACGTGTTTGTGTGTGTGTCTGTGGGTGTGTATGTAAGCTAGCGACCTCAAAAGTTGTTGTTCCTGTGCATGCGTTAAACAAATAATGAATAATGTTACAAATTATTCAAATGAATCAAAAAAAGAATAAGGGAAAAGAAATTTCAAACTATATGAAAATTATATTCATATTGTACATAAAATTGACAAAAGCAAAGAGTAACAAATACCAATACAAACATATAGGCGTATGTAGATGTACGGTATAGGGGGGCGGGGCAGGCAAAAGGGGTGTTGCATTTGCTGTTTACATTTTCTAGAGAAAGTCAAGTTTTTTTTTATTATTATTTAAAGAATTTTTACTTTGCTTTACCATAAAAAAAAACCTAATGTGTTTTCTTTATTTGACTAAAAGAGAAAAAAGTTGAAGAAGGAGGGAAAGAGAAACCCCTTTCTATTTGTATTGTATGTTAATTTATTCAAAAACACAAAGCAAACGATCTATTGAATTGAAGTATTTCGACTGATTAATGTGTTAAAGTTTAAGCCTGGAGTGCAAGTAAGCGTACAGAGTACACACATACATGTGCATATACATACATACACATACATGTGGTAATGCTGTATATTGTATATGGACAGACTATATGTCCGTTTGTCTGTACAGTACGTCTACTTCTTAGTTTTATTATCGGTTAGACATACGCATGGATGCATGTAATACGTGTGTATGTATGCGTATGTGCTAATTGCCCGTGTGTACACGTATCTTGGTATCTGTGTATATGTAACTATATAAATATTGTAAAAATTGCGAGCATTAAACCAACCACACACACACACAAAAGAATGTAAACTCTTATGAATACCAACAATACCAATAATGCGAAAAATTCAATAAAAAGAAAATCAATTTCGAAAAACCCTCAATACAAAACTGAAAGTTTTATTGTGTTTCATTTAATAGATTTAAAATGCATTAATGCATTAATTAATGCATTCTATAAATTAGAAATCTTTAACCCTCCCAGAATAAAAAAAACAAATCTCGTTTGGGTTTGTCCAAATCAGTTTTAATTTCAATACATCGTGTTCCAAAAAACTCCAGTACAATTTTCCATTTCCAGCATTTCATATAGCACAAGTATTGGCAACTTAAATTAGTCCAAACTATTTACACCTTAAATGAAAGAGTTGTCGACTTTAATCGAATTTCGATTAAACATTTTGTAAATCAATTAACGCGAAAATGTTCCCACAAATGTTCCGTCAAATTTCCTTGGCTTCAAATGCCCCATGGGTTTGGGGAATCCAGGCTCAAAAGCCCGTGAAAATTTTACTGTTAGTCGAGGTGAAACTGTAGTTGGGAACAGGCTCGAAATAATATTCGAATAAATGCAATTTTCGAAATCCCAATCGTTATGCTATATGAAAATGTGAGAAATGTTGGAATTGTGTAAATTATAATATTATTTTTTTTTCTTTGCTTGTTTCTTTGTATATTAATGTATAAGTATATATATATGTATAGTTTAGTATATAGCTTTTTAACAGATTCGCACACACATACATGTAGACATAAATATGTTAATTATTATTCTTATTGTTTTAGATAATCATTTCACATACATATAGAATATAGTTGCATATATGTATATAGCATATGTGTGTAGTTATGCGATTTCTTTTGGTCTGTGGCACAAGTACTGCGTTTGCTGAGGCTCTTGAAATCCATATCGTATTTCAATCGTTCTCAACTTATTCCCCGTGCCCAGCCTGAAGCCACATTTGGGTGACAGATCGGAGGCATTATTTCTCTTGTTTCTGTAACTTTTGTTAATCATATTGTATTGTATTTTATTTGCTTGATTTTATTGTATTTTTTTTGCTTTGGTATGGAATTAAATTTGTATATGTACTGTACTTTTTGCTTATTCTGTGAATTTCTATCTGGCCTTTACAACATTTATTTCTTTGTATTGTAGTTTTGGATACGTTTTAGTTACGGTTTCGGTATTGTTGATTTAATTTCTGTATTTAATATATTTGGGTTCGATGAGCTCAAAAAGAGTCACGGCATATAACACTGAGTTCATTCGTTATCTCAATCAAAAAGTCGGTTACTTCAAGTCCACTTTCCAAAAACCCTTCCCGTTCTCGCCACACTATGGAACTTCGGCAAAGCTACGAAGTTGTCTTCAAAATTTTAAAGAGTTTGAGTTTAACAGTATTTTTTTTGTTATTTTTTTTTGTTGTTTTTAACGTTTTTTTGTATTTACTTTGTTTAGACAGCATGGCACAAACACTTAGAAACACTTGTTGCAATTACGCAAAATATTTATTCGTTTAAATGTTGAAAGTTTTGTAAACATTATTTGATGATGCTTCAGTTATTGTATTCCTGCATAACCCCAAAAGGGTTTACGCTGCTTTAAGCTTAACCTATTGTAAGTACTCGTATATTGACTATTTTATCTGCATTAACATTATTATATGTACTGTTGCGTTCAGTTCAAACGTGAATCGAAAAGAGTTTTCAGCAAACAAAATACAAAAAATAAACATGATTTTTTTTCACTCAATTTTATCTGATCTATTTCATATGTATTCTGAACCAACTTGATGTTTTGAAATACTGTTTCGCTTACCCTATGCAGATATCTAAAATCTGAGGATATTGTAGCCACATATATCGTATTGTATAATGAAAAACTTTGAGTATTTTTCGTATTTACTGTCAATCTGCTGGGTTTTTGCGCGCGTTTGGTATATCTATATAGACACAAATATATATCAAATATCTGCTTATAGATAAAACAGCTCTTTCTTTGATCTAATAGCTGTCTTTTCAAATATTTTTGTTAGTTTGTTTAGTTTTAGTTAACATTTAAGATTTTGCACATTGAAAGCATTTCAACTTGTTTTATTATTTTCTTGGTATATTTTGCGGTTAAGTGTTTTTAAGCATATGCCCAGCACTGTGTGTGGGTTATAAATCGACAATACATACAGTCACACATATATAAAGTTTTGTATATAGCAATGTATGTACTTGAGTTAAATTTTGATATACACATTTTGAACCGTTAAGTGAAACCCTTTCGAAAATGCTGCCGTTACTTTTTTTTGTGTGTTTTTTTTTAGTTTTCTTTTGTATCAGTTTTCAGTTTTCGATTTTTGTGTCGCGGATATCGTAAATAGTATATGTGTATATATGTATATGTATGTTTGCATGTATGTATGTATATAGGTTTGTATAGACACACTACATATGAATGTGGAATACTACGGTTAGCTGCCTTTAGGGTAAGTACTCTTTAATATGCATATATAAAATATGTATCGTATGTATGTCTAGGTCTTAACAGCAATATTATCGGTTATTGGTATTATCGTTATCGAAAGCGGATATCTATATAGACGATAGGTTAATGGTTTGCCGGGTTTCGGGTTCTACTACTCTCAGCTCGATGAACATGCCTGAACTCTATTTGGGAACAGCAGGACACACCATAATACGATCAAATACCATATATCGGTGTCTCGGGATTATGTATGTATTCTTTATATTTAGTTATTGTTTTGGTTTAGTTAAGGTTGTATTTGCTATCTATTTTGTTTTATTCAGTTGGTTAACTTAGGTTTCTGTGGATACTTTGTTTAAGTATGGTTATTCATTATCTTGTTTAATAGGTAATATAGTGACTAGCTCTCTCTGGTGTATATCTGATGTATACGCCCTTACAACTCTCTGCAAGTATCTTCAATCAAAAAAAAAAAAAAAGAAATCGCTTTTATGTAGATTTATATCATATACATATATATGATGTGTGTATATATATGTATATATAGCTAGCATAAACTAACACGCAGCCAATGTATCTGTTAAGATTTCGGTTTAAACATTTAAATACAAATACAAGTATAATTAACCCTATGTACATAAATAATTCGGTTAACTTTTGTGTATTTTCTGTTTTCTTTCATTCGTTTTTTGTGTTTTACGTTTACACGTTTTTTTTTGTGTTGTTTTATGTTTTTTTTTTTTTTTGTTGTTTTACATTTAATTAGTTAAGGTTAGGTTTGGTTATT
The DNA here is from genome assembly GCA_018904595.1 of Zaprionus indianus. NCBI lineage: Eukaryota > Metazoa > Arthropoda > Insecta > Diptera > Drosophilidae > Zaprionus > Zaprionus indianus. The sequence goes on along the minus strand of JAEIHA010000344.1, from coordinate 8,257,714 downwards.
ATAGGTTACGTTAGATTAGGTTAGGTTGCTTTTCGTTTGTTACTTGGATTTGCCAAAAACTTAGTAGAGCTTACACATGTTCAAAAACATTGATTAAAAAAATTTTTGTTTATCATTTCTTGTCTTAAGTCTTTGTTTTACAATCAGTAAGCGTTTAATTTTTGTTTTTTTGTCCTCTCATTTTTGGGTTTAGTATTTTTTGTTTTTTTTTGGTTTTTTTTTTTGGTTTTCTGTGTGTTTTATCTCGGGTAGTTTCGCATTTAGGTTTCGTGTGTGTGTCATTTTGCGGGAGGGGGTATCAAAAAACCAAATGCCATTAGCATTGTTTACATTACATGTAGTACAAATGCCAACAAAACTCTCCGACAGATTCGAGCCACATATAAACGTACTACATATATTCCATATACGAGTATATGTATATATATCTGTGTATATATAATATGTATGTATTGTACATATGTATTGTATATACTACACATGTACAGTTATATTTGGGAGGTTACATATACGTTTAATTATAGTGTTTTGTCTTTGTTTTTTTTTTTTTTTTTTCTGGTAATACTTGTAGAAAATGCTTTTCGCTTTTGTTGTTCAGTTTTTCAGTTTTTCGGGATTCTTCTTTGGTGTCAGCTTTCGCTTCAGCTCTTGCTTCAGCTTTTGCTTTGGCTTTCGCTTCGTATTTCGTCTTGCGGAGTGAATGTAAGAGTTAACAATGTCAGCTTCGATTTGGATGGTTCTCATTCTTCTTCTTGTCTTTATTTTCGGGTGTTCTTGAGCGGTGGGTTGGACACACGCACACACACATGTACACATGCACACATACAAACAGTTGAAAAAGTTTTCAGTTTTCAGTGGTTTTGTGGTTAAATGTTTTTTGTTTTTTTGTTTTTTTGTTTTTCTTTTCTTGATTCCCTTGCCTTGCATGGTTTGCCTGGTCTGTATACTCAATGGAATTTTCCATTTTATTCTAGCTTGCACAATCCTAAATTCTTTAAATATCTCATGCCCTAAAAAAAAAAAAAAAAAAAAACTGGCACCTATTCTTCTATGCAACAACTACAAGTAACTTCTCAACCGCAACGCACCTTGCAGGGGTATTCAATATATATCGAATTCCGCGCCTGACCAAAGTGACGCATACGATCTCGAAGAGAAACCTACGGAAAGTGTGTAAATTTATGCGCACCCATCATATTTAGAATATATTTTCCCTAACCTACTACACTACTATGATTTACGATGAGTTTGATAAATTTAAGTGAAGATCTTAAATCATGTCTATATCCTATACGACAGCCGACAGGGGTATCTTGAATTCACGAAAAATTCCGACGCCTCACCCATCGTTGCCCTTCTGAATATAGCGAAGAAACTAGTCAAGATGGGAATATGGAAGGAAAGGAATCTAGGAAAGGAATATAAAAAAAGTACTTTATGGGAAAGGAAACGTTGAGTTGGGGGTTAGGTTTGATAAGTATCACTCACTTGGGGTTACTACTTAATCCGATTCGAACCTTTGACTTGCTATAAAACTGCCATAAAACCAGCCTAGCAAGGGAAATCAATGTGTTTGTTGTAGTTGTTGCTGTTCTTGTTGTTGTCTGTTTGTGTCTTGTTTAGTAACGGCGACCGCTGCGATCGCGTTCACTGCTGCCGCTGGCGCAGCCGCCGCCATCGCTGCTGCCACTGGCACCGTCGGCTGCCCAACGCTTGCGTCGCGCCTCCTTGGCCGCCTGCATTTGTGCGGCCACGCGGCTGGTGCTGGGTGCCAGATCAAAGCTGGCATACAGCTCCACCTCATCATCGTCGGCATCGCGCGGCGCCTGCAACTGTTGCTGCTGCTGCTGCTGTTGGTGCTGCTGCTGCTGTTGTTGTTGCTGTTGCTGCTGGTGCTGCTGGTGCTCGAGCGCAACGGCAACAGAGGCCATCGCATAGGCGCGAGCATCCGCATAGCCACCAATGGCGCCTCCACCGATGCCGACGCCACCCACGAGACCAGCGTTTGTGGGCGTTAACAGACCGATGCCACTGTAATCTCCTGCATGTAGTTGTTGTTGATGTACTTGTTGTTGTTGCTGTTGTTTTTGCTGTTGTTGTTGTGTAGTGTGTTGGGCACTGTCCGTGGCGCCCATAATTGCCAGCTGCTGCTGCTGCTGTTGCTGCTGCGGCTGCTGATCCAAATCGAAACTCACATTCTTACTGTCTCATCCACCCCGATGGACTTGCACGGTGGCCTCGGCGGACTCCTGCTGACGCAACTGCTGACGATACGCATCCAGTTCGGGCATGCGGTAAGTGCCCAGATTCACCTGCACCATAAGGGTCTCCATAATACGCTCGTTCTTCATCGACTTGGAGGGCAGCACCACGGTGAGCAGTTCGCTCGGCGATATGCGGCACAAGTTCAAATCTCGTGTCAGCCTCTCCATAATGCACTCGAACTCAAACTGCGTGTCCTTGTTGGGATGATTCTTCAGTTTGGCCACTTTGTGTTGGGCCCACGCCAGCATCGCCTCGAACTTACGTATCTCGGGCGTCTGCAGTTCACGGCACATGATCATCTGCACCATCGATTCGGATAGATTGAGAAATTCGGGGCATTTGAAGAGCGAATGCGCTTTGCTCTCCACGAACGATAATATCATGTTGACCAGCTCCGAGGCGGATGTGTAGCGCCAGTAGTAGTTCTCCAGCGAGATCAGCATCGGGCAGACGACCTCGATGCGCAGGAACTGTTTGCAGTGATGGAAGCATGCCTGCAGCAGTTCCGGTAGATCGTAGTGCTCAGCGGCACAGAGAAGGCCTAAGGAAGGCAGCAGGCAGAGGTTCAAGAGGTTAGTAAAGGTGCAGCATAATCTTGGCATCACACTTTAAGAAAACTGACAGTACCTATCCTTGTCAATGCTAGTACCTAACCCCATCATTGATAGTACCTAATCCCACCATTGGGAGTACCTAACCCTATCATTAGTACTACCCCATCATCGGTAGTACCTAACCCCATCATTGGTAGTATCTAACCGCATCATTAATAGTACCATTTCCCATCATTGATAGTACCTAACCCCATCTTTAGTAGTACCTAACCCCATCTTTGGTAGTACCTAACCCCATCTTTGGCACAACCCCAGCATTGCAAGTACCTAACCCCATCATTTCTAGTACCTTACCGCATCATTGCTAGTACCTAGCACCATCATAGATAGTACCTAACCCCACCATTGGCAGTACCAAAGTAGTACCATAGGGTACTACCCCATTATTGGTAGCGCCTCACCCCATTATTGGTAATACCTAATCGTCTTATTAGTAGTACCTTACCGCATCATTGGTAGTACCTAACCCCATGATCGGTAGTAATTGAGCCCACAATGGGTAGTGCCTTACCCCAGTATTGGTAGTACCTTACCCCACGACAACCTAACATCATCATTAGATCTGAAGAACAACCATATCTTATATATATGTACAATAAATAATTGCCATCAAACTATGTAACTGATCCAGAGAACACCTTCATTCTAACTCTCCGCCTTGTATTTCTTTTTATTAGTTAAAATAGGCACCTTGCTAGGTACCTAACCTCCTTTTCTCTGGATCTCTGGCAACACTCTCTTAACTTACCTGGTATAGAGACACAGGTCAGGGGACAGGTGCCTGTGTGCAGATAGTCCAAGAGCACACGAAACGTATCGGGATCGAATTCGATAATATTAAACTCGGTTTGGGCCAACTTGGCGCGGTCGACCTTCTGGGCGTCCGCGCAGACGGAGAGGCGTGGCACGGCCAGTTGATTGCTGCCCGGCTTGTCCTTATCCTTGTCTTTACTGTCTCTGTCTGCCAGGTTTGGAAGTAGTTTTTTTTCGATTTTTTTTTTTTGGTATTTTTGGTTTTTGTTTTAAGGTATTCGGTATTTTGGTAATTCGGTAAACGGTTTAATTTTTTTATTTTTTGAGGCGGTTTTGTTGTTGTAGTCGGTTGGTTTGGTTGAAGTTAAATTGCGGACGCGATCGAATCGAATGAAACGGAAAATCAAAATGAAAATTTTCGGGGAAAAAAACAAATTGAAAATTGAAATGGGAGAAAAGATTGGTTAAGTCGCACGGTCGTTGAACGAAATCATTTGCAAAACGAATAGCAATAATCGGTTTGGTGAGGCGAGGCGAGGCGTGGCGGGTGGTTTAGAGTTTTTTTTTTTATTATTGTTGGTGTGGTGAGGTTTGTGGTGGGTTTCGACAGGCGCGTTAGATGAGAAATGAAGAAATTTTGATTGTTTTTTTTAGTTAATTTAATGAATTTTGCAATTTGTTATAGAAATAGTATAGACATAAGAAAGAAAAGGAATTTCGAGACAATTAGGAGACCGAATACATGTGCAATTAGACAGAGAGAGAGAGAGGAAGAGGGAAGAAAGAAGAATAGGACAACAGTTGCAGTGAGGTGAGTTATGCAATAATAACACGATTACCAATCATTTAATTTCAAAGTGAGATGAATATGAAGTGAGGTGAATATATAATATGGTGAATATAGATGCGGTGAGTATGATGGTATGTAATGAGTATCATATGGTCTTGCAGCAAGCGTTTTCACCACATGAGTATCACAATCACATGTGTGGTGAGTATACAATATGCGAATGAGTAGTGAATAGTAACGTAACATAATTAACAAGTGCCATGGTATGCAATTGGTGCAGTTAATTCGTTAATAACATAGTTAGTTAAGGGTTGAAGTGTGGTGAAAAACATTTTGTACAAAGACAATACGTAGTGGTGAGTTTGGCGGCACCCACGTCCCGGGTATTTGAGGCAAGAAATGCCAATTGAACAGAAAACAATAAAGTAGAAAGGGTTGAAAAGGAAAGCGAACGCAAGACGGGCAACGATAACGATAACGATGACAATAGCATAATAACGATAAACGATGGGACGAACGATACACCAGAGACAGCAGCATAATTTACAAATGCAGTAACACCACATGGCGTGGGTACCAGGTACATTACGTATTGCATTATCAGAGGAGAGTACGTAGCAATTAGTTGGGTAGTTAGGTTAGGTTGAGTAGTTGGTGATGGTTGGTTAAGGTGGTGGTTAAGACGTGCGACGTGCGAGTTGTACGAGAGAGTTTCATAGTTTTTTTTTTTTAATTGTTATCATGGTTTGCAGTTTTTAGCCAAGATTAGCCAAGACAGTGGGGAAAGTGGGCAGCAGGCAGGCATTAACGAGGTAACGGCAATACGCAATACGAGTTACGAAGTACGTAGGATCGGAGCACGAAGTACGAAGAACGTGTAGAACGTTGGGAGCCAAGGCGTAGTAGTAGTAGTAGTAGTATTAGTAGTAGTAGTAGTTTTAGTAGTAGTAGTAGTGGTAGTAGTAGTAGTATTTTGTATATATATATATAGTTATTATTATATTTTTGTTTGGTTTTTGGTTTTTAGGAAAATCAAGTACGTAACAGATTGAGAGCGAGAGAGAGAGAAAGAAAGAAAGAAAGAGAGAGCACAAAACGGAGAGAGAAAAGAAGAAAGAACAAGAACACGCATCGATATTGTTGCATTGCATTAAATGAAAACTCTTACTCGAACAATCTGTCGATGATATCCATTTCTTTTTATCATCCGGATTCAATTGGTTCGTATTCTTATTCCTTATCGAGCGTCCCCAGCCCGCTGTGATCGTTCCGAGGCGTGAAAATGCACGCTTTACCATCGGCGAAGAGGGTACACTCTTGGGTCGTATGGAATCAGAGTCGGGTACGGTTAAATAGTTGTTGCTTTTGGGTTTTTGATTTTGCGGCGAAACAAGCGAAGGTGCCGGACGGGCGAATATCTCGGCAACGGGTATTTGCGGCGAACCGAAGCCCGTCTGAATGCCATAGAGCATTTCCTGAAGGAGAGACAGACAGAGAGATATCAGAGTTATGTTGGGTACCTGTTGCAAGTTTAGTATGGTTTACTTACCTGAAAGACCCGACTACGCACACCCAGTATAGCGCGTACGCCGATCAGGCGCGCCTTCTGCTTGGACTGTCCCACCAGAAAGACCACATCGAAGAGATGGGCGTTTGTGAGGCACGATGGTTCGTCGTTTAAAAAAACACGGGTAAAATCTTTGGCCAACTGATCGTAGTCTTCGAATTGATCGCGCACCGAGTCCAGCAGCGGCGACGAGGGTCGCATGTGGCCTGTGATGAGAGAAAGTTGTGAAGAAAGAGAGTCAGCAAGGATATCTTAGGTTAAATAAGAAACTATTGTAGATGAAGATTAAAGTGATCTTGAGAGCTGGAATTGTAATTGATTAGTTAAAAATCTTGTGGAGCTTAAGCATAGCGAGCGATCTTATCGAGTTATTAGTTTATAAGTAGTGCAGGGTTGTGTGCGTTGGGCTTACATTAAAATAAGTTAACAACCTTTATTTATTTGTTTGATTTGTCTTACTCTTAGATCTTCTCAAGCACAACGAATGTTATCGAATTTCGATTGCGGCTTATTGAATGAAATCGAAGGCTGTCGTCTTTAGTATTGTAGATTTCCGTGCTTGTTACCTGTTAAGCCTGCTACTGCCCTACAGCTGTCTTAGTATTAGTGGGCGTGCGTGTACCATGCGTGTCATCAATCATACGTGTACAACCCTTGGCGTTCTGTTGCGTGTATCTTTGAGATACAACAAGTGTGAGCACGTACACACTGTTGACAAGACTGCCAGCTACCCTGTAAAGCGCTAAAACAATCTAAATTAACTAGAGCCAAGGCTACACAGTGTAATCTCCAATAAAGTCTCTCTATCCACTACTGCAGGGTATAACATCGTGTGTGTTGAACAACAAACGTATTCGAAATTCAGTTTGAGTGGAGGCAGCCACCGCAGTTGCCATATGGAAATATTGTGTTATGCACTTGACAACAGCATAGCTAGCAGCTTCTTGTGCACTCACGTTACCCAGGTACTGCCTCACACACCACACTCCCCCCACCCACTATCCGCCTCTTTTCTCCATTGATTCGATTCGATTCGTTTCGATTCATTTGTTTTGTTTGCATGCAATAGACGAGTTCCTTTAGTCGTTCTGTACCCTTCTCTCCCCTCTTCCTGCTATTTGCACTTTTATTGAATTCTTTCCTGCCTCGCCCCCCTCCCAACTTAGAAGGCGGAGACATAACATACATGTGTATGTGGGCGTGGGCAATGTTTGCAGGTGAATGCTGGTTATTATCGTTCGAACACAAAACACAAATAGAACGCTTAAATTGCTAGTGTAATCAATGGCAGAACCCAAATACAAACAAAAAAACAAAAAAAAAAACAAATATAAATAGAAAATCTACAAATCTTGCGGCCTTTAAACACAGCTGCCCTTTTTTGGGTTCCTTGGCTCCTCCTTCTCCTTTTCCTCCTCTTTTTTTTATATTAAATTTGGTTATGATATGCAAATATGATTTACAAGTCATGGATTTCAATTGTTTTGCAATTACGTAGCGTGTTTTCTTCAAAACAACTTTGATATGATTTCTTTTTGATTAGAATTGCACTTTAGGTATATTTTCGAAGGAAAGCTTAGTGAAGTTATGTTGAGTTTTGTAAAGAGTGAGGTTAAGTTGAGTTCTGTAATTTTTTCAATGTTCTTTCAGTTCAAAATCACACACAGTTGTGGATAGAGTTATCTATTTCTCAGTTTTAGAATTATTTGACTAAGTAAAATAGGTTTGCCTTAATGTTCAAGGTTAGGTACGGCAAGGTAAAGCAATGCTGAGTGAGGTTATGTTGAGTTTTGCAATGTTCTCCAAGTTCTTTTTGTTTGAGGCTCCACCAACTTGTGAAAAGTTCTCTATTTTTTTTTTAGATTTATTCAGTTCAAAAACGTGCGACTGCCTTAAGAATCTAGGTAACATCTTACTAGGAATGTTGAGTAAGGTTGAATTGAATTGAATTTGAATTTTCTTTTTTTCTGTTATTCTGATAAAGTCTTTGTTTTAGATTCAATCATTTATTTCCATAATATTAAGCTAAGAAATATATTTTCGAATTCTTTAATTGTTAAATTCTTCTGAAGGTTCTAAGTTATTCATTGCTTTTATAAGTTCTTTGTGCATTAATAATAGTGCTTATTTGTGGATCAATTGAGTACAAGAAATCGTTTAAATATATTAGTTTATTGAGAAAAAAATTAGCTTGATATCGTAGTGATTATATTGTAGCTTAGCACTGTGACTACTTCATGTTTCTTCCTATTTGAAGATAATGCAAAGTCAGCTTAATTAGCTTTGTAGATTTAGTAAATATTCGACTTCTTGTGTCTTTTTTTTTTGCTTCCATTGCACTCCAGAACTATCAGATTCCATTAAATAATATATATTAAATATATATATTTTTATAAGATTGGTATAAATCGCATTCTTGCCGCTTCAAGCACTTGACACACATGTGGGCAGCTTGGCACATTCAATTGGTTTATCGCAAGGCTGCACTCGAGCTGGTCACACTGTTCCCTAGAGAAACAGAGAGAGAGAGAGGGGGAGAGATGGCAGAGAAGCTATCAATCCATAATTTGCATCATTTTAATATGCATAACCAGAAGCTGTCGCTGCGATGCGAATCGAATCGAAGCCAAGCGAAGTGAGACGTGTTGAAGTGCGGCGCGGAGGGGGGAGCGTGCCCCGTGGGGAGAGAAGAGGAGGAAGAGCAGTGGAGACTGGTACTGTCAATTGACAAACACCTACGTGATGTGCCGGGGTGTGTGTGTGTGTGTGTGGGTTTCCGGTGTGCGTGTGCGTGTGTGTGTGTTGTGCATGAATAAATCAAATTAGATTTGTTTTGTTTAATGCAACAAATAAATAACAAGAAATCTAAACAAATCACAACAACAGCAACAACAACATGGCAACAACAACAACAACGACAACAACAAAGGAAATCAGCCCCAGCCCCAGCCCCAAGGGCGGACCAATGTGCGTGTGTGTGTGTGTTAAGACGCAAAAGATTGACCACAGCAGATAAAATGTTGTACCATATTTCTTGCCGGACAACTTAAGATGCGCACACAGTGTGCCATGGCAAGGGAAGTGTGTGGGGAGGGGGGAGAGGCGTGGCAGCCAACAGATTGTGCGGCAGGATTTGTCACAGCATGCCACACAGTGTGGCAGCCGAGATAGTGAGGCAGAGGGGCGTGAGTGTGTGTGCGCAGCAGCCTTGCATGATGTCGTCGTCGAGTGCAAACACGGCCGGATGTGTTAATGGCGGAAGCGGAAGTGTAAGCGCTCTAGCTTAGTGTGTGTGTGTTTGTGTGTATGGGTTTTTTTTTTTTTTTTTTTTTTTTATTACAAATACGGCAGGAAAATAAAATCTTCGAAAGATACCATCCACCGTCCGTAGATGGCATGCACGATTCATAACTCTCCAAGTAGAGTTACGCCTACGTACTAAACAAAAACCTCCGTATGCTCTCCAGTCCTTGCTTCGCTCACCGGGACTTCCAGCCAAGGTATTACTTCGGTGAGCAGGATGTGGTGCCAGATCGCAATCCCTCACTTGGTGCGTTTCTGCGTAACGCTCCTTCGCTAACTCTTTAGTCGCCTTTTACGACAAGCCGAGCCCGCTGAGGTGGTATTCTTGGCCCGCCACCACACGGGAGTGCTCTTTATCCAGCGGGTCTGCTGGCCGTCTCGTCAATGCGAACACGTTTCATCATGCCCACGATGATGCCATGGGCCCTATCCCACACTGTTTTGTCCGCCAGCATAATGCGCATTAGGCTTCTCGGGCTAAGCGGAGTTCCAACAAGAGTCTCCAGTATCTCCCTCTCAGTACGGAACCTAGCACAGTGCAGTAGGATATGCTCCGCTGATTCCACTGAGTCGCTGCAGAATAGGCACAGGGCTGAGTCCACATGGCGAAACCTGAAGAGGTAACTCCGGAAGCAACCATGATCGGTGAGAAACTGTGACAAGTGATAGTCCACCGCTTTGTGTTCGCACCCTGCCCACTCGGATAAGTCTGGGATCAGCTGGTAGGTCCATCTCCCTTGCTGTGAGTCTTGCCACCTAGTCTGCCACACTCCATAAAGCCAATCCCTGATCTCCTCCCTGGAAACACCTTCTCGGGTCAGGTATTGGGCCTCTATCTCAAGATCGATCGGGGGATGCCCGCAAGAACATGGGCTGCGTCTTCCGATATTGTTCTGAATCCTCTGATCAGTCTCAGAGCCAGGGTCCGCGATACTGCCCGCGCGTTGTCCAAATAACTCACTTTATGCGTGACACTCCTCCAGATGGGGGCAGCGTATAGAAGCGATGATTTCGCGACTGCCACCAGCAGCCTCCTGGCCGGCATCCTGGGTCCACCTATATTTGGCATGAGTCTTGCCAATGCTGCTGCTGTCATCGCTGCCTTCCTGCTGGCGTATCTCGCGTGCTCCTTGAATGACAGTCGATGGTCAATAAGAACTCCCAGGTACTTCAGCGATCCAACTGACTCAATTTGAGCGTCTTTGACCGTGACCCGTAAACTCTCGACGGCCTTTCTGCTGCTCAACAACACTGCCTCGGACTTGTGCGCAGCGATGCTTAGACCGGCCTTCTCCAGCCAGTTTATAGCTGTGCTAATCGCCGCATTGCTCCTGTCCTGTAGCTCCGGTAATGTTTTGGCAACCGCTGCAACTGCTACGTCGTCAGCAAAGCAGAGTAGCTCCACTCCACTGGGCTTACTAATGGACAATATCCCGTCGTACATTATGTTCCACAGGATCGGTCCAAGTACCGACCCTTGTGGGACACCTGCGGAGACGTGGTATTTTCTTGGCCCGGCATCAGTATCGTACCAGAGTATACGGTCTCTGAAGTAGCTTCCAATGATGACCATGAGGTAGCGAGGAATACCCATGTTGCGCATGGCCCCGAGGATGTTTGGCCATCTCGCCGTATTAAACGCATTTTTCACGTCTAGCGTGATGATGGCGCAATACTCCTTGCTGCCACCTAGCCACCTGTCGCCATCGAGAGCGGTCTTGGCCAGACCACTTATGGCAGTGAGAGCGTCGAGAGTGCTTTTTCCTTTCCGGAAGCCATACTGGTGTCTATGTAGGCCGACGGGGCTTTCGGTGATCACCTCAATTCGCGTGTACAGAACGCGTTCGAAAAGCTTTCCCACAATGTCCAGCAGACATAGTGGGCGGTAACTGCCTGCAGCATTATTTGGTCCCTTTCCCTTTTGCAACAGTACCAGCCTCATGTTCTTCCAGCGTGATGGGAAGACACCATCTATCAGACACTGTTGGAAGGTGGCGACTCAAGACTCCTTTTTTAATGCTCGCTTTAAACGTAGGGCATGTATAGCTGCCTGTCGGATGATTCCTGTCTACATCGCTGATGCAGATCAGGCATTTCGGCGGATTACCACAGCCCTTCGCTTTGTGCCCTCGTTCGCCGCAGCGCAGGCAGCAGTCCGAGCGATCAGGCTCCTTGCAGTTAATGGCCCTGTGGCCGTAACCCAGGCACTTGTAGCATCTTGTGGGGCGTGTGTCCTGGATGATGCGACAGCGAGACCAGCCAACAGTTACCGTACCCTTTTTCAAGACGCTAATTGCGTCATTAACGCTAAGCGTAACCGTCGCCACTTGGGTTCCATCTCGCATTTTGCGCATCCCACGCACATCTTCCGGTTTCAGCTGAATCCCATCGAATTGCGAGGCCATGCTGTCATAGAGCTCCATTGCTGTCGTCGCCTCATCCATGCCGCTGCAGGTTAGCGCCATTCTTTGCGCGCCCGTGCGTACCGCGGCCATTTCCCGAAGCGATTCTTCAACCGCACCTTTGTATTTGGGCACGCTTGCAGAGGCTTTTCCCTCCATTTCGAGCAACAACTCGCCTTGTTGAGTTCTCCTGATTTTTTTGACGTGACTGGCGAGTTCAGACAGGCTCGGGTCAGCTTTGAGCTTACGGAGCATGTCCGTGTACGATGCTTCTCCCGTCTTTTTTAATTATGATGGCCTCCGGCTTTTTGCGTAGTCGCTTTGGTGCCACCTTAGTCCACTCCACCTTTTTGCTTCCCTCCTTGGCTACGGACGCGAAGGTGGGCGGGACTGGTTCCTTGACCTTGGGCGTCTGCAGTGTCAGGCCTTTGCTAGCGGGAGGCTTCGTCGGGGCTGTCTTCGCTGGGGCGCTCCTTTTGCTGGCTGCCGGAGTGCACGCTGGTGGTAGTTGCGCTTCTGTCTGGGTTGCCGTGCTCTTTGGTGGGGCCACCTTAGCTACGGCCTCCTGCAACTGGGTTGCTCTAGCATTTAGAGCTGCCAACTCCGAGATCACACCCTTAGTTTCCCGGGTAACGTGGCGCTGCGTCTCAAAAGCTGAAAGCAGTACCGTTATTTTACGGCTCATAATGTCCAAAATGCCGCGCAAGTCCTCGTCTTTGTACGCCGACAGGTCTAGTGGCCTAGTCGGCGAAACAGGCGGGGTCTTTGCTGAGGCTTTTTGGGCCGGCACGCTGATGAGATCAGAGATCTTCTTCTTGGTCACTGAAGGGGCCAAGTTCACTCCTGCTGTAGCTCCAGTGATGCTGGGTATTGGCGTCATCGTCTGGGGGGACGGCTTGCTCTACACTCACAGCCACTGGGTCTAGGATTCCAATACCTCGCTCCGTATTTCCCACTGCTCTAATTGGGGACCTGGACAATCTGGCGCTTCGTTTAAATGGGTCCACGCCGTCGTCGGGGGCAATGCCCCCGCTGGGCCATCCATTAGTTGACAGTTGTCAACCGGTTAGCCTGTGCGAACGTGGAGCACCGAATTCGACAAGGGTCCCACGTAGGCCACGGATTTCTCCTAGGCGTTGCCTGTTGGAGGTTATACCGCCTCTTCACGGACACCAGAGCCTCTACTTAGGCACCGGGATGGTGAGAGGATGATGCTTGGTCTGTCCGCGACCTTTGTGCCGTTTCCCTTGCCAAATATCGGTCAACTCCACAAGAATTTATATAGAAATATAAATTTTGTTGATATTTCGTAAATTCCGCTACTGTCCACAAATTCAAATTGTATGTTTGAATTTCGCGCCCAACTGATCGAGCAGCCCTGGCAGCTCTGTTGATCTGGCAACGCCGCTTAGGTCCGATCGCTTACTACCGTAAGTTGGCAGCGCTGACAGCTGTTCTCAGCTGTTCTCAGCTGTTCTCAGCTGCACCGAATTGCAAATTAGAAGAATACCTCAAATTGGCAAACGCTCGCGGTTTTTCACTCTTTTACGCGCCGAAATGTAGCACATCAATAACGTGTGGCTTTGGGCAGTTAGAACGCCAAACTCGCCAAGCCGATTCCGTGTTAAGGATTAATTTTCGCGCAGCGCAACAATAAACACGTCCGATTTCCAATTTTTCCGGCGGGTGTGTGTATGGGTATGGGTGTCTGTGTGTGCTGTGGCAAAGCGAGCGGAAGTGTTGCAGCAACAGCAGCATAAGCAACAACAACAGCAGCAACAACAACGATTAATCATGCAGAGTCGAAGTCAAACAAGGCGAGAGAGAGATAGAGAGTGGGAAATACAAGCAAAGGGTATTTAAATAAAGGCTGTGCAAGTGTTGTGTGTGTGTGTGAGTGTGGGGTGTACACATACTATGTCTCACACAGAGATGCATCACAGAGGCACAGCACAAATCGCAGCCAAACAACGACGTCGACTGTGCGGAAAGCAGTTTGGAAGTTGCTGTTGCAGTTGCAGTTGCACTTGCAATTGTTGTCGCTGTGCCACGTTGCTGTTGGTGTTGTTGGTGTTGCTGGTGACTGTTGTTGCTGTTGTGGTTGTTATTGTTGTGATTGTTGTTGTTGTGTTTAGTGTGTGAGGTGTTGTTGTGTTGTGCTGCTGCTGCTGCCGCCAACGCGCTGCAATAGCAGCAACTGTTGTTGCTGTGCTGCTGATGTTGCTGTTCGTGTTGCTCGTGCTGCTCGCTGTCTAGCACCCTGGCATGCAACATTCTAATATATTCATCCTCACCAATCGGTCGCCACGAGCCGCGTCTATAGGGCTTAGGTATCTGGCCCGTCTCGGCGTGATTCGATAGATTCATCACCAGATCCTCCAGCATCTGCGATCGTGTCCGTTCCTGCATGCGAGCGAATTTCGGTGCCGAGTACGAGGCGCGTTCCCCGTTCACGATCTTCGTCAGCAGCCACTCGCTAAGGGATTAATGTTTGTCATCACATATAGTACTGTATGTATATCCGATTAATGCCCACTTACCGAAACATCGGCCCCTTCTCAAACACCGATTGCTCCCACAGGTAGGGCTTGTAGGCGCCGACCTCGTCGCGGGTTACCACGGACACCTCGTAGCGCGTCGGCTTGTGTTTAATGCGCGCCGAGACACGCACCTGAGGGAGAGATGAGGGGTGAAGGGCAATTAGGGAAGATGATTAAGTAGGAAATAGAGCTTTTAAATCATTCTCATTATGATCAAGCAAGCTTACAATGACTTTGTTTAATATGAAAAGCTTATCGAGTGACATCATAAAGTTTGAGCAAGTTCTATTTGTAGTTGTGCCTTAAAATGTTTTACTAAATGTTATTGAAAGCTATTGAAAGTCGTTGAAAGCTGTTGAAAGTCGTTAAAAGCTGTTGACAGCTGTTTAAAATTCTTGAAAACTATAGAAAGCTGTTGAAAACTATTCAAAGCGCACTTTACACAAACTTAAATAAAGATTGAAAGCATTTGAACTCGAACTTGCTGAGCTTTTCAAAGAGCTTTCACTTGGATTAAGTCATTAAAAGGTCAACCAAACATGCAGCAAAGAGCTCAAAGTTCCACCACTAACAAGAACTTGATGTCAGATCGAATTTGTTGAGCTTTTCAAACAACTTGCACTTGTATTAAGCAATTGAAAGCTTTGCAGCTTAAAGCTCCTTTACTCACCAGTATAAAAGTGTGCAGAAAATGACTCTTAATGCAGGCGGGACTGAAGCGAGTGTTGTCCGCCTCGAGAAACACGACACAGACGATGTCGTTGCCAATGTGACGCTTGCGCTGAAGCTTTTGCGGATCGTGCTTTTCATAGGGCAGCAGGGTGGACACGTGGAACATGATCTCAATGTTGCGCCAGTTCGTGTAGACGGAGAACAGACCTGAGGGAAGCAGAGAGAGGGAAAGAGAGAAAAGGGAATATTAATAGAAGGTTAATTAAATATAAATTAAATATTATAAAAAAGAATAAAGATTATTGAATAGATTAGTATATGTATTTGCCACCCACCAGTCAGATCGTGCACCGTATCAAGGCCACCTTTGTACTTATCGAAGCCGCGTAGTCGCACACGATCGCCGAGCAGGGTGAGGAACTCATCGAAGAGCGGTGAATTTTCATTATTGTCCAGAATTTGCTCTTCCGTGTATTGCTCCTCCTTGACGAAAATGACGCCGACTTTCAATTCGGATTTAATAAAAACCTGAACGTAAGACGGGAAAGGTATAATACGATTATATACGATTGGCCCATATACTTGTATTGTATATGTGGCAAATTTCAATTCCCAATCTTACTTGATCTAACTTTAGTAATTCCTCCGGCGTATCGGGTAATTGTCCTAATGTAAGTGGTGGATTTAAATTAACTTCTTTACCTAATGATCTAACTACCTCCTCGCGATTATATCTGTAAGCAAACGACATTACATATCGTTACCGCACTAAGGGTATATGCATAATGGAGGATGCTTACCTATCGGCAAACACACAGGAGGCCGGAATCAGTCCATGAACCGTATAGGAACCAGCTCGCACCAGTATGCGAAACTGATCGCGTCCATTGAGCGTCTCCTGTTTGATCGATAGTATAACTGGACCCAAATCCTCATCGCTAGTAAAATAATTCCAGTGTTCGGTGCCATAGAAATACTTCTCATAGGTCTCTTGCTCCACAGAGATCAGCTCGAATGCGCCCTGTTGATCCCATTGCTCCTCGATGGTTGTTTTCTTACGTGGACTCGGAGTTGCCTCCGAATCCTCATCGTCCTCATAGAGATCACTACATTCGCGCTCCAAATACGCATCGCTAGCACTGCCAGCACGTATATCTTCGTGCTCCGAATCACTCTCATCCCAGATGGTATGCGGTGTGGGCAGAGTTATCTTCTGGCGTGAACACTCGATCCAGTAGCCCGGTGTGGGCATCAAATTGTGTGGATATTCCTCACAGAATTCATCTGCAATGGGAAGAGGGAGATATAGGTTTGTTAGCTTTGGGGGTTAATGAGAAATATTGAAGGTAGGACTAGAAATGAAGGTGAACTTCGGCATGCCGATTCCCCTCCTTATTTTCTCAAATCGTTCTAGTTATATATAAATGAGAATAATTTAACAATAATACTTCGTTTACTGTCTTACATTATTTGGTAATGATAGGTTAATTTTTTCCTAGAATCGCATCGAGTCCTCATCGAATTTGTACATAGAAATTTCTTACTTTTTGCCTTAGGCGGCCTTAACTGGGATGCAAATTTGAGACTGCCTTCCTATAATAGTAGACTTCTGTTACTAAATCTGCCTTCCCTAACTAACCGCAGAACCATGCTAGGGATCTTATTTATTAACAACCTTATGCAAAGGGACATTGACAGAGATGCCTTGGTGAGGCAGCTACACTTCTATGTTCCTTGCAGAAGAACACGCTATTTCCTTCCACTAACACTTCCTTCCTTAACAATCATCTTTGGTACTACAGTTATGATACTTGGAAAAGAACAGAAAGCGAACAGCTTGTTTCCCTACTTAGGCACCTGCAGACCTTGTTTGAATGTACCTTGAGAGCATGTTAGCAGATTGTGTACCTAACCATTAAGGATTCCCACTGCATTTTAGTGTTTAAATCTTAAAACTTTTATAATACAATATTAAGCTGAAAACTTTCAAGGAAATCGCAACCAGGTTTACCTTCAACTTCACTTAAGCTGCCGCTGCCTTCTTCAATCTTGAGAGCTTGTTAGCGAAATATTTAGTGAATTTTGACGCACGTCAATTGACTACAAAGCCCCTTAGCGGAGGCAGCAAGCCGTTTTGACAGCCTTCAAACTGGTTTCTTGCATCATGTTCAAGGAGTATTATGTTCAAGAACTCATTAGTTTGCAATACCGATGTGGAGCGGGCACATGTGCACTACCTTGGAGTGCGTCTTGTCCTAATTGGACTTTGTTCTCGATTTACACACACTGCAAGTCGACAAAGGCTGTGCGGTTTCTGTCTTGGTTACATTTCTCTCCTCCTCCTGCTACACTGTTTTCCCTTTGCTTTTGCATTGTCTATTAATTTTCATTCAATTAGGAAACATTCTCTGTCTCTTAATCATGTTGCAAATCCTTCGAATTGTTCAAACCTAAGTGTGTTGTTCAATTCTCTGCTGAGTTGATTATGTATAAAGCTAAGATTTTACTTGATTGAAAGTGAGTAGGAGACAAAGAGAGGGAGGGTGGGACAGAGGTGGGGAACACAATTGGAATGCGCAACTCGAATCAGAGCTGAAAATTCGTTTTGTTGCATTTTGCAACCGCAACTGAAAATGCTTTGGCTTTTCGATTAGTTGGACTAATAAACAAGCAACAGCTTGATTGAGTGGGTGATTGAAGAGTGAGAGAGATAGGTGAGTGAGCATGGGGTATGCTAGACAGAGAGTTACGCTGTTTATTTTGTTTAGTTCGTTTTCTTCCATTTCTTGTCTACTTCTACTGCCCTGAACCACCCTCTTCTCCACCTGCTTACCTCTTACAGAGTATCCAATTTGTTGAGTAGTTCGACAACTTGACTCAATGCATTGTCGGCTCTGTCAAAGTCTGTTGCACTTGCCACAAACTGTTGCACCGCAAAAGTTACCCCCAATTTGCTTTTCGAACTGTTGAAATTTTGGAAAAGTTCCTTCATCCCCACCCCCCTTCCCGCACTCCCCTTAACCACACACAGTGATTGAGTTGCAGACCAAGTTTTGTGCGTGCCAAATTTTGTAGGGAGAGAGAGAGAGAGGGAGGAGAGGAGAGGAGGTGGTAGGGGAGAAGGAAAGCCATCAACGGGCCGTGTAAACAAAATAATTTAGTGCAATTCAATTAAAATGCAAATACCGCAAAAACGATGTAGAAAAGGGAAACTGCTGCGTCAGCAGACAACAACACACACACAGCAGCAGCAGCAGCACCTACGCACACACACAGACACACACAGACACACACAGAGAGACACACATACAACTGCAGAGCTGTGGCACAGCTGTGCCGCACTTTGCCATAAAAGTAGCAAAGTTTTCTTGCCACTGATTGAGCTGGAAATTTGATGTGGCATGCGGCATGCGTCGGCACACAGCGCGTAAGTCAATAATGGCCCCAACTGGAGGCGCCTCACGACTTTGATAGACGTCCGACTAGGTGCGCAGCCTGGCTAACCCCCTCCCCCCCCAGCTTCACCTATATCCCCCTTCTCGTGCCAAGCAAGTTCTTTGACTTAAATGTGGCACGACATGTGAGCAAGTTGGGCTCGTAAAATGTGCGGCATGTGGCAGCGAGCGGCAACAGCCAGCGACAGTAGCGGCAGCAACTATGATCTAATTAAGGGGCGCCGCGCATTTACCGCAACATGTAGCATGTAGCATGTAGCAAGACATACCATATGACGTCTGTGTTGCATACTTTTCGGGTGCGAACGCCAGCGCGCACAGCTGCTGATGCTGCCCCAAGTGCCGCATAGACAATTATGCCCACACACACACACCCGCACACACACCCGAACAGAGTCATAAAACTACAACAACACGACCCCACGCCGTCTTCGACCTGAAGCTGAACCCATCGCTGGCATCTTTATCTGCGCTCACTCAGCACCCGCTCTCCCTTTCACCCTCCCTTTCTCTCTTTAATTCAAATTTGAATAACTCGCGGCGCCTCTTGTCGTTGTTGTTCTGCGGTCGCCTTTGCGTTTCTTTCCTGCGTTTCACTTGATACTCTCGTTCTCAGTCGAGGCAAAGTGAAATCTCACATGAAGGCAGCAAGGCAGCGAGGCGAGCAGCCTCAGCTTTTAGTCGCCAGTTGAAATGGGATCTTTGAAAAGAGTTTTACTAGCTCGTTATGAGTGCGTGTGTCTGTCTGTGTGTGGCATATGCTGTGGGGCACACACTCGTATACAACGTGTGTGTGTGTGTGTGTGAGTCTGGTCATGTTGCCAGCACAGCTTATATCATAATGGTTTGTGGCTGTAATTGAAGCTGTTCTTCAGGAAGTAGATTTATGTAGCTGAAAAGAAGCGGTGCGCGTCATACGTATGGCAGATTGCCATTAATCATATGATAACTATTAGTGGTTTATATGTCATGTGCATACTTTATGCTCTGTTCTCTTGCATATCTTCCATATTTTTGCTGACATTTATCAGATCTCTTAACATACATATGTATGTCTGTATGATCAACAGTCATACGTTACTAATTGTATTACAAATATCATATATTGGGTTCTTCATACATATGTGTCATACAAGCATAGATATGTATGTCCTCGAATATATGTACATACTTATATATGTCTCCTTTTATATGACAATATGTCATATGTTTATAAAATCATATGATATTCATCAACTGACAAAAATGTACCATACTTATCTAATGTTTAAATGAATGTCTCGTATTATATGTCAATATATTATATGTTTGATTCATCATATAGATATGGTAAGCATAATCAGGTTCATTGCATTTATCATATGACAAATATGTGTCATACATGCGTATGACAACTATATAGTACGCTCACACTGCTACATTTGTGAAGTTACCATAGATATATGTCAAAGATAATTAATATATCAGCTCTAAAGGCATTTCCATATAATATATCATCTTGTATGACAATCTGTATGGCATCTACATCTGGCACTCTAGTTAGTAAACATAATTTCTAGAGTATTCTGCCGTCTGTTTTCTCCACTTCTAACTATGCGTTTTCTTTTCTGTTTGCATAATCGACTTTGGTCAGATTTGTGTTATTTCTTTTTTCACACAAAGCGTAAGACAAAGCAAAGAGGAGGAGCAGAGGAGCAGAGCAGCAGAGCGGGGCAAGAGAGCAAGAGAAGCCGAGAAGGGCGTTTGCCCCCTGGATGAGACATACATTTTATTTTTAAGACCAGTTAAGCCAGAGGCAAAGGCGACAGCTTCGTGACCATTTTAGTAAAATTGGATTTACGTATCACTCTACACCAGCTCTCCTCTCGCTCTCACTCTCACTCTCTTTCTCTGTCCCTCTACAGTTGCAACTGCAGCTGTTTAGAGACTGAGTCTCCATCTACTTTTTTGACTGTCCACCCCACATGATGCTGGGTATCTGTGCGTCTGTCCGCTGCTCTGTGGGCATTAATAATATACAAATCTCTGGAATGGCATTTCGCTTGCCATTTGTCTGCCTGTCTATCAGAGTTGACAAAGCGAGAGAGAGGGAGAGGAGGACGCTTCTCTTGCCACTACTGTCCTCCATTAAACCAATTGGCCATTATGCCATGCTCGGTTGCCCAGCTCGGGGCCCGGCTCGGCCCGGCCAAGGGTCGTCTATCAATCATATGTCACAGCGAAAAGAAGCAGGCAAAAAAAAAGTGAAAGTGAATGTGTGCTGGGCACGTGTTTGGCGGCGCCTTCAACTGCCAGTCGATTACGCCGATTACAACCATCGTCGTCGTCGTCGTCGTCGTCGTCGTGTGTGTTATCGATTCCACTCCACAATTTGCATAGCAGCCGTCAAATTCTTATTGCAAACGCAAACCACAAATTGAATCTCGAAAGTGCGAGCCGCTGCGCTGCGTTGCGTAGCTGTTACACTCTCTCTCCCCCCCTCCCCCCTATTCATCCCGTTGTACCTCTCTGTCTCCCTTTTCCCTCCTCCCAGTCTCGCTCTCTGTGTGTGCGCGTAAGTACATAATGCTAAATAAACTTTTATGCACAGTTTGGGGATTACATTTGGCAGCTGACGAATAAGCACGAATACCCTGCCAAAAGTGGGTATATTAGCGATGTGGTGTGGCATGACCACGTGAAAGTTCAACACATATACACATATATTCATACATATACTGTACAAAAAGTATTTCTTATATTTATTTAGAGGAAAAGTAAAATGTTTGTAGAATATCAACTGAGTCGCTCTCTGTTTCCACTCTCTTTGCTTCTCTCTTTTCCTTCCCTATCTACCTCTTACTGCTTTTGCATTTTCTTGCAAGTTTTGCTAGGGTATTTTCTAGTCGAACCCTGCTTTATATGTGTCGAACTCCAGTGAAACGCAGAATATTTTTGCTGAATTATGCGAGCAGCAAGCACATTGGCATCTGCGTCGCGACGGGGAGTGCCTCTTCTCCTCCCCTCCCACACTCTCTCTTTCTCTTGCTCACGTATTACGTATACGCCGTGTGTGTGTGGCGCTGTGGTAAGCAACGAATCAATCACGCACACACAGACAAACACACATACACACACACACACGCACAATAGATAATTTTCAGTGGCTTTGGCATATTTGTGGGTCGGTTAAGCCAATAAGAAATGTAATTAAGGTGCGTTCAATGCGGCGTATGGGTAATGCAGCATGCAATAAAAGTGCATGAAATATTAATGAATGCATTGCACATTCCTCTCGCAAGTTATCCTTGTACCCATTCAGCCTGGGCTTATACATAGAAGAGCACAAGAGAACAGAAGAAGCAGAAGCAGGAGGAGGAGCAGGAGAGGGGTAAAGGATTTCCGCTTAAATAACGTGTACTCGAGTGGCGAGTGGCAAGTGGCTGTGGCAGCGGTAAAGGGGCAGGCACAGGAACATGGTCTGTGGCAGTGGCAGTGGCAGTGGCAGTGGCAATGATATCTCTGTTGTTGCCACGCGTTTGTTATCGGTTTGATAGTCGCGTCGCATCGCGTCGCCAGCACAAAGCAAATGACAACAACACGCGTGACCACCAACAACAATTACAACAACAACAACAACAACAAGAGGAACAGCAAGGGGCACAGTTTCAGTAAGCGTTGCTTCGCTTTGCTGCTGCTGTTGCCACTTTGCCCGGCCACGCCGCCAATAGAGGCCACAGATACCGCAGAGTGTTGCACGTTGCATGTTGGCGCAGCGCCAAGAGGCGGCAACTGATTGTGCAATGCGCTGGGCTGTTTGTGATGCAAACCAAAAGCCATGCTAAGCTCAAAGGCCAGAAGATTAAATAAAGGACGGAAGGGAGAGAAGGGGAAAAGAGAGACAGAAAGGGGTACGATGAGAAGCGGTTGTAAAACATTAAGCTTACGGCATTGTTTAAGAGAGAGGCGAAAAGCAAGTCAAACAGAGAACTTGAGAGAGAGAAAAGTAGAGATAGTGAGAGTGAGAGAGAGAGTAAGCGAGAGATGTCTAGAGAATGACAGATCAAGAGTGGAGTGGCGTAGAAAAGTATGCTACGTTTTCTATTCTCTTTTGGTGTCATTCTTCAACTTTTCCTAGGGAGGGAGGGAGAAGAGACAAAAAGAAAGAGAGAGAGAGAGAGAGAGAGAAAGGAAGAAAAAGAAAGATGGAACAACAGATCAGGTTCAGCGAAGGAGAAAACGAAGTTCCGGACAGAAAAGTATGTAATGTTTTCAATTCTCCCTTTGTGTCATTCTTTAACTTATCGCAGAATTTTTACAAGAAAAAACGGAGCCAAGGAAAGTGAGAGAGAGTAACAGTAACAAATAAAGAAAAGCCAGGGAAAATATTAGAAAAAGCGAATATAAAACAAGAAAATCTTAAAGACAATCTCAAAATATTCATATTCTGCTTTCACTGACATTCTTAAACGTTGCGCTCGGATTTGCATATGAGAAAGAGACGTTAAAAGGGAAAGAACAGGGAATAGAACAGAGACTAGAAACTGCATTAAGTAATAGCTGAAACAAAATGCTGCAAAGTTTTACTATCCATCCTCGCTTTGATTTATAATCTGGAACGTTTTACTGGCTACTCTCAACTGCTGTGCAATCTGAACTTGTACTCGATTTCTTCATGAATATTACAAGTGTGCTCAACCTCAACGTGTCTCAGTTTCTTGTCTAGTGTTCTCTTTCAACTAATTTCACTTAATTCCTTTCATTTCACTGCGCATCAATTCTCAAATTTAGTTTCAAATTTCCTCTCAAGATATTCACAGAGACATTACGTTGGCAACGCACCCCCCGAATACCTTCTGCCACCTGCTTTGGAGTGTTCCATTGCCAAAGCGTTCCTGCCTTCGCCACTTGAGCGTGTGCTAATTTTGTGAAGTTTTCTCATTTCCGTTTCCATTTCTACATTTCTCTTTCTTTCGTTTTGTTCGCGTGAATTTGAAACCTCAAGTTGATGTGTTTTCTCATTTGTTGCTTTGATTTGCCGAACGCGGAATAATTACTTGGCTCGGTTTTGATTTCAGCTACCCTTCCTCCTCTCCCCACCTTCCCCTCCCTATCATTCTGCGAGGCCATCAATTTCGTTCATTGCATGAAAATGAAGTGGCGCAATCCTCGTCATTGTCAGCAGCCCAAGGGGGTTGGGGGAGGTGGGAGTAGGGGAGTGGGGCAGCAAGTCAAGGGGCACATTTTGACTTTTTTATCTTTCTATTTGAATTTGTTGCGCATCGTTTCGCATTTCCTTTTTTTTTTTCGTCTTCTCTCCTCTTGTTTGTTATTTGCCTTGCAAGAGGGGAGTATGGGGGCGGGGTTAGGTTGACAGGGGGCGTGATTTTTAACGCGATTCTGGTTGTTGTTGTTTTCTTTTTTATCCTCTTGCTCCTCCACCAAACATTTTTTCCTGTGCTTGCATTTTTGTATTAAGCTGAAGCCGCATTTCCCTGGCATTTTCCCGCCGCTTTCCCCGGGCACAGTTTCGCTTTCTGTTTTTTTTTTTTTTTTTTAGCTTTTCCGCGTCCATCTGCCCATTTTGGCCATTTGCTTTATTTGTTCTCCTCCAAATGGAGGACAGCACTTGAGGCAGCGGCATCGTCATTAATGATGTCAATGCTGACAATAAGGTCAGCAAATAAACATTATCCAACATTAGGCAGGCTATAGAGAGCAACGTCGGTCAAGTGGACGCCACTGAGAGTGCCCACCACGCCCCCTTGCTAGCTTCCACACTGTGCCCTCTGCCCTAAGATTCTATCTCTTTTGCGCTTCAACTTTGTCACTTTATCTTTCTGGCATTTTATTTGCATTTGATGGTCGATTGCTAATTGCCCCCAACGAGGCAGGGGGTGTAGAGCGGGAGTTAAGGGGGGGGGGGGTCGATAGGTTTCCATAGGGTTGCCTTTTAAGTGATGACGATTTTACAGCGCATTGCTAAGGTTTCCGGCCACCCCATCGTGGCACATGTTGACAGCTTCGCACGGAATTTTTACAATCCCCTCAACCTCTCAACCTCGCAACCTCGCAACCCGCCCCATCCCCAACCAATTCCCCCCCTTAGCTTGTTATCGAAGTTGTGTACACACGCGAGAGAGCACAAAGCGAGGCGAGTCAAGTGCGAACAACAATGGACGATGGAGCACAACAATCCAATTGAATCGCATCCGCAGCGCAGCGTGGCTGAGAGGAATCAGAAATGCCACCGAAAACCCATCACAATCATCATCATCAGCGCCATTCAATAACACCAGGGGGTATTCCAAGCAGCGAGTACAGTTATACAATTAGTTCAAAAAGGAATTCCTCATATGCATTGTGTGAAATAAGCAACTAACGGGTCATTCAGTGCTGATATTGTTGACACAAAGATGAATTGGAGCAGCTGGAAATGAAATTATTGCGGATGGTTAACGTTGAGAATGCTTCGCATGGAGATGTCCGAGAGGAAATATAGTGTTAGGTATGGCTAAAACAATCGGAGTTAAATAGATTGTTTGCTTTATGAGGAATTAGAACAGTTAGAATCCCTATTCAATATTCTTTCTTATCAATAATAATAATAAAAAATAAAAAATAAAAAAAAATGTTGTTAGGTTTTATACTTTTTTAATGCTTAATACTGATACATCCCTTCAGACTAAGTGATTTGTTAAACAATTTCTATACAACCATTTTTGTGGCCTCTTCTCATGCAGAATGTGACAAATATTGATTTTTTTTTTTTTTTTTTTTTTTTTTTGTATTGCCTTTAGGCATAGTGTATTTGGAAGAACTGTTATTTTAAGTGTAACACAAGTGGTTTCTAAGGTTTTCTTAACGAAACCGCAATGAAGCCTTTTAAAAATGTTATCGATAAAAAACTGAATTTCAATTTGTACAATAAGGAAATGGAAGTGAATTTCCCCTAATTTCTACATTCAAAATCAAAGTACAAATGCAGAATATAGCGGGAAAGACAAATACCAGAACCCGCTTTCATTTATGCATTGTTATCGTTATCGATGCCGTTTTCACTTGAGTGGAATCGAAATGAAAACGAAAAGGAGCAGCAAAGCGATGGTAAAGTTGTGATAACCCGACGCCGACTCCAGGGTAAAGACGAACACAAGAGCGGAAAATGCAAAAGAAAATTAAAGAAAAGAAAGGAGAAGAAAAGCGCGTTTTTATTTTGTTCGTTGTGGTGCTTTTTCAATTTCCCACAGCCACGTGACCGAGTTTTTCACATGTGATTGTGCCGGAGTGTGGTGTGAGTGAATGACTGAGTGTGTGGGTGTGTGTGTGGTTGTGCAAGGGAGAGAGAGAGAGAGAGAGAGAGAGGGAGAGGGAGTGTGTTGTGCAAGACAGTTAGATGATCACATTAGCAGCACTTCCCGTCGTCGTCCTTGCACTTCACTTTATTTCTTTTTTTTTTGCACTTCACTTTTCACTTCACGCCTTCTTCTTCTTCGTCTCCATCTTGTTCTTCTTCTTCACTTGCCACCTGTCACTTTGCACTTTGCCGTTATCTGGCGCATTCCGTTGCTGCTTGAGGCGACGCTCTCACTGTAAGAAGTAACACCAAGCGCATCGAGTAGCCAAGCTTTTGAGTTACGATTTACAGCGACAGCGACGTCAATACGTGGCGTATGCGTAATATGCTAACAAGAGACACTCACTATGCACTTTACTGTGTATGTGTGTGTGTGTAGGTGTGTGTGTGTCTGTGTTGGTGTTGGTGTGGCCCTTGTCAATTGCAGTTGGCGTGATAACAACTTAAAAGAAAAAATTAGTCTCACTTTTTTTCTTTTTACTTTTATTTGATTGGAATCTACAAAAAGAAAAGGCAAAAGGTCGGGACAGAACAACACGAGGGGGAGGGGTGTGTGCTCGGAACATGAATATCCAAGCTCATCTACGCGTAAGCACGAAATTTCTTTATTATTAATTTAAAAACCTGCGATAGCGCCGAGATTAAAGCGCCAAAATCAAATAAGAAGGCTGAGCCGCAAGAAAACGAAATGAAACAAATAAAAAAAAAAAAAAAAAAAAAAAAAAAGAAAAAAAAAGCGAAAACAAAATATAATATAAAATTAAAAATGTGAAAAAAAAAAAAAAAACGTAAGCAAAGGAAAAACGAGAAAAATATTTGAAGCGGATTTAAAACTTGCCACGCTGAGGGAGACTGCTGCGTGGCAAGGGAGGCAAGTGGGTAACGAGGGACCGCCAACAAGGGGTTACCTGCCAGATGACGAGCCTGGCGATAAGCATGAGTTAAGAAGGGGGAGGGGGGTGGGCAGGGACTGGACAGCGGGTCTGCTCGGCCAGGTCCGTCATGCATTTGCATAAATGTCAACTAATTTTGTAGCGTCGCTGTTTGCGTTTAATCAAAATGATGATAAAGCTGACGACAAGCACAGCACACACACACACACACACACTAGGACAGCACCTGAGTTGCCCCGCCCACACGCTCACACGCCTTAAATTTAAGGTAAAAGCTTCCTCAAACTGAACATTTCGACTTTGTTTTGTGCAAATTGATTTCCAAAATAGTTTTCCAGGGGGAACAAGGCAGCAGGAGCGCAGGGAAGGCACAAAGAGAGAAAGAGAGAGAGAGAGAGAGAGAGAGAGAGAGGGCGAAAGAGCGAGAGAGAGAGAGAGTGAAAACAAAGCGAGAAATTCAAGAACTCATCGACATTCAAGCGCACTCGAGACTTTTTGGAAAACCTCTCTCCCCCTCTTGCTGTCTATTAGATTTGCAGCAAGTTCAACTCGAGTTGCCGCTTACACTTCTCCCCCCACCCCCTTCCTCTGACTGCTGCCAGAGTTTCCTAAGTACTTATTAAAAAACAACAAAAACTTGAAAGAGAAATATTTATAAATTTGCCCAAAGAGCGAACGCAACGGGCAACAAAAACAAGCCGAGTAACAAATACCCTAATAAAACATGCAGAAAAGGGTGAACCATTTGTGCGATTAGGGTTGTATAGGGTTGCTCGGATTGCCACAGTTAATTTGGAATAATTGTGATGAGGAAATATACAAAAGGGATTTCAGTAAGCAAAGCGTAAAGCGCTCGATTGTAACAGGGTTACCACCACGCATGCTGTAAAATAGGGTTGCCACATTTTGAAAGTTTTAAATGAATTTATCATGTCTTGTAAGATCATTTAAAAATAACTACTCTATTGGCAATGTTCTTTAACAACGTGCAGACTTATTGTGCCAGGGTTGCCACAACTCATAGAAGAAAATATTAGGCTAGCATATAATAAAGAATTTGATCTCAATTCTGTTCAGTAATGTATATACTCTTAAAACAATCACGCCAGGGTTGTCAAACCTGCTGCAACATGGGAACTTTGTGCCACGGTTGCCACAGCTCATAGCAAAATAAGAGTAAAGCTGGATTAACTTTAGAAATTGATTTGAAATCTTGAGATTTATATAAATACCCATGTCAGGGTTGTCAAGCCTTCTTTCTCCTGCGAACTATGTGCCAGGGTTGCCACAACTTATATAAAAAAAACTGTTAAGTTGGCATTCACTAAAGTAATCGCGTTGAGTTTGACGCGTCGCAATAATGTTGCCGCAATAAAGTTGCCAGGGTTGCCAAAACACATCACATAGCTGCCAACGTTTGAGGTTAGTGTATCTGCAAAATGGCAACATACAATGGCGGACGGCAGAGGCAACTGCGACGGCGACGGCGTTAACAGAAAATTGGAAATTCATGTTGACAAGTGACGCCGGCGCTGGCGTCGCTGCCGACGCTGTTGGCGTTATGTACGTGACGGCAATTTCAATTTTCGAATTATGCTGCTGATGGCGCAGCACCAGCACCACCAACAACAACAGGAGCAGAGGCAACTTTGGAAAACAACAACAACAACGTGAGGAGGAAGTGCAAAAACAGAGCAGATTATTGAAATATTTCTTTCGGTTCTGCAGCTGCAGCTTCAGTGGCAGCGCTGCCAGCGTCGACGTTTGCGTAATCAACAATTAAAGTTTATTGCCTTCAAAGTGTTGCTGCGCCAGCGGATTATTCATTATTCATGCGACTCATTGCGACTCATTCGACTGATTCATTCATTCATGTCACACGCAAGCGACGCGACAATGCAATGAAAATGTCATTGGATGTTGCAAGGAGAACAGCAACAGCAGCAGCAGCAGCTGCCACGCCCCCAACTGCAGTTGTAGCAGCAGCACCAGATGGAACAAGTTGATGATGGGGCAGGGAGGGGGAGGTGCAGGGGGTGGGGGTGTTCACTGTGGCCTAATCAACTTGCAAATTGGCCAATAAACCCGGCACCGCAAAGTGCTGAGGGGACACGTCCTTAAAAAGCCATTCGCCTCGGCCATTTTGCGGTACGTTCACTTGGCAACCTTCCTCCTTCCCCCCATCCATACCCACTCTCTCACTCCTTGCTAGTGTCCGAAATGCAAATGGCGGCACACACAACTGCAACAAGCAAGTGAACTGGTTAGGGGGACGGATTTTTGATTGGATGTGCGAAGGGTCACACAGTTTCCAAAGTGCTTTCAAACGACGAGATAGATGGAGAGGGGGGAAGGATGAGGGGGAATATTTTAGATACATATGAAATTTCAGTTTTATAGCTGCAAGCTAATGGAACACGCGATTTATGCGAAATTTGCACAGTTTATCGTAGCTTAGATTGCTGAGCTTGCGGAAAAGCAGTTTGTAGATCTACGATCTCAAATATTAGATCTTATGTGGATGAATATATTATATCTTTATATTTTTCTTGATATATATAGTAATGTAAATAGATTATATATGTATATCGTACTTAAGACATAGGTTAGTCAAGGTATGGGCTACTCTAGGTTAGGTTACTTCTGGGTATAGGTTCCTTACAGGCATAGGTTACTTCTGAGCATATGTTAGTTTTAGGCATAGGTTACTTATGGGACTAGGTTACTAAAGGCATAGGTTTCTTATAGACTTAGGTTCTTTAAAGGCCTAGGTTCTTTCTAGGCATAGGTTCCTCATAGGCATAGTTTCCTTATTAGCATAGGTTGGATATGGTCATAGGTTACTTATAGGCATAGGTTACTCATGGGCTTAGGTGACTCACTTAGGCAAAGATTTTTTATAGGCATAGGTTACTGAAGGCAAAGGTTACTCATAAGCATAGATCCCTATAGGCATAGGTTGCCCATCGTCATAACTTACATAAAGGCATAGGTTAATTAAAGGCGTAGGTTACCTTTAAGCATAGGTTTTTTTTGGACAAAGGTCGTTTATGTCGTAAGTTACTTAGGTTCTTCACAGACAAATGTTACTCAAGGTATAGGTAAAACGCATAGGTTCCTTAGAGGCATAGGTTCCTTAGAGGCATAGGTTACTTATAATGCAAAGGTTACTTACAAGACATAGGTTGCTCAAGCACTTTCGGGTAAACTTAGCCTGGCTATATAATCAAACTTGGCAACATTTACAGCACTAAATATATCATTAGCACACACAGCAGGTTTCAGCCACTTAGCTCACAGATCAAAGAACTTATGGAGTGGGTAACTCTCTCGCTCTTTCTCTCTTCCCCCCTCCCTGCGCTTCTCTTCTTACTTCTTTAGATAAAGCGTTCTTTTCATATTCAATGTGATAGCTCGTAATTCTCAACTTGTCAGCGACTGTGTGAAACTTTTGTGCAGAAAGGGTTTAGTCATGAGTGAAAGAGAGACAGAGAGAGAGGGAGAGAGACAGTGAGAGGGGGGTAATAATCACTTTGCAACAAAATGGCAACTTGTTCGGGCGCGTACCTGCAGCTTGTGACGACAACGGAGACGCGACTTGAGATTTTGTCAATTTGCTCTCAAATCGCATAAGCCTTGCAAGGGGTAAGTGAGAAGGGGAGGGAGGTGGAGACGAAGGACTCAAAAACTTTGAGCTGCCAGCTGTTGCGGATGTTCTTGCGGCTTTTGCTTTGTGCTGCCTCTCTACCTCACTCTCTATATCTCTGTCTGTCTCTCTCACTGTCTCGGCTGCCTTCCTCTCGTAATGAAGTGCTAAATTATGCTAAATGTGTGGTAAAATGTGATTTGAGGCAGGGTGGAATAAAGAGGAGACCTGAAGGGGGCTGGGAGGGGGCAAGGCTAAGAGCTAGTCAAGTCGAGTCGATGAAATTGCAGTTGGAATTGGAACTGCGAAAGTCGCCGCCTTTATAAGGACTTAACACTCGCCAGTTCTATGAAAACAAATTACTTTCCAGGCAAATTGACTTTGATGTACCACAGGGACTGCCCAGGGGCAAAGGGGGATGGGGAGAGGGAGAGAGGGAGGTTGCGGGTGAGGTAGCAGCAAATTTTGCGTGCGTCATTGCTTCAATTACAGTAGCAACAGCAGCAGCAAGAACAGCAACAGCAGCAGCAACAATGAGCAACAGATTTATGATTCCTCTCTCTCTCTCTCTCTCTCTCTCTTTCTCTAGCCAAAAACCCATGGGCATGGCTGCCCCCCGTTCTCACAGGAGTAGGGGAGTTTGCGCTGGTTCACTCATTGTTCGCAGCTGAGCTGAAGCGAGCTGGATCGGATGATATGCGAAATTGTGTGTGCCCAGAGCGCCTAAATGTATGCAAAGTGAACTAGGACGACGCTGCCTGCAAGCCGGAAATTGGTTGCTTCCGTCGTCGCGTCCTCGTCGACGTTCCCAAAACTCTTAGCCGCCCCTCGTCAACTCTTGTAGCTCTCTCCTCTCTCCCACCCCCCTTTCCCTATTCCCCTTCCACTTGCTTCCTACACAAATCGCGTTCACTCGTATGGGAAACCAAAGCCTGCGTGCACAGCGAGAAAACTCTTTGAACTTTACAACTTATTCAGTGATAGAGAAAGAGGAAGTGGGAGAGTGATAGTGAGAGCGAGGTATGTAAGTAGACAGAGAGGGCAAAAAACCGCTTTAACTTTTGCCAAAGTTCGAGTTCGCAGAAGCCGAGCAAGTGTTAACTACAATAGCAGCAGTTTTCAATACTTTTTTCAAACTCTTGACAACTTTTTGTGCTCGGTGCAGCCATTGAAAGTGGCTTGTGCAGTGCAGCACAGTTTGACCTTATTGTTATCGCTCTCCCTGTCTTTCTTTTTTTCTCTTTCTCTTTTTTTCTCTCTTTCTTCTTCCTCTATTTCCCTTTCTTAATGCAATTTGTATTGTTATTATTCATGAATTTAATTTAATGTAAAATATTGAGAGTCTTTGAATAAATTTGATCAGGCAAATGCCTTCAGTACAATTTATAGTGACGCTGTCTTTTCGTGTTATACAGCACTCTTCGATTGATGGGAATATCTACAAAATTATCGTTAAATAAATGCACTATATACACTAGTCTATCGACTAAGACGCAATTTAAATTGCAAAGCAAAAAAAAAAAACAATTTAAGAGCCTCAAATTTTTTGCCGTGTAGGCTAGGTATACATAGAGCTAAGCAGGTTTGGGGGAGAGTTCTCTCTCTCTCTCTCTCTCTCACTCACTCTCTCATGCGCTCTCTCTCTTTCGCTCTGCTTAGTTATTTGTGCTTTTGGGCTAAGTGAATGAAAGCGAAACTTTAATTGAAACGAACGTTTGGCGCGCGTTTTTGGGTTAAGTGATTGATTATGTCTTGTTTGCTGGCTGGCACACACACACAGACGCACACACACACGCACACACATAGGCACATACAAGTAGACACATGTAAACACTCTACTAAGACAAGCCTACACACACACACACACACACACACACACACACAACTCACAACTCACAACTCACATTGAACATAAATTCGATTCGTTTGCCGTTGTTACTGTTGCGTTGCTGGGCGTGGCACTTAACACACACACACATAGTTGCACACTCAGGCATATGAAAAATTGACTAACTGACAAGGGCGCAGGAAGAGGCAGCAGCAGCAACAACAGCGACGACGGCGGCGCCACCAACTTTGACAATGGGCTGCGGCGCGCCACAATTCATGCGTTGGCTCAAATTTTTCGTGCCACAATAGAAAACGCGCCCCTTACAAACCTTCAGCCTGCCACAAAGCCTGCCTACCCTTCTCCCTTCCCTGCTGCCAACAAATCGAATCAATAATTTAATGCAGGTGACGCCTCTTCCCCCCTCTGTGCCCCCTCTTCGCTTGCTGCGCCCTGTCCGTGTGTCGAGGTGTCCGTGTCCGTGTCCGTTTCTTTTGTCATTGTGGCCATTTGCCGCATTAACACCGCGTTGCCGTCCATAATAATGTTCTCGTGCCATGTGTTTTCGGGTCTTGTTAGGCAGCTTGTTAGGCAACCTCACAAAGAACTTTCCCACATCGTGACTGGCCTCCCCCTTCGTGACACACACTGGGCACGTGAACTAAAAGTAGACTGGACAATTCAGTTTAAAATTGACTTCATAAAATTTTCACGCTCTGCGCAGGCTTTTCCTTTCGCATTTCCCCATTTCCCATTTGCCCGTTTTTCTTGTTTTGCAATATTTATACCAAAAGTTTTAAGCCCTGCGATGTGAGTGTAATATATTGTATCTTTGGACTTTCAGGACGGGATTTTCATCTCACATTGCGTAGAGAGTGAATTTCGCTATTAAAGAATAAATTCGTCTACTTTGCTGACTTGTACTAAGAGATCAATTGTTTCATATTTCAATTACATAACAGATTCATTGTAAGTTATTTAGTGTTTCATTCCCACGGAAACTGCAAGAAGATTGCGAAGTGTGAAGTCTGAAGAATCGAATGAGTTTTTTTTCGATGAGTAGAGTCGAAAGTCATTGAAAAAGTCATGATGTCATTACACTAAGTGCCTGCAAAAATGATGTTAACTTTAGGGGAACCACAAGATACCATAGCATATGCACGGATTCAAATACCCTATAATGGTGAAAATCAAATACACATAACTGCCTCAGTTCACCAAGGCGTATCTTGGCGTCGCATAGCGAAATCTCGTCATGCCGCCCAAAACGCGGAAACTCTATCAGCAGCGATAACAGAGATACGCACTGATATCGATAAGCAATTAGATAGCAATTACCTAACTAATTGCTTCCACTGTTCTGTTACTGCTGCTGTGGCAGTGGCAACCCGCAAACAATCGAACGCGTGCCATGAAGCTCAACAGTCTCTTCTATTGGGTGAAGTTCCTTGCTTGGCTTCTGCTCACCTTGATGGGTGTGCAGCTGCTGCTGCTGTTGATCAATGGCCCGGACAGGGCCACCAATGTGGACTTGCATCCCAAGATACTTCACATGGGGGTGCACACAAACCGCAGAGGCGTGGCTGGTAGGAGGGGAAGGAGACAGAGAGAGGTGCACTTAACTTATGCCTGCTCTTTTTGATTTCAGCTGCGCTGGACGAGGCAAAACCAATGGATGAGCAGCCACAGGAGCCAGTGATCGAAGAAGGTGGGTGAGCTATGACTAAACTACTTTAGCATTCACTAACCTCTCCTCTCTCTCTCTCCCCCTCCCCTCTCTGTTTCTTTCTTTATACTTTAGCGCCAGCCAAGCAAGCAGCGCCAGAAGAGCCAAGGGCAGCAGATGCGGGTAAAGGCACTGTCAGCAACTGCAGAACAGACTTACCCACTCTCTCACTCTTTCTTCTTTCTCTTCCCACGTTCCCTTTCTCTCTTCACTGCAGCGCAACCGGAACCTCAAGCTGCACCTCATCCTTCCCTCAACCCGCCGCGCCACGAGCCTCTGCTGCTCAAACAACTGCTGGAGCAGAATGCAGGCTACAATTGGTCACTGGGCGACAACTGTGCGCCGTATCCACGCCACGAGGATCTGCAGTACGAGCAGGAGTACTATCAGTTCACCATGGGCGGCAATGTGAGCTACTATTTCTTTGCAGCCTACTACGATCGCCGGCAGGCCATGGAGTACACGCCCAGCATCGCTGTGCTGGCCATGGTGAGCAGCATCTTTGGCCCCTTCGAGCCTGCACACTGTCAGGTCTGGTACGAGGGCAGTGCACGACCGGATATTGTGGAGATGCATCATCAGGAGATCGGCTGGTACGATGCCTGGGGCAATGGACCAGATCATGTCTATCCGGTGCTTATGAATTGCCCCCTACATGGCACACAGCGTCGCCATCGTGTGCCTCAGCTTGTCTCGCTGGTGTGGGGTGACGAGTGCTCGCGTCCCAGCAATGCCATGCGCGTTGTCTACGAGGCACCAGAGCGTCGACGTTCCACACGCTTTGCCGTTTGTTTGAAGGATCTGCACTTCCCCGACGCGGATATGACGGATCGTTGGTTGGAATGGTTGGAGCTAATGCGTCTGCTGGGCGTCGAGCGGGTGACGGCGTACGATCTGGGCGCCGAGCATCTGCAGGAGAGCACGCGACGCACGCTGCGTCATTATAGCGAAGAGGATGGACTGCTGGTCATGCGTAGCCACACGCTGCTCAACGGGCATCCAGAGCCGGCGGCAAACGGCTACCTGAGCAAGCTACTCAACGAGGTGCTCATGTATATCGATTGCTATTATCGCAATATCTATCGTTACGATTATGTGGGTAACTTTGATGTGGATGAGGTCATAATGCCACTGGGTGAGCTCAACAATTGGACAGCACTGGTGGAGCTGCTCGAGGGGAATCGCAGTGTCTTTGCGGGACCCAACAACGAAATGCATTGCGAGGAACGTGCCAGCTTCTGCTTTCGCAATATTTACTTCCCCAAGGATTTGCCGCAGGACGAGCGATCACCGGCGAATTTCTACATGCTGCGTCATGTGATTCGTGTGGCTGAGCATCTGGATGCCGGCTCAGCCATCAAGTGCCTTCACTCCACGGCACACAATACCATTCTGCACAATCACTTCTCCATGGGCTGGCGCGGCTGCGGCGCCCTCGATGTGCCCACCAACATTGGTCAGATGCAGCATTATCGCGAGCCAGACATCAAGGAGACACTCCACGATCCGCCGCCGGTGAGGGATGACAACATATGGCGCTTCAAGGAACAGCTAATCGAGCGAGTCATGGCCAAGCGGAGGCAGTTGGGTTTGCCACCGGCCTAGCAGAAAATAAAACCCGAGCTCAACTCACACAAAGTGCTTTTCTTTCTTTTTTCAGCTCGTCTTCTTTTCTTAGTTGCATCTATCTTGCTCTGTCTTTACTTCACTTACTCTCTTTCTTTATTTTTCTACATCTTCTTTCTGTATTTCTCTTCTTTTTCAACAGATAGCAATTCTACCTTTTACTTTCTCTCTTTGTCCTTTTCCCTAACTCGTTTACCTTCTCTCTCTCATTTCCCTTCCCTCTATTTGATTTTCTCTATATTACTCTCTCTCTCTGTCTCTCTTTGCTTCTCATTCTGTCTCTTCCTCTCTGTCTCTTTCCCACTCTCTCTCTCCTTCTCCCGCCCTCTCTCTTTTTCCTTATATATTTGTCACTCTTTCTCTATCTCCTTTTAGAATTAATTTTCATTTTCGAATGCTACTCGCTACTCACAAATGAACCGAGTAACTTGTTCCAAACCGAGTTACTTGAACTCACTCAAATGATTCACATAACTTGCGCCACTCAATTCGAGTACTCGCATTCACTATGCAACCAAATGCAAACAGGTATCACAAAATTAAACCTTTTCACTTGTAAGCACCCTCAGCACTCTCAGCTGAGTTGCAACTTGAAGCAAGTACAATCGAATGCATTCCAAATTAAGACAATGCAAAGACACGCTTTAGTGCTGGGCAGCCTTGATAAACACACACATTAATAGAGAGCCACAAGTACAATGAAAATTCAGTTGAAGGGAACACATTGCACATTGTTTAGTGGCGCCCTTTGTTATCGACTCTCGTCGATGTGGAGACAACAACAAACAGTGCAGCATCTAAAGCATATGCCTGGTAAACAATGAGCACTAATCTTATCAAGAATAGAGAGGACAACTTCAAAAGCCACAGAAGACAATTTGGTGATTTCCGTTCAATTTCTGATAAGATGATTTAATTAATCACAGCACTTCCGTTTGAGAGCAACGGGCGAAATATTTCTGCAAATTGTGGGCAATCTACTTAAGAATGAACTGCATTTCCAGGAATTTCCCTTTGATTTTGCCGCATTGTTTGAGAGTGTAGCAGTGTGGGCGGCTCCTCTTCAGGTGTTTGCCATTCCTGTGTGTCTAATTAAAAACCAAGCTCGACCCAAAGTGATTGAATTCTATTCAAATGAAAAATTCCTGCTGTGCCACAGCAGCGACCGCAGGTGGTCGTGGCTGCCTTTGAAATGTGCAATCAATGTGAAATGCAATTGGAATCTTTGGCAAAGCATCTTGAGTAAAAGTAAGAATAGATAAAGAAGAAGAAGATGAATAGACAAGGCCGCAGCAATTAATTAATTGTCGCTTGACAAAGGGAATGGGGAGGATGGTAAGGGGGAGGGGGGAGGTGGTCGCATAAATTACCGCACATCGTGACTCGAAGTCGATTTATGAAAATCTGCGCGCAATATTAAAATCATTTTTCACAACAAACTTGGCTACGTGTCGCAAATAATGAGACAAAACGCGTGCCGCAATGTATTAAAATATTAAAATACTCACTCCACCCACTCCCCACCCTCCTTTTCCTTGCCACTCCCTCTCTTGCTCTGTTCCTGAGGCTAACAAATAGAACAGAACAGAAAACGCAGCTGACAAATGGACGAAACGAAGGCAAAAATAATTTATTTTTCATTTTTTCGTTCGTTTTTCCTTTGTCTTGTTTTCCCATTTTGCGGCAGCTCTATGTTCTACGGGTTCTTACAGTGGAAGAGAGGCCTAGACCGGTGGTTAAGAGATTAGGTTTATTGGAATGAAGTATAAAATATATATAGATATTTTTTTTTTTGAGAACTTTTTAAGGTTTCAAAGTATTTTGTCACATAAATTTTCCAAAATGCCTCATTTGTCGAGTGTTGAACTATTTTTTGTGTAACTTTCCAACACTGGTTATGCGTAGGGGTTGTCTTACTAAGTTTAAAATAAAAAAATTATTATTATTTTTTTTTTTAAATTTTAAAAATTTCCATAAACATTTTTCTTTTTTTTTTCTACCTTTGTATCTTTTTTTCTATATTGAACTTGTTCTTATTTATTCTATCAACACAAGGATAGTACCACATTTTACAAGATAAGGTAATTATACTATTTTTTTTTCTTTTTTTTTTTTAAGTGATTTTAATGATTTCCCTATTTCCTTGTTTTGTTTTAGTTCTATTCCCATTTTATATCAAATATTGTTTCCTCAAGTTAAACTACTTTATAGCTAAATTGCCTCAACATTTCCCACACTTTTTTTGGTTAAGGTATTTCCGCTTCGGTTTCGCCTAGGGCGTTCGTCTTGTGAGACACAATATTTTTGGCGTGCTGAGTTGCTGTGGCTGCTTTTGAATTTATTATAGCAAAATGACAGCGGGGCGTGGCATGAAAACAATTGCTAAATGGCAAAGTGACAGGCTCAGGCAGGCAGGCAGGCAGGCTGAGACAGAGAGAGAGAGAGAGAGGCGGTGGGCGAAAGAAGTTTGCCCGAACGCCAGAAGGAAGTTGTTGCGGCAAAATGTTCTCAAGCAATTATTTAGCTAATAATGCATATTAAAATGTTAATGCTTATACCAGGTGCGGGGCAGGGGAGTGGCTGAAGGAAGGAAGGGGAGGCGGGTACTGCCTCCAAGCTGGGTGATTAAAGAACAAAAGCCTCTATACAAAAATGATCAATAAATTATGCTTAGCAGCTTAAGCTGCATACAAAACGATCCACGGGCCAAGAATTTTTGAATATTTGAAAAGGCGCTCGTTTTACAGGGTATTTTAAGACTGTGATATGTATTAAGAAGAGGGTGGATTTGTGGATGAGGAGAAACATCAAACGTTGTTTCATATGAAAAACCTTAGCAAACATCGAAGTTACTGCAACTTCCTGTGACTCTGCGTGGTATTTGTTAGTCTAGCACGCCTTGTCTTGTTCTTTTCATTGATTTAATTGCTAAATTTCGCTTGTCCAAGGCGAGCAGCAGTTTGAACTCCTTTCCGGGCAGCTGCCTCGTTGTCTGTTTCCCTGTTTGCCAGTTTGCACTGTTGTCCTGCTTCTTGATCCTAAGCTCATTTTTGGATACGGCTCGTGGCTGCTAATGGGCCAAGTTAGGCGTATCTTGGCAGCAGTCACGCGCCCATTTGCGCCCCTTCCCCCCTGCCAGCCACGGTGAGGTTAGCGAGCGACTTGTGAACTGCCTTGCTGAACTTGCTCATGGACTTAGTCCTGGTTCAGCACAGCTACAGCTACAGCAACAGCAACAGCTTTGGGTCTCGACTCGACTTGGCTCGATGTTTTTCCACTCTCGTGTGGAGTTTCATAAATTTAATTGTCACGTACGCAGGCTTCCATCTGAGTACAAGTTGATGTTGATGTTGCTGATGTTGCCTATCTATTTGGGAGCCACACACACACACACACACATCGCCTACTCACAGTCAGTGGCATAAGTAATACGTGTTTATAACTCTGGCTCCCGCGATTGGGTCATAAACGTGTTTGCTGTTGTTGTTGTCAGCGTGGCCAGCGTTGGCATACGTGGCGTATGCGTAACATGGATCAGCATTCTAAATGATTTATTTACTGTATAATTTCATCTATTTTACGAGTCGCACACATCTCTAACCAGCTTCTATTCTCTGTTCTTGCCCTTTAAGCCAGTTGTGCGTGAAGGAGTTAACAGCAAAGAAGTCCAGGCGAGATTTCATTGAATAGTAAGCTAAAGATTGTAGCCAGAACTAGGCTAGGATGGTATGTATCGTAAAAGGAGTGTATAGAGAAGGTTTTAAGATTGGGTGCTGCCCTTTAAAGTGTTGTCAATGTTCTTCTGCCTCAGAAAGTAGCAGGTAATAAACTCCTTTCGCATCTGCAACTCTTTCTTCCTTTCTCCATCTTTCTTTTTTCATTTTCTTTTTTATCAATTTGTCACCAATTGAAATGTTTCTTTTCAATTGAAACTGTTTCGTTTTGTGTTGCCCTAACGAAGCAGTTCAAAGGAATTTTGGTTCTGTCAATTTTTGCCACGTTGTAGTTGTGCAAAAATTCTACAACATTACGGGGTATTTTTCCCTTCCCAAGACGGAAAATGCCTTCGACTTTGTTTATATTATTGTTGCTACAGCGCAGTTCTTTTTACCTAAGTGAGAGGAAAGGTTGGCAAACTCTGTGTGCCTCATCATTTCTGTTGACAAACTGCAAATCGTTTGAGACTTGATTTGTGTGTGTGGCACAGCTGAAGACAGCTGCATGCAACGCGCAGCGAATCGCTCAAGCCAAACGCACTTAAACGCCATCTAGCGAGCAGCAGCTGCAACAGCTGCAGCAGCAATAAGTATGCAATGAATTAGAGATGAACGAATTGCAGGCGCACAATGACAACAGCTGCATGTGACAAGCAGAAAGAGGGAAAGGGAGGGAGAGAGAGATAGGGGCAGAGGGGTGAGCTGATTAAAAGGGCAACAACTAGCTTGCTGAAAGCTCCTCAAGATAGATAGAAATACTTAAGATTGATGTAGGTTGCAAGTTATGACGCTGGAAGGAGGAGCCTGGTTGCTGATTAAAGGCAACTGTGCTTTGAAGGCATCTTTGTAGAGCTTTATCGATCGATTTAGAGTTTACTGATTCTACAAGATTTGCTCTTCATGATAGAAATACCTAAGATTGAATTCTACTACAAGATTTGCAGTATTTGCTGCTTTAGTTGAAGATACCCAAGATAAATGTGAAGTTGCTGCAGAGCTTTTAAAGTGCTTTGTCGATCATTTAAAGCCTAGAGTTTATTTATTCTACAAAATTTGCAATGTTTTCAACCTTTTTGCTTTAGTTACTGCCAAACTTAATTCCTTTTACCTTCTTTTTATTCATTTTCTCATACGTTATTCAACTTGTGAAAAGCTCTTGCTCTGAGCTTCATCTAAGGCGATTAAATCTCAAGAGCTTAAGCTGACAATACCGGGAAACTTAATTAGTATGTCAACGCAAGCCATTGCCAAGCAACTCTCTCCCTCTCTCTCTTTTCTCTCTTCACGTATTCCCTCCTCCCAGCTAATCTCCATTGATTTTCATCACATGAACCCTTTTAATATGTGAAAATTATTTGCAGATTATTTTCACGAATATTTCTCGTTGCTTTTTTATTATTATCTTTACTTTTCGCTTCGCTGAGTTTCATGCTAATCAGCTTTTCATTTACAGCAGAGAATTTTCATATTGCAGCAGAGAAAGTCAACGATTGCAATTAATTGAATTCTTTTGACGCAAAAAGCTGACGAATTTCAGCATCATCTCTCTTTATTTTCGTCTCTTTTTGTGGCAGGCAGGCAGTGAGGAGAATTCATTTCATATGGAATATTTTATAATTAAACGAGTTGAGAGCAATGCAAACGATGCCGCGGGCAGACCCACAGGGAAAGAGTGCAGGGAGGGGGGAGAGGTCTGTGCTTGTTTTCAGTATGCAGAAAAGTTTCGTAATAAAATTTCAGTCAATGAACGTCATCGTCTCCGGTTTGTCAATAAGCAATATGAGCACTATTGACAAACAGTTACAAAGGGAAGCAAAAGAAGAGCATGAAAAGGTGGAAGGAAAACATACAATATTTTCATATACTCTGTAAAGGAAAGACATACAAATATATTCATCAAGTGAAGTCTTTTGTTTCATTGTGGTAAAGGGAAAGGGAAAGGTAAAGGCAAAGGCTTATATTTGGATAGCCTTGCAGAGGGTATATTGGTTTTGGCCAGGAGGAGGAGGACTCCATAAAGTACAATAATCTTCATCAGCAACACCAGGTAAGTCGATCAAGACATGTCTGTCTGTGCGTCCATCCGTCTCTCTGTTTCCGTCTTATATTCAAATTGTTACCCTTCCCTTCGAGAGTATCTGCCAGTCGAGCTCTCTCTCTCAATATTATTATTTATTGAGCATTGTCTTTTATTTTTGTGAGCAGTAGCTGCACTTAATTAAACAGTTCGCTCATTTTATGCGCATTTATGCTTCCCTTTTTATGTTTATTGTTAAATGAAACACTCAAAAAAAAAGAAGAAGAAAAAGAGAAAAATGACAACAAAATAAGAAAATATGAAAGCGAAATAAACCGAAATAAAAACTGAATTGAAAGTTTATGTCAGCGAAAAAATGTTGGCCCTATCAGGCCAAGGCAGGGTTGTCTTCGACTGTGTGTGTGTGTGTGTGTGTGTGTGTGTGCGGGATACGAACGTCAAATATGTTTGAACAACTTTATTGTGCAAAATGCCAAACATTCTCCAACTTGTGGACTTGCAGGCGTGTCTCTATCGCCCTCACACTCTCTCTCCCCTCGCTGTCTATATCTCTCTCGCTCTGCGCCACTCTTTGACCTACTACATGTGTCTGCATGTGTGTGTGTGTGTCTGTGTGTGTGTG
This sequence comes from Zaprionus indianus, assembly GCA_018904595.1. Taxonomy (NCBI): domain Eukaryota; kingdom Metazoa; phylum Arthropoda; class Insecta; order Diptera; family Drosophilidae; genus Zaprionus; species Zaprionus indianus. The sequence continues at coordinate 8,215,922 of JAEIHA010000344.1, read as the reverse complement.
CAGATTGCTAGGCGCGCAAATCTCATTTGAATTATAATGATGGCGCCGGCAGCTTCACACATGCAAACGCGCTCACACACACACATACTCTCGCTTACAGACTTGAGCAAGCGGTTGAGCACACTACAGAGTCGACTTGGTGATGCTCTATGCATGGAATTCTTTAGGGATAAGGCCAAGAACAAGAAGCGCTGATGAAAAAAATATTCATGAGCTTCAATTTAATAAAATACTTGTATAAATAACAAAACAAAACTTCGATTCATGGTTCTATGAGAAAACCTTTCAATTTGCTTAGCAGTGTTGGAAGGTTTTCCTAATAGAGCTGGAAGGTAGTAACGCTAGTGTTGTAAGTTGATAGTTGAGAGTTGCTAAAGGTCAAATCAATCGCCATCGATCTTAATATTCACACAACTTAATTTCATTGCTCATTGTACTATGAGAAAACTTTTCAACGTGGAAAACAGTGTTAGGAGGTTTTTATAACAGTGTTGAGAGGTAATAAGGCTAGTGTTGTAAGTTGACAGTTGATTAGTCAGTTAAGAGTTTAACAACAGAGTTCGAGTTGTTATTCAATACTAAATAAAAGTATTTAAATTAATACTGCAGCGTACCTATGAAAATATGTCTCAGGCCAGAGCAGCACAATATTAAATTTATCTTGAATCTTGAATGAATATATTCATTCAATATATACAAACCAAAAACCCTATCAGAGACAGTACTTAGCGAGGTACCTTTGAACATATCTAAAAACCAAAAACCTCAACAGAAACAGTTAAAAATTGTAGAGAACGCATTGGGCTGCGCTGTTGACTTTCAGCTTCAGTGGGGCACACAACAAAGTCGATTCAAGCTTATCAGCACAACCCGTGCCCGTGCCCGTGCCCGTACCCTGAGCGAGCGGAAAGCGCATATGCCCCAAGGACACAGACATTTGCGAGGGTGTTTGCTGCATACATATGTGTTGGGGCAAGTAGGGTGAAAAAAGTGTTGCCTCTGCCCCAGCGAGTCAGCCTGATGCTGCTGGGCTCAATTTGTTTTGGCATGGTGATGGGGGCGTGTGGCGACAAATGGAAATGAAGGAATGGGGGGATTGGGGGATGGGGAAAGCAGCAAGTAGAATGAAGAGGGACAGAGAGACAGTGTGAAGAAAAGTGACTACATACCTGAACAAGCTTGCGGCGGCAGTGGAAATATTAACGTCGTTGAGCTCTTGCGCCTGGCGACCGCACAGCCCAGCGATTGTGGCTTGAAGCTGCGCAGCTGCTGCATAAAATCGGAGCACTCCATTAGGGCCACGTCGGCGAAATGCAGATCGCACAGTATTTGGTTCTGTCAGAGAAACAGAGAGAGAGAGAGAGAGAGAGAAGGAGAAAGAGTGTGAGTGAGACGGGGGCAAACTGTGTAAATGATTTATTTATTTATTTTCATTTTCATTTCCAGTTTCATGTGAGCTAAGGCAACCTGATGCTCAAAGAGGCAACTGGGCAGCTACAGCGCGCGAAAGTATGCAACAACTTCTGCGCACTGCAAACATCAGCTAAATTGACTTTATTAACATTGCTGGTGTGTGTGTGTGTGAATGAGTGAGTGTGTGAATGAGTGAGTGTGCATGACTTCTGTATTCACATTTCATGCGTAATGAGTTCATTTTATGACCTGCACAAAATGAGCAAATGCATCCAAAATGAGCTCAGTTGCTTGCTCTGTGTATGCTTTGTGTATGTGTGTGTGTGTGTGTGTGTGTGTGTGTAAGTGTGCTCTGTGTGTATGTAATGTACCTTGAACCTCCTGGCACGCTTCTGGTTGGGACCAGTCAAATTTAGACCACATGAATTGCAGCGCAGACATTCCTCATGATAATGATTGTTATCATAAAGTGGTGAAGGCTCTGCAAGGAGAATGAAGAATAAAAGAGAAATATTAGTAATGAATAGAGGATTTTTAATAGAGGCTTATATATATAACCGGCAAAAAGAGGCGTATTCTCAATCAGTATCAACAGCCGAGTCCATATAGCCATTTTCGTTTAAAAACCTAGATCTCAGGGACTATAGTAGCTAGGGCTATCAAATTCAGTGTCAAATTTGCAAATCTGACTACAATCGGATAATTGACATAGAAGTTATCTAAGAAACAATTTAAAAGGGTGACTGATTTTTGCTCCCTGCAAAGTATGCAACACAATTTTTTTTTTTTATATTTTTGCATGTGGTAAGAGGAATAAACATGCTGAATTTATACAAGACCCAGTTGAGTAATAAGTTCTATAATAATGACATAAGGAAGTATTCATTGTGGGCAATAAATGTTGCTAGTTGGATTGGGATACTCTATACCACACTGTATTATATCTACATCTGTATATATACACATATTATACCATCATTTTGTGCTTAATGTAGAAAACTTCATTGTTTCTCATAGTTTAGTCACATCTGCTTTGCCACACAACAGTGCTGCACAATCGCTTTGGGAGCTCTTAAGTAGATTTGCCCCTAGGCTTACTTAAGTTCAATTAGTAGAAGAATCAATCTATACAATATGTGGACAAGCAACGCAAATTGGAAATTGGATAATGCACTTGCTGTAAATGCCGCACAGAATGCAAATCAATTCGCCCAACTGATGCCAGCACAGGCCAGAAGAGCACGATAGGGGAATAGGGAGAGGGAGATAGAGAAAAGGGGCAAGGGTGGCCAACAACACGCTCATTAATTTACATAACGGGACGAGCTGTTGATGGGTTTGGTCTGATACAAAAGACGAGAGAGAGTGAGGGGGGAACGGGGAGGGGAAGGTGCCAAAGGCAGCAGCCGTCGACAGTTTGTCGAGCGACTCAATTACAAGCGGAAATGAGTTTCTAATACAAGCAAATTGATGCCGCACAGACCAATACGCACACACACAAGCATGGACACATATACAGGCACACAAATACAGGCACACACACACACATACTGGGGCAGGTTAGCGGCAGGAAAAGTGCAAAAATTTGCCTGTTGAGTTGATGAATGATTCTTGATGGGTTTTTGCTCGGGCTTGGTTGAGTCCTGAGTGGAGGCGTGCATGGGCAGCTAGTGGGCGTGTGACAGAGCGTCATGGCAATCAAGTAGCTGTATATTAATAATAAGCAGGCGTCTGTGTGTGCGTGTGTGTGTCTGTGAGTGAGTGTGAGTGAGTGTGAGTGTGCGTGAGCGTCTCGCATTTAGCGCTCGACACCGGAAATCATAATTAAATGAATCAGGCAAGTGGAAACGAATCATGATGAGTATTCAAACACGCACTGACACACACAAACACACACTAAGAAACACTCATATACACACACACACCCACACGCACACTCGCAGCGACAACTGCACCTGCAATCCTAAGAAGTTTATTAGCATAAAGGCGACCCTGAGTAGTCACACGACTGCCCCCTGAGCAATGTGAATAATAATGAATACACTCATACGTATAAGTATATTGAATACACTCATAAATGTGCCACATTGACTATTTCCGTTTCCGTTCGGATCGTATTTAAATCAATCAGTTTGTAAGCAAACTTAACTCGACACGAGTCGAGTTGCTCATCAATTTGCAGTGTGTACGTAGTTAGTTTTCAAGTGGCTGCTTAGCCCGACGTATACGTGATATTTGTGCAATGCAATTGCCCGCAAGGAGGAAAACAACTTTAGCCAACGCGCTCAATAACAACTTAAGCTTGTCATAAAGTAAATTTGCCAACAAACAAACAAGCCAAGCGGCACGGCACAACAATTGGCTGAGCTTCCTCTCCGACTCTCTCTCTCTCTCTCTCTTTCCCCCACTCTGTCCCTGGTGGTTATCTAAGCGATATCAAGTATACGACGCGTGCAAGAAGTGAAAGAAAGCTGCAAGCTGCAAGCAAGTAAGCACTGACTTTGCTCTTCAAGCAGCTTATGTACTTAGCAGTCAAGTCGAACTCAACGTTGACCTCAAGTTGCATGTTTTTTTTTCCCACAGGTGAAGCAGTTGCTAAGTTGCACAGGGCCAGGGCAAGGGGGCGGGAACGGCTCTGCTTGCTTACTAATTGATGCGCACTGGCCAACAAAAACTTACGCAATGAATGTCAGAGAGGGTGAATGGAAGAGTTGTGTGGCCACAAAATTGCATTGTCAAGTGCAAAACGTTATGGCAGAGCGCTTGAGTTGTTCCAAAAGTTGCCGGCCTAGAAATAAGAGACATTTCATTTATGGCATAGCATGCAGCATGCTTTATCTTCCTCCCCCTCCCCCCCGTACTGTGCCTCTCTCTTTAGCAGAGGCACTCTTGCTCACCCAATCTCAATTGCTTTTGACTTTCATTGGATGGCTTTTTGATTGCAGCAGCACATCGGTTTAAGGGTTCTTATCTCTTTCTCGATTGCCAGCCGAGCCGATGCCGAGCAAAATGGGCAAAACGAAAAAAAAAAAAAAACGTTGCGAAGCAGAGCAGAACAGTGCAAAAGGAAAACAGGAAAAAACAGTGTAAAGGAAATTCGTGTTTTTGCTCTTTGCCAATGCCATCAAATGCAATTTGTGGTTGGCCAAAGTCGCAACTACTCGAAATGAAAACGTGAATACGAATCTGCTGTTGTAATCTGCCTAACACCCTCTCTCTCTCTATCTTTCTCTCTCGTTCCCTCTCTCTTTTTCTCCCTCTTTATGCCTTTCTCTTCAACTCCCTCTTCCTCTCGCTCTATTTGCCATTTCGCTCGAGCTGTTCAAAAATGAAAACCTTTATACAAATCTGCATTTGGTTTTGCTCGCACTCTACCTCCCTTTCTCCTCCCTTTCTGCTACCTCTGCCCCTCTCTTTCCACCGCAGCAGACTCTTCAAACTTCATGGCAAATGTCAAAATGAAGCTGAAAAACTGTTGGCATAATCTTTTCAGTTTACTTTGCACCCAAATTATTCATGTTTTGTCGCTGCTTCGAATACTCTTTGCAGACTTTTGACGGACTTTATTCCCACAACTTTCTCCTACTCAAGAGAAACACAGTGAAAAGTCTTACCAATTCCTCAAGAGACCACAATATTATATTATATTTCTACATAATTGTTAGAGTATTCAAATGGCGGCTTGATTTGCGGCTCCAGCAAGTTGCAGTGCCGCGCAAAACTTTCTCTGAATTTCTTTTATCCATGGAACAAATTTGCTAATTGAAAGCCCACCAAATTTATAGAGTTCCCTGCCGCGCTCCCCCCTCTACGCCCCTCTGCTGATGGTGACTCCTCCCCCATCCCCTGGCTGCTCCCTTAATACGCTTTATTCAGCTGACTTTGCGCCATTTACTTTTATGATGGCAACCGCAAGAAGGAAACTGAAAACTTTGCATTGCCAATTTGCAGTCGCTTGGCTTGGCTTGATGAACGTGAAAAGAAGGCGTGGCAAGGCCTGAAGACATTTGAATATATATATACAGTATAGTATATAGTACGATATACATGTATATATATGTATTATTGACTTTGATAAATTACCAACTAATGAGCCAAAAGAATGGGCGAATTTTCTGCATTTTGGTGCTGTGAAGCGAGAAATGCTTCACAACTTTAGCGAGCTTCAAATTAAGCGAATAATGTTGCGCGCAAAAGGGCAGCGCCTGTGAACTCTGACCTCTCTCGCTCTCATTCTGGCTCGCAGTGAACCCCTTTGCCTTTGTTGAAGCGCTGAGTGTTCAACGTTCGTTCTTCTGTGTTGTTTTACCCTCCAAAACAATAGCTGCCTAATGGTTTGTGCAGCGACGAGTTCAAGATGCTCAAGAGGGAGAAGAGGAGATAGAGAGAGAGGGGGAGGGGAAGAGTGGGAGGCAGCTGCAACTAATGCTGCCCAAAATGCAATTCACTGCAGCAGTCATGGCAAGCTGCTCCAGCATTGTCCATTGTTTCCGCTTTCTCTTCTAACCCATTCCCCTTCAACACTTGATGCTTCCCTCTTGAGCTTGGGTAATTTGCTCAGCGCAAGAGTTGCAAATAAGTGGGCGTGGCAGTTTCTAGCATCTAACCTAATTGAGCGTAAGTAATCAAGATGATGATAAAGCCAACTGAAGCGCATGAAATGTCTTCCACCTTAAAAACAAGTAAACGCAGCATCATCGTCAAAAGTCGAGGAAAGTGGGTCTGACTTTTCTTATAGATGTTTCTTCTAGTCTCAAACTAAAGTGATCCTTGAAACTGCCTGAATATGTGCAATTTTTTATTTATTTATTTATTTATTTTTTTTTTTGTCAGCCCTTGGCAGTTGACTTAGAGAAAAACTCATAAAAGCTTAATAACAAATAAGAAATGTTTTTTGTATTGTAGTTTACTTAGATTTTAATTAAAACCTTCGACATGCCTAAACTAAAAATTTCTTTCATTTATTTGAACAAGTAACACAAAACCTCAGCTTACTCATGATTTTCATGCCTGAGTGGTATCAACATTTTGCTGTAAATAGCTCTACAATCAATGCAAAGAGAGACAGAAATATTTTATATTCATTGAACGATTAATTTGCCAGCATCAATTTCATACTTTCTTTGAGTTTTCTTGGCTTCCTGCAGCAGCAGATTAAAATCAATTTTCATTTGAGGTTTTTCTATTTACATTTATAGAAATACCTGCAAAGGCTTTTCATTTGCATTTCTCTGTTTATTTTACCGTAAAAAATTCATAGAAATTCGCAATTGTTGCCCAAGGTTTGTTGCCATGCAAGATGAATCCCATATTGGCAACGGAACAACAAGAACAATGGGGGAAAATCAAGAAAAGCACTTGTTGCGGTTGTGGGAAAAAATGGATTTAGATTTAGTTGGTATCACATTGAATGGAAATTGATATGGAATTCGTTGTGTGTATTGTTTGCGTTGAAGTATCAAATTTGTAAATTGAATTGAATTGTGGCGAATTTTGTTTACTCGTGCGAGTTGCAAAGCTAAAGATAGAAATTCCGCTGGTATCGGTTGTAAGGTTGTAATTGTTTGTGAATTTTAAAGGTTGAATGATGCAGAAAATGTCAGTAATTGAAAGAAATATCTACAGATAAAAAGTGATGGAAAGAAGGGAGAAAATTATAGAAGTTATCTTAACATTTTGGTTAACCAAAGGGTGATTAGAAAGTCTATCGTTAGTAGCCAGAGAATGTATTATTATTATTATTATTATTTTTTTTTTTTTTTTACTTTCATCAACTTAATAAAAATATTTTGCCCTATTTTATTTACCTTTTCTGACTTCCTCAGCTTACTATCGATAGTTATAATTGCAGTCCTCAACTTTCAATTTAAGACTCCTTAGTTAACGCTTTCGCATTACCAAGGGATTTTCCCTTACCCTCTGCCTTTAACGTATAGTACCTTTGAATAAACCTTTCAACCTTTCCTCATTTCCGCTCTTTGCTTTACACACACAACTATCGAAAGTGCCTATCGATTGTGATAAGAGTGCTTATGCCTTAAAATCAATCATATAAGTTTGTATTTTGTCTCCTTTCCAACTTGATGAACTCAGCAATAATTTCTGCCTCATGAACTTCCCTGTTTGCCACACACTTTCACCGTTTGTAATGCAACTGGATTATATAACCACGAGAGTGGCTCCTGTACTTAGCTTTTGGTTAACTTTTTGACAGACTGACAGGGGGACAGGCAGAAAGGCGCAGGAACGAAAGGTCAAAATGGACAGCCAAATGAGCTGCTGAAGTGGCAATCAAAACCTGTTGTTGCTCCTCATGAGGTGTGTGCGGGGTGTGTGCAGGGGACACTCCAGAGTTCCTTGTTGTGGTTGTTCTACCTGTTGTTGCTGCTTAGGTACTTGAAAGTTGTGCGAGTACGACTTATGTGGTCAGTCAGCTGTAATTAGCTTTAGGGCAGTGTGAGTGGAGGTCGCTCAACGTGCTTCAATGGGGTCGTCGCCAGGTCGACAGGTCGTCGTCAGGTCGTCGTCGCCGTCGTCGTCGTTGTCGACGCATTTGTGCAATTAAAGTGGAGCATATAATTACACAAATTGCTCGACTAGCCACAAAGTGCAGAGGGGGTAAAGTGACAAAGGGGGGGGCAGCCAGTTGAGTTGGTAAGTTGCAGTCGAGTGCAGGAGTTGAGTCACGACAAAAATGACAGTAATGTGGGCTGACAGTGAGTCTTGTTTACAGGGTGTGTGAAGGGGCGTGGCACGTGCGTACTCAGCCATTTGTTTTCACTTCACTCCCCTCCCGACTATGCCCGCTTCATGCTTCACCCTCTCTATGTACTCCTGCCTGCTTTTTTTTTGGGTCAATTGGCGCGTCATTTTTTCCTGGCTCCCGATGTCTGCCTGCCTGCCTGCGCCTTGTGACGCCATTCGGGTCACTTCACTTCACTTGCCAGGCAAATACGCAGTTTTAATTAATTTTTAAGGCAACACTCTGCAGAGGGAGGGGTCGGGGGAGTGGAGTAGAGGCGATAGCTAGTCGGGTAGAGGCATTGATCGCGTCGCAGTTGCAAAATCTTTTAGCATTGCGAATAATAAACGACCAACTTGTTGTCACTGTGCGTGTGTGTTGGTGTTGGTGTTGGCGTGGGCGTGAATGTGCCACGCTGTCGCCCCTTAAAGTATGCAAGACAAATTCCATTGGCCACGCCCCATGCGGCACGTAAAACGCCTGCGGTGGCAGTGGCGTTGCCCATAATGCTTCTTTTAATGGAATTAACGTGCGTAAAAATATTTCTCGCTCTCAGCAGACACTCAGAGCACATCTTCAGCACCCCCTCCCTCCACATTTATATCTACATTTCCCTTGCTGCTCCCCCCCCAGCTTCCTTCCCCTTTTACCCACATGTGGCAATGCGGAAAGAGTCTCGTTGCCGTCATCGTTTTGGCCTTTGCTCGAGCTTGTGTTGTGATTAATTTTTGGGTCATTTGGCAAGGCAAACAGACGAAAGCGGATGAGGGCAAGCGAGAGAGAGAGATAGGAAGATTCGTGCTCTCAAGCGTTGCAAATTTGATTTATAATCATGCAACATTCCAGCCAGCTACTTGTTGCAAGTAACAATGAGGGCGAAAGTGTGTTAAGCTCATCTTGCTTGCCACCAGAATTTGCATTAAATTGTTGATGCTAATACAGGATATACATTTTCATTCTGAAGTGGGTGGGGTAAGGGGAAATAAAGGAACTTAAGAAGTTCTACTCTTCATTGTATTGTATTAAGCTTTCTAGCTGAACTTGCTGCATACAACATTAAAAAAAAAAAAAAAAAAAATAAATTAATATAATTCTAACGAATACACATTAAAATATTTTTCTTTAAAAAACCTTTTCCTTTTCAAAAATAATGTTATAATTGATCATCCTGCACTAACTCAGTCTTAACTTTTCTCTTTATATGTTTTATAACCTCATTGTACATTGTACATTTGTGAAGTTAAACACATCATTTAATTATGTTTTATTTGTTTTTTCTAAATAAATTGAAATTACTTACGAGGGTCGTTTGATAAGTCCGTGACTTTTTGAATAAAATATATTTTTTTCGTCAAAGAAGCGTTTTATTTCTCAACATAATCTCCTTTTAGCTCTATACATTTAGTCCAGCGTTTTTCCAATTTTTTTATTCCTTCCAAATAATAGGTTTTCTCAAGGCCCTCAAAATAGTCGTTTGTTTCTGTGATGACCCGAATCTCTTACCGCCGAGCCATTTCTTCATGTTTGGAAACAAAAAATAGTCACAGGGGGCTAAATCTGGAGAATATGCTGGATGGGGTAGCAGTTCGTAGCCCAATTTATGAAATTTTGCCATGCTGACACGAAATTCACTTTTTTCCATTTTCGTTAAAATTCACGAGATCGTCTGCTTTCAATGCCTATAAAACGCAAACCAAAAAACGCAGCTTTCTCAAAATTTTACAGTCAGCTGTTAATCGATAACTGCTGACAGGAGCAGTGTTGTATTTAGAGCAGGTGCGCGGCAAATACAAAAAGTCACGGACTTATCAAACGACCCTCGTAATTTCTCAGCTATATTTCTTGTTCTTTTTTATTTCTTTCAAATACAAATCAAACCAGCTTAACTTTTTTTTTTATGAATTGAACCCCAACCTATTTTAACCGACCTAACCAAGCTCTTTGTCTCCACTCACATCTTTTTGGGTTATTTTCTTTTGAAAAACTTGTCCAAGCTATTGCGATACATGTAGAACCTTTTATTTGCAAAATGCAAATCAAACTGGGGGCAAACTTTGCATGCGAGCTTAGCTCTTCTCGCAAAAGGATTGCTGAATCTCTCTTGAGTTGTTGTCTAATTGTCGAGGCGACTATCGGCACACTCGGGGGCCCATTTTGGAGCAAGAGGAAGAGAGGCGGAGATAGTGTGTAACCAGGCCAAAGAATACCCCTAACCATAATCATATTTAACCGACGAGCAGCTGCAGAAATTTACATAAAGCAAGTCGGCAGTGGGCGTCGACGGGAAGCGGCGGTGCGTGGTGGGGGAAATGAAAAGGCATATGGAGATTTTAGCGCTTTGGGCGGCCGCAAAAGCGAAAACAGCGCCCAAAGTGCAACAAAAGTTAATTCAGTTTTGAAATGGTTTCAAACGCGCAAGTTTACCATATAAAACATGTACACACACAGTCGTTAGTGTGTGTGCGAGTGTGTGTGTGCGTGTGAAAATCTTATGTTTGCGTGCCGAAACGAAGAGCGAAAAAGTTTTGTGAAAACTTTTTGGCAAGCAGCAAACCGAAATTTGCGCCAAGGTTTTTTTGTGTTTTTGTTGTTGGTCTGTATACCCTGCAGGGCAGCTGAGAATTGCGGGGTATGAGTGTGGTAGATATGCATAACTGGTAACCCTTTTTTTGGGGTAATCTTTCTCTTTGCTTTTCGTTTTTTTTTCGCTGCAAACCTAAAAATATATATGCGAATTTTGCGCATTCGCTTGCAATTCCCAAGTGGTTTATGCGCTTACGGGGTATTTGCTTAGCCTTGCATGGCGCCCAACGTGGGCGCTGTCGTTGTCGCTGTTGGTGTCGGTGTCGATTTGCGTGCGCAGCGTATTAGCAGGCACTGTCATCGTCGTCATCGTCATCGGTCAACGTACCCGACAAAAAGAAAAACTCTCAGTTCACAATTTTCCTTGTGTTTTTCTTTCGGTTTTTCTTTTGCCAGTTTGCATTGCCGCAAAAGGTGACTCAGCGGCCAATAGGGGAGAGCGGCAGAGACGATTGAGGGGATTAGGGAAGGGGAGAGGGGGGTTGCGGGTAGATTGAGGGAGACAGTGTTATAGTTAACCTATGTCGAGTTTGAGCATTGACTGTTCCCCCCTGCAATCTTTGCTCATTCACTGGCAGCGCCTTCCTCCTCCTCCTCCTCCTCTTCTTTCTCTTTGCCTTGTTACCTCTGTCCCCTCCCGCCCATCCTCGCTCAATCAATGTCAGCCATGCGACCCACGCTAGAAAACTTTGCTTCCCATTCCGCCTTAGCTCGTTTGATGCTGTCCATCTGACTCGTCTCGCTCTCATTCCCTCTTTCTGTCTTCCTTCCTCCCCCTCCAAGTCTGTCTGTGGTCTGTGGCCGTGGGTCTCGTCCATCTCCAGCGACTTGTCCTCTGTCTCTGTCCTCCTCCATCCTTCATTACTCTTCTTGTTTGTTGTAGTTAAATCATTCGGAATTTTATTGAGTAAACTGTTTTGTAATTATTTTCATCTGCCACGTCATGCGATTCCCCTGTTGCTGGACCCCTTAACCCCTCTCTTCCTTCTTCCCTCGCTTCTCCATCATCAGCTTTAGCTTCACCGTTAGCCTTGCCTATCCTTGCCTGTCTCCTGCCTTTTTTGGTCTCTCCAATTAGCAAAGCATCAACATGTTGCGGTTCTCGGTCTGCCTCAGTCTTCCGTCGTCCGTCGTCCTTTCTCCGCCCTTCCCTGTCACTGCTCATTTGCCCGGACAGAGATTGCTTTGTGATTCAACTGCGTTTTGGGGATTCGCTTGTTGAGAATTGTTTCAAAAAAACAAAAAGTTTAACAAGTCACGAAATGTGTCAGTCATCAGGCCGGGATCATATATAAGCTATATATAATCATGCTAATGTACCAAAAATTATTTTATATAGAAACTTTTCTAAGGCAGGAGGGAAAGGCACATGACAATTGAGCATTAGGCAGAACTTCAGGGAAACAATTAATATATTTATATGTTTCCGGGAATAATTACTGTAATTAATTTTGATTCCCATAAATATATGGAATATATATAGAAGAGAATGATCTAAAAGACATATATGCATGTGATCTATGTCTCATATATTTAACTATTTCTTTATATTCTAAAAGATATTGAGTCCTCATAGTCCTGTTATGCTGATTGATTGCTAATGATATAAGCAAAGTTTTCCGCACATTGCAACTGCTTAGCAAAACATTGGTGAACTTTTGTTATATATTCAAATCAATTCAAACTTTTCAATGAATTTTTAAGTATTTAAAAAACGTTCGAAACTTTGCTGCATTTTTCAGCATGAAAAGTTTATAGCAACTATGTGCGAGACTGGGAGAGGAGGGGAGACAAAGCGAAAGTTTTTTTTTTATGGATACACTAACTTTCAGTTTGGCTAAGCTTAATTAGTTCAGTATATAGTTAGTATATACCAATATAGTATGCAGGCATACCGATTTATAGCAGCCACAACATTAGCATGAATAAAAGTTTATATCTGCAGTAAATTGTTGTATATATTTTGGCCGACACACGTTGCGACTTAATTAAATTCGTAACGTTATACTAAGCAGAAGAGAAGCAGAACAAGCAGCAAGATGCAGGAGAGAATGGAGGAGAGAGAGAGAGAGAGAAAGAGAAGGAGAGAGAGAGTAGTAAGAAGAGGTTGCAAGCAAAATGCTGCTAACGACTAACTACAGGTTGGCCAAATGAAAGCAATAACTTCAAACTTCAACGCCAATATAGAGAAACACACACACACACACACAGGTACACTCTGTCCACCTTACTCCATTTCTCTCACTCTCACTCTGGCTGGCTGTCCTGCTCGCACACACACATACACACATGTCATTTAAGTTTTATACACATTGCCGTCTAATGGCTCAGGTGATTTTCTATTGTCGTCGCCTGCTGCCTTTGTCGGACTTGGACTCTGCATGTTTAATCCAAATTACTAAAATACACACTCGCATACAAGCACACACACACAAACACACACGAACACACAGTGTGGCACACACATACACATATAATGACAGCTCGGCCACTTCCTTCGCTTTGTTTGAGCTGTTTTCTTTTTCTGTTTGCCTTCCCTCCCACGAGTCACGCTCCCTGTGTGTCCAGTGTGTGTGTCTAGTGTGTGTGTGTGTGTCTGTTTGCCGTGTGTGTGCGTGTGTGTGTACGTATTTCGTGTGTTTTAATGAATCTGTACAGACAGCCTGCCCTTCTATTTGTAAATGCCGTTAATTGAGCCAAAGCTAAACGCTTCGTCTTAGCGTCGCCTTACGTCGCCTACTCCCCTTCTTCTTGACCCGCCCTCGCCGCAGCTGACCCTTCTCCCATGGCACCCAACGACGACCCCTATGCCAGTCCCGGACACAGGCGAAACACACCTGACAGGCGACTTCAATTAGTGCGAGCTGGCAGCGCTTTAACTTCCCCTCTGTCGCCATCTTTTTTTGTTGATACCCTGTAGGGGACAACAAACACTACACTAACCCATATCCCCTACCTACCTAGTGGGGTGTTTTATATGGGGTATGCCGAGCAGGTGTGCCAAATACCACAGGCTTGACTATTTCCCATGCTTTATGTGAGAATTCGCCAGATTTTGTTGGTATGAGCACTTATATCTTTGTAATGGGCTATGCTAAAGCTAGAAAACTTGGAGGGTGTCTGCTTCTGAATATGAACTTGAATAATGCGATCAAAAAACTAAAATATATCACATTATATTGATGAAAATCTATAGAAATCATACTAAATATGATAAATTTTGATTATGTAATTAAGTCAGATATTCAATCAGTTGTTGTTAGGTTTAATAAGGTACCTTTTGCTATATTCTTTTGATGGAAGACTCTAAAAGAGGTTCCAATGCAAGATTTTGTTGGTATGAGCACCTTTATCTTTGTGCTAGGCTATGCTAGAGCTAGTAAACTTGGAGGGTTATTACTTCTGGATATCAACTCGCATAATTTGATTGAAAATCTAAAATACATACAAATTTATTATTTATAAATATGATAAATGTTGATAATATATTATTAAATCATATATTCAATCAGTGGTCTCTAGTTTAAGCAAGGTACCTTTTTTTATATTCCTTTCTCAAGGAAGTTCTCAAGAAAAATTAAATACATTTTCTTCTGTATTTCTAGGGCATCTCCCCAACGCGTCTCACCTACCCGTGATATTATCTGCCCGTGTTCGTTTTGTTTTCCTTCCCCTACTCGCGTTGTCTCTTGTCAAGTTGTGCGTTAATTTGATTTTATGGAACTATCATTAAGAGTGTCGGGGCAACATGACCACAGTCCATATAGAGAATAGTGAATGGCGCCAGTTAAGCTACTTAAGATCACATTAATTGCAAAACATTGCACGAGTTAAGCTACAAAGATGCGAGAGAGAAAGTTGCTGCGCAAATCAATTGAGCACAAATTGTAGACAACTTTTGCCAACTGGGGGATAGTTTAAACTGTTGAAGGGGGGAGGGGAGGGAGAGGAACTGTGAATTTCCTTCTCGCCGAACTCAATTCAAAGTTCATTTATCAGCTTTGGCAAGAAAAAGTGCGGGTCATAAAGAAGTTGGCAGGCAACACTCGACGCCTAATTGAGTTGTTAATGAGTTCAAGTTGACTAACTGATTGATTGGGTGCACACGAATTGGCACAGGGCAAGTGGAAGAAGCAAGAGCAGGGTAAGCATTAGTGAAACGTGGCAACGTTCCATAACGCCAAGTGTTGCATGCAACACAAGAGCGACAGCAGCCTGGCAAAATCTGCAACAGCTTTCTTTGGCTCCTGATCATAAAAGGCAAATTGTTATGGCAGCAATTTCGGGACAAAACACTCAAGTTTTGGTCATAAACAACAACAGCAGCGGCACCCGCACCCGCATCCGAGCAGGCCCGACAACATCGATGGCCATCAATCTCAAGGTGCGACTGTACCTAGTTGAACACTTCTGCCCCCAACTGGCAACTGCTGCTGGCCCGCTTTGGCTATCAGCAGCACTTAGCGGCGGCTCAATCAAGCGGCGACTCACCTACAGCACCCTCTCCCCTCCTTTGCTGCCTTACCGGCTCGGCAGCAGGATGTATAATGCCATTAACAGCTGTCATTTCTTGAAATATTTGACAGCCAAACAGACAGGCAAACAGGCAGCGAAAGAGCAAAGGAAAGGGCGACAGAAAAAACATAAACAGCAAAGGGCAGAAGAGACACCGAGCACTGAGGAAGCCAGCGTCGCAATAATAATAATAATAATAATACTGATAATAATGATAATGATAATAATAAAATTATTATTATTTTTATTGGGACAGTATTTTAGTTTCGTGGCAATTGGGGACCGCGCGCGTTTATTTGCCCAGCAATTCCCCCGCCATTCTTATTTATTTATGTATGCCCCACACCCCTTAGAGTGTGTCTGTGTGTGTGTGTGCTGTCCCGCTCATCCCCTAAAAAGCAGCTTGATTATTTAGTTTTTGGGGCAGCCCACTAACAAGAAGTTAAGCGACCCCAAACTGCGCCTAATCCAAACTTGATGAGGAAAATATTTTTGAAGGAAAAACTTTGTGGAAATCTCTCAACTATGTCGAGTAAGAGTTCAACTATTTCAGCACATTCCTTAGGTGTTGCTCGTCCTGATTAATTAATGATATCGTATTGTTATAATAGAATTCACACATCGTTCAATTTGCACTGAGAAATCAATCAAGTTAAGCAGCAATAGCAGGTAGCACGACTGGAGATTACCCTGTAGATTTTTCGACTTTCTCTTTCTGTAATTCAGTGACTAACTTAGTTAGTTCAAACTAAAAACTACCTTTAGCTAGCTGAATCACTTAAACTTCCAATCAGCAAACTTTATAAGCTTCCCTCTTGATATCACTAAGGTATTTCTCTAATCTGCAATTTCCACTCGGTTTGCCAACTCAATCAAAACTTAATTGAAATGCGTACGAAATATTTTGATTGTTTTTTGCAAGTTTATTTACCTTTCGGCAGGACGAACAGACGAAGGGACGGACCTAATCCATCAGCGAGTCAATTGAACTTATTAACAAATCAATCAAGTATGCAGCGCACATCTCTAATTGAACGCACAGTGGGGCCACAAGAGACACAGAGAGAGAGTGTGTGCGTGTGTGGCAGAGAATCGCGTTGCGAAGCTTCATAAATCAATCAGGAATAATCCATCAATTAAACGTAACGAGCCAGCGGAGAGGAGCAGCGACTGCTGGGAGTGGTCAATCGAGGCTCAGATCGCATGGCGAATGCTTACATTATTAATGCATTCATAAACCTATCAATGGCTAATGAAACGTGCAGACGAGACGAATCGAAGTCAATAGCTTGACCTTGATGTGGCCCAACAAGGAATGACCAACACTGTACACTGTACACCCTCCCAGTGGACCACAACAAGGGTGGTAGAGTATCTAAAAATGCTCATAAATTAAATACCTTTCCGTTCTCTGCCTGCTGGTATTCCCTCAACGCCTGCTTGGGCTGCCTTTGGTCAGCGTTTTGTAGCAGTTAATGTTGCTGTTGCTGTTGTTGTTGTTGTACATCGTCAAAGTGCAATTATAAAAATTAACAGAGGCGTGACCAGATAGACAACTAATTGGACTGGCAGCAACAGGGGAGGCTTCAAAGTTCCTACAGATATTTGGTCTGATGCTGAGCATAATTTCCCGTACTCTAGCAGTTTTCTTTAGGGTATTTACTAGTCTAGCAGGCAAGTTACTTTATTCTCACTTTCATATTATGTGCACAATTTGAAAAGTATGTTTATGACGCCCTCTTCTCCGTTTTATGCTAAGCGACATTCCTTCTCCTCTTGTCTCTCTGTTTTTATTTTACTACAATATATAGAAACCAAAAACCCTTATGCGCCTTAACAATTATGTACGAAATATCTGCTCAGTTCACAGCAGGGTGCTCTAACTGGTGATGCAACTGCTCTCTCTCTCTGTGGTCCCGACATGATTTCACGTGTCTATGCATGCACTCAACGAGGAGGTATTTATTGCAGGTCTTTCATTCAGTTTGCATAAGGTTTTTCATTATGAAATCTCATAATATTTGCCAAGTTTCTGACCACAGGTTCGTTTGTTAATTAATTTACTCTGTGGTTGCCCCCCCAAATGACAAAGAAATGCACTTGGCTCCTGTTGTGTGTTGCTCAAAGCGTTGCCAGATTGCGTAAACAGAAGTCGCTCAGGCGTTCAGCTCGAGTTGCAAATGAATTTTCAGTTGAAAAGTTAACAAATATGAAAGAATAAATAATGTCAAGTGAAAAGAAGAGAAAGAGCTGCTCGTTTATGTCATGTGCACTGCACACTTGCCTTTTCATTGAATAGAGAGAGAAGGTCTAATGATTTAAAAGTTTTATTTGCAAATGGAAAATATCATTTAGCAATATTTCTATGCAAAAGTTAATAAGTCTAGCATAATTGCCTGCCTTGTCAAAGAGAATGCAGTTTGTTTTTTGTAAAAGTACTGCAAAGATGCCTCATTAATGAATGAAGTTTGATTTGAAAGTTTTATTTGAAAACGGACACAACCAGTAAGCAATTAATCTACACCAGAGCTGCTTAGTTGAGTTAGAGTTGCCTTTTCAAAGGGAGTAGGGTACTTTTTTTTGTAGGTAGTGCAGGGTTGCCTCATTAATGGCAATATAAAAGGAACAAACTTTGGTCAAAGAACAAATCTCACATGATTCAATAGATGCATTTGAAAATGGCAACAAACTTTAAGTTCTTTTTATGCAAGAAAATTCATAATTCGTTCAACACGAAAGTTTAATTTACTAGAGTTGCACAGTGCCCATTGTTTCCTCTACTAGACTTGGCCCGTGCTGTACAAAATCACTTGGCACTCAATTTAAAGACTTGCCACTTGTTATTTAAACAGTCAGTCGCAGTCGAATTAATTTAGCACTCCGTGGAATTGAATCTAATTGTATCAAATGTATTTGCAGGCAGCCAGACAGCGAGTTAAATTGACGAAATATTTTCCCATGGCGCAGGAGCTTAATTTGCCGGCTTAAGCTTGAGAAATGTCGCAAAGGAAGACTGAAATTAAATGCCTTCTGTCGGCAAGACAGAGAGCGAGACTCTGTGTGCCACATGTGGCAGCCACAAGGCGTAGCCTACGCTAGCTTGAGCCGTAGCCAGAGCTGAAGCTGCTGCGGCTGCTGCACTTTGAGTATCTCCGAGAGACAGCTCATATTTCATGTGGTCTCTTGTCTTCTGGTTACCCCATCTGTATAAGTTTGCGAGTATGTGTAATGCTTACCACGACGCCTGGGCGAATGCCTGCGGCAAAAGGAAATTACTGAGCTGACCAAGCGATGCATTTTGCACAACCGACGGATCGAAGCAGGCCTGATGCACTATTCGCATTACCTGACCCCGGCTGGATAACGACGACCACTTGACGACCATTTGACGGACAAGTGTGCGTGGGTCTTACGTTTCCGTTGCGTTATTTAGTTGATTTCGTGCAGTAAATTTACCCAACAATTTGCAATCTTAATGCGCTGACGAGGACTACGCAATATCCAATGCCAATGCCAATGTCAATGTCAATGCCAGGTGGGCCTACGACTGGCACAACTCAAACTATCTGACGGATGCATTTGTTGTTCAACAAACCTGTGGTACAACAAACCCATGTTACATATCCTGCCACTTCGCCATCCCTGAAGGTCTTAATAATTAACTGGCTGTCATTAATGTTGCAACCAAAGGACACAAACAGAACAGAACAGAACAGACCTGAAGACAAGTTGGTCAGTTCTCAACGCTATTGTCAAATATCGACTCAGGACCTACTGCAGGTAGCAAAGTCTCCCACGGTATTTAATTCACTCTTTCACTCCTCTTGCTCCCCCTCTCTTCATCCACTTCTCTGTCTTTCTTTCTCTTTTACACCTTCTTTTTGTTTTCACTGCTTTCTTCAGCTGCCTCTCTCTTCTTCTCCTCCTCTGTTGGCCATAAGTTAACCCTTTTCGTACTTATTTTATTCCTCCTTTTTTATTGTCGCGCACCCAAAGTTATATATATATATATATATATTGGTATAAATATACTATATCTATATACTATGAACAGACTTATATATAAATTTTTTATTTTTGTTCGCCTGTCGTCCGCCTGGAAATTGCCTTTGGCGGCCATTAATTAATGCTGGTCGAGCTCGTAAAATGCAATAAAGTTATTGGCCCATAAACAAACAAAAGCGACCACGAGCCACGACAACGACGACGAGCCAAACCTTCTCCGGCCTTTACTTGCTCCAGCCAGAGTTGTCGCCATCAGCCACAGCACGACAGCACATGCAAATAAGTAGGCAACACGATACTCGAAGCGGTCACAGACCGGTCGACCTGCCACAACGAACATTCCGCAAAGATGTCATTGAAGTCTCAATTGTCAATGCACGATATACATTTCATATACGATATGTTGAATGATTTATCGTTTATGCACACCTCAATTAAAAGTCGCTTATCCGCGGTTAATTGTGCGAACGAGCGTATCAAATTGGCAGCTTGTCAGCCTGTAATTTTATATCAGGTTCAGTTCGAATTGTGCAGCCAGATATACCTGTAGTCGGTTTTTTGTGTCGCCAAAACCTTTTGCATTGTAAAGAATAAATAAGCGAAGGAGTTTATACTCAATTGCTATACAATAATCTACATTAAGTGATCTAAAACACGTTTAAACTTCGAGCTCTAAATAATTGAAGAAATAAAAGTGCAGAATGCACAATAAAAAAAGAGAGAGAATGCTCGACCTGAAGTGAATAAACATTCCGTTACGAATCATTTGCAATTTGAATGAAGTTTGGAATGTGAATAGAATAGGAACTTGGAAAGTGCAGGGAGGAAGGGAACTTGCAAATTGGATGCGGCAAGGCGATGTTAACATCGTCGTCTTCGTCCAAGAAGCAAAACTTGTTGCATCGCCCACAAAACGCCGTAGATTGCGGCACTTCGACTCCGGTTTGACTTGCTGCCTTCCATTTTGGGGGAGGTTGCTGCTGCTCATAGCTAGCAGGGGGTAGCAGGGATGACTGGCTGACTGCTTGCCTGCCTGGCTGTTTGGCTGGCTGGTTAGGGGCGGATTGGGTTGGGTTGGGTTGGGTTGTTGGCTTGTCTGTTGGTCGTTTGGTTGTTTGTACAACTGTGCTGTGTGTGCTGCAATGTCGAAGGCAGTGCGGAACGAGCGGAACAAGTTGACTCGCATTTCATTCATAAAGGAGAAGCAAACGCAGACGGCGAGCGATGCAGATGACGACGATGCCAGACAAGTGAACACTCATTCATTTGTTCGCTGTCAACAGACACACACACACACACGAACACACAGCGAGAGATACCCCGGTTAGTTTCATTCATGGCAACTCTTTGGCGACGCTATCGAGTAAGCGTTACTGTAACTGTGTGTGTGTGTCGCCTGTATGTATCTGTGTGCCGCATGAAACATGTATCAACTCACTCTGCTGGACTTTGAACTTCAAAAGTAACACACACACACACACACACACAGGAAAACACTCACACACTCATAAAAACATCGCACACACACACACTTAGCTGGCGCATTGAGAGAGCGCGCGCTGAATGTAAACAGAGTGTCGAAAGTGGCGCCTTGAAAAGTGTGTCAAAAAGTGTTGCCTACTTTTTAGGGCAGCGAAACAATTGCTCAGGCAACGCGACTTGCAAGCACTGTATACGACTTTCTAGTGTAAGTATGTGCACATTAAAGTTATGGATTGCATTTGCATATTGTGAACTGCTTCTTATATAGTTAACATTGTATGTACACGCAGGATTGGGGCAGTACAGCAACAGTTAAGGCAGCCTCTGGAAGTGTTAGAAGATTTTATGAAACCATACAGTGCAAATGGGAAGTTTACATTTAAAGATTATGCATATTGTATTATAGCCAAGTTAAAGTGTTGGAATTAGAACTGAAGTATTGAGGCAAACTGTTGAATTGTGTTAGGCAGTGCTTAATGATCGTTGGCTAAAGCAAGAAAAGATAATGTTAGTAATACTAAAAGAATACTGAAACTTCCACTATAAATTCAATATTATTCTATAGATACACACAGTTCAGATAAAGCATCAAACTTTCACTATAAATTCAATAATATTCTATACACACATACAATTCTGATAAGGCATAAAACAAGTTTAACTCTTTGGCTTCCAACCTTTCATAAACATACTCTATAAATTAATTTACTTCACATCTCCATTCAGCATCTTCTTGGCAGTATGAAGCTTATACACAATTTTTAAGGCACACCTTATATATAAATGGATTAGACTTCCAAATCTTAAAAGAATATAAAAATTACAATATGTCGAAAAATGCTTTTGTTTCATATACTTTCATACGAACCGCTGCGGCTGCGATTGCTGCTGCTGCTGGCGCTGCTGCTGGTCGACGGTTGTTTATGTTTTTGCGACGATGACGATGAAGACTGCGGCTGCGGCGGCGGCTGCTGCTGCTGCTGCTGCTGTTGTTGACGACGGCAGCTGCGCAGCGACGACGCAACGTCGCTGACAGCGTCAACGTATTCGGCCACTGCGCTGCCGTTTGCTCTTGACGCAGCACGTGCCCAAAAATGCAGAATGCAGCAGACGCTTTGCAGCAGCTTTGCACGCGCACTTCCAAATCGAAAACAGTAAAAAAATGTCAAAAAAAAACAACAACAGAAAGTTTCTCTTCTTTGAGTGCGGCACAAGCAGGCTGAGGAACTATCGGAGGCGCGAAAATGACAGCGGCAGTGGCAACAATAATGATGATAATGGGACTAGGATAAGCACGCGGAGTCCGACGCGGACGCGAATGTGGATGCAGATGTGGATGGCGAAGGTGAACGCGAACGCGAACGTGAACGTGAATGGGAACTCACGACGCGAAGGGAAACCCAACACACTGGGGCAATTTTCATTTGTATTTACAGTTTACGATGCGGCAAACTCTAGCGAAACTCTCGCTGATACTCTCTCTCTCCCTCACTCTCTCCTCGTGTGTGTTGTGCGGCGTGTACGTGCGTGTGTGTTCGAGCGAGTGTGCGGCGTGCGGCGTGAAGGCTCCTCTTGGCTTCGGCTTCGGTTGCGTTGTGACACATCGACGTATTCAACACCAACTGATGCCACTGCGAGCGCCGTCGTTGGCAGCGTCTCCTCAGCCGCAGCATTGGCATCGCTGGGCATCCCTTTAGCGATGCGAGTTGGCAGCCCCACACGGTGGCATGTCCACTTGCACAGCTGTTGGCCAGCTGAGCGGAGCTTGCAGCAAGTTGGCTGCCTTAGCGAAAGCTACAGCAACAATGTTACAGGCGCTGAAGCTCGCTGAGGAGTTTGTAAAAGCTTGCATGAAGCTTTCTTGGCAAGTTGGCAGTCCCCCAAAGGACGTTAAGGAATTCAAAGTTTGAATATTGGCGGATGAAGGTGGAAGTGAACGTCAAATGGAGGAATATATATGGCAAGTTTGCTTATAAATCTATTCTGTGAATGAATTGATCTTGCCATTTGACGGGTACATATGTATATAGAATATTGCACGATGGTCGCTCTTAACTTGACTCTATGACATGTACAATGCTCAAACTGATCTCATTCTTTGACATACATATAGGCCATATATATGACAAGTTATAGGGTCTATTGCCATGTGCACATATGACAAGTTCGTCTTTGTGCTTGTCTAAACACTTTTACCTGGTTGTATGACAAAGTATGACAGATATGACCATATCAAACGACTTTAAATGTCAAGTACAAATGGCCAGGCTGTATGGCAAAGTATAACAGATATGAACATATCAAACGATTTTAAATGTGAAGTACAAATGCCTGTACTGTGACATGTATCTATATGGAGAGTATGCAACGCTTGTCATATTGCCAGACATAAGGCATTTGACTGAGCAGTGAATAAAGAAGCGATCTATACATCCCAGTGCCATATGCACATATGACAAGCACTTGGTCAGTAGTTATATGTCAAGTTTTAGAACAAAGTTACAGTTTTAGTTGAGAAAGAGAGATGAACCATTTGTTATAAGATATGACAACCGTTTGTCATATAAAACCATATGAAATGCTACAAACTTTGACAGATGTGGAACATATGCCCAGGCATGCTAACATATACTTCTATATAGCTTGCCTCCCCCTTAGATTTATTATATTTATTTACTTGGTAACTTCACTCACCCGTCTGCGTGCTGGAGTCAAAGAAGGTGCTGGTTGTTTCCACTGTCATGGTGCCGATGGTGCCATCAATGATCTGTGCCGATGAGTCGCGTCTGCCACGATAGCTGCTGAGCAAGCAAAGAAAATTAGATAAACTCAATATTAACTAAAGCTTTGCCCACCCACCGACAAACATCGTCGCTCTGCGAGCTCTGGCGACGAAAGTTGCGACAACGAATCATCTCCTCCGTCGTGGACTGACGTCGAAAGCCGCGTGCAATGAGAATCTCCTCGGTGGTAGACTGACGACGAATCGCCGGTCGCTGATTCTGTTCGACAGTCGTCTGCGGTGGCCGCGAGCATGGGCTGGGATCACGCGACGACGAGCAACTGTTCGAGTCCGGCGATCGTGGTGAACGTGCTGCCGAGCTGCTCTGACGTCGCAGTGTGTGACGTCGTGGACTTCCGTCGCGTTCATGCGAACGATCCGGCGATAGATGCGTACGCGAATCACGACGTCCACCACGCGAAGCGCTGTCCGGCGAAAGGGAATCCCGACGGGATGTGCGACGCTCACAGTCCTCCGGCGGATCAGGGCTGAGCGCGGGCTGCGAGCCGCGGCGACTGCCGCCCCCGGGCAGGCAGCTCTCATCAAAAGCCGTGGCCTGACGCTGCAGGCGCTGCAGCCGTGGCACACGCTCTGGACTGATGCCCGCCTTGGAGTCGCGTCGATTCACCCGACCACATTGTGTGGTCGAGTCACGTCGTCCCTTTGGCGCTGTCGGACTGGTCGCTGGCGGCGTCACTGAGCTCGTTATGATGGTGGGCGGCGGCAGTGCCTGACACGAGGAGTCCACCTGCTGATGGTGGTAAGTGCTGGTCGAGATTAGTGGCACAGAGTCGGAGCAGGAGCCGGCGGAGCTGGTCGAGGGACGTTGCTCCTGCCGGAAATTTGGGAATTCCGGTGCTGCGAGCGAGTCGCGTTTTTTGGCCATTTGGTACTTGGGCGGTGGAGGTGGCGTCGTCACTCGACTGGCAACATTGCTGTCCCGCCGGCTGCTCGATAGATAGCTCTCGCCCGAGCCGCGACGTGAAGCCTGCGAGCAGTGGATGCGTTGTGGATGGTTGGAGAATTGGATGCGGGCGACAGAAAGAGAGAGACAGAGAGGTATGTCGAGGTTAGGCAGGGCTAATTGGAGTTTGGGTCTGGCGTGAGAATTTCGTGTGGTTTGCTGACGTGGTGGTCGTGGTTGGTTACTGTCAAGGTTAACTAAGGGCTGCGGTTTTGACACCCTCTAGGTAAGGTAAGGTTAGGTTATGGTTACAACAATATACTGTAGGCTCGTAATAAAACTAATAAATTCGTAGAAAAGAGTTCTATTGATGCTACAAAGTCCCTTAAGAAAAGATCTTATATAATTGTTAATGTAAATGCTTAGTTTAGCCAGTTTACAACTGGCTGTTTAGGTTGGAAGCCCTTCTGTAGAAGTTTTCTAACCGCGTTATCATCTAATTGTTCGACCTAAATTACTTTTACTGAAGGGTCTAAGGCCCTTTGGTTCGGGTTGCGAATTATCTGAGATTATCTTTGTTGCGTATAAGACTAAGTATATTTGGCAACCTTAAGGAGTAAAGGTATCCAGCGAGGGTCACCAGGTAAAGAGAATTGCTTTTACGCTTCGGACACCCTAAGACTAAGGGCCGTTAAGTTAAGGTAGAATACAATGAAGTCCTCGAAAGGTTACCAGATAAACTGAATTGCTTTTACTTATTGAACACCCTAAGTCTAATGTCCTACGAGGTAAGGTACTCCACGAAGGTTACCAGATAAAGATACTTGCTCTTACTTATCGGGCACTCTAAGACTAAGGTTCTTTGCGTTAAGGTACCCTAATCCTCTAAGGGTTACCAGTTCCACTTCTAGCTAACAAGTTCTCCGATAGATTTTCATGCTCTTCGCTACTTACGCTCTTGGTGCACTCGATGACCACAGGGACCACCACGGTGCTGGGTTGCTCCTCGACGGTGGTGCTCTCGCGACGATTCCAATGCTTGACGAACTCGGCGGTGTTGGAATCGCGACGCGAGCGCATGCTGCGTATGCCAGAGTCGGCGCTGGACTCGCGTCGTTTGCGCGGCGTGACGTAGGTGGTGACGGAGGTGTTGCCGCCGCCGCTGCCGGTGTTCGCATCGGTGGTGGAGGTGCGCCAGGGGAGGCTGCGTGCCAGATCGGCGAGTGTCTCGCGGCGATTGAGCTGGGCCTTGTTGCGTGCCGCAGCCTGCTGCTGCTGCTGTTGTTGCTGCTGCTGCTTGTTGGTGCCGCCGCTCCACTCGCGCAGAATGTCAGTGAGTTGGGCCAGCGAGCTGCGTCGCCGACGCTGCAGACCCGGTGGCGGTGAAGTGTTTGGCGGCGTGGTGATCTGTGCGGCCGAGTCGCGACGTCCGCCAAGACGCTGGCGGATCGTTGACTCTTCGAGCTGTCAGAGCAGAGTGGGTATAAGAGACTGAAGTACTTTTGGTTTCGGGGGGGTCACTCACCTGTTCGCGCACCAAATCGTCCCAACCGTTGCCGCCCTGCCACACCAGACCAACCTGGTGTGACATGATGGGTAGATTGCAGACGAAGCATACCGCCGTCATAGTCCTGCAACGACAAGGATCGAAGCATAAAGCAAAGCGCACAAGCAAAGAAGGAAAGCGAGAGAACGGGCGAGAGAGAGAGAGAGAGAGAGAGGTAAACATGCTGAGGCAAAGCTTTCGTTTGAACTAAAGCTTGGGAAGGCGAAAAGTCATGCAAAAGTACGAGCTGAGCTTTGGCTGAAGCTTTTCAGACCGTGTCCAACTACCTTCAAAGCTCAGTTCGGCGCAAAAAGCTTTCAAGGATATTCATGCGTAAAGCTCATGCAAAACTTGTGTGCGGAGTTAAAAAAGCTACAGGTGCGACATGCTGTGCGCGAAGCTTTCTGTGTTTCAGTGATTCATGTGGTGTGGTGAATTTGGTGAATTGTGTGTTTTATAGCAAGGCTGAGTTGAGTTTGAGTTTTGAATATGAAAGCGAACTGTTTTCTGCAATTTGTAAGAGTTTTATGGAGAGTGTGAGAAAGACAGAGAGTGTGTGTGAGAGACAGAGAGAGAGAGAGAGAGATAGTGAGTGGAGTATTAGCTAACTTTTTGCGTATGACCACGCTGGTGCTGGGCTGATCCATAGACCTGTAATGCCGAAGTTTTGACATGGCGCATGGCGTTCTGTGGCTGCAGCACTTTGCCGATACCTCTCACAATCCACAATTGTATAATGCGTTAATCGTATGTTATGTGTGTGTGTTATATCTCGGCCGATCCGCTGTGTTCCGACGTGTTGTTTTGGCGACGTCGTCCTTCGCTGGTTACCTTCTTTTAATACCCATGCAGAGGGTATTTGAATTTTTTTTATTTCTTTGTATATTTTACTTATTTTCATATAACATTCAACGGAGAAGTCTTTTTAACTAAACACTTATGTAAACTTTGAGGGTTTTTTGCTATATCCTTAAAGAAACTTGATTCAATTGGTGCAATACTCTTCCCATGGCAGAAGAACCGACAAAATTATATCTTTGTGTCTTTGAGTTGAGTGTTTTGCGGACTTGAAAGCGGACTGACTTTGATTTGAGTTAAAATACTAAAAAAATTTTTAATAAGAATAATTGTAATACTATGCATATTTTTTATATTCCTTTTTGTTCATATTTTCTGTAAGTTGTGCCTGTATTTCGTGAAAGAACTCCTCCTTAACAGGGAAGAGTATTTAAAAGTTCGGTTCCTCCGAAGTAAGCAGGATAAGGTTTTCTTACATAACTTCATCTAAAACTGATGGGTATTTTCTAGTATTTTGTTGGTATTTTCTTTTTGAGGTGGGGCGGGAATGGGGGAATTTGCTACACACAGAGAGACACAGAGATACACTGAAAAAAATCGAAGAAAAAAATATTTTTTTGGTTTTAAAAAAACATTGAGGGGATTTCATAATTAGAACTTATATTTTTTTTTTTATCAATTTATATATGGTTTTATCTTTTTTATAATTTGATTGAAAGGGGCAAAACTACGTAAGCATTATAAAAAAAAGAAATATTTCAATACTCTAGTATAGAAAATAAATTTATATTTAACTAGCTAGAAAATCGACTGCGACTTTGTGTGTGGAACGAATCAACACTGAAATAATTGAAATACTTAAGGCTATGACAAGTTTTGAGGGGGACTACAAATCAAGCATGCAAAATTCAATTCAATTCAAATCAACTCAATTCAATAATGTGATAATAAAACTGTTTGTTATGTAAATATTTATTGATTTTCTTAAAGTTAATTTGATTTGCTACCTCCTGAATTTGGTGATGCAATGACTTTTCCATCGGGGGTGAGTGGTTGTTGTGGTTATCAAATTTTCTAAGTGTTCATTTACTATACCAAGCATACAAATATTTTCCACTTGAGCTTAACAGGGATATTTTTAATTGTACAACTTAAGGACTTTAAACATTAATTTGTTTCATCGTTAAACAGTGTTGACAAACGGAAAATGTGACACATTTTGTTTGCCAAAGCCTCAAAGTGGCCATTAAAACGTTTGCTGAACCGTTACACGGCATAAGTATTCATGATTATTCATGGGTACGCATTCATTCGATTCGTTGCACGACCTTTGCAAATCGAGAAATATACAAAATATATTTTCCAGCATTTTCCTGCATTTTTTATACATTAATTGCACTCGCTGCAATTTGCACAAATGTTTTTCATATTTTACACAGTTCGCAAAAACACCTTTTTTTTATTCCAACAATGAAAAAGTGTTGAAAGCGTCAAAGGGCGGGGCGAAAGGGATGGTTAAAAGGGAAAAGAAGGTGAGGGGGGTTGGTAAGGTGGAAATTGTGGGAAACTTAAAGCACTTGCATATAATAACATTTGAAGAGGCTGCTGTAAAGTGGGCAAAACACACAAGGCAAAAAAGAGTGTAGCGCAACCGATAGAGCAGGAAGTGGTGAGGAGGGCAAAGATAACAAACTGCCTGAAGGCACTTTTTAATGGGAAAATGTGTGTGAGAAGTTGTTAAGTACATACACATACGGTAAGAGAGGGAAGGGAAATGCAATGACAAAAAAAAGCAGTAAAAATTTCATAGATCTCAAATGAAAATTTAAAATATTTTCATGAATTTATATATGCATTTTTTCTTCAAGATTGTCGAGTACGAAATATTTATAGACATCATAAGATCATAGGCGTTTACAGAGATAAAAGAGAAACACAAGCAAGCTTAATGCAGTTGCCAAGCAAAATAGTTGATGTGTAGTGGGCGGGAAGGGAAGGGGGCGGAAGGTCGTGGGGTGCCTAGAGCACGACGCAGCTTACAAAGCCAATCAAAATGAAGTATAAACTTTATTGGACCACAAGTTTGTGGCCGCAAACTTAATAACTGGCAGCACACACACAAACACACACACGTACAGAGAGAGGGGCAGGGGGAGAGCAACAGCGAGCAAGCTGTAGAGATTGTGAAGCACAAGAACACGAGAACGGAAGTTGTCAAGAGCGTGCGAGCTGCAAGGAAAACTTGGCAGCAGCAGCTGCTCGACGTCCTTCTGAGCCAAGTGTGTTCAAGTTGTTTGTGAAGCACACACACACACACTTGCAGACACAATTATAGTGTGTCTGCTGCTCAATAAAATAGTTTTTAAACAAGCGGCTGCCGCTCAAGTTGACCAAAGTTGAGGCTTCACCTGACCAATCCAATTGGCATCTCTTCCTTAGGTTCGCCCGGCGGGCGCTTAATCAACTTTGAAGTGCAACACCAGCTGCACTTACTGAGATAACTCCCTTTAGCACTCTCCTCCTTCTGCATACCTACTTCCTCTTTCTTTCTGCTTCTTCACACTCTTTTGCCTTTCTTTTGCCACCCCATCATATCTCGCTCAACAGATTGCAGCAGGTGCTCCCCGTTTGCCCCGTACCCGACCGTCGCTGCTCTGACAAGACTTTGATTGACAGCTGTCAATTTGCATTGGCAGCCAGGCCGGGAAAAGTTTGTGCCGCCTGCTTGGCTATACCCTGGCTAATGTGTCTTAAATTGGGTATGATTCAGTTATGCAAATCAGCAGCAAGTTTCCACTTCAAATCGATGAAAATGTGAGTTAAAAACAAAAAAATTCACGTAGATTGCACACGTTTTTTCACCCTTTCAAGTCTGTTGGGATTGAGTCGCTATTACGGGATTATAACAACAACAACAAGGCAGCTTTTTACATTTTTTTCAATGGTTGCAGAATGTCTTGCAACAAGCCTTAAATTAGTTATTCTGTTTGAGTGTGAATGATTTGCATACGTCGCACAACGGTTTTGTATTAAGAATTCACTTTAATTTACATAATTTACGATTTTAGACTTGCCAACTATTAAAAACACATCAAACAGTGCACGCTTATCGATTACATACGACTGCAGTAAAGTGGTGGCAAGCCGATAAATGATTTAGCACAGCTAGTTTGAGGCTTGCAGGCATCGATCACAGCTGAGTATCGTTTAACAATGCACATCGATAGCGAACGTGCCACTTTAACGATAGTATCGCCAGTTGCGCATCGATCAAAAATATATCGGGCAGCCATTTTGGTTAAGGCGTTTGCTTTGCGTTCAAGTTGTTTTGCGGTTTTCTTATTGTGCAAGAATATATTTCCGCGGCGCTGTTTGTGTGTGTGTGGCAGGTGCGTGTGGCATGGCATAACATGAAAGAAAAGCCTGCTGCCGTTGCTGTTCAAAGCCTAAGCCAGAAAGGAGCAATAACTTTGTACAATATTTTGGGCGGCGTCTTTAAAAAGAAAATTGAGTGAAACGCGAAAAGTAAATACAACAACAGAGCCAGGAGCAGCAACAACAACAAGAGGCAAAAGCAACAACAAAAAGGAGAAGAGAGGCAAAAGCAGCAACAACAAATTGAAAGTGGCACGCGTAAATTACTTAATCCGACTTAAGAAGTATTTTCGTGTGTCACACAAAGCTCCCGCCCAGCCCTGAGGGAGAGAGCAACAGCAAGAAAGTATAAATGGGAGAGAGAGAGAGAGAGAGAGAGAAAGATAGATGGCTGTGGTTGGGGTTGGGGCAAGGAATATGGCGCGTAAATGCCTGCACGTACTTGTCCGCCTTTGATCTAAATTACCAAACATTTTCAGGTATTTCAACTTTGAATGCCAAGCGCAACCCAAGACAACAACAGAAATGAAGAGAGACCGTCCAAGAAAGGAGCTGAGAGAAGGCGAAAAATTTGGAAAACGCCGTGAAAATGAAAAAAAAAAAAAATTAAATAAATAACGCCAAAAAAGCCGAAAATGAAAATGTCAAATGAAAAAAAAAGAAAAACAGGCCCAAGAGGCGTCCAAGGAGCGTCCAGAGAACGCAGCGTTAAGTCGCGGCAGTTAATCAATGGATTGCCAGGCAGCTCCTTGTTCCCCTTCCCTCGACTCCCTTCCTCTTCACAACTGTACTTGCTGCTCGGCAATTACATCAAAAGGAAATTGTTAGCCATCAAGCTCAAGTAATTTTTCAATGGGGGGGGCGAAGACGACGTTCAAAAATTAACTAAATAGCTGTTGAGGACGAGTCTGAGACACGCCCCTCCCCCTCTCTTCCCCCTGCACCACTACCTGCCCCACTCCCTGGCACTCTGACCACCAGACGAAGTCAACACCCAATCACCGGACTACATGAAAAGTTACTTAGCAGTCGCAGTACCTGACGCTGTGCCGCGCCTTATTTTGGTCTAACTGCCCCGCCCCCTTCTTCTACTACCTTACAGCCAGACAAAATGTACAAAATGTTTTCGGTTGCTTTTCATCAGAAGGAATTGCATTTTATTGCCCGAGCGAAGAAGGACACGAGCTCTAAGACGAGCGAATGCCGTGACAACCGAACCCGCAGAACCCCCGTCGCCTCCTCCCTCCCGTTGTAATGGTAAATGTGTTCACCATTTAGCTAAATTGCTTCATTTGTTGTAGTTGCTGTTGCTCTTATTGCTGTCGCTGTCGCTGTTGCTGTTGTTGTTGCCACAAAGTGCTTAATCGCAATTGCAGCAGTTTAACACACCGAAAGAAAAACAAAGGAAAAAACACAACAAAGGAAAACAAATGTTCTTTCATCTACTGCTAGTTTTAGTTTATTTTTAGAGGGGATTCCCCTGTGATAGGTATAAATATTATTAATAACTTTGGCCAGACATGTCTATGTTAATTTATGCATTTTGTCGCTGCAAGAATATTCCTAAAGTTATGAGGAAATGTGCTCTAATGGCACTGTTGAATGGGGACAAAAGATAACAGAATCAGAATAATACTAAATCGATAACATAATGCAGAAATCGATAAATGTGTTTTAGGTTGTTGTAGTACAATTAGAATTAATTATCTACTACATATTGATTTCGATAAAGGCGATAAGCTTATTTTCGTATTCAATTAATTTTTATAAAATTCTGTTATATTTTTTCTGATGATTTTGGTTTTGTGGTTTCAATTTAAGAGTCTAATGAGAAACACCTTATGCATATATATACTATTCACAGTTTTTATCAAAAAACTAAAGCTGCTTTTCACAACTTTTTTCATTTTATATCCATTAATTTGGCAGTTCAAACATACGAAACTCGTATAAGCCCATAACTTTCCCTTCGCACTGTGTTTGCGGCCATTAAAGGTCAATCTTAAAACTCCCCCTAAAAAAAATAAGCTTAAAAATTGTTTTGTTGTTGTTGGTTTTTATGGTTTTAATATCCTTGCAGAGGGTCTTTAAATTGTGGGCAGAAGTTTGCAACGCATACGTTAAAAGGAACTTATAAAATATTTAAAGGTTTCTGTATATTAAAACTTTTGTTTTTCATGCTAGTTTTAGTTTTCCTTTTAGTGCCCTTTTAACTACTGTTCAATTACTAAAATTATCAGAAAACTACATTAGAGTTTGTTTTAAAATTTGTAGCTAAAATTCAATAAAACTTAGATAGTCTTTCAGCACCTGAAAGAGCATATAACCATCAATATGTTGAAGTAAACATTTCATTTTTTGTAGCCTTTTTTTTTGAAAATAAGTTAATAATATATTTTGCATGCCTGCATGATTTATAAAGTCTATTTGCCTGTTGTTATCTTGTTTATTTCGTTTTCAGTTTCATTTGATTTTTAAATGGACCTTAAAAGCACCTTAAAATCTGCCAGCACCCCGAGAACAGGCAACAGGCTGGAGCAGGCAGGCAGGGAGGGAGGGGGATAAATGGAGGCTGTCTGGAGCAGCTTAGCCCATGACCATTTGAATAAATAAATAATTAAAGTTTGCTCGATTTTGATATGCACACAGTAATTTAATATGCGCAAAGTGAACTCGACTCGGAAAGGAATGGAATGGAGTAGAAGAAGAAGGTAAGGGACTGAGAGGAAGATATGGAGAGGGTGCCGAGTACGGGATGGACATATTGGATTGGGGCGCCCAACTTGCAGCAACATCCGTTTGCTGGGATTTTCTGCTGATAATGCTGGATGCAAGAATAGAAAGAGTGTGAAAGAGAGAGAGACAGAGAGACAGATAGTCGGAGCTGGAGCTGGTGGCCATGAGGATTGGCGGTTGACTAAGTCGCTGCTTGAAATGCACAAGGCGAAGGAGATTGGGCCGCAGTGCTTGGCTGGGGCGCCTCACATGGTGACTGGCAGCTGACAGCAAAATAATTTCCGCTGACAATGCGGCACGCTTGGACAACAGTAGCTGGCGACAGGACACAAGACGACAGGAGTGGAGTTCCGGTTGGGGTGAGTGGAACTATTGTGAATTGTTAGACAAGAAGAAAGGAAGTTTGTCTGATGTATTAAGATGACATGAATGGTGGCGGAGAATACAATTTGGTTGTTTTTCATATGTTTTGATTGGTATAACAGTTGTATGACAGTTTTATTACGCATGTATGACTGTTGTATAACGCTTGTATAACAATTTCATAGGCAGTGTTTAGGCTATCCATATCAAATTGGCTTAAAGCTTTTGTCTGCTGCTGTCACAGGCTTATTACAGTAAGGGGGAAGGGCGCCTTCCTCAACGGGTTTTGTTTGGGGTCCGCTCCTGGACTCGCATTGAAAGTGTTGGAAAATGTGTAGCATACTTTATGGCGGCACGCAAAAAGAACCCTGCAGGGCATTATGCAAATGAAGCGCAAAGGCAATGCCAAAACATTTAAGCCGTTTTAGCTCAGCTGACACGCCCCCAAGCCTGCCCTTTTAGTCGCTATCCTCTGCTGCTCGGTCTTCTTCTTTTTGCGCCAGCGGCAGCCTTTGTTGTTGGCTGCAAAATCTAATTTACTCAGCATGCTGCGCTCTATGCGTGTGTGTGTTTGTAGGTGTGTGTGTGCGGTAGCGTGTGCATAATTCAAGTGCACACTAAGTGGGGCAGTCTGTTGTCCATGTAACGCTATCTCCGCCAACAGATTTCACTTATTTTTCTTTGCTTCTATTTGTATTGAATCGCGTTTTTTGCCATTCTTCGTTCAGAGCGCAACAGTTAAGTCAACAAACTTTGCTCCTGCTGCTACTTCACTTGCTAATGAGCTGCATGGGGCGCGCAGGAAGCGCAGGGCGTGGCAGTTCGCACCTCACAGCGGGCTGTCAAGTGCAGGAGGCGAGCTTACATTAAATTGCCTGCACTGTTCCTGTCCCTGCTCTTCTATTTTTCTTTGCCATTGCTTTGCCTACACTTTCGTTGCGACTTTCACTTTTCACAGTGGCTACCCGGGGAGAAGGCGAAGGAGTGAGAGGGGACGAGGGCTGGGGGCAAGTCTAAAGCCAAACACAATGGACCGCATCGTTTGCTCGTTTATTTGCTAACAAGTCTAAAATGAAATTAATTATAGTTACGCACAGTTGCCATGACCCACAGGGAAGTTACAACCCCCCTTCCCCCTCCTCTACCGCGTTCTACTTTTGTTTTTGTTTTCGGGCCCCACAGGCAACAATTCTGCCCCTGTCGCGGCCCGCATGCCACATGCCTTTGCCTTTGCCGTTGCCTCTTCCTTTGGCTTTGCCTCGCTGGCTTCGCCTGCTTGGGCTTCTGATAAATGGGAAGGCAGAGCGTCGCGGCAAGTCAACTATCGCACACGCTTTATACCCAGCAAAGGTGGTGGGGGGCAAGAGGAGTTGGGTATGATGAACTTGTAACAAAGTAGCAAAGAGAGTTTTATAGACTTCAATTTTGTTTATTAAAGGTGTTTATTAGCAGGACAGTTGAGTTAAGTTCATAAGGATTACCTTCGATATATATTCGTACTATCGTTTTACACTCAATATCAATAATCGATAGAAAAGTGAATCTTCTATATATTGTATATTTTACAAGGCTTATCAACTTATTCCTTAGATACTTTCTTCACAATTAAATTATATCATAGTTGGTAAAACTTTTACTTTGGCAGAACTTTTAAGTAGAATGATAAGGTTCAATGCGAATTCTAACCAAAATATTGACCTGCAGTTAAAAACAATCATATTTCTATTCTATATCATACATTAAAACTATCGAACTATCGTAACCATTCAAGTGCTTCGATCTATGAACTCAAAGGAGTTACACTCATGGAATTTGGTATATATCTCAAGCTAAGTAAATCAATGTTGCAGCGCATGTGCCCGTCTACACCTCCCTCTCTCCACACATTGTAAAAAAACAGAGTATTTCGCTAGTCTTTCTTCTGCCACGGATTCGTTTCTGCCTCGCAGTCTGTTTTTGTTTACACAGACCGCTAA
This sequence comes from Zaprionus indianus, assembly GCA_018904595.1. Classification (NCBI taxonomy): domain Eukaryota; kingdom Metazoa; phylum Arthropoda; class Insecta; order Diptera; family Drosophilidae; genus Zaprionus; species Zaprionus indianus. Next base: position 8,180,702 of record JAEIHA010000344.1, on the reverse strand, counting down.
AAATAGCTCAGCTCAGCTGAGTTCAGCTCTGGCTGAAGATTGGTTTTGCGAGGCTGTGGAGAATAAGGGGCAGGGAGGATGTATGCCATGCATATTTGTAATCACGCCCAGCCAGGCAGTCAGGCATCCGATGTCTGTCGTCGTCCCTGAACTTTTAATTAATGCATGCAAGTGCGTGAACATCGAAGGGCTGCAAAATGCTCGCTTGCTTGCTTAAGCCGTGGCCAACAATTTTCCATGGGAAAATGGCGGACAGAAAATGCCGAAAAAAGGCTATAACCGAAACGAATCGAGGCACATAAAGCGCGGCAGCAGTTTTAAGTCTTGTATTCCGAGTTGAGCTACCCCTACCCCGCTCTCTTGCCACACATTCTTTGCTTGCCCCCTTTTGCTCAGCTTGTTTACTTTTTATATCAAAAACTTTTACGAGCTACAAAATATGCTGAGGCTGTGCGCCAAAAAACAAACAAATGTGCCGACGATGGCGGAGGAACAAGAGCAAAAGAGCACCGAAGCTTCTACACCCTTCAGAAAGCAAATGTTCCTATGCTAATTTTATATAAATAAGAGTATCATATGTTTAATATTTCTAGCCAAATTTACTGCACCCTCTGCAAGGGTATCAAAATGAATGTAGAGTACCAAAAAAAAATTGATATCATGTTCTCGGCTGGGCTTGGCTCCCCATCGAGCTGGGTGTGCGTAGCAGCCCTTGAAAATGGTCTAGAGAGCGGACAAGGGTCCCTTCAACCATGGCGTCCCCTTAGCAAATTCATCTTCCCACTCCCCGGCCTCGCACACTTGGAGCTCTTGGCAAATGTTGCCACCGAAATGGCTACGGTAATGACAATTATCGGCCTCGCAATTATCGCATCCGAGCGATGATTACACTGGCTAACAGAGTTCAAGGCATGGGCGTGGTCGTTGTGGCGTGACTTTCGCTTAATACAAATACATTGGTTTGCCGCAAACCCTGCATAATTTATACGCTAGGCCCTCCGGGTGGGCATCAGTGTGCAGCAGCACATATCCTGGGAGTATGCAAGCAGTAGTTCGACAGTACAATTGATTGCATTGAATTGAATTGAATTGAATTGAGTGAGTATTTGAATATTTATGGGATAACTCGAATGACTCGCAGCATTTGATTGGTTAACAAACAATTTGGACTTGAAATTCAGCTTTGAATGACTGCTGATATTAATTTTTAGTAGATTCTGTACGAGTTAGTACAAGTACATTTTAAAATTGAATGAGTATTCAAATATTTACTTTATAACTTCAATAATATGCAGCATTTGATTGGCTCACAAATGAATTTGAATTAAAATTCGGCTTTGAATGTCTGCTAGTTAGAGATTCTATACGAGTTAGTTCAAGTAAATTGCAAATGGAATGAGTATTTGATTATTTATGTAATAACTCGAATGACTTACAGAATTTGTTTGCCTCACAAATGATTTTGGCTTGCCATTCAATCTTGAATGTCTTGCTTAACTTGGTTCATTCGAATTCGTTTCACGGCATATATTTTATTTGGATCAATTAACTTGATACTTGAAAGTATAGTCACTTTATTCGCTTCACCCGTTTCAGTTAATTCGTTGTCTTGCAGTTTCTCCTCCTGCCCTCTCAACTTTCCCTCAGTTAACTTGAAAATATTTGGTTAGAAATTCACTCAAGCTCAAGCGAATACTTGCGATTTGTCACAATAAGATCGCTTCACTTTCGAATAACTTGTTCTGTTTCAAAATCATTTCACACTGACCAAGCTTACTTAGGTTTTGGGCCAAACACACCCCAAAACTCGTCGGGCAGCGGGACTAATGACTTATCTGTGATGTGCTGGGGAAATATATTATAGGATGTCTTCAACTTTTCGCTGTTGGTTCACCCTTTTTACTTCTGCACGGATAAATCTCGGTTAAGGCTTATGAGCTACTACCCCCCCCCCCATCCTTGTCCCCCCGTTTCCCCGTTGGGAGGGAGGGCTAAGGCCATAAAAGCAACTTACATATTTGCAATCTAATGGCGTTTTAAGAGACAGTCCGAGAACGGAAGGAAGACTGAGGGGGTTGCTGGGGGTGAGGTGGGGGAAGATGAATGATATGCAAAGGCAGCCCATGGCAGCCACGCCCATGCCTACAGTTTCGAGGGCATAAAGGACGTCGCGTGCCAATGCGGCGTTTTGTTTTTCTTCCTTCTCTCTTTCTTCTTTCCACCTGTTTTATGGTTCATAAAGTTCTTTTTTTTTTTTTTAACCTGCGCACAAGCGCCATCTGTTGGCTGTATGTTTTCGGTGATTTACGTGGAATAAAGAACTGATTTGTTTATTTTGTTTGCTTTTTCTCTCTTTCTCTTTTGTTTTTGCTTATATTCTTATTTTATTTTCATTCCTGGCTTTTATTATTTTTATTTTTTGTTTTTATGTTTATTATTTTGTATGTTTCCTCAGTTGCAACTTGCCTGGGTTCTATTTGTCGTATGTGTGTGTGTGTGTGTGAGCGTGTGTGTGACATATGGCACACACTTGAGCATGCTCATCATGCCGATCATTATCATAATCATTATCATCATGATGATGAGTTGTTAATGATAAACAAAATGATGATAAAGGCAAAGAAGGCGCACAGGTTCGTCGTTCGTTGCTTCTTGATGAAAAGCGCTTCGGGCCGAGAAAGTTGTTAACATAAAATGGCTCACTGCGTGCCACACACACTCGCTGTCTGTATCTAAGTGTGTATGCTTAGCAGCTTTGCTCAGATTTTTTCGTCATTTTTTGATATGGATTCGTTGTTTTTTTTTTTTTTTTGGTATTTTACTTTTGCTTTCATTATTGAAATGTTTTGCATTGCCCCCGCCTCGCTTCGCTTCGATGTCTGCCCTGGGGGAGCCTCAGGGTTCTTTGATGGCTGCCGTGGCAACTGCTGGGAATTTATGAGCTCAGCCCAGCCCGGCCCGGGACCAGGCCCAAAACCAGGGCATGGGCTCCCTGAGCAGGTAATGGAGGGGATACCCCTCTGCGTTTGCCTCTGCTCTTGGCCGTCATTCACCTTTTGCCGTTAATAGCGCACATCTGTCATTGCAATCGTTTTTCGGGCACATCAATTTCAGGCATCATCGCATTTTATGCCCTTTATTTATAGTCACAACTTACAACAAAATTTCATGACATTTTGCATTTGATGGGTCACGAGAGCGAGCAACAGGGAGCAAACAATGCTACAACTGGCTCGTAAATCTTGAGTGCGTCCCAGAAGCGGGCATATGTATCGCATTAGTAGCAGGCAACAAATGAGGAAGCATTGAGAGTGAGTGAGTGAGTGAGTGAGTGAGTAAGCATCATTCTATGTAGCAAGTAATTGGTTCAATCCTGTCTGGGGAGAAGACGCATGTGTCTAGAATTTGCGAATAAATCATTTGCGAGTCAACATAACTTGCAAGTGCACTTGAAGCACTCGGTTCTACTTGTTAATGTAAATGGGTTTCATTTGGGCAACAGAGTTTGATTTAAATCAAAGTTCTATGTCAAAAAGTAAGCAAATTCATTCTTCAGATTCGCGTATGTTCAAATTTCCAAGTATATTTGAAACTTCAAAGTGCATTCGAAACTAGCAAGGGCATTCAAATCTTGCAAGTACATTCGAAACGGCCAAGTACATTTGAAACTTGCAAGAGCATTCAAAAAAGGGAAGTTCATTTGTAACTTGCAAGTACATTTGAAACTTGCAAGTACATTCAAAATTTGCAAGTACATTTAGACCACTCGCTCCTGAATTTGAGTTATAAAATGTATTTTTAGGAAATATATTTTCAAAATCAAACCAAATAACGAGAAACTTCAAACATCAATACTGTTCTTCAAATCATTTGAGAGTGAACAAAACTTGTAAGTGCATTTACAACATTCGCTATGAGTTTTCCATAGACTAACGCCCTGTTACAGGGTATCAGCTCGCCCAATACCCGCACAAAATATAAAGCAAATTCAGCTTTGTTGTTTTTTTGGGTGCGTTGTGAATTTGTGGCAAAGTTTTCATGTTTTTGCTGCCTGTGCCAGCCGCAAGCCATTGCCAAGGATGATGATGAAAGCTGAGCCAAGGCTCGAGACACGAGGCACGAGACACGGGAAGCGACTCTCGACTTGAGTTTTGTTCTGCTCTGTTCAATGTTGAGTTGAGCTGGGTTGGACTGAGTTGAGGGTGGTGGCTTCTGGGGAGTTGGAGTCTGGTGGGGTTGGTTTGCCCGGGCATAATATGGGGGCAGTTGAGGTAAGAGAAGGAAGTCAGTACGCGCCTGGGGCCATGCATGGCGTAGAAGTAATGTAAACAAGCTACACACCCTCACACACACGCACACAGACACACAGATACACGCACACTGTGATTTTGCTGACCAGTTTTGCGGCCTGACTACGTTCATCATTATTATGCGCTGCAGGTTTCTCGTTTCTTTCTTTTTTTCTTTTTGGCGATTTTTTGTTGTTTTTTCTTTTCGATTCCTGTTCGCTCGTATTTTCTGTTTCTCTCTCTCTTTTGGCCCAAAAGTTTTTCGCTTTCAAGTGAATTCTGACGTGAAGTGATGAGCCACAAATCGTTGTCGAGTGCATACCAAAAATTGGCTCAATAAATTTGATGTTATCTCGAGGTCGCGTGTGTTTTGGGCAGCGAGTTGATTGTGCTGTCACGATGAGGAGTGGCAAGTTCCATGATATCGGCCGCGTTGTTGCATTTTCTAGATGAATTCCAACCTCAGTAGGTTGCTGCCTCTAAAGGTATTTCAGCAGTAGCTTGGAATTTGCAACTTTGGCTTCCACAGTCGCTAGTGGAATTTCTGTACTATGTGCTCTCATTAAGTGCCGCCGCTGCTAGTGCCAGTTTTGTCTCTGCTTGCCGACAAAGCCGGCACATCCAATGGATTCGTTTGAGACTCAACTCAATTAGCCAACTGGCTGTCTGGGGTTCGAGGGGGCTCTGCAGCATGCACTGCTATGTGCTCTGTTCTCTGTTCTGACCACATTCTCTGAGCTGGCTTTGAGGTTGCAACAGCAGCAGCAGCAGCAGCAGCAGGTGGAAGCTTTTGGTAAATTTCACCTAATCCTTTGGATATTCGAGTAATTAAACGTACGAATTTTTGTGAATTTTCTAGTATTTTTTGTGGTTACATTTTGTGCTGAGGTTTTTATTTAAGGCAAACCCAAACGAAAATGCTTATAAGCTTCAGCTTAGTTTGAAATTGCTTGTTTGGCTTTGAAAGTTGACAGAATTTTTAATAAATACCAAATACAAATATGTTCTTGTTGACCCAAAAAGAAGGGAATGTGCCTGTCAGTAGACAATACAAAGGACACCTAAGCTCTATGGCAACAATTCAGCTTGGAGGCTACCCAAAAAAATGAGAGTTTCAATCATCTTGCAACAATTTTGTCCATTTCGGAGCATATGGAAAATGTGCTACAATAATAATGCTGCATGGGGCTTAAAGTAGCGCCACACACAGACCGCCCGCTAACTGCCTATGTGCTTTGTGCCATTTGTTGACCATAAAGGAAGCGGGGGGCGTGGCAACGCTTGATATGCCTCAATGAAAACAAACTTCAACAACGGGGAAAAAATCTCTTTGATGTTTCACGTCAAGGCTTGGCTTGGCTTTTTTTGTTTAGCCAGTTACCTGCCAATATACTAACAGATTCACACACAAACACACACATACGCCCGCACAGTACCCTATCCCTCTTTCCCTTTATCTACCTCTGGCTCTCTCCCTCTTCTCTTCCCTTCCCTGCTTGGGCCTCAGTCAACTGTCGGCTTTGGGTATCTTTATGCATATTTCTCGTTTGAGTTTCGACTCGACTGTGTACACTAGTTGGCAGATCAAACAATTGGCGAGTGTGAAAGAGGAAAGTGGGCGTGGACGAACGCCCAGTTTGCCAGCTGCCAGGCGTAATTTATGCCAGGCCAGAATGATGGCCAATGGATTAGGCAACGTCGGTTCGGCGATGCTGACAGGAAATACAAAGCGGAAATTTGTTTAAGCAAATGTCGAAAATTGTTGCGAAAGCGAGTGAGAAAGAGAAAAAACAAGTTAAGCGAAAGAAATAGACACAAAGCAAGTGACAAGAGAGTGTGAGAAGTGTTTGAACACGCCGTTTACTCTATCAAGCTGAGTGGATTGCTTTAAAACACGCTGAGTTTTCTATAATTAATTAAAGATCGAGAGTAGTGATAATATCAAGGCATCTGCTGCTCACGCCCGTTAACGTGCAGAGTGCTTGCAAAGGGTCAATCAGATGAGACTAACGCAATTAATATAATTTAATTCTAGATGATAGCTTAGTCTAACCCCGTGTTTTATGTACAATATGTAGACGTATGAAATGGAAGAAGTTGCATGCATTATGTTATTTACATGTAACGACTATGGCATACTTCTAATACATATATGTTTGAATATTTACAGTGTTATTATTTACAGTTATTACGATAGTTTTAATAATTTTACAACCTGAACAATTTTCGTTTTTCTTAAAAATATTTGATAATATCGCTATGTACAATATATACAAATAAATATTACAGAGTTACTTTGACTACTTCTACTGTAACTACTGTTACAACAACAATTACTACAATTATTACTACTTCTACGACAAATTTTAAGACTACTTCTTAAACTACTTCTACGGCTTCTAAGACTACTTCTAAAACTACTTCTACAACTATTTTTAAGACTACTTCTCAAACTATTTCTACGTCTGCTTAAACAACTACTTATACGACTACTTCTACGACTACTACTACGACTACTTCTACGAGTACTACTACGACGACTACTACGACTATTTATACGACTATTTATACGACCACTTCTACAAATACTACTACTACCGTTTCTACGACTACTTCTACTTCTTTTACAGCTACTACTACTACTATTTACTACCGCTTCTACGAATATTTTAACTACTTCTACACATGCAACTAGTTTTACTACTACAACTACTAATCCTTTTACTACTACAACTACTACTACTTTTACTAATACAACTATTATTACTACACATGCAACTACTTTACTACTACAACTACTACTACTACACATGCAACTACTTTTACTACTACAACTACTACTACACCTTTTACTACTACAACTACTACAACTACTACTACTACTACTACTACAACTTTTACTACTACAACTACTTCTGCTACTACTACTACAACTACAATACTAATACTACTACTAATACTACTACTTTTACTACTACAACTACAATACTAATACTACTACTAATACTACTACTTTTACTACTACAACTACAATACTAATACTACTACTAATACTACTACTTTTACTACTACAACTACAATACTAATACTACTACTTTTACTACTACAACTACAATACTAATACTACTACTAATACTACTACTTTTACTACTACAACTACAATACTAATACTACTACTAATACTACTACTTTTACTACTACAACTACAATACTACTAATAATACTTCTACTACTACTACTACTACAACTACAATACTACTACTACTACTACTACTACAACTACAATACTACTACTACTACTACTACTACTACTGCTACTACTAAGACTACTACTACTACTACTACTACTGCTACTACTACTTCTTCTACTACTACTACTACTACTAATGCTACTACTACTTCTTCTACTACTACTATTACTACTACTACTATTACTACTACTACTATTACTACTACTACTACTACTACTACTACTACTACTACTACTACTACTACTACTACTTCTACTACTACTTCTACTACTACTTCTACTTCTACTACTACTACTACTACAACTACTACTAATTCTACAACTACTACGAATACTACGACTACTATTACGACTACTACTACGATTACTTCTACGACTACTTATGCAACTACTTCTATGATGACTTATACGACTTCTACTTGTTCTATGACTACTTAACTATGACTACGACAACTATTTCTACTACTTATACAACTACTTATACGACTAATTTTACGTTTACTTATCGACTACTTTTACAGCTTCTACTGCGACTACTTTTACGACTTCTAAGAATTCGTCTAAGATTACTACTACTATTACTTTTACAACTACTTCAACTACTACTACACATGCAACTATTTCATCTACTTTTACTACTTCTACTTTGATTACTATGCATGCAACTTATCCACTACCCTTCTACTTAAAGCGTAATGATTGGAAGCATAGCTACTACTACTACTACTTCTAGAACAGCTACTACTACTTCTCTTATGACTATGCTACTTATCCACTACTGCTTATGCTACTTAAAACTTAAATTCTCATGCAATCTACGTTTTCTTAACATTAATCGGAAGTTTGCGCGATACTTTTACAAGCGGCAATTATTTAATAGTCCCCCTCGACTGGGACAGCTGGCTGCTGTGGCAAAGTGCTGCAAGAGTTGCCAACTAGTAACATGGCGGAGCGCGCAACAGGCGTGTGTGGCAGGCGTGGGCGTGGGGGAATCCCCACGAGAAACCGATCCGAAATGTCAATGGCAGCCGCAGAAGAACTTAAAGGAATTGCTCAACTATTAAGCAAGTTCCACGACCAGTTTTATGGTGTGTTTGTCTGTGTGTGTGTGTGTGTGCGGGCGGGGGTATACAAGTCAATTCGAAGGCGGAACAGGGTCGGGAATAGATCCCCAAGCGGAAACCGGATATGGCAGGCGAACGAGCACTTGGCAATGTGCAAAAATAGGTTAAACTTGTTGCAATAACTTTTAGTCAGCCCCAAAAGGACAAACTCACACACAACCCGGGGACGCACACACTAATTCACACGCGCACACACACACACACAGACACACACACACGGGTATTTTATGTGCAACGATAAATGTTATGAACTTGCCCGAGTTTGTTGGCCAAAAACTTTTGTAATTGAACGCGCAGCGCTTCGTAAAATTAACTGTATCAGAAGCCAGTGGAGAATTGGCCTACTATAACGATTTATGTGTGTTGTAGTGTGTGTGTGTGTGTTGTTGTTGTTGTTGGTCGCGTGTTGCCAGTTGCCATTAAACGCCATCTAATATGGCCTAGAAACTGCCAACGGCAGCGCGGCAAATAGGGGAGACTGACATTGAATTATGCTAAATATTGTATATATGTATTTTTCGGGGGCACTTTGAAAACCGATTCAACAACATTTTAAAACGAGACTCACGAGGCACAAACTGTTGCTATGGCTGCGTGATATGCTGATGTGGCAAGGGCACGGCGGGGGGTGGCTTGGTTCAAAAAGTTGGTTTTAGTTATTGTGCGTCCGTGCGGAAGGAAAACTGCGTAAAGTTGCATCTTTAGTGGATTCGTAAACTCTTTTTAAACTACTAATTGACTGCTCTTGCTGTTACTTACACAATTTGTTTAGGTTTCTAAAGATTAAACAGATTTATAACTGACTGAAATTAATTCTAAGTAAAGTCAACGTGATAAAAAATTAAAAATTGATTCTCAATCGAGCAAAGTCTAAGTAAAAATCTCTTCAAAAGCATAAATGCTTAAAATTTTATAATACAGTTAAAAGAAACTGTTGATAACAGAGCTAATGCATATATAATTCATATATAATTCAGAAATGTTTTCGATTGGAAAGTTATGGAAAATTTGTTGTTTGCACGAGAAATACCTTACGTAACCCCGTCTAATTTTCAATTTCCCTACCCGCAATGTTGTTCAAACAATGTTGAAATTTGCTAAGTGGCCTGGTCAAAATGCGTATAATACATATACAGAGATACACACGTGCATTCCCTCACACACACAGACACACACACACAGGCAGCTCGTAGGCCTTTCAGCAATGTTGCGTGCTTTGCTCATTGAAGCGTGAATGAACATTTAAGTGTTTTCCCATGTTGCCCAATTTTCAGCACTTTTTGTTCTCTCTCCCTTTCCCCTTTCCCCTTCGCCCTTCTCTCCCTCTCGCTTTCTTGCTCACTCTGTACATTTTAGTTTTGCCTGCCTGATCGATTTCATTGTACAGTAGAAAAAGTTCTGCTGTTCATAAGCTCTGAGACTTCATTTACTATCATTCCATGCAGTTGGCTCAAGATGGCAACCTATAGAAGTGTGACTGGGATAAGACTATTAAATATCCTGTGATATGTAAGCTCACTAAGTTAAGTATCAATTTGAATAATGCTAGCTTAAGAAGGTCCTAAGTTTATGATCTAAACTGAGTTAATTTCTTGTCACAATATATTATATGATATTCTATTCTTTTATATAAAATTTCACGTAGATTTTCCAATATTCTGCACTTCCTGCACTGTCTTGAACTCTCACTGTATTTGCTTATCGCATTTGCAGGGTATTCAAGTGTTTCATTTCCGCTTTGATTGACTGACTCGACACGAGTGGAATTTAATGGGGAATTTCCAACTGCGCTGAGTTTTTGGGCCTATGCTGCCCCACAACGTTCAACGTCAAATACATATAACATGCGAGGCAGTTGCCTGACCCCAAATCAGAGGGGGAAGGGGGGGGGGGTGGCAGCTAAACTGTATTATTACATTTCTCGTACATGCCGCACGCTTTGGCCATTGTTATTTCCATTTCGTATCTGGAATTTGCCATTTAGCATTTCGTGCTGTGTCCAATGCATTGGTCGCTGATGGGTTTATTAGCCACAGCCAGTGGGGTCAACTGCGCACTGCGAGGTCAAGCTGTAGAGATATGCAAAACGCGAACGGCATCTCTGAAGTGGCTTTGCAAATCGGGATATCCGCAGCGTGCTCTCCCTATGCGTGCTTAATATGCAAAACTCAGTCGTGTATACAAATAATGTACACGTTAATAAACACGCCTCGATCGAGGGGAGCAAAAGAGAGGGAGAGAGAAAAAGAGAGAGAGAGATGGAGAGAGAGAGATAGGGGAGCAAGGCGTAGACGAAGCGAAACAATTCTTTTGTGTGTGGGCAGGCTGTGAGCTGAGCTAACGTGTCGTATGCGCAATATTTCAAAAGTTCTACACTGCCAGTGTCATTGTGTGTGTGTGTGTGCGTGCATGACTGACTGTATCTATAAAGATTTGTATCTCTAACTGATTTCCTTAGCAAGCACACCCACAGTCGATTGCCTCGTATTTCATTTGCATTTTCTTGACTTTTTTCTACAAAAAAACCAAGTCGATGCTTGCCAGATTGATTTTTGCGATAGCTTACGCAGAGAGTATGTTCGGTCTAGTGGGGTATATAGGATATAAGAAGGGATTATGAAATATAATTATAAATAAATTATAAATCACAGGAGCTCTACAAAGCAACACTATGAAATTTGCAATACAATATGCATAAATTATATGAATTCATAAGCAATTTTCTTCAAGTCATTCAAGTTCCAGGAAACTAGCACATTTAAATGCAGAACACTTGCCATATGGCAACCAAATAGCCATAAACAGCCCGTCAATTTGCATGCATATCTTTCTTTATCCTCGGCGCAAGTGTTTATAAAACGGAAATAAATATTCATTGTCTTCCCTCCTTCCCCTCGATTGCCTTCTTGCACCTTGCAGGGCATGGGCAAAGTCGCATAACTCTTCTTTGGTGTTGTTGTTTTTTTTCGGGGTTTGGGTTACGCTTTTCCAGCGTTTTGGAAATTTATTTGTTTATTTTCGTTTTCGCTTTGCGTTTGTTGCGTTTCTTTTCGACGTTTTTCGACGCTCTGAAGATTTATGCAAATACGCTCGGCGAGTCTATTAAATTTGCATATTTATCAATTTGTTTTGCGTGTTTTTTGCCGGCTCGTTTGTTGTTCGTTGCGTTGTGTTTGCTTTTGCCAGCATATTTTAATTATTTCGAGCCGAGCCGCGTTTGCCCTAAGTTATTTAAACTTGATTTGCATAGCAGCAGCAGGAGACCGGAGACCAGAAACCAAAACCAAAAACTGAGCTAAAGATGAAGACTACTCTCAGTGCTCCTCTCATCTTCGCTGTGTCAGAGTCAGAGTCAGAGTTAGAGTGGCAAAGCATTGCGAGACGCAGTCTAATTAATAAAGATGCAATCCAATTAGGGTCGCTCAGATACATCAAAGGCTCTCGCAGTTGCTTCTCCTCTCCAGTTCTACCTCTCCTCATCCCTGAGGTGCCCGAAAGGCGATCAAATATTAAATAGACATTGCCCCCAATGCGCCGCCTGTTCTCCCTGTTCTCGTGTTTGCACAAAAACTAAGCACACCAGAGCAAAAGGCAATTATCATTATGATAATTAAAATGTATGAGGCTGGTTAACGGTAATGAGACTCTCCACAAGGATAAGACGCAGCCGGCGGCCATTTGTGATTCGTCGTCCATTTTAGCCTGACATTTTCGTATGTCCAAAACTCTTGTTTATACCAGTTTCCACCTCTCAAACAGACTTCGGCATAAATCTCTCTCTCTCTCTCTCTCTCTATCTTTCTCTTTGCCAGAGTCGGTGCTGGCAGCTGCTCCCAGACATGATTAATAACTACTTTAGTTGGCTGAGCAGCTTAGCTAAGTAGCTCAGCTGAGAATCCAGCCTAATGAATCTGCCAATCTTACTCAGAGTATCTCTCTTTCTACCTCTCTCTCACACACACTCTGGAATGTAGCTTGTGACTTAACTTGAGTTAGTGCATCAAAGCAAAATAACTCAGTTAATCTGCGCTTTAAAGCTAGTAAGTTTGCTAGATAGATTAAGTAATGTCTTTGCATTATGTATGCCAAATTTCAAAGTACATACTTGTTGAATTTGTCAGATATAGAGGAATAATATGTATAATATATAAGTTGGGCTGTAAAGTTGACAATCTTATTCCCTATAAGCAAAACTTTCTTTTATAATTTATTTTGCTGGCATACCTAGTCAACTTGAAAAGAATGTTGTGAAAACTCCTAATCCCAATCCTTTATAAAAAATTTCTTCATTATTCTTATCTAAAATTGCTTTATTTGCCAGTCTACGATTTCTGGAGTTGATTTCCTTGAATTGAAAACCAATTATTTCCAATTCAGTGTTGCTTGTTTTTAGCAAAATGCTTATAGAGTTATTTACAATAAACAAAAAAGTGCTTAAGACAAGTAGGAACAACTGAGAAGGAACAAAAACGCCCATCTCCGATTGCGCTGAAAAGTATGCAATGCATATCGGAAGCTCTCTTGTTTTACTACTTTGTCTGCCTAATTCGAGAGTGAACACGCTTGAATGGCTAAAAATCGTAACCTATGTCGATGATGTGAGTCAAGAATAGAATTGAATATGCCACATGGATTCGCATAATGCAACACATAAGCTGTACTCTTATGACTGTTGTGGAAGTGTTGGAAAGTGCTGTGAAATCTACTTTTAAGAAGCTTACACAATATTGTAGGATTTTGCTTTGCTTGCTTGGTTTGCTTTTCTTTGCATTGGCAGCTTTAAGGCGTGTGTGTGGATATCTACGTGTGTGTGTGGGTGTGCATGTGTCTGTCTGAGTGCGTGTGCGTGCATTTACAATGCGTGCAATTTAAGCGCTCGTAAAACGGCAACAAAAAGCAAACATTTTACTGTCGTCCATCTGTTTCGTTGGTCTGTCTCCAATCTCACTCCTTCTTTCTCTCTCACACACTTTATGCTGCTTTTTTTCCCGTTGTGGGCGACATTTTCTTTTCAGTTTGATGTCGCTTATCGCCATCTGCCCACGCGACCACGCGAATCTGGTTCGGCAAAACTGAAAGTTGTCCATTTTGCGCGAACTGTAATTGCCGTCCCACTCTCTACCGGTTACCCGTGGGCATTGAACACACTTTCGCTGCTATACTCTGCTTTCCTCTTTCTCTCTCTATTTCTGCCTATTCACAATCCAGTCACAATTGCAGTCTCAGTCACAGTTTAAGCTCTCCAGCGTCGTCCATTAAAATGCATTCACATGCGTTCGCAGTGCTCGCATTGTTTGATAGCTTTTCTCTTGCTCTTCTTCACTCTCTCTGTCTTTTTCTCTTGCACTTGGCTGTCATCTTGGCAAGACATACACTTTCGGGCACTGTGCGTCCACTTGAATGAAGCCGGAGCCGCTAACGGGCCAACGGACACTCGAACGCCACTTCAGGCCGTATCTCAGCTACCTCTCCCGCTCTTTCTGTTCCTCCCTCTCACTTGGCTGGTCATCAACAGCACTTGCCAGTGCGTATTGAGGGCGTGGGCTCCGGAGACGACTTCTAATGAAAAGTCGTTTAATATTCAAAACGGAAATTTACGGAACAAGTGACAAGTGCGACAGTTGCCAACGAAGAAGAAGAAGAAGAAGAAGAGCAAAAAGCAACTGAAGAAGCAAGAAGCAGAGGCAACGCGAACTTTTGGGGCAAACTATGTTTAAGCAATTTCACTTCTCTTCAGTTCTCAGGGTTGTTTTCGCCCTGCACCCTGCAAATTTTCTTGTTTTCACGCTAAAGTTTGTTGCGCCATCAAATTTCACAGAAATTTTGCTTTCATTTTTGGTCGAGGCCATATTTCTATAGATTTTTCAAATATGCAAATAGGTATAGCATGACTGAAAGTGATTTGTGGCTCTGCTTTTCTTTCAATTTCGCAGGAATTTTATTGGTTTAATGGTTTTTGGAAATGTTGCTTACAATTTACATACGCAATTAGATAGTTGCTACTTGGAACTTGTTAACTGATTCTTAGCAATTTCTTAGTAGAAGGAGAGTGAATTGAAAGTAGAACAAAATGATTTCAAATTGATTTCTTGCTTTGTTTTTACTTAAAATTGTTTTTTGCGGTTGTTTGCGCTTTCTAGAGCAGATTTCCAGGAATTTAAACCGCTAAAACTTATTCAGTGGCGCTTGTTTTTTGGTGAGATTTCTATAGAATTATTTGCAATAAACAGGAAAGTGCTTGAGAGAAGTGGGAATAACTGAGCGAGAAGTAGAAGTGCCCATTTTCAATTGCGCTGCAAAGTATGCAATGCATATTTACCATTTGCAAACTGAACTTTTTATTGGCGTTGAGTGATGCACTTTTTTCGCATTTCATATTCTCTCTTTATCGTTATTTTCTTTAAGTGGTTTTTTTTTGCGTTTTTCCTCTGTGTTGTTCAGCTTTCTGTTTTATTTCCTGCTCTCGTTTGCTCGTTAATTGCCTCAGCTCATTACTAATTTTTACTTGATTTAATCTGTTTGTCGTAACTTGGACTTGCCCCTGGCCGTTGCTTAATTGCTTTATTAATTGCGTTAATACTTAATATTAAAAGGCGGGATGACGAGGAGCAGAGCGCAGCGTAAGCGGAAGTTAAGCTGCGGCAACAGGTCAACAGTGCAGGCAAGTTCAGCTGCAGCAAGGTTGCAACAAGCGCAAGTTGAACCGAGGATTATGCTAATGAATCCGTTAATGATCCACGCAAAACGTGTGATTGCGAGAGTGACGGGGGTGTGTCGATAAAGGGTTAATAATAATTAAGTGTTGCCTACTTTCCGGTGCAAACCATTTGGGTGCAAAACAGGGGAAACGTTTAAATGTATTCTCTCCTGCTGTGTGCAGTAAATCCAAAAAGTATTTAATGGCAGCAGTGAAGAGTGATGGGGGGAAGTATTAAAACCCCCAAGTAAAACAAATGGAAGCGAACGCATGCGTAATATTAATGTTAATGCAATAACAACACGTGAGTGAGTTAGTGTGAGAAAGAGAGAAGGGGAGGGAAAGCGAGAAAGAACAACAGACGAGCTACAGGAAATGGCGCATGAAACGAATCAGTCGAAACGGAAGGAAATGCTTAAACGGTATGAAAATTCTTGCCTTGCTTGGCAATATGCTGGAAATTTCCAGTTATTATTGCCTGGCGTCGTTGTGCTTGTTGTTGTTGTTGTTGCGGCTATACTAATAACCCAAAGCGGAAATGGGTAGGTTAGCACTGCGGGCCCGTGCTGTGGCCAATTAGGCCAACAGTGTTGGAAACTGCGTGAAATGGTTGAGTGAGCAAGCTTTGATTCTGTTGAATATATTTTGAAAATGTTGTCATAATAAATGTATTACCTTGAAAATATTTCGATTTTATTTTAGCATATTTTCAAATTATTTTTAAGTGTTAATATAGTTTATGAAGCACTTAAACAGTGTTGGAGAGTGCAGAATTATGCAAAAAGTAGTTTTTGTTTCATTTTTTTCCTGCTTTACAATGTGTTGAACTAATAAGATTCAGACTTCTACTATTGCAACTGTTGACAACTGTACGAAGTCTTCAGGTTATTGCCCCTTTGGCCAGCTCAGCTGTCGATTCTTCTCACCCAGCTTTCCCTTTTCTCTCTCTGCTTCATCTTAGTGTTGTTGGTGTTGGTGTTGCCTGGGCAGTTTTTAATAACGCGCTGACTGGCTGAACTCGATGCTGTTGCAGCATCAAATTTTATGGCCATACTCAAATTTACGCACACACACACACACACCCTCACACACACGCGCTTACACGCACACACAGTTAAACGCTGAGCGTGTGTTTAATGTGCTCGACACGGCGGCAATTAATAAACGAGGCTGAAACGCGCCGGGGCAGGCAGGCTTTTATGTGCAACATTCGGTCATAACGCTTTCGCTTTTTATAGTGGCCACATAAAGCTGCTAGATAAATGAAAACGTTGACAGATATGACGGGGCAGTGCCACAGCAAGAGGCAGTAAGAGTAAGAGAAAGAGGGAGAGAAAAAGAAAGACAGAGACAGGCAGTAAGAAAGGCAGAAAGTAAGGCAAGTAAGCGAAGGCGATTTGCAAAAGTTTTTAAGTGGCTGCGCTGGTGAATGTAGAAAGGGAGATTGTTGTAAATATTTTTTGGAAACTACTTAAGGAAAGATCTGAGAGCAGTGGAATATACGAGTATACAAACATCATGTGTAAGGGAATAAAGTTAAATACCTATAGTTTCCTAGCAACTGCAGCTCTGTTGATAAAAAAAGAACAGTTTTTGTTAGCTCTTCTCCATGTAGAGCAAAGTCAGTTCAGCTTGCAGAGCTCAAACAAGTTTATCAAGGAAAAAATCTGTAGGTTTAACTAATTATACAAAGATATTTTTACATAAAATATGTGAATTATTTTGCAATCACAGCGAGTACTTTGGAATTACCGTCAAAAGAGCAAAAAAGTGGTGCAACGAAAAGTAGCCCAAAAAAGTATGCAATGAATTTTGGAAATGGGAGAAATCTCCAACAGTTGCGCACATCGATGTTAAAAAAACTATTGCAATGTAGTTTATAAGCGTGGCTTTTTTATGAAATCGCGGAAATAATGTAATGATATGAAAAAATGAAAAAATACATGGTTTATCTGTTTGCATATCTCTCTGGCTCTCCCTTCATTTTGTCAATTGAATATCTAAAAATGATGGAAAATGATGGAAAATCGCTTTGACCGCGCTATGCTCTGTTTCAATGTCAACAAAAATGCCGCTTTAATTACATAATTGCGATGTTTATGACGTTTAATTATTTGAAAAGCTCGCTCGCGCGGAATTTTCCAATTTATGAGCGAAATTAAAAGCGAAGCTAAGGCAGAGCAGGAAAATTGCCGAGCATTTAATTATCATTTTACAAGCTTTCAATGTTGATTTGCTATTTTTGTTATTTGCTCGCTCTGCACGCGACGGAATGTAATAGAGCCGGACTGCCGCCCCTTAAAAGAGGTCTTTGTCTTTGATGGAGCAGAGGGTAGGGGGGGGGAGAATGACAAGCGGGTAGTGATGCTGTCTTAGCCTGGTATTCCATTTGATCTGTGTCTGGCAACGTTTTGTTTCAATTAATACGCGTTTAATGAGCGCATTTTTCTTGGAATAAATTCGAATACCCTGTTAAACAAAATGGGGTACATTGTTGTAGGTAGTAAGTGAGAAACCTTATCAATGAGTTACTACTTCTTTATAATGGGCCAAAAAATGGGCCATAATGATTCAGTTAAATCTGCTGAATAGGTAAATAGGTACTTAACAAATAGGTTCTTCTACTAAATAGGGACTCTTTAAAATACTTCTAGGGTATCTTCCTCTACGTCTTCACCCTGCTGTTGCCTGCCCCCTTTAAAAGGCCTTAAGCTCGTCTCTACTGCTGCCTTTGGTTGTTTTTATTGTTTTTGCCCATCCGCGAGAAAGGTATAAGGAAAAGTTTTCGGTGCAGGTAAAAATGAAAATGGAAATATATTTTCTCTTTTCTTTCGATTTTCAGTCTCCATTTTAATTTTAATTTGCTTTACTTTGCCTCTCGCCTTTTCTTGCCACTCCGAGAAGGCGGAGCAGGGGCACTGGCAAAGGTAGGAGGTCGTTTTCCAGCTTATTAACTCCTGCCACTTGTTGCCCAAGACCTGCGGCGGTCTGTGGCTGCGACGTCGCTTCCAAGTCTTCCAATTTCGCCGCCTTTGGGGGCTTTTCTTTCTTTCATTTTTATTTTCAGGGTCAAGAAAAGCTGCAAAAAGGCCAAAGGAAAAGGTAAAAGTTGCCCGAGAGTGCACAGCAAAGTTGGACAAAGGCATCGCGGCGCTTCTCTATGTGAACACTGCTAGGCTTGTTAAATATGCCAACCAGTTGAAGGAGGGAGGGGTGTGGAAATGTAAGCTGACTAATTGCAAATTAGTTGGCAAATTTGGAAAATTAGTTTTCCCACGATTTTTTAAATCGCATACGCTTTGGAGTGGGTGCGAAATGCTCTTTAATAGTCTTCTCCCTACTACAGGGTATACGCTAGTCGGTAAAAAAAAATAAATAATATCTTTTTCTATACAGTATAACATGGTGAGAAATGCTCTTTAATAGTCTTCTCCCTACTACAGGGTATAAGCTAAACGGTAAAAAAAAAAATTAATATCGGATTTCTATACAGTTTTGGTAATATAAACTTATTATCATTCCATATTTGCATGCAGCTTCACTACAGGGTATCTGCTAGTCTGCCTTTGCTTAGCTCATCTCATAATTTAACTGCGGCACTTGCGACGTTGGTGATGTCGATTTCACTTGTGGAAGGATATCAATCGTGGCCTACAGCACGTGCCAAGCAGGCTCACACACACACACACATACACACTCTCGCATGTATACAGTGTGCGTGCTGCTGCTTATGGTTTATTAGGTTCAACATTCGCCATAAGCCACGCAGCAGCAGTTTTATGGCGCACTTTGGCGGTTTCTTTAATGTGCCTCCTCCAAAAGCAGCTGGAACTATGCCTAGCTAAAGAGTCTCTCTCTACCTCCCTCCCTCCCTATCTCTCTCTTCATCTCTTTCCGTTCTTGTCTGTCTGCCACGCCCCTTTGGTGGTGAGAGGAAATGCTTTTGTGGTCGAAACAGTTGTGCCCCACTGCCTTCGGGGGGGAAATTGAACATTTTGCCGCAACAACGCGTGGCACGTTGCGCCTGTTGCCGCAGACAGTAGACAGCAGACAGCAGACAGTGAGGCGCCTCCACTCATTGTCGATGTCGATGTTGCCACTCGATGCCGTTGTCGACGTCGCTGTCGATGTTCCAGGCAATGAGCTAATCAAGTTAGGCTTCTGTCAGGACCCCAGTGAAGGCGACATAGGCGTAACAAGGCCGCCAAGCAATGCGGTTAATGTAGCAACAACAGCAACAGGCAAAGTGGCAAGAACAAGAAGTGACAGAGGCAACAACAACTACAACAGCAACAGCAACAGCAATAACATCGACGGCAAGCACAGAGAAACAATGACAGCCACAGCCACAGCTGAAGCACCAAACCAGAAGCCTTTGTCAAAGATTCAAAATGGAGCGAGCGAGGGAGAGAGAGTGGCAGGGGAAGGGGAGGTGATTTAAAATGAAAACTAACGAGTTAAATCTCACTCAAGAAACTGACATCAGCCACAGCTGTGCTGTGTATATAGATAAACATGTTTATCGATTGCAAAGTTAATGTTATCGAAAGTAGAGAAAAGACAGTTAAAGAAAGTAACTTTAAATCGTAAATTTATTAAACTAAAGGAAACTAAGCCTCAGTTAAGATCTTATATGGCATTTTAGCCTGAATCATAAGAAAAGCTCAACAAAGAATTGAAAATTAAACACAAGCAGAAGAAGAAGAGGAGAAGAAGAGGAGAAGAAAAAGCAAAAGTATCAACTTAAAGTCACAAGTCAAAAAGCTCGAAGTATTTACAAAGGCTGCTAGAAACTTTGTACAGTCGTACAGGGTATTAAAGAAAATGTGTTTGCCAAGCGAAAGGCGGGTGAGGGGAGTTGGGGAGGGGGAAGGGAGGTCAGAGGGCAGTTGGTAGTGCCAGTCGACGCCCCTCGACTTGCCTCAAAAGTAAACAGCGCGCAAGGCAATCGCAATCAATAAGAAAGTGGATCGTCCATAAGGTTCATAAATAAATAAATAAGTGCATATGAGTGTGAAGTGCGGGGAGTGGAGAGCGAAAGAGAGGCAAGAGAGAGAGGAGGAGAGAGAGAGATAGAGAGAGAGGAGTGTGTAGAGTGTGTGAAGGGAACACGGACTACGGCAGGACAAGGACAAACAGGAGCAACGAAGGCACAGTTCGAAATTCGCTAACGATGCAATTAGTGCCCCATCTGCGTACGAGAGTGAGGAAGTGTGTGTGCGTGTATGTGTGTGTGTATGTGTGTGTGTATGTGTGCTTGAAGGAGAGTGTGCGAGTGTGTGCGTGTGACCATATGAATGAGGCAGGCTTGCGAGGCAGGTGTCCAGCTTGGCACAGCAGCCAAGTGAAAACAGATGCGACCTTCAAGAGAGTGACCACAACTAGCAGATACCCTGTGACAACGTTAAACAGAACTGTCTCTCTTTGTATCTCTCTCACTTTGTTTTCTCCTTCATAGCTTTCTTCCTTTTATTTTCGCTCTGTTCCTCAGCTTGTCTTCATCAACTTCTTTCCCTACTCTTCCATCCCACTCTACTGGTCTCTTGTTTCTATCGCCCCCTTCTTCCTCTCATCATCTCATCTTTCTACAGGGTATCTCGAGGGACAGGCTGGCAGGAGCATCAGGTAGCTGAAGAAATGAAAAACTGTATCAACACAAGCGGAAATTTCATGCTGTTGCTATCCCACTTCTCCTCCAGCTCTCCTCCTTCCCTCTCTGTCCTCTACTCAACACTGAGGCAAATAATCAAAATTCTGTTCTACCAGCATAGCTTACACACAGCGCTGGACAAGCGAATAGAAGCGCTTTAAAATTTAAAATCCTGTTATTTTTTCTAACTTTCAGTTGGGTTCATTTAAAATAGGTTTAGGCCTATTTGTATATGAACTACATCGCTCAGCAACTGTTAACAAGAAGTTTGAGCTTATGGTGGCCATATTAATGCGTTTTCAAATATCCATTGAGTATTTTCTATATATCATCAAGTAATTATATTAAGTTATGCTTATTCTTATTTCTGAAAATTGCTGAACTGTCTTTCTAACTTTCTTTTCTACCTTTTCTAGCATATCTATTCGAAGGAAGGAAGTAACAACTCAGTTACTTCATCGTACAGGCCTATCATCGTATCTTTTGAAGTTTTACAAAAATCTGCAATGATCCGGATCACCCCTTAACTGCGGGCTAGTAATCTTATTCCAGCGCTTCAGTTTGGCTTTCGTGAAAAACATGGAACCATTGAACAAGTTAATCGAATAACAACAGAATACGAAGTGCTCTAGCGAAACGAGGATGTTTAAAATGCAATGCACAATGTTTAGCCAAAACTACTAACGATATTTCTATATATAGTAGTATATACGAGGGTCGTTTGATAAGTCCGTGACTTTTTGTATTTGCCGCGCACCTGCTCTAAATACAACACTGCTCCTGTCAGCAGTTATCGATTAACAGCTGACTGTAAAATTTTGAGAAAGCTGCGTTTTTTGGTTTGCGTTTTATAGGCATTGAAAGCAGACGATCTCGTGAATTTTAACGAAAATGGAAAAAAGTGAATTTCGTGTCAGCATGGCAAAATTTCATAAATTGGGCTACGAACTGCTACCCCATCCAGCATATTCTCCAGATTTAGCCCCCTGTGACTATTTTTTGTTTCCAAACATGAAGAAATGGCTCGGCGGTAAGAGATTCGGGTCATCACAGAAACAAACGACTATTTTGAGGGCCTTGAGAAAACCTATTATTTGGAAGGAATAAAAAAATTGGAAAAACGCTGGACTAAATGTATAGAGCTAAAAGGAGATTATGTTGAGAAATAAAACGCTTCTTTGACGAAAAAAATATATTTTATTCAAAAAGTCACGGACTTATCAAACGACCCTCGTACTATCATTATTTATATCCATATATTGCACATAATATTCTTCATCTGATGCACTAATTGCCTTCCCCCCTCCTCATTAGCCTTATCAGCTCTGCCGTTTCTATGCAACTGCTCCTCATTGTGATGTTTGTGCCATTGGGAATTGACGCCGACAAAGAGTGAGAGAGTAAGATACACGTTAGAGGGAGAGGGGGAGATAGAGGGAGCCATAGCTGGTCTAGGTGACCATTATCAGAGACACCTGACAGTGGGCGCTGGCCGAGCGTGGCGAATCGAGGCGACGTGGACACAAACAAATTAGCTGGATTTGTGGACACTGTTGCTGCCGTGTTGCTGCTGCTGTTGCCAGAGTTGCCACACTTTATTGCTGTGTGTGTGTGTGTGTGTGTGCTGCTGTTGCCGTCAAAGTAATGAGTAAAAATGTAAACAAAATCCGCATTAAATGCGGCTTAAGTGCCACGACGCGCGCCATAACTTCCCCCCGCGACAGCTGTCTCCCTCTCTCTCACTTCCCCTATCTGCTGCTCTCTCTCTCCCTCTCTCTCTTTCGCTCGCACACTGTCCGGTAATTAGTATCGCACACTTTGCCCATAGTTGGCAACTTTGGCAACGCCACACGAAATGCCATTTAAGCTGGGCGACAGCGAATGCCACACCCCCCTCCCTTCCACACCTACGCCCACGTCAGGGTGGGTAATTAATTATGTATAAAAATATGTGCGCCTGAACTTCACTAATATATATAGAAATATTTTCGTACTTCTTCTTTACTTTTTGACAAGCCTCGTGGAAAATCTGCTCGGAAAATTTGTCTGTGCTTCACACAGTTTTCCTGGCTGTCAGTCCGTATCGGTCTGTCTGCCTGTCTGTGTCCATATGGCTGTAGTTGGTATTTTTGTGGTATTTTGTTTTCCTTATTTTGGTATTTTTTCTTTTGCATCTTTCTAATTTCTAATTACGCTCTCGTTGAGTCGCTTTTGCGCCCGGCTTTTGTAGGCTTTCGTTTCGTTCGAAGTTTTTTGATAAAGAACGCAGCTTAATTATGTGGCAGACAGGCTGTCTCACTCCAACTACCTGGCTACCTCTCTCTCCACTCTCTCACTGTCTCTCCTTCCCCATCTCTGTCTCTCCCTTTCTCTTTCTTTAGCGCTGCTTAAATTGTAAAAAACAAATTTCAACAAATTGAAATTTGATAGAAATATTTTGCTGGTTTTCATGTGGCACGCTGATTTTCCTACCCTGCTGCGAGGGTGCCAGCATAGACAGCAGGGGGATGGCTGCAGGGGGGGGAGTGGTTAGGTAGAGTAGAGAAGATACCGTCTTCAGTCTGCTGTCTGGGGAGTTGGGGTGCTGGGGGTTTTATTTTTCACTGTGCCCACGCCGGCCTAAGCTCAAGTGCAAACAACATTTCTGAAAACGCCTGCGCCCAGGTGAGTAGGCAATAAGGGAGAGGTGTGGAGGTGTCTATGTGTGTGCTGGTGTGTGTGTGTGTGCTGGTGTGTGTCTGCCACTGAATTCAATTAACTAGGCAACTGTGCATTGCATTTAAATGCTCAACTTAAGTTGAAGTTTTTAGGCAAGTTCTTTGGCTGGAAACCACTTTCTCTTGCATTTCGCCAATTTACATTTGAGAAAAGCTTAGCTCAGCTTTGCTTTTAGCTGTTTTCGGCTAAGAACTTGCAGGCTTACTTGGTTTACTTAAAGTTTTCGACTTCATTTCGCTTTCGCCCGCATTTCGGCAATTTGCAGTTGTGAATAATGAAGAAAGATTGTGATGATTTCGCTTAGTTAGTTTCTTTTGTTTATCTTTTCACTGCTTGACGTTTTTGGGAACACAAAAAACTTTTTGTAAGCCCAACGTCACTTTATATATTAATCAGAGATTCATCAACGTTTTGAATGCTGCACTTAAGCTTAAAATATTGTAGTTTGGTTATTTTTTGGTTCGAGTGCTTTTCCGCTTTTTGTTATCCACATTCATTTTCATTTGGTTTTCATTCGTTTCATATTGCTTTGATGAGTTTTGGCTCCAGTTTTAAGCCAGTTTTTCACTTGTTTTTTTCTCTCGAAGTTTTTTGTGGTTACTGAGCAAGTAAAAGTTTCGGCACAGACTTGCAAATACATATGTAAGTTCCATCTGTTTATACCTGTCTTTCTGTCTCTTTCTCTCTCTCTCTCCATCTCTCTCTCTGGCTGTCTGTCTGTGTGTGCCTGTCCCTCTATTTGTCTGCTCTTCCTGCTGTCTGTGGCCGCCTTGAGCACTTCAGTAGTGCGGAAACGGTTTGTGGACGAGCTTAAAGGGCGCCTTATGCTTGGGCTCTTTCTCTCCCTCCCTCCCTCCCTCTCTCTCTCACTCATTCTCTGTCTGCCCAACCAAACGAAACGCATACAGACAGTAAGTGAGAGAGAGAGAGAGAGGGAGAGAGAGAGAGAGAGAAGTGTAAAGTGAAAGCTGCTGGAAAAGTTTTTCAATTTGTTTATGCAGGCAACGGCGAGCTAAGTGAATTATTGCATTAAAATTATGAGTTTCCATACGAAGCGAAAGTTGAACTCGCTTTTGCTCCTACTTCTCCTACTTCTCTCCTGCTCTTTCCCTTTTCTTCTCCTCGCTTCCTTGCTTACCCTGGCAGCAGACGATTTGTCAGTGCTTAGCTGGAGAACATGTGCCATACGCATTCATCTCCCTGCCAGAGTTGCCCAACAAGGTCTTTAAAGTCGACTCTGATTTGCGTGTGCTGCGTGAGTGCACTCGTGAGTGCAATGCGAACCATTTGAGTTAAGTGGAGTTTGAGGCATGTTGAGAGTGATTCAGATGTAACTGATGTAAGTGCAAGACAACTTATTGTGCAGCCTGTTCAATCAAATCAAATCAAATATTCAAATAGTTTGAATTCTGCAAGGAGTGTTTGTTATTTAAAAATGAATTTAGTAAGTAATCGAAAACAATTAGAGTGGTAATAGAACTCACAAGTTTGTATTCAAATGCTTAAGTTTAACTAAATCTTTTCAATTGGAACTAAATCACTTGCCTAGCAAACGCATACTTATTACTTGAAAGTTATTTCGAGTTACTTATCAGAAGTGGAAATTATACAAAGCAATTCGAGTACTAATTGAACTGACAAGTGTATTTGCAATCATTCCAATCATTTTAGTTCAACTAAGTCTACTCAAATCACTTGCCTAGCAAACGAATACTCATTACTTCTAAATGATTTGCACTTATAAGAAAAAGAAAGGTTTTAAAGCTAAAAGATAAATTTAATAAGCCAACAACGAATTTAGCTAATTAGCAAGTGCACATTTGTCTAATTAGAAGTAAGTTCGAGACATTCCGAAGTCGTGTGAGAAAAACGAATGCTTTCAAGTACAGAAATTCATTTACAAATTACATTAAAATTTAATTCAAATTTAATTGACATGCAAACTCAGGCGCACATCAGTCAAATTAGCTTGACAAGTAACCCAAGATGAGGCAATAATTTGATTAATAATTATTATTTTAACTCGATTCGTTTCGTTTCTATTGTTTCGTTCATGCATTAATTAATTTGCTTATTTCGCTTTATATTGCCATTTAATCATTGAACTCTCGACTAAATTCTCTCATTTAATTGCGAATAATTATCAAACTTCGACCGCTAGTCGTGTGCGGAGTTTACGCGACTAACAGATGCCGTGCAGAGAGAATAGATCAAGTTGGGCAGGCTCTGTTTGCAGGCTACTTGCTTACAGGGTATTTGTGCACAACATTTAATTAATATTGATGATAAATGCAAATAAATAATTAATTTATTATGTTGGCGGACAAAAAGTTGCAAACAAAACACACTCGCACACACACACTGTGTATCTGTCACACACAGATACACACTAACACACAGCCCGGGGCAGTTTTGTAACCACATTTTGTTTGCTGGCACAAAAAATTATGAAATGCCATCAATGATATTTCATTTATTTTGTACACAAACTCTTTGTATGCCTCTGTGTGTGTGTGGGTGTGTGTGTGTGTGTGTGTGGGTGAGTATGTGTTTGTGTGTGGGCGCTTCTGCTGCTGTGTCATCGCCATCGTCATCGTCATCGGGCCCTGACAATGATGGAGGAAGATTGATGCTCTCTGTGAGTAAAAAAAACTCAACTCCCTGTCGTCCCGCATATGTAAATGCAGAGGCGTAAAGGGACATACTTGGGCAGCGGGGCGGAGGGCGTGGCATGTTGAGAAAGTTATTTACGCCCGTTGTGCATTATATTTGCCATCATGTTGTACGCATATCTGCCCCACTTAAAGCCAAATCGCCGTCTTCTGTTTTGATGGATTCGCATCCCAAAGAGACGACGAGAATGAGGACAAAGCGAATGTGGAGCAGAACACGTTGAGCAACAGTTGGGCAACGGTAATTAAGTGTCAACTGTATGTGCAATTCAAAGTGTAATTAGAAATGTGCAAGCCGCACAGCTGCGGCTGGAGGAGGAACAAGAAAAAAAAAAAAAAAAACAGAAACTTGCCCAAGGAAAACCGCAGGGGAAAATAACAAAACAAAGAAGAGTTCAATGCAACGAAGGCCTTATACCCTTTCTACGTATAAGATAGGTCTATAATTATACTCTACATACTTAGTTTTATCAGTTTTTGTCAATGAAATGGGCAGAGGGAGCTGATTATTATGAATTTTGCAGAGTATGCTATAAAGTTGCCATATCTAGATATATTTCTTCTGCCTGCATCATGCGCTTGCACAAAGCTTATATACCCCACCTGCTACCCCTTTCACAGGCATAAAAAAACACAAAACTTTTTCCCAGCAAAAAGTTGCAGAAAAAAGCGAAAAACAATTAAAAGGGGAGCAACAACTGCGACAGCAGGCACGAATAAAATAAAAAGCCGCAGACGTTGAAAACTTTTGCGTTGAGTTTTAATCAAAAAACAGTCAGAGAGAGAGAGAGAGAGAGAGAGAGAGAGAGAGCGAAATCCGCACGCCAGAGGGCGCTGCTGATGCTTAAATGTTAAACAATTAACAAATCGAATTGCGGCATGCCGCGATGGGGGGCGTGGTCGCAAAGGAGTTCACGTTGATGATCAATTGATGCAATGCACATACAAAGAGAAGGAAGGAACGATAAATGTGACACAGTGGAGCACAGAACAGGGAAAAGAGAAATGCAATTATGAAGCTAAAAAAGAAATACGCACACACACACACACACACACAGTCGCACACAATCAACAACTGTCGCTTTGGGGCATTGCCAAGGCTATCGCAATCACAATCGCATCGAATCGATTCGATTTGTGCGGTTTGGTTTGGTTTGGTTTCGCAAATATTAATCACCTCAGCGTTGAAATCAATAATTAAATGGCAGCAGCAGTAGCCGACACATACGCAAACACCCACACACACACACACACACACTCCCACACACATGCACCCACACACACTCTCGAAACAATAACATCTCCTCTGCGTCCTGATATACCCTGTACGATTTAATTATGGTGACTGGAAAAGGCTTTTGATGTGTCAACAAAATGAAATAATCGGAAATTCTTTCGCTTTCTCTTTATCTTTATCCTTATCAATACCTTTATCTTCTTCTCTATTTATTTTGATCTTTATCCTTACTAATATTTATCTCTATTCTTATCCATATTATATTTTTATCCTTGCTATTTTTATCTCTATTTCAATCTCTACCTCTTTTTCATCTCCATCTCTATTTCCATCTCTATCTCCATCTTTATCTTTGTCTTTATCTTTATCTTCATCTTCATCTCTGTCCTTCTCTCTGTCCTTATCCTTATCTTTGTCTTTCCCTTTATTTTTAAATTGATCTTTATCTTTGTCAAAGTCAGTTATTGCTTACTCAAGTTCCTCGACTATTACAGGGTATGCTGTGGTCTCTGTTGGTCACTTGTGTGTGTGTGTGTGTGTGTGTGGGTGTGTTGAGTGGAAGAGCAGCAAAAGGCAAACAATTGTTGTACAAACACCCACACACACAGAGAGACTCTTGGGGCAGACTGTTGTTCCTCACAATGAAATTGAGCATACGCCCTGTGTCCTGTGTGTGTGTGTCGCCCTCTTTGTGTCCCTGTCTCTCTGTCTCTCTGCCTGTTGCTTTCATTTCCTTGTTTCTCTGGCTTCCTCTTCACTGCTGCCTGCCTCTCTTTTGCTCTCTTTCTCACCTTGTCTGTTTTGGGTGCGTGCAGGTGTACAAAAGTTATTAATGGATGTTGGTGGCTTACGCAATTTGCGCTGTTATTAAGGCTGCACCACGTTTAACCCACACACAAACAAACTGAATGGGAACCCCAAACACGTAGCTGTCTGCTCTCTCTCTCTGTCCCTTTGACTGTGTGTTCTTGAGGCTGCATGTGCATTGCAAGCAATTTGAAAGCCAGAAAAACACAAACACAATGGGGTGTGGCTGGCACCTTGAGAGGGTTTAGGAATATTCATAAAATAGTCAAAACGAATTGTTCTCGCTGCAAGCGCAAGCAACGACAAGTTGATACCCTGTTAAACAGCAGCAAATTGGAAAATATTTTACTTGGCTCTTTGATTTGTTAAGATTTGAACACAGAAAGGTCTTAAGCACAAGCAGATACCCTTGAAATCGTAACGATAACATGAGAAACTTCCCAAATTTGTATAAATTGTGCTCGTCTAGCAGACACCCATTTATCAAGCACCCCTTCAAAATGCGAACAAATCAAGCGCAGCTCTTGGAGTCTAGTCTCGAGGACCTTTTCCACTCCCCCCCCACTTGTCTTCCAAGAAATGCATGAAAATCGACTACAAGATGTTGCTGAAGACGCAGACGAGGCCAGCAAAACCAAAGCAGACACATGTCCTACACTTGTAGCTTGCGTATGTATGTTTCTCCTCCTTCGACTGTCTCTCTATCTCCCTTCCTCTCTCCTTCTCTTTCGAGCTCTGTGTCTGTCTGTCTGTCTCAACGACCCTTGTTACGGTTAACGTAATATTCACTTTGAACATAATAATTTTCATGTCAGTCGCCGTTCGTGCCACAAGAGGAACATGCAACATGTTGTGGCCTCGCCAACAGAGACAAAACCCTTTTTCTCAAGAAGTCTGGTGTGGCATTTCAACTCCAGATGTGAATGCGGTCCCCCCCCCTTTCTATGTGGGTTGTGCCCCGCCCCCCCAGCCACCAGGCTCAGGCCCGTCTTGGAGGCGCATTCAAAGCCCAAATGGCGCCTGTCAGCTTGGCTTAGCTTTGTAGCTTATGTACGGCATGAGTTACAGCACAGTTATACCCTGTAATATGACTGTGAGGTACTTTAGAGTCGTTTGGAGTGATGGAAACAAGGGGGAAAATAACTAAAGTATGATTTGAAGAGATTCCAGGGTATATGTTCACTAAATAAGCGCTTTATAAATGATTGAGGAAAGCATAAAATATCTAGTGAATAACTTAACAGGGTATAAACTAGTTGAAAGTTGTTTGTGCCTTCTTTTCTTATACTCTACAGGGTATGCTGCAGTCGCTTTGCATCGGCAGCTATCAAACACTTTCTCTAGGGTATTGACAGGTCGCTTTTTTATGTTTGTCGTGCGTTGCTTTTACTCTGAGTGAGGCAGTAGGAAAGGAGAGAGAGAGAGTGGGCGTGGATGTGGGTGGCTCGCCTAACTTGTTTATGTCGAGTTGCTCAAGCAAAAATGCGATAAAACAAAATCAACAGCAATCGGCATGGCCAACATTTGCCACGCCCCTCCCCGCCGCCTTTCTCAGTCTCGCAGTCTTGCTGTCTGTCGTCGCAATTTGAACTTTTCCTGCTGCCAGCAACAGTTTGCCTTCATTTTTGTCTCGTTTCATTTGCTCTCCCCTCTCTCTCTCTCTCTCTCTCTCTGGCTCTTTGTTGATTGCCAGCTCGTAGTGTGGTCAGATTAATCAGAGATGTCTGACAGACGCCATCAGAGTTCTTACTTAATAAGCAAATAATCAGACGACGAGCTATTTATAGATTGTGATTGAGCAGCCACGCCTACCTCCCCCCCCCCCCATTGCTGTCCCAATTGAATCTGTGCCGCTTGTAGTTGTTATTTACATCTTTTTCATCTAATGAAATCTTTCAGCTGCTCAACTTGTGTGCGTGCAGCTCTGCCTGTTTGCTTTTCCCTCCCTCTCTCTCTCCCTCTCTCTTTCTCTTCAAATAAACGAACTGTTCGATTTGTGATTATGAGGCTTACTTGCCTCCTGTGGCTACCGAGTGCAATACGCATTAGTCCGCACGGAATATGGATTCCAATTGTGTAGGTGTGCTCACTACAAGTTGCACTACAGGGTGCTCACCCTGCTTCTCTGTTTCTATTTATGTGCAGAGATTAGAGAAAGAAGTGAGTTTAGTTACTTTTATTTCCTTTAACATACTTATGTTAAGTCTAACAGCAGGTGCTTAACAGAGTGCTCGATTAGGCACTGCTAACTATTGATAATAGCAGCTATGCACCTTAACATTGTAAATCAAATCTGTAAATAACATTAACATACTCTGTTTATGTCTGTAGCCAAGCATACTCTGTAAAGAGTAACATGAACTTACTCCGTTTAATAAGAAAACGATGTTGCTAAGTCATTCTCTCTCTGTTGGTAAAGTACACTCAGCTCTGCTAATTTAATATAACTGACAACTTTATCCTTTACTTTTAGGGTAATGTGAACTTTACAGCTGCTTAAAGAGTCTGTTAAGCTGAGCATTTCATATAAAACCAACTACGAATAGAAATTAATAGTTTCTTGAGGCTGTAAGCTATTCAAATTGAGTTCACAACCCACTCAATGCGCCCTTTCAGTAAACCCCCCTCTGCCCTCTCGCTGTCTACATATTTACTGCATATTTCAAAACCGCAAAACTATGCAAATACTTCACTTCGAGAGTATGCCTGTTCCTCTTCTTCGCCCTTCGCTGTGTCAGAAAATGAGAGCGAGTTCAGTCGCCCAGCTATGCGTAATTGAAGTGAAACTGGAGAACAGCTTTAAGCCGCAACTTAAGTGGATTTCGATATAGAGAGAGAGAGAGAGAGAGTGGGGGGAGCGCGGGTCCTGCGGCGGCTGACTTAATCAACTGAGAGAAGAAAGAAATGCAAAGTAAACGAATTTTCGTTAAGTCGCAGTTAATAAATTTCTAAAAGTGGCCACAAAGATGACGACCTCAATAGGAGCCCACAGGCGAATCGGTGTCGGTGTCGTGGCTGGAGCGGGGGGCGGAGTTAAGCCCCAAGTTACACAGCGAAAAATATGTAAACTCATGTCATAATTGAATTCTCATTTGGGGCTTAATTTTCGTCGACGACAACGTCAACGCCGAGCAGCGAGTTTCATAATTAAAATAAATGCAAAAAATGACAGAGAAAGAGAGAAAGAGAGAGAGAAAAAACTAATTTTGGCACGCGGCAAAGCTTTTGGTTTTGCGGCCAAATCCGCATTCGCATCCACAACCCACATACAGTTTCAGTTCCAGTTGCCGTTTCGGAACAAGCTGTTGGCTTAGGGTCTAAGCTCTGCCTTATCTAGGGTATCTGCGTGTGTGGCGGGCGGACGGGAGGGTCATGTAACAAATGCCATTTATTGAAAACTCATTAAAAAGTCATAAAAAGGGAGGGAGAAACCGACAGAGAAAAAGAGAGAGAGTGAGGGGGAGAAAAGAAAAGCTGAGCTGTGCCCAGAATTAGGAACGGAATCGGGGACTGGCTTGGGTATCCAATTTCGGCATTTGCAATAATGTTGCGACAGACTAACACACAAAGCAAAAGGGGGAGAGAGACAGAGACAGAGGATAAAGCTGTCGTACTTATTACACTCATGCTGCTCAGTGCGTCAGACTCAGAGATACCCATTACATACTTGACTTTAATTTTATACCTGGAAAGTTTGCATTGAAATTTGAAACTAAGTAGGTTCAGTTCCATTCAGTTTGTACAAGTTTTCATTATTTCTGGGCCTTTGGCAAGCACAAAATTCAAGAATATTGTATAACCTAATCCAGATACAATGGAGCTGACCAAAGATGAAGAGGACCATGTTGACAACAGGGATGAGCTCGAAGATCCCAGCCTTGTGCACATTGGAGTTATAGGCGATACAGTGAGTAGTGGCTTGCCATCTCTCTCTTTCTCGCTCTTTCTATTTCTCTCTCTCTCTCTCTGCAGGAGGTTACACTGGGCTTTCTGCTGGTTGGCATCGGCTATCACTTGCATAAGTTTTGCAATTATTTACTGGTGGAACGAAGTTCGTATAGCACTTGCTCTTCTTCTTTCTCCTCATTTCACTTTAATAGTTCTTTGTAGATACCCCACTTGAAGAGATTGAAGAGTTCTTTAAGCGCCTCTATAAACGCCCCAATATTGGGGTCATTCTTATTGATTATGTTGTCGCAAAGCGTTTGCATCAAGTCCTCGAAAAGTGCAAGAATTTGCTGCCCGTTGTGGTTGTTGTGCCCACAAAGGCTTCCATTGTGCCCTACATGGAGGAGAAGGAAAAGCTGCATCGCCAAAATTTGAGAGAAGCCTATAACTAGATCTGTGCACTAAAACAAGTTGTATCTGGATGACAGAGGGGACGATTTTCAGTTAAAAAATAAAAAAAATTTAGAAGTTTGATAACAATTAAAAAGAGGAAATTCAAAGCAAATTAGCTATGTATTTTTCTTATTACATGATACAGAAACCATTTTCTTGTACTAGTTAGTACAGTATCTCGTATAAAAGTTTATATAACAGTATGTATAACAGTTTGTATAACAGCTTGTAGAAGAGTTTGTAGAACAGTATGTATAACAGTATGTGTAAATTGGTGCAGATGTTTTAGTAACTGTTATACACTATACTATTATACGAACTGTTATATTTGTAAAACAGTCTTCATAACAGTTTGTATAACAGTATGTACAACAGCTTATATAACAGTTTGTATAACAGCTTGTGGAAAAGTTTGAAGAACAGTATGTATAACAGTATGTGTAAATTGGTGCAGATGTTTTAGTAACTGTTATACACTATACTATTGTACGAACTGTTATATTTGTATAACAGTCTTCATAACAGTTTGTAAAACAGTGTGTATAACAGCTTATTTAACAGTATGTATAATAGTTTTTCTAACTATAACATTTTCTATAGCGATTAGGTTCACTATTAAAAAGTAATTACAGCTGGTATACCAGTCGTATGCCAATGACACATATAATTGCAGTTTCTATTGTCCAATTATATAACAGTTATAACACTTGACACCTGAGTTGATTGCGACAGGTGTGAAAAATGCAGCTTAAAGCAGCTCAACAATGCACAACATTATATAACAGTTGTATCAGCTGTGCTACGGGTTGTGCAACAAAGGTTACGCACTTATCACCCCCTGCCGTGCAACACCTGGGGACCTTGTCATACGTGTGCCCAATTTACACCTGATTAGCGCAGGTGACAAGAACAGAACAAGCAACGAGAGGGAGAAGGGAAGATAGAGACAGTGGGAGAGAAAGGGAGAGTTAGAGCCCCTAAGACATGTAATTGAATCATAGCTATTAGTCGCTTGAGTGAGCAGGAATCGAGCGGAAGGCCGATGTCCGTTGTCTTTGTTCCATTCCACTTCGTTCCATTGCATTCCCTTTTCGTTCCGTTCCGTTCCGCAGTGTGTGTGCGTAATTTATGCGCATTTCGAATGATGTTGTCGATTTCGAGGACGCAAAGCACCTCGTCGGGCAACTCGGCCGCAATGCATAAATCACACTCCACAGCGAAAGGGTCCAGGGAGAGAAAGAACAAGGGACGGATAGAGAGAGGGAGATGAAGAGCAGGACAGCACGACCGAGCACGTACTCCAAGTTGGCAAATTTGTTGGCAATAGCGAGTCGAGGCGCGGCGGCTTTCGCATGCCACATTCACGTAGCAAGTGGCAACGTGTTGTGCATGCCTTGCAGGTACGCGAGTGTGTGTGTGCGGGCGTGTGTGTGTGAGTGTGTGATTGTAGGTGTGTGTGTGAAGGCTGAGTATGATTGGCAAAATGTCAGCAATTAATTTTGTTAGTCGCGCAAAAGTGAATTAGCGCTAAGTCCCCCAGGGGGCCTCACAGACATCACAGAGACAGAGGCACACACACTGACACACAGACACACACACAGCATGATACACTCGCAGACTGGCACACACACCTCTAGCTTAATCCCCATTGACACGCCCACTGACCGTCGTTGTCTGCTTTTGGCGCTGGCTTTGATTTTTGCCTTGACGCAAAATCAAAGCGGGTCAAAACAAGCAGCGTAAAGAAGGAGAAGGTGCAGAAGAAGAAGGAGGAAGAGAAGAGAAAGGTAACACTAACAAGAGTGACTCCAGCAACAACAAGAGGGACAACAACAACAACAACAGCAACGCGAGCAACAACAACAACCAAGTGGCAACAGGTCTCGCCGTGCCTGTAAATTTAATTACACTTATGGATAACTTGCTGAGTTCGCATTGCCTTGTGGCACCACCATCCATCGAGTAAGTGATGTGTCATCCCCATTGCCTTTGCCGCCACGCCTCCAAGCCACTTCAGCACCACCCTGCCGCCCCCCCCCTGGTTTACTGTTGTGCCGTGTCTTAAGCCCCGCTGCAATTTCATTAATTTGACATGCGAGGCGAAGCGACTTTGATATTTGACACAGTTACCAAAGAGAAGAGCAAACAAAGAGTGAGAGCATTGAAGAGAGTGAAAGGAAGATTAAAAAAAAGTATGAATGAGAGAGAGAGGGCAAGAGTGAGAGGAAGAGGAAGAGAGAAGGAGATAGAGAGCAGTATATGCCGCAATACTTGATGTGAAGTTTCCAATAACAATTGAAATGGGTTGCCATTTGAAATCATTTTAAAGGGAGTTAAGTATTATAAAATTCCTAACGCATTGTAAAGAATATATAACTGAGAATAAGAAAGAGAGGGAGGGAGTGAAAGAGAGGAAGAAAGAGAGAGGGGCATGAGAGAAAGCAACTTCATCGCTTTGATAAGTAGACTAGCAATTTCAATAGTATTCCATTTAGTATCAACGTATAATGACCAGGCAACTCTTATTCTCCATAGAGTCACTACAGAGACAAATGAATCTTTCCTAGAATTTTATATATTTCGAACTCTGCACTACAAATGATTTGTATGCAGAGAACTCTGAAATCCTTCAATTGTGCCCCAATTAGAAGCACAATGCAATTTTGTGCAATATGTTTGCAATTTCTCTCTGCACATGATAAGTTGCATTCCAATTATTTAATGTGCTTATATATATGTGCTATATATATACATGTGCTTGTTAACAGATCTTAGCATGACAAAAGATATGAATTGTACTTTATATTGGGGGGAGCGCAGCTCAGGATGCCTCCAGGTTGGCTTCCTCGTTGTGGCGGAAAAATCAAATGAAAATGGAATTGATGCTGCGGTGTCTCCCCTTCCTCTTCGTTTCCCTTCCTCTGCTGTCGCTGCTCTCCGCTCTTCCTCTGTCTCATTCCCTTTGTGAAAGGGTCGTGCCGGCGGCCATGTTCGGATAATGCAACGCACAAAGCGGCAACTTCACTTCTTACCCTCTGCCCTCCCTTTCACTTTTCTTGCTCTCTCTCTCTCTCTGGCTTTCGCCCTTCTCCCTTGTTGTTTGGCCTTCCATCATCATCTTATATTTATTATTTTCCCTTCTTATTGTTCCTCTTCTTTTTAACATAACAAAAAGCGCGTAGCTAGCGACAGACAACAACAAAGCGCAGCCCACGACAATAAGAAGAAGGACAAACAATTACAGAGGGCGGCAAATGCAGAAGAAGATGAAAAAGATGCTGCTTGACGCGCAAGACACCCTGTAAAGTGATGTCAGATAAGAAAATTCCTAATAGATTGATTAATCTGTTAACCGAGTAAGTACGATCTAAGATTATCTCTCTTCTTCATCTATTGTACAATGTTCCTTTTACCCCAATAAGTATGCTACGATTTCTCATTACTTTGCCTTCAACATTTTCCTCACCTCTAAATACCCTTTCATACTGCACTCCATCCATTTTAATCACCTTGTTGGCAATACCGAATGCCACAACAGCCTTGTAGGTACCGTAGGCAGGTGGCGGAGGGGAGGTGTGGCGAAAATAATTTGATTTTTGAACGCGCGCGCGTCGAGCTCAACGTGAACTTGAAGTTGCTTTCAATTTCGTGCAGTTTGATTCGGGATTATGTAGTTTGTGAACTCATTTCGCGGGTAGAGAGTAGGCGTGGCTGCGGAGGGGGGTGTATTGGAGGCAGGTGGATTGATACGAGCTGTGTGTGAGCTGAGGCTCAATGGCATAAACCCAACTCCGTTACGGGCTTTGGCTTCAAATTGAAATGCTCGCACACGCGTCACATACATACACCCGCACACACACACACACACTTACACGCTGAGACAATGGCTCTGAATGCGGCTAAAGTGGCTCGAATTGTTTTTACATTAAAATATCATTAATTTTGATGTGTGTGTGTGTGTGTGTGCGTTGTTGCCAGCCTTCACCTTCAGCTCTCCCTTTCTTCCGCTCTCTTTATTCTTCAACTGCCTTCCTTCCCTCGTAGCTATGCAAATTATTTATGCAAACAACTTTACGCACAACAACAACAACAGCAACGAGGAGAAAAGAAAACTTTGCTACACACGCCAGCAAAGCCATTAACACGTGGGCGTGGGGGGCGTGGCAAGAGAGAGGTGGGGAGAATAACTTAACTGTCAAACTTCCACTTCGAGTGTAATTCGAACTCGGCAATCGACAATCGCGTCGCAACTTTCGATTGTTTCACTTTTCTTTTTCACACCAAACAATAAGTGTGATTGTGTGCGTGTGTGTGTGTGTGTGTGTGTGTGTGTGTGTGTGTGTGTGTGTTCTCTTTAACAATTCGATGCGCACCCTTGCCCGTGAAATGCCTGCAAGAAATTAACATACTTCTTTCAAGCGTTAAAAATGGGAAA
Source organism: Zaprionus indianus (assembly GCA_018904595.1). Lineage (NCBI taxonomy): Eukaryota > Metazoa > Arthropoda > Insecta > Diptera > Drosophilidae > Zaprionus > Zaprionus indianus. Next base: position 8,143,482 of record JAEIHA010000344.1, on the reverse strand, counting down.
GGAAACGAGAGAAAGGTCAGGCCAAAGAGCAAAGTGAAAATAACTGTAGATAATTGAGTAGTTAGTTCACAGTTTGGCATCTCTATAGTTTCACCTTGCAGTGGGTGCTCCAATTTCGTTGGGAATAACATTTAAATGTCTTTGAAAGGTTAGAGGTTCTTTAATGAAAAGTTATTAATATTTGTTTGCCCTTTCTTATCACCCTCCAATTGCATTAGCTTGAAATCTATTTTTTTAACAATTAAAATATAAAAATTAAATACTTTTTTCAATTTACTTTACTTTCTACTTCATTTCATTTTTACTTTATATATATTTAATCTTCTCATATTAACTTCAGTATAATTTTCTGCTTATGCTGAAATATTTGCAGTAAAATTGAATGTAGCCCTTTTTCCTTTACCTTTACTCTTGTTCTGCCACCTTATCTTGTTGTAGATTTTTTTTTGAGTACATTCCAATTTCAATTTCATCTTTTGCTTCAAACATAAATATTTTCTGGCTTTCACAGTTAATTTTTGCTTTAACCTTGTAAGCTCATCTTTTGTTATTTATTTTGGTATTTTCTTAATTTAGCTCTGCTTGTTATGTCGTATTTAAATAGAAATATACCAAAGAATTTTTCATTCAATTCTATTTTTACTTGTCGTTATTTTTAGCATTTCTTACAGTTTGTTTTCCTTTACCCAAAGATGTGGTATTTATTTAGCTTTGACTGACTTTTCCATACCCATTTTTTTTTTAAATATTTTGTTTTATTTATTTCTGTCTGTTTTCTATTATTTTTCTATTGCTGTCTGTGGCAGTTCCCGCGGCTAATCTTGTGTGTATTGTGAAAATGTTTTCATTCTATTTTTTTTTTTTGCTGTCAAGAAAACTGTTCACTTCTTTGCATTTAATCTGATCAGATTCCAGGAAAGTCATGTGATTTAAGGCGAAACAGTCACACTGGAGCGAGCAAGAGAAGGCACTAGACAGCGGGACGAAAGGATCTCATTTATCGCCACTGTGCATGTGTGTGTGTGGGTGTGTTTGTTAGTGCCGCTGGCAAAAAAACATCGCGCAATAAAAAATCCAAAAGGAATATGCTGCTAATATTTTTCGATTTGTTCTTACAGTTATTTATTTGTACTTTGTGCTTTTGCCGCACACACACACAGACACACCGAAAAAAACACACAAGCGGCTTAAGCTGCCAATAACGAGACACACACAGGGCAGGGCAGGGCAGACAGATAGACTGGGTGCCACACAGAGCGAGTTGGCAAGGACCCTTTCTCCCCCCGCGTTCGTCCCACTCTCCCTCTCGTTGTTCAATTGGCTCAGTAGCCGTGCAATGGCTGAGTGCCTGGCTACATTGCCACGCTCACCCCGCAGCCTGCCCCTGCCCCTGCCCCAGGCCCGCGAGCAGCACTCTTTGTTGCCAGGCTCATGCTTCGTTGACTGGCACACACACACGCACACACACCCAGACTCGGGGGCATATGGCGTTACCTGTCAATGTTGGCATTAAAATTTGCCTTTCATGCGACGACACAACAACAACCCACACTCGATGTGTGTGTGTGCGCGTGTGTGTGCGCGTGTGTATGTGTGTGTGTGCATCTTTTATATGGCCTTACAACAGGTACAACAACAAGAACAACGCGAACGCGCTTTGTGCTTTGACTCAGTTTCCCTTTTTAGACACAGCGCAACAAGCTCAGCAAGTGGGTGACGAAATAAGAGGCAGAGAGACGTGGAGGAAGTGGGGGGGGGGGGGTAACCACCCTGCTAGGTAGGCCGTTTTCAAGCTAAATTGTTGCGCATTAAATTGGCAAACAACATGAAAATTGCGCTATACAAAAATGTGCAAAGCACAAAACAGAAATTGAAATCAAAAACAAAAAAATAGCAACGATTTCAAGCACATTTATCGATTTTGTTTGCAAATATTTTGTCAACTGTGTCTCCCTTCCAATCTTTCGCTCCTGATTGACATTTGTTTGCCTTTTGGCTTGGCCCTTTTAATTAGCTCGCTTTGGTTGCGATAAGCACAAGCAAGAAAATAAATATCAAATAAAACTGAGCAGAAAGAGGGAATACCTTTGCAGACTTTGGCACGAAGTCCTTCTGATTGTTAATTCTATAATGTTACAGATTCTTATAACATTGATGAATTCATTAGGAGCTCTGATAACACTTTCTTTTTCCTTTTAGAAAAAGTTGTCGCACAAGCAGAAAAGGAAAAACCAAAGTGCCAATTGTTGTGCTGTTTCTGTTAATGGGCAAGCGAGATAAATTAACAGAGCGAGCGCTGTAATCTCGTATGCTTAACATTGCTTTAACATAATACTATATGTGATTACATTGTGCTCTCTCTTTAATCATTTTACTTCTGTTCGACATGGCTGAAAATACGAAAATAATTCAGTGAAATCAACAGAAATCCCTTTTGCTGTCGACTCATTTGCGTTGCCGCAAAGAAAGCAAGCGAAATGAATGAATGCAAATATGCTGTTCATCAAACAAAGCGCTCAATTGCGCCTTCATTTGCATGCAGTAAACTCGATAAGGCAATGCGATGCGTTCGCAAATATGTTGCTACACGAACCATCGAAAATGACCCCCCTCCCCCTCCAGCCGTTAATAAAATTCCACTGCAATAAGTTGCTCATCAATGCACACACGCTGTTTACTCGGAATTCAATCTGGGTTGCAACTCTGACAGCGCTTCCTTTTTTTATTTTTATTGCGAAAAAGGCAACATTTATTTGCTTGCCTTGTGATTCTGACGAATTTAATTTCCCTTGTCTCCGCCACAAAGTGCGCAATTTGCTTTTCAGCTGCAATAAAGTTATATGCGCCTTCCTGCCACGCCTCCTCGTTGGCTGCTTGCCACCAATGTGGCAATCAATATTTACCAGCATCACACGTAGACTGAACGTGAGAGTGAGCAAGGAGGGGGCGCAGTGGTGCAGTCACTTCGTGTAGGCCCCAAAAAGTGCGCAACAGTTTTCATTGACACATCGCGTTGCTGATGTTGTTGATGCTGTTGTTGGTGGTGGCGCTGCTATTTGCATAAAATTGCAACGCAATAGCTGCAGTAACCGTTATAACAGTGGGCGGGGGGAGGGGTCATTGCAAAAATAACCATCGGTAAACAACGAGAATGACAACGCAGCCAGCTGCAGACAGTAAACAAGTGCAATACATGTTCGAAATTCGTTTGCAATTCGATTCGTCGATCGCGTCCTTGGGTCCTTTGACAACTGTGCGATATAACCTCAAACAATGTGCGTTTTATGCGGTCGTTGAAGGCAGCAATAAAGTGTACAATAAAGTGTGCCCAAGCAGTAACAGTGCAATGACATGAGCCTAACAGAATACTGCACTGTAAGTGAAAGAACGACGAGTGCTGTTACTGCGCCAAATAGCAGCTGAACAGAGGCAAGCAAGCGGCTAACAATTAATATTTTACATAAATTAGCATCGTCTCTATTTCAGCAATTAACTTGAGCTTTAAAGAGGCTCAATCTAAGTGACAGCACATTAACATCAGCCTAACAGAGACCTACTAACAGCTTACTACCTGCTGCTTTCTCCTTCACTTTTGCTGCTGCTTCGTGAAACTAACTCTAACTTAGTTTAAAACAATTTTAAATTGATGTAGAAAAACATGCGATGTTTTCATGCCCCAGGGAAGATGGCGAAAGGGGAGGGGAGAGAGAACGCGCTTGTGTTGGCCAGGCAAGTTTGTTATCAGAAATTTGCAGAGTAACCTTGACAACACTGGTTGCTCTCGTTCTCACAGCGACAACAAAAGCAGCCAAAAAGCTATGAAAAATTATGTAAAATGCATGAAATCAAAATATTTTTCTGAATTGAAAGGGGGCGATACAACGGGGACAGATTATATAGGAGGTGAGCAGGGGGAAGGGGCAGCAAGTGAGTGGAGAAGTGTTGCATAATGATAAAATATTTTGTGCCGAGCTCAATTGGAATTTTGCGTTTTTCTCTGGCAGTTCCATTAGACCAACCAACTGTCTTCTTCCCATACTCCTTCGCCTACCCCCCTCCCCCCCCCCTTCGCACAACATGTACACATAGATATTTCGCTGTTAAAATATGAATATAACCTCAATTTCCTCCCTTATTGAATTCATTGCTGTTGGCTGCGATAAATTCTACTTCTCTCTTAGTTCTTTCAGCTGCTCCACTGCCCTTCTGCCCCACTGGACAGTGTGCTTTGTGGCGCATAGATTCCCTGGCATTGATATAAGTCTCTTTCTATTCCTCTCTCTCTCTCTCTCTCTCTCTCTCTAGGAGCACAAAGCTGCTTGTAGTGCACAAACATGTTGAAAGTACTTTAAAAGCTGTCTCGTTATGTATATATTTATTTCGCAAACCCTTGAAGAGGACAGTCTTAGGTCTGTCAGCTGATCACTTATCTGTTTAGAGATCTATGTTAAGTAGCTTTAACATCAACTCAGTTAACAGCAGCTTAGTGATGTGACTAGTTTGAAACAATTATCGCAATCAATGCAAATACACTTTGCAAATGACAATTCTCTAACTCCCTCTCTCTTTGCTTTCTCTGCCATTTTGCGCACGTTCAACAAATCTCGAGATTGCGATTGCCATTTTTCTATGAGCCATTATTGTTGCCGTTAGCATTATGATGGCATTCCTGAGAGTCTTGTGTTGTGCATAGTTGGCATTGTGAGCGAGCGATGATTGAACAGACTGAGACAGCCTTCGCTCTCTCTCTCTCTCTCTCTCTCTCTATAATACTTCATTTTGATATTGTATACTAGTTCAAATAGACCTCACGATATTCTATCTACCTGTCAGTGGCTTCTGCCTGTGTTTTACCTCGTTTCGAGCGCAATCTTTTGACCTTTGACACTTGCAACTGTTTTTGATGTTTTCACTTGTCGTGGCTCCCGTTTCCCCCCTCTCTCTCTCTCTCTCTCGCTCCCTCTCTATGGCTTTAGTTGTTGTTGCGTTTATGTTTCGTAATTATTTCAAGTGCCAGCAGCAGCCGCCGCAGCAACTAAATCAACAACAACCACCGACAATACACAGCACACACACTCACACGGATACACCCTCTTCTCTCTCTCTCTCCCCTTCCTGCATCCAGACAGACAAAAGCGAGATACACTCTGCTACAGAAGCTCGTTATACACTTGCAAATTCAGCTTCTATGCAATGCAAGTGCAACTGCATGGGGTTGATAAGATGTAGGTGATTATCGATAGTTCAGATAACGTAATCGATATGTTCTAAAAAAGTTGATAGCACATTCATTGAATGTGCATTTACTTTTAATATTGAGAGAGAAAATTTAAAATTTGCAAAATATTTTAGAACCAATCGCTTGTTTTTTGACGATATCATTCTAGGTTATCGATAAAATTGTCTTGTTAAAGTTACTCCTACAGTTTAAAATGAAAACTCTTGATGGATTCGGTAACATCAATTGTATGGGGAAGATTAAATAGCTTTTATTCGATTGTCTTCATTTCGATAATTATTTATTAATCGATATGTCGATAAATGTATCGATATCGATAAGTTTTCATTAAAATTGCACACTCAATGAGAGAAAATCAAAACTAATTTGTAAGAAATCGATAAGTCACTTGATGGTTAATCGATAACACACTGCTAGCCTATCGAATTTTGTCCGATTTTAGCTAAGTTTACATATAAAGAAGGCTAATTGCAATGAGTTGTTAATTTGCTAATTGTTAGTCGACTTATCGGAATGATAATCGTTATCTTAATCGATTTCTATTATCGATTTCACTTCAGCGTCAATTTACTGGGTATAAACGAGTGCAGCTTCCCTCCCACTTGTCTTGTCAGCAAAAATACATTCAATGAATGTGTTGTCTATGTGTGTGTGTTTTGTGTGAGTGTGTGTGCTGTGTGTGTGCGTTGTGTGTGTGCTTTGTGCCTTCAATAGGTGCTGTTGTTGCGGGTGCTATCCGGTCGGGATTAAATATGTCGCATGCCAATGCCAAATGCCGTGGCAAGCCGAGCAGGTCGGACAAAGCGACTGCCAGCGGGGGGGCAAAGGAGGCGTGTCCGTGGAGGGAGGGGGGTGTGAGTGGGCTGTATCGAGCAGGGCTTTAGTTATTTGGCTTGCTGTATTTGCTTGACATTGGTTATCTTTCAGGCGCTGCGAAAAGGGCACCCGCTGCGATTGCTCATACGCCGCGTGGGCGCGCGTCACGCGTCAGCGTACAAGGGGACAAGGACGTGCAGCTGCAGAATGATGTCGTCTGGGCTAAATCATAGTTTAGCTATGCCTGTGCTATTTAAACGACGAAGACGACCTTGATGAGGGGCGGTGCTAGGGCGTGGCACTCTATAGAATTGCAGCAGGCAGAGCATTCAGCTTGAATGGAACCAACTGCGACAACAGCCGTGAGCAAGAACTGAGCGAGCGCTGCTTGCTGCAAGTGTGAAGGCGTCAATGTGTAGCTGTGGGTGTAGCTCTGGGTGTGTTTATAAGGGTGTGTGTAGGTGTGTTTGTGTAGGTGTGCGTGTGTGTGTGTGAGCAGTGAAAACAAGTTTGCCGCATGCTTCAACCCATTTTTGTCTGTCCCTCAGCTCGGCTGTCAATGAAATGTCTCGTGTTTAATTTAGCGTGCACCTTGTTTATTTTTGAGGGCATTCACAATGTGTGTGTGTGCGTGCGTGTGTGTAGGCAGAGTGTGTATTTGTTATGTGGCCACAGGCGCAACACGCGTAAAACAAAGCAACACTAACTGAAATAGACCAACCACAGCAAACAGCAACAAATGCAGCCCAGAGAGGAAACATGGCTAATTCACATTTAAATATTTATTCTATGTACACTATGCGACCTCAAAGATGCCCTGTAGAGTAGACAAAGTGGGGTGTTAAGCAAGCAATTGCTGAATACAGGGTATAAGCTGGCAGAGCAGGAATGCTTGACTTGAGAATTGACCTCCGGTATAAGAAAGAAAGCTAACAATGTCAACTGCATAGAGAATTATATTACAGGGTACCTATAGGCCCAGCTACTATCTCTCACTTTTTCCCTCTCTCTCTTTGCCACTTTCTCTCTCTCTCCCTTTCTCTCTGCTGTCTTTTCCCTGTGACATTTGTCACTAACATATAAATCTCGCTTGCTGTGATTTTTATTAAATTTTTCCTTTCGCGTGTGTCACTTTCACATTTCACTTTTAATAATTGCCAACTGGGACGCCCTTTACTGCCACGCCTACTCCCCTACCCCTCCCCCTCCGTGGCTCCTGCCTAAGCTGCCATCCCTGCTAAGTCATAACCCTCAGCTTTGGTCTCAGTCATCATGTTTTCTTTTCTACTTGCTTGCTTGGCTTTTTTCAAGCCAATTTCTGTTTGGGTTTTTTCCTTTTTTCGCCTGGCACAGCTGAACCAATTTTCTGGATTTTCTCTGCAGTTCCCTTCCCCCGCCCATGGTGGCATGCCCCAATTGGCCATAAGTGGGTAATGAATGAAATTCGGAATGTTTTCAGTGCAAAAACATGTGGAAAATATCTTTGAGTAGCTGTTGAAAAAAAATTACATGATTTCAATGTGCAAAAACTTTGTGGAAAAAGTGGGAAAACTGCTGTCAAAGCTTCGTGCTATCTCACACTGAACCCTTCTCCCTCTTTCTCTCCTCCCCAACATTATGTAGCTATCACAATTGAAACCCGCAGAACATTTTAATTTCGCTTCTCAGCTGGTGGATTTTAATTAAAAGTTAATGCAGAGCGACATGTGTGTGCAGTCAGAGAAATCGATAATCGATTGCGAATGCGAAATGAAATCGAAATGGCTTTACAGTTATAAATATGATTGGGTGTGTGTGCGGGTGTGTGTTGCGGCACGTTTCGAGCTGAGAATTTGTTTATTTTTAGCCACAAATCGATAACATTTTAACGCTTGAATGCACTTAGCGAACAACCCTGCCGCAGGGTTGACACACATTTCGCGGCCACAAACGCGTGTGTGTGTGTGTGTGTGTGTGTGCGAGTGTGTTGCTTATTTATTTATACCTTCAGTTGGTTTGCACCTCCAAACGAGGCCAAAAAGTGCGAGTGAAAGCGGAATGCTGAGGCATAAAATGGGGAGAAAGAGTAGCAACCCTACAGGTATTTTAGGTTAGGGTAGCTCATTACCCAACACGCTGCTCGTTTCGACAACTCGCAACTTGAGACTAATTAGTTTTCATTAAATTTCCATTGTCATCAATCAAAGCGAGCAGAAAGAGAGCAGGCGAGCAATGTCAACGGGTTGGGGAATCGCACACACAACAAGTGCCAGCTCCCTCTTTCCCTCCCTCTCTCTCTCCCCCCTCTCTCTCCTGTACTCTCTTTGTTTTAAGCCTTTGCGTCGTTCTCTCCCCTGCCTAATCAGCTTACGGGCTGATGGCCAGCTTAGGGCCCAACAAACTAATCTTGCTAGATTGCATTGCCGGCTAAGCTCGGGCTGAGCAAACAACGAGCCTGTGTCCAATGTCCACGTCAAATGAAGTGGCTATAGGTAAATTATTTCTCTCTCTTTTCCTCTTGTTCTCTACTTTCCAATTTTACAAACTGTAAAACAAGCTCTAAGTGCCATGAATTACTGCAAAAATAAACGATAAACAATGCTTAAGGCTAGGCGGTCTGTTAGTTACGTGAATTGTGTTAGGCTAACATAGGCAGCTGTGAGTTAACAGTGAATGTAATGTTACACTGACTTGCTAACAGCTGCTCAGTTAACATAACAATAAGTTGGTGGTAACAGCCTTTTTTTAATTCTCTACTCTGCTCTTTACACTTTTTGTCTCTATAGAATTCTTCCCTGCTATTGAGTCTGTTAAATCTTTACAGCCTTAGCTTATTCCTCTCACACTGTTACTATCTGCCTGTTAACTTTAACAGCTTTGCGCGTTGCACTGCTAATAGAATGTGCTGCAATTAAGGCCACCTTCGCAAGTTGCGCCTCCGTTTCGCTCTTGATATTTCACTCTAATTAAATGTGATTTACTCTGGCAACGGCGCGTTGCGGTCGACTGCCAGTGCCAGAGCAGGCAACAATTACGCGTAATCGCATTGTCATTTGAATATGTAGAGAGACAGAGAGGGGGACTGAGAGAGAGAAAGAGAGAGAGAGAGAGGTAGCGCCGAGTGGCATTTCATTTGTTAAATATTTTGATACGTTGAACAGAGTTGACAGACTCGCTGAAACCGCATAAGCTGCGACATAAGTTAGTGCTGCATACCCTGTAGTGCAGTGGCAATGCAATGTGGTTGCATGGTTTCTTAAACTAATAGTAGCTTCTCTCTTTGCCCAGCCACAGTCACGGGGCATGCCGTGTAACTGGCACAGCTGGCAATGGCATCGCTTCAGGAAGCACTGATAAAATATATATGACAACTATGAGAAGGAAGAAGCAAAGGAGGACAACGTTGAGCACAATAAGCTACCGCTCTACCTTCCCTGCCGCTTTCATTCGCTACCTCCCACCTTATCTCACTCCTTTCCCTTGTCTCTGCCTTTATCTGTTGCTCTCTGTCTGCGTTTGCAGCAGCTACTTCTCTCTGTTTGAGTGTCGTCTGTTGTGTAGCTCGTATCATGTCTGCTACTGTCCGTCTGTCTGTATGCCTGTCCGCCTGTCTGGCTGTCCGACTGCCCGAGTATATGTCTGTCCATTTAACTGTCCCCAGGCTGGACTCGAGCCCAGTGGCCCACTTCCGTTAACGACATTTTGCTCCAATTTTGTGAATTAAGTCTTAAAGCGTAATTGAGTGAAAATTTTCATTGAGGCACAAGTGTGTGTGTGTGTGTGTGTGTGTAATGCCTGCACATGTGTGTGTGTGTGTGTCGGCTGTGGCGATAAAAATCAGTAACTTTGCCTTATACCGGAAATGTTGCCGCCATTGATCAGTTAGTGCCTAGGCGAGGGTGTCGCTTTGAGAACGTTACGACGTGAGTCTGCCAAAGATTTTCCTTATTTCCTAACATATTTTATAGCATGAATGCGCTGAATGATTTATAGCAATTTTCATAAAGATTTTAAAGTGATTACCCAGAGAAATTGATGAGAGAGGTGCGTGGAAAAGTTGTGCTTTAAGTCACAAGATGTGAACATAATGAAGTAAAATGAGGTGAAAAGCAAGTGTAAGGTGAGATGGGATTCAATTTATTGCGGTAAATTTAATGCGAAGCTTGCAGGGCAACTGCTAGTTGAGCTACATTCTTCTTGGCTTGCTTCACGTGCATTTGCGAGGTTACCAGTTGCAGACTATGTACGTTTGCCGTCTACTGTCTACTCTACTGCCAGCAATCCCTCATTCGTTTATCCCCTTAAGTGCTGCGTGCAATCGATGCCAGAAAAGAACTTCAATTGCAGCGAACGAAAAATGCAAATTTCAAACAATTCACGAAGAGAAGAAGCAACAACAGGCAGAAGCAACAGCAGCAAAAGTCGTTGCTGGCTGTTGGTTGCCAAGCTGCAACGAAATTCCCCAACGTATCGCTTACACACGTAAGGCACACACTGGCCCACACACACACACACACACAAACTAACACACACGCAGTCAGACTAGCCAGACACGAGGAAGAAGAGCAACAGTTTCCATTGCCGTTGCCGTTGCCTTTGCCGTTACCGTTATTGTTATGCCCGCTTCACGGTCAGGCAGCAGTGTGCAAGTGAGAGGAGCAAAGAGTGAGTGAGAGAGAGAGAGAGACACAAGCAAATGTGCGTTGTATGGTTGAGCGAGACAAAAGAGGCAGCATACAAAAAACGTTGCCTACTTTTCAGCACAAGAGGAAAAAGAAATTTAAAACTCAACTCAAACTGGAAACTAACACACAAACATAGATAGACATGCACTTCCTACACATATACACACACAGAGACATGGATATACACTCATACACACTCACATTCCCCCCCACACACACACATTAATTAAGGTAAATTCTGCTGCATCATTCGCCAAGCTTGAGCTTGAGCTTCAACTGTGTTTCAATGCTTTTTGTTCGCCTTGGCAGCTGGACATGCCCTTCACTGGCAAGGATTAATGCAGAGGTATCTCTCGGGCACATTTGCAGCTAAATCACGTAGCGGATAAATGAGCTACTAATGAGCGTGCGAGCATGCAGAGGCGGGAGCCAGCCAGCACAGTGACTGCGTCTGATTCTCGACTAATGTCACTGATTTTCCCAATGATTGTCGCGCCACACACTGTAATACACTGTATAACATGTGTCCCCCCATTGAGAGTGAGGAGGGTGTGCAGTCATTGCTTGCTTGCTCTTCTCGCACTTAATCATGCCTCCTACTCTCAGCTTGCTCCGTTCGTGCTTGGCTTTGCACAACAAAAAAAAAAAAAAAAAAGCGAAACGAAACGGAAAACATCTTAACGAAATCTTTCTTTAATTGGAACAATACGACAAAACCAGATTCGGAAGCTCTCGAACAATAAATTTCAATGGCATCCGCATCCGTCGCAAATAGACAGAGCGAGAGACAGGGAAAGCGAGAGCAATGCTTCGCATCAACAAGTTGACACTTCGCGCACAGCATGAGTAATCGACAAATTGCTAGAAAAATACTGCATATTCTTGAGAGGAAGTAATGTAGTATTTTTTTCGACTTCTCTGAACTTTGGTTGCAAATTTGTTAATGATTTTTCGAGGGTTCGAAAAAGGAAAGAATTTTGTTTGATTCGAGATGTTTTGGGTTCAAGAAGAGTTATTTTTCAAAAGGATTTTTATAAGAGGCAGAAATGTTCAGTGGCAAAAAGAATTCTGTTTATCATTTGTTTCTCTTTGATATTTTAATGATATAATTGAAATGTTTTTCTGGAAATCACAAAAAAAAATACCCCGTTTAATATCTTGATCATAAATTTTTCACTTACCTGGCAATTTTGTTGACTTTCGATGATGTTTTGCAGCATGCAATTTGTGCTCTCTAGCGCTATGTTATCAGCTTAACACTTTTTGGGCTGTTTGTAACAGAACATGTTAGGCATTCTGTGAATGCAGCTTAACAGTTGTAGAACTTTACATAAGATAGTCAAATGGAAAACGGAACGAAACGAACCGAGAGAAGCTGGTGAAGTACGCTCTCTGGAAGCATTTTCGATGCCTGCTTCGAGTATCGATCGAGAGTTGTTGCCACTTGACATGAAACGAGCCAGCGAGCACACGTTGAAATTGTCGTGGCAACGCTGTGCCTGCCCCGTTACGGTGGAGGGTATAACGATTGAATTTGTGGGAAAATCTTTCGCCAAAAATCGCAGAAAATTTAGTTAATCGGCCAGAGGCGTGGCAAGTGTGGCGGGTGCGGCTGGCAGCTGGAAAATCTCTCAATTTCGCATCGCTGAGATTTTTCCGGTGGTTGTTTTTGTGATTGTAATTGGCATCGTTGAATCGCCTCATTAAGCGTTGCTGCCGCTGAGAACAGTTAATTAAATCAAATTATCTGTCGTAATTTGTGCACCACTACAGGTGCAAATCAACACACGACTAAATATAGTAAAATATATATGTGCGGATATGAATCTGCAATTGATATAGCGTTTACATTGTTTTTTCGCTTTACTGCAACAATTTAGCTTGATAAAGTTCTCTTTCGTTTGCCTGAGGCAAAAGTTTTGATTTGTAATTACAATACATTGAAACGAATGCAGAATGAATTGCGCCCCATGGCCAACGGAAATCGAAGACGATTTGAGAGCTCAGCTGGGTTGAAATTTGTACAAAGTTCTCAGTGAACTCGACGAGGGTTTTTTTGCTTTGCGGACTCGATAAATGATACTTTAGGCATATAATATTATATATTTAACTTGAATTTCAGTATTTTTTTGTTGAAATAGTTAAGCTGATAAAATATGCTTTTTTTTTTTAGTTGTCATAAGATATTTATACGAAATTGTGTACACTTTTTTAAAGTTTGCTTTGAAAACGGTTGTCATCATTGCTGTTATTTGTTGTTTTGAACTGTTAAGCTCATACGGTATGCTTTGGTATAGTAAATTGCTTAAAACTAGTACGGTTTCTTGGGGATTTTCGATATTTTACTCACTAGATTTTTCAGTAGAAAGGCAGTAAAATTGTTAAAAAAAAAGAAAAACCTCATAGAAAAATTCTTAATCTTCAACATTGTTTAAATTTGTATAAATTTTAATAAATTACTCAGCTCAATTTTCTAAAGTTTAATAAAAAGTTTGCAACTGCTTATCATAAAAAATAAAGTTTAAAAATTGTGAAAGAATATGCTAAATTATGGTTCAAAATTAGTTAAATATCACGAGGTATTCATGGGAATTCAGATATGATTCATATATAATATAAATAATTTGCAAATACTACTCACATTTTGTCGGTTTGATTTTGTCCTTCCGAGTGGTGCGAAAAGTTGTTTCTTCTTCAAAAATTACCTTTTTGTATTTTGTGTTTCGGAGTATTTTGTTTTTTCGTTCGATATTGTGTGTATATATATATGGCCCGATTTCTATCGGTTAACAGCTATAATATTTGCTCTATGCGCTGCCAGTGTGTCGAACTGGACTTTGTGTATTCAAGAATATATATATTTTTATTTTTTGTGTATATCTTTTTAACGTATATTTTGTTTTCTATATAGCTTTCGCAAATCGGGGCTAATTATTATTCGGAATAAATCGAGAATACGAACAAGAACAAGCAACATTTGTAGCCTCAATGTGACATATGATTGTTGATAACGTTAATTCTTGATCTCTTTATATGTATATATATATATATATATAGTATATGTTATGGGGAATAACTCTTATGTTCTAGAAGAATCTCGATAAATATATTTCTGTGTATTTTTGTATACATATCTTTCTTTCTCGCTTGCTCGTTCTTTGGCCTTCTTTCTCTCTCAATCTGTGGGTTGTACTTGGGTGTCAGGTAACGGTATCTGTTTATCAACATGTTCCATCAGGTTCCATCATCATAGCTCTTGTCTTCTCGCTTTGTACATTCGTTTGTGTCGCATTTAGCTAGGTAATACTGTAGCACTATCAGGGTAAACTGTGCCTCGTGGCAGCACCAGCACAACCATCCATCGACATCAGCTTCAACATCAACAACAACAATGACAACGACAATCCAAAGAACAAAATGTCAAATATTTCCGAAAATTTCATCACTTTTCACTTCAAAACATTCAACGGGTGCACGCAAAAAAAAATGTTTAAGAAAAATTTTGCAAGTGTTTTTTTTTGGATTTTTTTTTAGTTTTTTCCAGTGTAGTTTGTGTTCATCTCTCACTAGTTGCTGCAGCAGCACTGACTGAGCCGCGCCAAACTTGTTGCACGCTCAACTCTGGGGACACTGTGACTTTGCCTCTGCCACTGGCTTTGCCTCTGTGTGTGCTTGCTGGTGTCTGCCGTCTGCCGTCTGGTGTCTGCCTCTTGCGCTGGTTCTCACGCACACAACCTTGTTGCTTGGATGTTGCACAGCATCTGTTGCGCGGCACACTGGCCGACTGACGAGGCAGCCTCGGCTGCGTTGGCGTCGGCAGCGTTGTCCTCGTCGGCAGCGGCGGCGGCGTCGTTGTCGTCGCTGTCGTGCCTCGTCGCTATCGTTCTCTCTTTCTTGGCCCTGTCTACTCTCTCGCTCGCTCGCCTCCTTCTCCGTGTGCTCGGCAGGCTTCGTCAACAAGTGGCAACTGTAGCTGTTGCTGCTACTTTGCCTTCGCTGCTGCTGCCACTGCTTCTGCTTCTGCCACTGCCAAGCTTCCACTGCCGCTCTGCCACTGCCGCTGCTGCCGCTGCTGCTGCTGCTGCTGTTGCTGCTGTTGATGCTGCTGTTGCTGTGTGCCCCACGTTGCACAGTTGACTGGTCGCCGTCGTTTCTCGGCGCCAGCTTTTATAGCCGCCGTCAGCTGAAGGACATCGGCAGCGCCGTCGACGGCGGCAGAGTTTCAGCAACAGGCAAACCGATGCGACCAGGTGTCTCGCTGTCTCCTTGTAACTGTGTGTGTGTGTGTGTGGGTGTGGTTGTGTGTGTGTGTGCCACAACTGACGATGCTGTGCGCCACCCAACAAGGGGTGTCAAGCGATTAATTCAGCATACGCTGAATGCGAATCTCGCTTCGCCTGGGGAAAAGTTAATGAGACGCGCGCGTGGGCGGCGCTCCTGACTGTGTCTTGCCTTGCTATGCCCTCCCTACACCTCCCGCTTCCCCCTCCCTGCCTCGTGTCGCCTTCGGGCTCGGCTCAGCTTTAGCTTTGCCACCTGCAGCAGCGCAGTAACAAATGATGCCGAAGCATTGATGGCCAAAAATCAAAGAAGTCACGAATTTGCAAATCACTTCGAATAGACAGAAAGATTGATTTGTAACTTTAATATTCAATTAGAAAATATTTATTACTAATTGAGATATGAAGTATTAAGCAGATTGCTTAAAGTTTATTAATAATTTGTTGTTAATATTGTAAATAAATAAATTTAATATTCACAAGAGATTTTTTATTATTTCTTCAAAAAACACCTTACCAATTTCAACTTTATCTCTTTATTTCTTGTACTCCTCCTCCACTGTTAATGGTCAAAAAAGGCTTTACTTTGTGCAAGTGTGTGTTACTGACAGTAGAAGGCCTGGCAGATCCCTTATATTATATTTATAACCACTAGACAAGTTGGTTGTGCCATGTCTGTCTGTTTGTGTGAACACACAGCTGGAGATACTAAATGAAGAATGAGGCTTGCTGTGATTTTCTTAGTAAATAAAAATTATTTCAATGTTTCTATTATTTTTTTTTTAACTACGAGTTGCTTGTGACATTTAAGAGCAACATTTTTGTGCCTTTCTAGAGTTTAATCTTTTAATATATTTTATCTGTTTATAAATTTTATCTAATGCTTAAACTGCTCACTCCTGTCTGGCAATAATCACAGAAGTTGGATTAGAAAGTCTATCTCTCTTCTCCTAGTGTAGCTGTAAAGGTTTATCAAAATAATAGAAGGGTGTCCTACAGTCGTACACATCTAAATGCAGCTTTCGTCAAGTTGGTTCTTCCAATCGAGCTAAAATTCTTTATGAGCTTTCAAATACTCTGCAATTTTTCATGACTTATGAAATTATTCTAAACAATTCAACGCATTGAATGTCAAAGTTTCTTTAAAAATACAATAAATAAATAAATAAAAATGAGTCAATAAAAAAAATGATTAACAAATGTTTAAATTTAAATATTTGTATATTTAAATGTTAAATTATTATTTATTACAACCCTTCTTTGACCTCGAGCCAGCAACTATGTGATATGTTAAATTCATATTCGTTGTCCATCAAAACGAATCAATCTCACACTGCCCAACGACATACGAAAGTTGAGCAAACCGAACTAACGAACTACTAATAAGGAAGCTACCGCCCATCATCCTACCACTCCCCCCCCTCCCCTGCGCTGTCCTTGGTGGCTGCCCCTTAGTGCAATTGCATTTACTGCGCCACAGCTACTGCTGCTGCTGCTAATGTTGTTGCTGCCGCTGCCGCTGCTGCAGTTGCTGCATTTGCGACGCTGTCCAATCATGAGATGCGCTGTATGCAGGCAACGTGATTAAAACGGCAAACGGCAAATAAACCCCAAGTTAATCATCGAATGCAATCGCATGGCGCGCCAGGAGGGGCGTGAGCAACGCCAACCACAGTGCGTACCTGTTGGTCATGCGGCCGACGAGGCGTATGCGCAATGTGCATCGTCAACAGGTTTGCCTTGAGCATGGGGCAGCAACAGCCAGAGTCGCAGTCGCAGTCTCGGTCGACGTCAGCGTCGCCGTCTCCATTCACATTGCCTTCACGGCCAACGTTGCTGTTGAAGCAGTCGCTGCCAAGGCCAGCAACAGTTTAACTGTGCGCTGTCTCGCTCTAACTTACCTTCGCACACGCTATCTTGCTGTCTCGCTCATGGCCAACCCCCAATGCGGAAGGAGAAGGGGGCGGGGGTTAAGCAACACAATGCCGGCCCAAATTCAGCGCATGCTCTACACGTGCGGGCGCCCAACGTGGGGCAGGAGGGCAAATCGCGCGCACGTCTCCCATTGGTCGCTGGCATTCAGCGCCAACTGCGATGGGGTGGCACACAGTGGGCAGTGTGAGTGACGCAGGGTGTCTGATGGGCGGGGGCAGATGCAACAATTTTCTGCCTCGTCTTATCAACTGGTCTGCTTCGGCTTCTCCGTGCCCAGCACGTCAAGCGATGATTTGCCGTTATATTTTTGCAATAATTGTTGCAGTCATTCTTATTATTATTCATTAAAATGAATGTATAATTCACCAGATTCGAGCAATGTTGGCAAAAATTAGGCAGTGAAATTAATAATTTGATATGTGATTGCATTTTTAAAGTGTCCCCTTGTCCCTAGCAAAGTGTCTGCAAAGAGTAGAAAGATGATGTTTTATAAATCTGATTGATTCCAACTTGTCTCAAATAAAGTGCTTCTGTGAAACATTTGCTAATAAGGTAGTTGAAGAAAATTAGCTGAATCTTATATTTTACTGCGGTTAAGACATTCATACAGATGGGCAAACAGACAAGCCTGACGTAGAGAACTTGACAACTTAAAACTGACCAAGCACACGGTAAACCTTGTGGGATTTATGCCTTACATATATGCAGATCTGGCAGCACATTGAACTCTCCAATCACAACTGTATTTATAAAATTTGAAGAAATTGTAAAAAAAATGAAACATTTTTATACCCTGCGACCATTTAAAATTGTTAAAAGAAAAGGTTTACTTACTAAGTGTTAATGGGCACAAGAAGGCGTGACAAACCCAGACCCCTCAGCCGAGTTAAGTCAGCCATGCTTACACCTATCCTTCGCTCGACTTTTGCTCTCGTTAGTCTTCATCAATGGTTTTTTTGGCGCCACATAAATATGCTGCTACTGAAGCGATACACATATTGTACACATGTCACCTTCTTTTCCAATCACGAAAACATGCCTTGTATTAATATTCAAGATATTCCTACTCAAGAGTTTTAATTCCAGTAGAAGCTTTAATCCAAAAGGCAAGTAGATCTATTGATCTTTCTTTCGGAACTCAAGCTCCTACTGCAGTTCAGTTATTTTAAAGAAGTTCACAATTTGGACTCGTCAACCTTATCTAGTTTACTCCTAATCCTAAGATCGCAGTACATGTTCCCCAATACAAATAATAACAACAATAAATGCACCTTTTCCTTGTCAATTTCACAAGTGCAGCCATAATTTTAAAGCACAAACCTAAGCTGATTAAGTCTGCAAACTCTTAAGCCTTCTGTTGTTTATATAATTCAATAGAAACCCTTAGCCTCTGCTCACCATACGTGAAATTACGCATTGTTAGTGCCTTGATGAATAAGCGTCTCAAGCGGAACTACTTAAGCTTATCTAATGCAAACACTCTTCATGGCTGGACACACAGTGTATTGCAAGTGTAACCTCTTTGGCAACATTCAATTATCCTAACAATGGAGGAGGAGCCTGCACTGCACTTTGATGAAAGGCGTTTGCGGCATCCATAAGATTTTTGGTTATGATTAGGCGTGAAGCAATTAATAGCCACTGCACCAAGGCAAAGGCTATCGGCTCTGAACACTCACCTGTGCCGCTTGATGAATAACCACAAAGCCACACTGACCTCTGAGTCTACCTCACTCTGCAGCGAAGCCAGGAGGGCACTGGGCCTAATCTGGCCAAGTGCATAAGCAAACTGCATCGAAGCGGGCCGCAAACAATATACGAAAAATGCATGAATAGTGCGCACCGAATGGATTATGATTTGTATGAATTATATTCAATTGAAATGCGCACTCAATGTGAATGAATTAGAACCCAAGCGGACAAAGGGAGAGAGAGAGAGAGAGAGAGAGAGAGGCGCGCGCTCGACTCTAAATCCGATTGTGAATTCAAATTGAAAACATGGAAGGGGTGTGCGTAACCAACGCTTCTCTTTGTATTGTACATATTAAGTTTATTATCGAACCAATTAAGGACTCAGTTAGAGCAGCAGCAAAGGAGCATGGAAGGGGGGGACGGGGATGCAACCGGGCAGCTGGGCAACCAGGCTGGAATCGTTATCGATTCAGTCCAGGCAGAGCAGCTTCTGTTTTTGGCCAATGAGCTCAGGTGTTTGCTCGTCTCTATGGCAAACAGTTTGCTTAGCACACACATGCCTTAAGCCAAGGGGGGAGGAGAGAGGGAAAGAAAGAGACAAAGAGAGAGGGAGTGAGAGAGTGTAAAGAGTGTGTGTGTGCGAGTGTGTGGGAGATTCTTAAGCATTGGCAACGCGACGAGACGTCTCGAAATTTGGCATTGAAGAAGTCGTTGTTCTACCCTGGCAAATAGACTATGCAAATGCGTGCAACAGGCAACAGTAGGCGTGGCAGAGCCCACAAAATAAACATAGATAAATGTACATGATGTGTGTGTATATACCTGTTCAGCAAAGAGGCTGTGTAAACTCTCAACTGGGTGTCAACTGCACAGGATGACTGCAAGTGTAGCAAGTCAAGCTTAAAGCCAATTTAAAGGATTTTCTGGGGAGATTTTGAGAATCAAATGACAAAGATGACTACAGCATAACATTATATTCATCGTTTATTAATTGTAGCAGACAAGCAAGAAAGCAACTTTCGAATATTTGCCATCTGTGATGACTAACGAGCCAGGATATGTTCCATTCGCTACACCAACGAGAGACTTTGTTGCACTTAAAAACGGCATAAGAAGGCGTAGAAGGTACTCAGGGTCGTTGGGTCCGACGCGCGCGCGTTGCTGCCCCCGACCGTGAACGGAGACCTCGACTGGCGCCACGACCTTTGGCTTTGGGATGCGGGAATCGTGAGTGCGACGCTTGACCTGTTGCCATGGCAGAGGCTCATAAAATTTAACATAATGTTCAGAGCAGGTCGCAGTCAGCTCAGCTGCGGCAAGGCCGTGGGAAGGGTGTGGATGCGGAGAAGATTGCAGACAGCGCGACACGGTGAATGCCGAAAGTCATAAATTATGTTAAGTCCGAGGGGGATTGCCAATGTGGCTGCAGGCAGCAGGGTGGGTAGCGGAAGAGGGCAGTGAGGTGAGCGGGGCGCGACATTATCGTGTGTCGCGTGGGCAACTTGAAACTTTAAATGGCCCGACAAAGAGAAAAAGAAAGAGGAGTTGGAAGAGAGAGAAAAAGAGAGTAAGGAAGCAAATTAAGGTGTTAAAAAGGAAGCAAAGGAAAAGCATAAAGAGGTAGGTGAGGAAAAGGGGAGGTGAGGAGGCGCATGCAGTGATTGCAGTCTGCAAGTGACTTCGCTTCTTCTCGCTGCTTAACAACTCCTCCTTCTGTTCCTCCTTTTGTTTGCCATTTAAGGCAATTTTCAGCTTGTTACCCCAGTCAGTTGCCCCCTCCTACCACTCCCTGCTCTTCTTTATACCTCCTGCAATTGGGGATAATTAGAGGCGCCGCCGCCGTCAAATCGCAAATCAAATATCACAAACATAAATGGCAGCACATCAAAGAGAAAGTTGAGAGAGAGTAAGGGAAATGGAAGAGGGGTGCAAAAGGATTGCCAGTTTAGCGTATTACACGTGCTCAAGTAATATTGTTATAATATTTGCATAATTTATACAGATTCAAATGCAGTAAACTTTAAAAATAATTGTTATTTTGTTCATTTTTAACAATTTGGGGAAATTTCCTGTTTAAATATGAATTGTGGCTGGTGACTCCTCTTAATATTCATCAGATTTTAGCTGCTTCCATCTCTTTATTATTTGTGAATAAACAGTTTAAGGGCTTCTTTTGGTGATGATGAGTGCAACCCGGCAGTGTGTACTTGACAGGAAGTTTGCATTTCGTTAGCTGGCCATGCACGGCAGAAGTCAAATCTTGCCCAGTAAAGTATGCAGCAAAATCCTAATCCTGCCCAGTAAAGTATGCAGCGAATATACAATCTTGTGCTGTATTCTTTGTATAACATTTTAGACTCATCAACAGACTCAATTCAGAGACATTATTGTTATATTTTATATGTATAAAGTAATTGGTTAAGTATGCAATCTGCCAAGGCAATCTTTTCTTCGTTTTGTGCTCTAAAGTATGCAATAAATATATAATATTGTAAACTCTTCAATAGACCCAACATAAAAACAATTTTTATATTTACTATTAATTGCGCTGTTATGATACGTTTTGCATTGTATGGATTCTTCGCTTCCAAATATAAAAACAAACAAAAAAAAAAAGAAAGAAATATGTATAAAATCTGCCAAGACAATCTTTCTTCCTTGTTTAGAATACCGTCGGACTTATCATGAGCAGACTCCTCTCACAATAAGGGTATCAACCATGCGACACATTCTTATGTTAGCCTTCCTTGTGTTAAATTATTTTCCAGCTAACTCGCCGCCGCTTGCTTTTTTCTCTCTTGTTTCCTTCTCACTTTGGACTATAGCGGAGAGAACTTTTCGCTGTCTAATTTGTTTTACAAACCAGGAAGCCAACAATGCTGCAGTTTATTAGTGGCATCCGGTTAGTTGCAGCGGCTTCACGATCAGAGTCCAGCATAGTTTGACCAACTGTTTGAAACACACTCGTGGCTTCTCAGTGAGAGTTGAACTCAATTTCGACCAATTTATGAGTACAAATTGCAATTTGCTTTTACATACAAAAAACAAAAGAAACCACAAATAAAAACGAATATATTTTTTTGCATAGTTTATTCTGTTGGTTGGGTTTAGTTTTGTTGCATATTTCGTATTTGTTTTGCTATTATTCATTCGTGGAAGCTCTTTGGCTGCACTGTGTGTGCATGCTCCACACTGTCACAATCCATTAATTAGTGCATAAAGTTGGTCTGCCAGCTGCTGGCTGCTGAATTCCATGTCAAAACAGGCGCTTGCCGTTGGTACAAGACGAGGTTGGTACCCTGTTTGAAAGTGTTGTACGGCGACACTGAAACAAACACATTGCTACAGAGTAAACATTTTACTGTCATCAGGACTTAAGGCTGTATAAACTTCAAAGAAAGGTCCATTTTAGTATGGCTTAAACTTATTTTAAGACTTGAAAAGGTTGCAAATTCTATAATATATAACCAATGCCAATATTTGGAACTTACTTAACACTAATATTTTGATTTTATGAATTAGTTATGTTAAGCCTATAGATAAGATCGAAAAATTCGGAGCAAAGGCGCAAACGCAATTGGCAAGAGAATATAAGATAACTTTAGAAACTTTAGAGAACTAAATGAAATCGTATTCCTAAATCATTTTAAATAAACACTCAACAATCTTTTGGTGTTTTTCATTTGCTCTGGCATACCCAATGGCCGTACTGCGCCAGGGTAAAACAGAGAACGCATGACAGGTTGCTGCACAAAGACAATTCCAACGAACTGTACGCAACATAATATTCCTGCTTATTCAATTAGTTATAGTTTGGGAGATGTAATAAACTTTGTGTCGCCACAGAACACAGCTAACCCAGCACAGAGAGACAGCTAACCCTGCGCGTGTGTGGTTCCTCTGCTGCAAGTGATAACTTTGATTTGCCACTAGTCAAAGGTGAACCTGATGCAGGCAGGGCATGTAGGTGCTCTCCATGTGCCCTTCTGTTTGTATGTGTGTGTGTGGGAGTGTGTCTGAATACTCTTGATAGAACTGTAAAAGCTTCATTTAATGTTTATTTAGAGAGATAAATATGCATATTACTGGGAACGGACAGCCGAACAGGGAAGGCTTTCATCGATACTGTTGCGTTACTTTGAATTTAGATGGGGTCACCCAGCTGTGTGGCAGTCCTTTGATGGATGTGCGGAATGTGCAGTGTTGGTTCCATTTGTAGATACAGTGAATTTGATGTGTTTATCTGTGAATTTGGTCGAGCTTAACTGGGTGCAATTCGTTGTTGTATTTGTATTTGTACTGAAGTGGACATGGTGTTCTCTTAAGTCCAAAGCTGTTGCATCTTTGCGTTGATAACCTCTATGATATCTCTCGCTATCTACGGTCTACGGCTTCCATTTGGTTGTGATGGCGGCACGCAGAGCGCCGCGATAATCTTTACCCTGGTAACGCACATGCTCCAGCAGGCAACCACGGCTATCGACAACATAAAGCGAATGCCCACTGCCCTCCAGATCGTCCTCCTCCCCCAGGGCGCCAGCTGTCTTATTCGCAATGCCCGACGGCTCTGAATTATTATTATTGTTTTTGGACAGCATGGAAAATCTTACACTCTTTGGCTGATGCTGATGCTGTTGCTGATGTTCGCGATCCCAATGATGTTTCAACTCTGGGAAGTGATTCACCGCCGGTAAATGGATATCGATGTGTGCCCGTTTCGCGGACATCTTTCAGTTCAGTTCCTGTTTATCGGCTCGTTTTTCGTCTTCAGTTTCAACTTCAGTTTAACTTTGTTGCCTTCAGCATGCGTTCAAACATACATTCGTTGGGCGTGGCCGTGGACGTGGGCGTGCTTGGCTAGGGAGGTTGCTACCTATTATTTTCGTATTTCTTTCTCCTATTCGAATGAATTATTGAAAAAATGTTGAAATTTTTGTATCAAAAGCAACGAAAATATATCAAAATTATACACACTGAGAAAAACAAGCAGAAAGCGCCGCTTGCTGTGCTCAACTGGTCATGAAATGGGAGTTTTCAGTCATAATGAAAAGATGAGGAAGTCGATTTCCTACTTGAGTCTGATTTGAAGTAAATTCGATTTGGATTTAAGCAGTTTCGTAGCCTGAAGTTGTTTCCTTGCTTCTCTTCTTTTTCTTTATCCTTGCAGTGGGTATACTAATTTTGGCCAGGACACCATAAAGTATATATATTCTGAATCAGCATCAACGGAGAAATAATACTAGCTCTGTCCGTCAATCCGTGTGTCCGTCTGTCCGTGTGTCTGTCAGTTGCCACGTCAATTAGTCTTTCACTTTTAAAGGTAGCCTGATGAAACAAGGCACACATGCTTCTTGTTGCTGCACGCGGTATATAAGTCGTAACGAGCCGTATCGGACGGATATATCGTATAGCTGTCATGGAAACTGCAGCGGATTTATATTATATATATAATATCGGGTCACTATATAGGATCACCATACAAACTATTGACCAATTTTTGCTATTTTAAAAGGTACTGCATTCCAATTTACCATATCGTTATTTTTCTTTATATATAATATGCAAATCAAATTTCATCAAAATCCGGCCCACTTCATCTTATAGCTGCCATACAAACTACCGACCAAAATAAAGGATTTTTTATGAAGACTAGTTCTGATTTTAGAAATAACTTATCAGTGCCAATCAATGTGAGAATAAACACAATAATATTAAATTCTACATTATTATATATAACTAGTATAGGAAGGATCCGATAATATAAGTAGCTGCAAGCGTATAGCACCTTTGGCTTGCTGAATGTACGATAGCTTTTGTTCTGTTTTTTTTTTTTTTTGTACTTGGCACAAACATTCCGAATACCCATAGCAATCATGTTTCGTCTCATTCAAGTTACTTCCAGCGCGCGAAAGGGTCTTTCTCTCTTTCTTTCTCTTTCTCTTTTCCTCTCCCTCTCCAGCCCTATTCCTCTTGCTTTAATCATCTTGTTTAAGTTCCTTTTCGGGCAACTGATTGATTATTTTTTAATTTATTGCCTTGTTTGTTGTCGGCAAACAGCCGCGAATTCATTTGGAATGAAGAAGGCAACCCAAAAGCGATTTAATTGAATTGATTTATATTTGCATATGCGGAAATCGCAACCGGTGTATGCCCATATTGGGATATCGAGAAGGGTTTGCCTGGTCCGCTTGGGCCGCAGCTCAGTGAGCTGAAACGGAATATTTTTGTATTTGTTTGGAGCGCATATTGCAAACCGATTTGGTCGAGTGCAGCAAAAAGCAATGAAGATTGGCGGAACAATGGGGATAAAAGAACAAAAGACAGGAAGCGGGAGACAACAAACGCAGCAGATATGCGAGAGAAAAATTGCAATTGCCTTCACAGCAAACATTTTCCGTTGATTGACTTGTGTTTTCGGATGTTCCAGGCCTCACTGTATGCAGAAGGAGGCTCTATCTGCAGCTGCCTGCATCCTGTACCCTATTTGAAGCTCAGCTCCACTTTGCTTGCATTGCTTGACTTCCATAGGCGGATGAGAGTTGTTCATTTGCCAAAAATACGCTCGCCTCGTTAGGGTGCACTTTGCAATTACAAACTCAGTGCGATATTTCATGTGCCAGGAAAGTCAATCAAATGCGAATTACCCAATCAGGGGAGATCGAAAAGTTGTGACAATCCTGCACTGCATTCATCTAAAATTTTGATCTGTAACTTCTGTTTTATTAACTCTTTATCTCCACTTCTTTACTTTACTTGAGCTGAATCGAATTCTTTATTTCTTGTTCTTCTTATACTTCCATTTGTTACTTTCTCAATTTTCTGTTCATGTTCTCCCTTTGCTGTTCCTTCTTTTCTCTTCCCTAACTCTTCACTCAACCCTCTTATTATTTTCTGTATGTCAGAATTGGAAAGTTTTGAAAAGTCCAAATGAATTCAAGTTTGAACATAGATTTCAACCATTGATTGATTCAGCCCTTAGGCGCTGCTTTCAATGCCTTTCTGTCGATCCCGTTCCTTTTGTTTTCTCGATTCGAATGCAAAAGCAAATTAACACTCTATTGAATCGAAATTGCAATTTAATCCTCATTAGTTGCGGCGTTTATAAATCAAATGTTGTGCATGTTTTTCAACATCACTTGCAATTATCGTCATTTAGTTGGTTGCAGTTGGTTCCAGTCAGTGCGACTGGACAATGGGCAGTGAACAATAGCAAACATGGAGTAGACAGCTGACAGTGGCTAATTTGCATCATGTTTGCCAAGTATTTGCATAAAATTTACATGTTTGTAATATGATCAGGCACGTATGTTACATTGTAGTGACTAGAAGTGAAGCATGTGGGGAAGGTTCGCTTGGTGTGAAGGTAAAAAGGCTGTGGAAAAACGTAATAAGCTACAGATTAGCTATTTACAATTAGGAATAGGTTTTGTGTTCGTTCTCTAGAGGGTCTTACATAATGTTAGTAGGGTATTTAGCAGTTGAATGTGCACGTTCATACCTCAGCGTCACTGCAAGTTTGCCCACTGACAGCTCGAATAGCTGTCAAAACTCTCAGTGTATTATTATATATCCTCATTTTATTAACAATAATTTAACAGCAAACATACATACATACATATATAAGTTAAAATTTTAAGAATTTTTGGAAACTCTTTCGTCAACAGCAACGGAATTCAGCTCGGGCGAAAGCAACAGCTTCATTCTTTATTCAACAACAGTGTCGTTTCTTTCTCCCTCTCTCTCCCTCTCCCTTTGGCTGCCACTTTCAGTGCGAATAATGGTGCTGGTATGTTGACCACAAGGTATTGCGGTTTTTACACTGACACTTAAAGCGCCGAGCTCGCGGGTAGCGACAATGAAATTTCTTGAGGTCGCAATCGATGTCAGACCAAACCCTTGGGTGCCCCGGCATATACATATGTATGCTTCCCCATTACCCCTAGACTGCAGCACTTGAAATTGGGTATTATATTCTAGAGTGCAGAGAGGGGAGTGTGATTTAATGTCGTGTTGCTATATTTACCACGAATCGATTACCCAAACTGAGGCACTGCGCCACGTAATGCCTTCACTTGTTGTCTAATTGAGCCCACAATTCATTAGGGGTTGCACGCAGATTAATCCAAAGAAAGTATTTAAGCTGTGTGCTCCGCGAAATTTAGTATGCAAATTATGGGATTTCAAATTTAGGAGTGAAAAAATGATGCCAGTGGCGCACAGCTTTAAGCATCCCCCGCGGAAGGGATGACGTGAATTGGGAGTCGAAGGTAGAAGCAACGAAGAAGAGTTTGCCATGGATGTTGCGTAATAAGACTGAGATCTAAGTTAGTTGGGATCAACTGAAAGATAAAGAACAAAATAGAGTTTCATTAAAGAAAGAGATGAAGTTACGATTCCAATAAAGTCAAAACGAATATGAAACTCAACTTAAAAACTTCAACTCCCAACGAATTTGTAGTTCACTAAACAATCAGCGGCGTTTAACCAACCGCAAACCTTGAAATCGGCGCTTAATGTCTCCTGGCAACATTAAAACAAACGTGCGTCTTATGTTTTGACTCTGGTGGCGCTCCATCAGCGGATGCTTCAGTTTAACTTGCTCCAGAAAAGGTGTGCAAATGTTCACATGACTTCTTTGACAGAGTTGCCACGAAAGGCAACAGTAATAACTACAAGAACAGCAACAATAAAAGTAATAAAGCCAACAATAGCGCGAGCCGAGAGAAATAAAATGAGAATAAAAATAAATATGTATGTTAAATTGTTGCTGCCTGTCTGGCTGCCTGGTGCTCGTTCGTTCAGCTCGTTGTCGCTGTCGTTGTCTCTGCTTGAAGTCAACATATTGTGGCATTTTAAGCGGAAAATATGCCTCACTTCCGGTCTCTGCTTCCTGCTCCCTGCTCCCTGCACCCTGCACTCCTCTTCCTTGCCCGCCATCTTCTTTATTCGCATTGTTGTCGCCATTTCCTCGACTCGAGCTGCTTGCGAGAAGAAAATATACCACGACGAGTTTGTTTACACAATTTGATGCGCACATGTATATGGCAGGCAAGCGTCATATCATGCCTCATATAATTTGTCATATTGTGTGTCATATTTGCATCATATGGAGTTGAAGTCAGGTTGGCAGTCAAAACTTTAATTTACAACACTTGTAATTCATCATATAAGGCGTCATATGATATCTTGAACTCATATCATGCCCATGTAGAATGCACATCAGCTCGTAATAAAGCGTCATATAGTGCGTATATTATGTGTCATATTGGACAGTCATACAATAAAATTTAACTGTCATTATATGGCAATAAGTTGGTAAGTCATAGAAAAATCATTTATTCTATTCAGTGCCTGACAGTGTATGGCATTCTGCGTCATACTGGGAGCCATACAATATGGCAGAGTGTCATATTGCACTGAAAAGAAGTAGATCTTTTCAGAATTAAACGATATAAAAAATAATTGTATATGTATATGTATATTATATGTCACACTCTGTATGTTATGTATGCAATGCCATATGTATGACATACCGATTGAGAAGAGTATTTTCTAGTCATGCAATTGTTGCTTTGTCAATGCTCTAACCTGTTGTCATTGCTTTTATTGTTATCGTTGTGGTGTCACAGCTGAGCGGCGTGAGAAGAACAACCGACAGACACACACACACACACAAACACACACAGAGAGATATATATGTACATATAGAATACTCGTACATATATACATATATAAAGTAAGCTTGCTTTGGACTGTTGACTTATTTGCCGTTATGAGACTGACGCCGAGTTGCCTGGCAAAGCAGTTGCAGAATAGGAAGTTCTTCGTTATTATTATTGCTGTTGGCGCGTGTGTGCGTCTGTGTGTGTCAGTGTGTGTGCTATAATATTAATGTACATATGTATAATGCATATTTAAATGTCTGCTTAACTGTCGCAGAGCCCCACATAGGCTTATATCGAGTATACGCTCTTTCTGACTGCCACCAAAAATAAATCTTCAAGTTGCCGAAAAACATGAGAAGAGAATTTTTTTTATGTTCGTTGCGAGCCAGTGAAAACCCAATAAAGCAGTCTAAAAATAGCCAACTGTACTGCAAGAAAGATAAACAGCGAAATCATTTCAATCTTTTGGATTCAACAGTGTATTCTTTTCTATCTCTCGGATTGATTCATATCTAAATCTTATCGCATTTGTCTCATTGCAGTTGTGTTCGCATCGATACTCAGCTTGTAGACAATGCTTCCTCTTGCTCTCCTGTACTCCTTCACACTCTCTGTCTCCCTCTGTCTTGCTATAGCGTCAGCCTATCCGCCTGTTCGCGAAACTGATGCTGATGCTGCAACCACATCAAAGTCAAAATTTGCGGCCGCTAATTGAATATCGAGGCACAAATTGAGTTTGGCCGCAAATAGGCGAGTGCAAAACCAGCTACAGCAACAACAACAATAACAATGGCTACTATTACAACAACAACAAGGCTAGTGCAAACTAATACGTTGGGCATTATCAACTGTAAGTGAATATGTAGAACAAAGAACAGAGAGGTACTGGACTAATGAGGTAGAGTATTGTGTGTAGCCTACATGCTCGCAAGTCTGAAAGGTTAAGCTATGTTAGAGGAATTAAATAGGTAACATTGGCAAATATATAATATATATATTTTCGTGAGCATGACTGTAAGAAAAGTGATTTCCTAGTCAGAGATTCAGCAAATTATTTAATGAGTTAGTTTTGTTATTAGTTCTTTCTTCATCAAACTTAGTTTAGAGAAGTACTTTACCTTAAAGAAATAATTTACTTTCAAAGTACTTTATAGTACTACAATATATATATCTCTAGGTTTTCACGACTATATAGATGCATTTGTGCAGTGTTCAGCTTGCCACTTTACTTGCGCTCGAATTTGAATGGCAGCTGCCCGCAAGGCTCATCAGTGGTTCAGCCTCGTGTTGCATTGCAAATGAGTCAGTGGATGTGCCCGTCGGCATATGTTGTGGCATAGAGCATAGTACGAGCAACCACCAGTACTGCTATATGGCATATACGAGGGTCGTTTGATAAGTCCGTGACTTTTTGTATTTGCCGCGCACCTGCTCTAAATACAACACTGCTCCTGTCAGCAGTTATCGATTAACAGCTGACTGTAAAATTTTGAGAAAGCTGCGTTTTTTGGTTTGCGTTTTATAGGCATTGAAAGCAGACGATCTCGTGAATTTTAACGAAAATGGAAAAAAGTGAATTTCGTGTCAGCATGGCAAAATTTCATAAATTGGGCTACGAACTGCTACCCCATCCAGCATATTCTCCAGATTTAGCCCCCTGTGACTATTTTTTGTTTCCAAACATGAAGAAATGGCTCGGCGGTAAGAGATTCGGGTCATCACAGAAACAAACGACTATTTTGAGGGCCTTGAGAAAACCTATTATTTGGAAGGAATAAAAAAATTGGAAAAACGCTGGACTAAATGTATAGAGCTAAAAGGAGATTATGTTGAGAAATAAAACGCTTCTTTGACGAAAAAAATATATTTTATTCAAAAAGTCACGGACTTATCAAACGACCCTCGTAGTATATCTGAAATCTAAAATTTCACGGCGTATGCACATGCAGGCTCATTGTTCCACGGCAGCATTGGTTAGTGACGGTGTGGAGAAGTGGTGGGGGAGGGGGGGAGTTGCTAAGGGGTCTTCACTACAAATGCCTATTGGCGCTGCTGCTGCTGCTGCTGGCTTGACCAACACACTGCAATCTCTGCACCCACTCCTTCTCCCCTGCTCGGTGCCTCTGTTCAGCTTCTCCTGTGCAACGCCACATGGCACGTCCTTGATTTCGTTTGCGTCATGCGTCACTCGCCTCTGTTGGCACTTTAAAAAAAGAGGTAAAAAGCTGATAACGGTGCCTGGCCTGGCATGGCCTCCACTCCACTTGAATTTCTCTTGAGGCATAAATGAATCGCATTGCCAGCACTAATTAGCGCACTCGCGGGAACCAAGCAAGTTTTCTATAACACCGCGATATGCTCCTGTCCTTCGGCATAAGAAGCTTAGCACTCTGAGGCGGCAAATCAAGTGCAAACGACCTTGGTGCTTCTGCAACAAAACATAAGTGCCGAAGCTTTTAAGTCTTTGCCACATTTTGTGCAGAAAACTGCAGGTGAAATCAGCCAATCGCATGTAAGAGGCTTGCAAAATGGCACTTAGGCTTAGATGATGAATGCACGCACGTACTACGCAGATGTATTTTTAGGTTATGTCTAATAGAGTGCTACCTTTTAGCTCTTCAGAAAAAGGTGCTTGCCAAAGAGATTAGCAATAACAAGAACTTTGCAGCAAAAAGTGCAAGTGTGCCCACTCACTAGATGCTTGTGCGTGTTACGTTTGTTTTTTCTTGTACTTGTGTCAAGTTAAACTAAGAATAGGTACACTAGAATAGGTACCCTTGAATAGGTACCCTGGAATAGGTACCTTCATGAGAGTTACTTATAGTTGTTAGAGGAGTTCGAAATTATTAATGAAGTTGAATGCTTCATTTTGGCCAGAAGTTTTCACAGCACTGAAGAAGACAACCTTAGCATATACAATATATATATTCTTGTTCCGTATAAGCAGACCAACCGATCTATATTTATTGAAAGCCTTCCCCATGAATATTGCTTTTGCTATTTACTAGAATCATATCACTTCCTTGTCCCCCTGCCACTTTGTACAGTGGAAAGTGATTCGATTAATTACATGATTCGCACCACTGTGCAATGTTTGGTCCGGTGCGGGCTATTATTATCATTTACCGCAAGCGGAGCAGGACGTGATAACTTAAAACGACAGAACTGGACAGGACAGGACACAACACAACAGGGCACGACACGATGCGACACGACATGAACAACAGAAAAGTTTCAAGCATAAACGACAAAAAGTTGTGGGCAAAAAAGAGAAGAAGAAAACAGTGAAAAAGGAACTCGTTCAAGTCTTAAGACCAAGTCCTGACCAAGGACGCAGTCCCACTTTGGGTTGCACAAAAAGTTTTCGTGTGAAATTAGAATTGGAATTAAAAGCACAACAGGGGAATGGAGAGAGAGAGAAAGGGGAAGAGCAAGTATAGCAGAGAGAGAAGGGCAAGTGAGAAATGGGTGGAGAAACTGATTGACAAAGGCGTAAAACGCATAAAAGCCTCACTGACCAAGGGACTAAATGCCTAATGATTTGCGGCTGTTTTGTTTCTGTATGCAAATAGAGCAGATAAAGGAACCCTCAACCCCGCTATAAACTATATATAAACGATACCAAGGGATTACACTGACCACACTCCCCTCAACTCGTAAGTTTTGTGTGCGCTTTAAGATGTTGTAGGGAATTATAAAAAGAAGATATTAAAGCTTAGTTATATCAGCTTTAAACTGCATTGAACTGCTTAGCAACATCTCGTCAGTTGGCATGCAAAACTTTCTCAGAATTGGCTGTGTAGTTTCGCAGGCTAATGAGATTTTGCCAGTGCCAGGTAACTGACAGATGAGCGACAGACGCATATGAATATCGCGTATCTCTCTCTGACAGTTCTTGGTATCTTCGCATACGCATTTTGAGTTTATCTGTAATTTGTTGGCTTGTATCTTATCGCTTTTTGAACGCACTGATGCGTGTCAAGCGCACTTTGAGCTGCACTTTTCGGTGTAAGTTTTCAATCAACAGCCGCAGGCAATATCAGAAATAAAGTACACAAACTTTGAGAGCTGTGAAAGTTTATTGTTTAACCGTTATTGAAAATTGAGAGCCAATGGGTGGGGACGGTTTGTGGCTGCCACACATACACAAACACACACACTCACACACATATGTGTTTCTCTCTGTGCTTGCGTGAGTGTTTGTGCAGCGAAAGATACAATTTATTAAACTCCGCCCAGCACACACGCAAAGGCAGCGCTTGATATTCCAGAGCCGACGGATGGATTGGGTATGACAAGCCGACGGCACCACATGCAACGCAGTAGAAGTGCGGGAAGCTGCTTTCCTAGTTTCTCTTGGCTTGTCTCTTTGCAGCAGTAGAAATTTATATAAGTGAGATTTATATATTTTAAAAGAGATCTGAAAAATCTCCAGTATTTGCGAAGGAGAGTACAAATTCATATATTTTATATGCAAGATATATAATTATTCTCTTTAAAATGTGTATTGATATATTACATATATTATAATGAAAAGAATAAATTTTCTTGATCTGCCTTATCCCAAAGACACAAGAGATGCAATTTAAATAATATATTTAGAAGGACTCATATGAGATATGCTTTTTATCGTAAATATGCTTTTTTAATTTACTGATTGTCTTAAGAACATTGATATTATTATTGTTGGAAAAAGGCAGTCTCTCACAGCAGATAAAGTTGTTATTTTGTACCCAAAGATTCCTTCCTAGTCTGACTGAAGTTGTTCTGCTTGAATTAAGACACAGTCGAGTCCAAGTGCAGCTGCTTCCTGCTTCGTCCACACCAAGGTAGTGAGAATGTGCTTAGTAGTTGAGTTGTCTTCTTTGCAGAGTCAAAATTGTAACTGACGCATTGATTTAAGATAGATTGTAAGTACAATAATTCAGAGTGTAGAGAAAGAGATTCGATTTAGGAAAGAAGTAGAACTTCAAAAGATTGAGAGGTTGAGCTCATACTCAGTCAATTTGCATAACCTAAGTACATCCTTTTCTTTGAATATCTTTATCTCTTTGTCATACTACACCTGTTTCCCCATGTCAATCAGTCACTCCTTCTCTCTGTGTCTATCTTACCTCCTCATTACTGACTCTTTCTTTTAGTACATAACACTCTCTCCTTATGCTCCCCTTACACCCCCTAGAGGGTACTCGGAGGAGCCTGCCTCCTTCTCCTGCATTTGCTGCAATTAGTGCAGCGGAAAAGCGAACCCCTGCAACTGTTTCTCCCATTGTGCGATAAGACAAAGCAATTGAAGCAGCTTATCGCTCAAGAGTCGACATGCATGTCCTTTGGCCGTGAGTGGGTGAGTTCTTCCCGTTCTCTGCAGCACAATCATCAATTAAATGCCATTATGTAAGCTGAGGCAAGTGCAACTTCTACTAACGACTGCGACTTGCCTGCCACTGTTGCTACAATGTTTAATAGCCAATCAATTTGCCACTGCAATTGTTACAACAATTGCTGGCACTGCTTGATTTCGCTTGCAACTGCATTATTTGGCAAATTTTCTTCCTTTCCCTACTTAATTTGACTAATTTGAATTTGATACTCGCAACGAGTAAATTTGCAGTGCATGCCAAGTTAATTTTGCCCTAATAGAAATGAATTCCAATTGAATCTTGCAGTGGCAGTAACTATATTTGTATCTGCATCTGTAACTGCTTCTGTATTTGTATCTCTGCACTAAACCAGACAGCATTCCATTCCGGAGTTAATTAGAGAGTACAAAAGTTGCATCTGCATTTTGCCCTTCATATCGAATTACAACAAATAAGGTGCAAATTGAAATCCAAAGGAAACTTCAATTCAATTTAATTCCATTGTGTGCACAGAAAACTTGTCAGTTTTCAGTTCTAAGTTTTCTGTTGCTAATTCAAATTTCCAAACCTAATTTGATTCCACTTTACACACACTCCCCCTCATCCCACGCTCCCTCTCTTTCTGTGTCTGTCTCTCTCTCTTCATTTATGAACTCATGTCAAAATGCAAATTGCATAAATTGTTGCACATTTTCCCAAGACGAACGGAAAATTGTTTTCAAATTGATGCAAATATTTGTGGAGAGCGGAAAATTTTGCAAATTGCAAAAAGGAAATTAGTTTGAAATTCAATATTCAGTCGATGATTTATTGGTTTTATTATTTTATTTGCGAATTTCACAGAGATATGACAAAGCTATTTCGAAATCAAAAATAATTTTATGTTGATCAAATCAGAGTGAAAATCAAGAATAAAATGCTGCAGAAATTTTCGTTATTTTTTTGCTGCTTTTGCTATGAAATCGAGACATATTTACTTAGCTCTGATAAATAAAATAAAAATATATGAGCGTGTTGATTCTAATAATTTCTTTTCAATTGAAGAAGAATAAAAATGAAATGGAAATTCTTTTTGAACATTTGTTGGCTTAAAAAAACTTTGGTAATTTAAGCATCCTTTGGCATTTATTAGAAATTCGGAAATATAAGATAAAGAAATGTTGACCATATTATATAATGAAAGAAAACTCGTGTACTTCCAAAAGTAAAATATAAATATAAATACGTAATAAAAATAAATAAATGAAAAATATTGTATTTATTTTAAATAAATGTAGAATATATATTTTAAATAAATTTCGATGCTCATTTTAAATTAATTAAAACTGAAAATGAAAGATTTGGAAATAAATAAAATAATAATTATAATAATAATAGTAATAAAAAATAATAATAAAAAAATAAAAAAATCTTGAATAAAGTTTTAATAAAATAAGATAAGCAACTTTAAACATATGTAGAACATATTTTAAAGAGACTTTGAATACATTTTAAGTAAAACCCACAAATTTCCAAAGATAAAGTAAATCAATATAAAAAAATGTCGAATACATTTAAAATAAATATTCTAGATTTTAAATAAATGTTGTATGTTGTATTATTATTAAATAAATAAAGATATTGTGTTAAATATTTTTTTGTGAAATTAAGAACTCTGCTGCAGGGCATCGTGTGGTTGATCACGTTGAACAAGGCAAAAGAAAAACACTTTGATTTGTTTTTGAATGTATTGTTTGGTTTAAGGGCGGTGCGTGTGCCCGTGTATGTGTATGTGTATGTGTATGTGTGTGTGTGTGGGTGTGTCTTTCCCTTCTGCGTGTGTGACAAAAGCAACAGAAGCCGCGTGCGAGCGAAAGTGGAAAGCGCAAACAATAAACAAACAAACGAGCTGCAAAAATGTCACACATTCATCATGCGTTGGTAATGCGAAGCGACTGGGGAAAGTGGAAGCTGCGAGCTGGCACTGGACCTGAAGCTCTAAGAGCTTCGCTCCCCTCCCGCCCTTGCTCCCCTCGAGGCAGTCCAGCTTGTGGCTGAGCATCATCCGCGACAGCTGCCTCGCTCGCACACTCGGCTAACCGCAGCTCGCACGGCAGAAGAACACGGTCAGCTTGTGGCTGGGAAGAGTCCAGCAGGACGGAGGGAGGGTGTGACGACAGTATTCGTGCGTAGGTGTGTGTGTGTGTGTGTGAGTGTGTGAAGGTGTGTGTGCGTATGGGCGACTCTGTTCGGAGCGCAGTTGGAAAACTATTCAAAAAGGCGCAAAAAGGTCAGTAAATTAATGTGCAAAACGGACGCAGGATAAACTTTGCATGCGCATGTGTGTGCGAGAGTGTGTGTGTATGCCAGTGTGTGTGTGTGTGCGTTTGTCGTCTGTCCTTGCATGTGCGTTGTGCGTTTTTGACCATGAGATTCCTAGGCCAAAAGCGGAATCATGTTTGCTTTGTTGCTGCTGCTGCTGCTGCTGCTGAAGCCACCCACACACACACACACACACACAGTTACGCCCACACTTATACACACGCACTGGGAGATTAATAAACGAGTTTTCATTTAGCCTCGGCCTGGCAGCAGGCAACAGGCAACACTTGCAACACGCCAGCCACAACAATCTGCGGCGAGCGGCAGTCAAAAACTTTGTCAAAGCTTTTGGCGGCAACAGCAACTCGCACATTTAATTTTCAATTTATGTCGCTCACACACACACACACACACACACACTGTATACATACGTATGTATACACATCTTCTATATAATATTGCTTCAGCATATGTCAGTGTCAGCCCCCCGGGCCCCGCTCCCTTTCTTTCCCTTTTGCTCTCTCTGTCACTGTTGCCTCCTCAGTTTGGCCCCAACATAAATTTACTTCAAATTGAAGTATAACCAAGTTTGCCACTGCTGCTATCTCACTCCCGCCCTCTGCTTCTTCCTCTCTCTTACTCCCTCTCCCCTTCTCTCTCTCTTTCCTTCTCTCTCTCTCTTGCCTCGGCCTATTAAATTAGATGTAAAATTTCAACTAATAAATCAATATTTAAATAATTCATACAATTTGTGGGCGCTGTGGCCAGAGGGGCGTAGCGCCCTGCGGGGGCTGAAGACGGGCAATAATGATCGATTGCCCAATTTTTTTTGGTTGGGGGTGGGGGGTGAAGGCTGTTAACATCATCATGGTGAAGCAAGCACATCCTTTATCGACTGAGGGTGTAGAAAGGGAAACAGGTTTGCCAGCCACACATGTGATTATTATTATTTTGAGTGTGGCTTGAGATGTTTGCAATTTGTTAGATGGATTCCGGCAGAGCTCGAAAAATAAACAGTTAATGCTTCGCTTATTGCGCCTATTTAAGTTTGGTTATGTTTCACGTAAAGGGAAAAGCGGTCGGTTTATAAAGAACAACTCTTCAAACTGATTAAACTAGCAATATATTGTAGATAGTAAAGCACTGGCTTGAAATAAAAAAATGAATATTTCACAGCTTAAGTAAATAAAAATGATTAAATTAAAGAGCACCCTAACTAAATCAGCATTGTTTCCTTTCGATATTAGGTCTGTTGTAACTTGAATAAGATAGGTTGAAAATGTTAAAAATGGTCATCGATGGATTCACACGTTATCAATTGCAAACTGAGTTCGAACAGAAAACTCTTTTGTTTCTGAATTTCAAGTGGCATCTCCAACTGAAAGGAAGGTTGGTTATTATATCTCAGCTCATCTGATTAGCACTCCTTATAAGCCTACTTTGATTCAGTTTCCAAATTCAACCGCTCCAATTTTTTCTTCAATCTAGTTAGCCTCGTTTCCATTTTTTTTTCGTTTTCAATCGACCTTTACTTTACAGCAATAGAAATCTTCAGTTTGAATTCAGAACTCACTTTGAAAACATTAAAATTTTCGGAAAAAAATCTCATCATGAAAAAACCAAAAGATATAATATTTTTTCAAGCTTTTCTGCGACTTTGTAATTGACAACACTTACTCATTTTTCGTTCGGAACAAAATTGTTAAAAGTTTAGTTTTATCCTGGAAATCGTTTCACAAATTGTGTCTGCGTTGTGATTTTTTTTTCTTGTGTGGACGATGAAAGAACTCAATGGGTGAGAATCTCAGTTGAATGAGAGTGGGCAAGTTTTATACTGTTCATCCTGCCTGCCTGCCTAGGAGACACAGAATGGCGAAACGGTTGAAGGGGATTCCATCTGGCACTACTAGGACAGGGCGATTTTGTGTGTATCCTTCGCTTTGCTCCGCCTAACCTCTACCGCTACACATCCCCCGAAGTCTTGCTGTTACTAAACTACGAGTTGCCACACTGCAGGTAAGGCCCGCATGCCACTATGGGCCTGCGGTATTCCCTTCGGGGGCAACCCGTTTACATCTCCCCCAGCTCAATTAAAACGTCATTATTTTGTTTTCAGATCCACTGATTTGGTTTCCCATTCAAAATTTTATTTTTAAGAAAAGACAAAATATATACATTCCGAGTCTGAAAAACACCAGAAAAACTGACTGAAGGTAAGTTGCACCACCGTAAACTAAACCATTTTAATTTGTTTGTGTTTTCAGTATGACGGTACCACGCCTCTTACGCAAAAGGGGCACGCAGTTCGCGTCATACGAAATTAATCTACGACCAAGTCGTACTAACAGAGTTTGACATTAGGATAATTTGATTGCGACAGACTTAGAGTGATCGTTGACGTTCAAATTGATACGATTAATATAATTACACATATTAAGTAAGTCACCTAAACATAAATACATTTAACCAGATACCTTCTAAGCCCTTTGACCTTTGCAGAAAGACGGTACCGTGCTGCTTTACACAAAGGTACGCATGCAGTTGGCGTCTTGGAATACAACTAATAATCTTATTTGTACATATGCATACACGAATACAAAAATGAGGCGATTAATTCATATATAGGACATTTCATAATATATATATATATATATACGGATTATACTATTTATACATATAACATGAATATATGTATACATATAAGACTACAATACGACAATCCCGCCGGGCAAAATGTATATTCTACACAGGATGATATACATTTGACTTAATAATCACACAATCGATACGAATCGGTGTTTCGATTACATAATCCCCCGTTCTTATAAGCCCCGCTGCCCCGCGTATATGAACTATATACCTTAAAATCAATCAATCTTGGGTAAGTTTGCAACGATATTTGTTACTTCTGTTATTGATTTCGATTCTCCTCAGAGATGCGACGGTACCCATTGCCAGTGAGATCACAGGTCGATGTGGATTGCGTTCATCATTTAATCACCATCTTAATAATAATTAATAAAAAAAACATACAAAAATATAATAATGCAGACCAAAAAATACGTTTCATTCTTTAATTGAGTTAAGCGGCAGCGCCGACGGCACGTAACTCGTGCCCTAATGAGCTGCATGAATGCAATCCCAGCATGGGCATCCCGGCGTGGGCAAGTGGGCCATTGAGTGGGCCTGAATTGGTTGTGCTGTTGTAGTGCGCTTCGTATTGACTGCAACTTGTTTTTCTGCTCTTCTATTTTGCATAATTGATGAAGCTATTGAAAATTGTTTTGCCGAATTCCCGAAAGTGACCGTGTTTGATTTCCGACCTTGGTGGGCAATTGATGACAATATTGCAGGCAGTCGGTTGGATAAGCTATATATATATATAATTATAAAATTGAAAAAAAATTCAATTGAACACGATATATTTATAATTTTAAAATATATAAACATATGTTGAAACTTACATAATGTTGAAATGTTTTTATTGACCAACTTGTGCCATACAAGCAGAGAATATTCTAGCATTGTGCTTGTTATAGCACTTGCGAATTTATAGCAGCTAAGCTTTTCACCACACGCGAGCTTTTTTGGAGAAACTAAGCTTTTCCAGAAACGCAGCAGAGAACTTCTTCACTGCTAAGTGTGGTTAGAGAACATGTTATTAACGCTTAAAGCCATGGGAAAAGCTTATTTAGTTTAAAGCTTTGATTCTGTATTTTATAAATATGTATATTTGATTCAATTTTAGATTAGAAATATAAATATAGCAGATGAGGAAGAAGAATTTTTAATTGATTCACCTCATTTGCTTTCTATCTATCGCTGTTTAGGATTCTTTCCTAAGATGCTTTTAAATTGTTGTAAAACAAAATTAAAGTGTAATTTAAAAGTACTTTATTGATAAATCCATTGTAATATTTTAATAACTCCACTGTCACTAGTGAACTTAAAAAAAAAAAAAAAAAAAAAAAAACAAAACAACGCGCATTGCAAAGCAGCTGGTATGAATGGGGTTGAGACCTTATCGATGGTCAGCTGAGCTTGCGTTCATTCACCCAAAAGAGTCGACAACTTTCACGAGAATGGCCCAGTAAAGTCGACTTGGCTTGCCGATTGCAGCGATGGCAAAAATGCATGCGATATGCTACGCAATCTGTTGTTCCGATGCATATTCCCACGTCGTAAAGGTATTGACCAGATTAGGTTGTACTATAAAACGAGCTGAGGCTGCAGCGGATACACTAAAGTTGATGCAACTGGCAAAGATGCAACAGCAAAAACCAAGGAGATTGCTGGCTTATGTGCTGCTCTGCAGCCTTTTGATAGTTTCCACGGTTGGACATCAGAGCCAGAATGCCGCCTGGAAGTACAATGATCCGCACTTCGATGCGGCGCAATATGCCAAGATCTTTGGTCAAGCGACGGGCAATGCAAATGGCAACGGTGCTGGGCAGGAACAGTATGGACCCTTTCAGTATCAGTATGTGGATCATCAGCCCCAATGCCGCGAGGGTGGTCAGCCAGTCTGTGCCACAAATGGCAACAACTATTTCTACTTTGAGAACAACTGCAAGCTGGAGGCGCACAACATGCAGTTGCTCTTCCAACACGGCACAGGTGAGTGGGTAAGGCGAACAAAGCGTAACCGACTGATCTCTATGTTTAATGCCTATCAGAGCTGGAACCCACCGAGATGGATAATTGCATGCCTAACTGTGACAACATCAAGTGCAACTCCCTCTACCAACCCGTCTGTGCAGCTGCCGAGTCGGGACCACATCAGGGACAGGGCGTAACATTTGCCAATGAATGTGAGGTGCGACGACGCGAGTGCAGCACCAAAGAAAGTAAGTAGACGCAAGTGCTCTAAGCAAGATACCCCAAGTAATATATGTACATTCTATTCCCCGTTCTAGCCATGCGCTTTCTGAATAAAGGACCTTGTCGCTCTGGCAGATCCAAGCTGAGATCGAAAGGCAAACGCAAGCATAAGCATAACAGGAACAGGTCCTCAATCAGCAGAACTCTTGAAGTAACTGAAGCAGCAACCACCGCTAGCCCAATGGTGGCGTATAAAAAGGTCTTTGTAATGTCAACAACGGCAGTACCGGCCCCAACAAGGTCCACCAGCTCAACCACAACAACCACCACATCAACAGCAGCCCCAATGCGATTCCATCAAGTTATATCGAACTCTGATGTCTCCGTGTCACGTGCCGTCAACCCTTACAGTGTCTTTGACATACCTGATGTCGGTACTGACTATGATGCTATCAAGGACTCAAGTTTGTCGCTGTACCTGCCCGGTATTGGTACTGTAACCGATACACCACCCAGTACGACGACAACCACAACAACACCAGCGCCAACAACCACAACAAGTACTACAACGACTACTACTACAACAGCCAGACCAAGTACCACCGCAGTGTACACCACTGCAGCGCCCACCACTACCAGCACGACACCAAAGAGCATCATCAACATTATTTATGTGCCCTACAGAGTGCCCCCGACAACCATTGCTACACCCATCCTTAGTGTCAGTCGTGCGAAAAGTAACATCGCGACCAGTTCTGCTAAACCGAGCACAACCAGTACTACCTTAGTTACTAATAACGGTACCAAAAGTTCTTTCACGGTTTCTGTGAGCAACTCTGCTAGCAACGTTAACGTCAATTCTACTGATAACCCTAAGCGGACCTTAGAATTGCCCAATATGAATGCAAGCAGCACAACAACTCCAATCACTCCTATTGTGTTGGCTCAAAATGCAACTGCCTTCAAGGCAAATACTGAAAAAAGCAGTGAAACAATTGCAAAGCCAATGAAAGTCAAAACTGAGGAAACTAAATAAAATGATATGACTTGTGATCACACATAACCAAAAAGTGTTTTATTACCTAGTTCGTTAGCATTCGATATAAATGTATTTAGCATGTTTTTAGAATCGCAGCTTATAATATAGAGTTCATTCTGCAAGTTAGTAAGATGGCAAGAAATGAACAACTTGACAATGAATTAATTTCTTAAAAAATTTTTTAATTGATGTATCAGTACATTTGATTAAATAATTTGAAACAGTTTTAGTCTTATTAGTCGATTATAAATCTTCGAAATATTGATTATAGTCTTCTATGTATGAATCTCGATTTTTTGGCCTTGACCTTTCAATATGAAATAGAACACGTTCACCGCCTTCGATTTATCATTGCCTATTTTGATTACTTGGGCGCCATCTTTCTCAGACTCTTGCAACGTCAACTGGGTCTCATTTTTATCATCCTGTTTACTTAGAGAATCTGTTTCATTTGGAGAACTGGTTGTTACTTCGGGCACGGTAGAAGTCGAGTCGACTGTCGAATCTGTTGAAGTGATAGACGCATCTGTCGTAGATTCCGTGACTGTCGAGTTAGTCGAGCCGGTCGCTTCGGTTGAACTTGTGCTGTTTTCGGGGGCTGCTGTGCTTTCGACTTCAACGGCCTCTTCGTTAAGACTCTCCACTCGAAGAGGTGCTGCTGTTGTAGAACTCACTGGAGCTGTGGTTGTGGTATCATATGAGTCGTATGCGTTGGGAGTCGTATAGGCCTGTGTATAACCCGCCGTAGTCGTAGGTGCTTCTGGGGCTGCTGTGCTTTCCACTTCAACGGCTTCTTCGTTAAGACTCTCCACTCGAAGAGGTGCTGCTTCAGCTGCTGTTGTAGACTCGGCACTACTTGTTGTGGAACTCACTGGAGCTGTGGTTGTGGTATCATATGAGTCGTATGCCTTGGGAGTCGTATAGGCCTGTGTATAACCCGCCGTAGTCGAAGGTGCTTCTGGGGCTGCTGTGCTTTCCACTTCAACGGCTTCTTCGTTAAGACTCTCCACTCGAAGAGGTGCTGCTGTTGTAGAACTCACTGGAGCTGTGGTTGTGGTATCATATGAGTCGTATGCCTTGGGAGTCGTATAGGCTTGTGTATAACCCGCCGTAGTCGAAGGTGCTTCGGGGGCTGCTGTGCTTTCCACTTCAACGGCTTCTTCGTTAAGACTCTCCACTCGAAGAGGTGCTGCTGTTGTGGAATTCACTGGAGCTGTGGTTGTGGTATCATATGAGTCGTATGCCTTGGGAGTCGTATAGGCCTGGGTATAGCCCGCCGTAGTCGAAGGTGCTGCCGAGGAACTTGTGCTGTTTTCGGGGGCTGCTGTGCTTTCAACTTCAACGGCCTCTTCGTTTAGACTCTCCACTCGAAGGGGTGCTGCTTCAGCTGCTGTTGTGGAACTCACTGGAGCTGTGGTTGTGGTATCATATGAGTCGTATGCCTTGGGAGTCGTATAGGCTTGTGTATAACCCGCCGTAGTCGAAGGTGCTTCTGGGGCTGCTGTGCTTTCCACTTCAACGGCTTCTTCGTTAAGACTCTCCACTCGAAGAGGTGCTGCTGTTGTAGAACTCACTGGAGCTGTGGTTGTGGTATCATATGAGTCGTATGCCTTGGGAGTCGTATAGGCCTGGGTATAACCCGCCGTAGTCGAAGGTGCTGCCGAGGAACTTGTGCTGTTTTCGGGGGCTGCTGTGCTTTCGACTTCAGCGGCTTCTTCGTTTAGACTCTCCACTCGAAGGGGTGCTGCTTCAGCTGCTGTTGTGGAACTCACTGGAGCTGTGGTTGTGGTATCATATGAGTCGTATGCCTTGGGAGTCGTATAGGCCTGTGTGTAACCCGCCGTAGTCGAAGGTGCTTCCGAGGAACTTGTGCTGTTTTCGGGGGCTGCTGTGCTTTCCACTTCAACGGCCTCTTCGTTGAGACTCTCCACTCGAAGAGGTGCTGCATCAGCTGCTGTTGTAGACTCGGCACTACTTGTTGTGGAACTCACTGGAGCTGTGGTTGTGGTATCATATGAGTCGTATGCCTTGGGAGTCGTATAGGCCTGTGTATAACCCGTCGTAGTCGAAGGTGCTGCCGGGGAACTTGTGCTGTTTTCTGGGGCTGCTGTGCTTTCAACTTCAACGGCCTCTTCGTTTAAACTCTCCACTCGAAGGGTTGCTGCTTCAGCTGCTGTTGTGGAACTCACTGGAACTGTGGTTGTGGTATCATATGAGTCGTATGCCTTGGGAGTCGTATAGGCCTGGGTATAACCCGCCGTAGTCGAAGGTGCTTCTGGGGCTGCTGTGCTTTCGACTTCAGCGGCTTCTTCGTTAAGACTCTCCACTCGAAGAGGTGCTGCTTTAGCTGCTGTTGTAGAACTCACTGGAGCTGTGGTTGTGGTATCATATGAGTCGTATGCCTTGGGAGTCGTATAGGCCTGTGTATAACCCGCCGTAGTCGAAGGTGCTGCCGAGGAACTTGTGCTGTTTTCGGGGGCTGCTGTGCTTTCGACTTCAACGGCCTCTTCGTCAAGACTCTCCACTCGTAGGGGTGCTGCTTCAGCTGCTGTTGTGGAACTCACTGGAGCTGTGGTTGTGGTATCATATGAGTCGTATGCCTTGGGAGTCGTATAGGCCTGGGTATAACCCGCCGTAGTCGAAGGTGCTGCCGAGGAACTTGTGCTGTTTTCGGGGGCTGCTGTGCTTTCAACTTCAACGGCCTCTTCGTTTAGACTCTCCACTCGAAGGGGTGCTGCTTCAGCTGCTGTTGTGGAACTCACTGGAGCTGTGGTTGTGGTATCATATGAGTCGTATGGCTTGGGAGTCGTATAGGCCTGGGTAT
Organism: Zaprionus indianus; assembly: GCA_018904595.1. Lineage (NCBI taxonomy): Eukaryota > Metazoa > Arthropoda > Insecta > Diptera > Drosophilidae > Zaprionus > Zaprionus indianus. Next base: position 8,098,846 of record JAEIHA010000344.1, on the reverse strand, counting down.
AGCCCGCCGTAGTCGAAGGTGCTTTCGAGGAACTTGTGCTGTTTTCGGGGGCTGCTGTGCTTTCGACTTCAACGGCTTCTTCGTTAAGACTCTCCACTCGAAGAGGTGCTGCTTCAGCTGCTGTTGTAGACTCGGCACTACTTGTTGTGGAACTCACTGGAGCTGTGGTTGTGGTATCATATGAGTCGTATGCCTTGGGAGTCGTATAGGCCTGGGTATAACCCGCCGTAGTCGAAGGTGCTGCCGAGGAACTTGTGCTGTTTTCGGGGGCTGCTGTGCTTTCGACTTCAACGGCTTCTTCGTTAAGACTCTCCACTCGAAGCGGTGCTGCTTCAGCTGCTGTTGTGGAACTCACTGGAGCTGTGGTTGTGGTATCATATGAGTCGTATGCCTTGGGAGTCGTATAGGCCTGGGTATAACCCGCCGTAGTCGAAGGTGCTTCTGGGGCTGCTGTGCTTTCGACTTCAGCGGCTTCTTCGTTAAGACTCTCCACTCGAAGAGGTGCTGCTTTAGCTGCTGTTGTAGAACTCACTGGAGCTGTGGTTGTGGTATCATATGAGTCGTATGCCTTGGGAGTCGTATAGGCCTGTGTATAACCCGCCGTAGTCGAAGGTGCTGCCGAGGAACTTGTGCTGTTTTCGGGGGCTGCTGTGCTTTCGACTTCAACGGCCTCTTCGTCAAGACTCTCCACTCGTAGGGGTGCTGCTTCAGCTGCTGTTGTGGAACTCACTGGAGCTGTGGTTGTGGTATCATATGAGTCGTATGCCTTGGGAGTCGTATAGGCCTGGGTATAACCCGCCGTAGTCGAAGGTGCTGCCGAGGAACTTGTGCTGTTTTCGGGGGCTGCTGTGCTTTCAACTTCAACGGCCTCTTCGTTTAGACTCTCCACTCGAAGGGGTGCTGCTTCAGCTGCTGTTGTGGAACTCACTGGAGCTGTGGTTGTGGTATCATATGAGTCGTATGGCTTGGGAGTCGTATAGGCCTGGGTATAGCCCGCCGTAGTCGAAGGTGCTTTCGAGGAACTTGTGCTGTTTTCGGGGGCTGCTGTGCTTTCGACTTCAACGGCTTCTTCGTTAAGACTCTCCACTCGAAGAGGTGCTGCTTCAGCTGCTGTTGTAGACTCGGCACTACTTGTTGTGGAACTCACTGGAGCTGTGGTTGTGGTATCATATGAGTCGTATGCCTTGGGAGTCGTATAGGCCTGGGTATAACCCGCCGTAGTCGAAGGTGCTGCCGAGGAACTTGTGTTGTTTTCGGGGGCTGCTGTGCTTTCGACTTCAACGGCTTCTTCGTTAAGACTCTCCACTCGAAGCGGTGCTGCTTCAGCTGCTGTTGTGGAACTCACTGGAGCTGTGGTTGTGGTATCATATGAGTCGTATGCCTTGGGAGTCGTATAGGCTTGAGTATAACCGGCTGTAGTCGAAGGTGCTTCTGGGACTGCTGTGCTTTCGACTTCAGCGGCTTCTTCGTTAAGACTCTCCACTCGAAGAGGTGCTGCTTTAGCTGCTGTTGTAGACTCGGCACTACTTGTTGTGGAACTGACTGGAGCTGTGGTGGTTTTCACAGCAGTAGTGGGAGATGCCGTCGTAGAATCTGTTGTCGAAATATCTGTCGTATCTGTGGTAGAAACAGTTGTCGCATCTGTTGTGGAATCTGCAGGGGACTGTGTTGTTACATTTGTTGGGGGCGCTGCTGTGCTGAATGCATCTTGGGACTCAGTAGGTAGAACTCCCCTCGAAATAAAAACTTGATAGGGATTTGCCGCGTAGTATGGTTGAGATTGATAGGCATATGGTCCATAGGGTGGTGGTGGTCCATACTGTGGAGGTGGACCATACTGTAGAGGTGGTCCATACGCTGGGGCACGACCTCCATAAGGTGGATAAGCATAAGGTTGAAGTGCCGATTGGTGTTCTTGTGGTACGCAAGCATCATCGTGTTTGTACCTCCAGGCTGTAAACAAATAAGGAAATTGTCTTTAATTATAGATCTTACTCTCACTTTCCTCTTCCTTACCTTCTCCCGTCTGGCAGTTGGATTGCAAAAGAGCGCAGAAGTTACTAAAGGTCCTCTGTGCATTGCCAAACCCGGCACAGATTGGCTGCACGATGTTGGGGCAATTGGTAGGGCACTCGCAGGTTCCTTCATAAAGAATGTACCAAGCTTAAAAAGAAGAAGTCTCATGAGTATATTATATCCTGAGCTCCTCGCGCCTTTCCAACTCACAGTCACTATTTTGGCAATTGTAGAGCTGCACCTCACAGGCATTATCGAAAGTCGCACGCTGATTTGATTCACGATTCCTTGCACAAACTCTCGCCTGCTCGTTTGTGCACTTTATATAATCACAGGATGTGGCATAGTAATCCGGGCCACCACGACCGTAACTCCAGGCACTGCCAACGAGCAGACTTAAAGCGAGCGTATAATGAAACAGCAACATTTTGCAAACAGTCCCGAGTTGAACTATGCTCTAGCCTGGCCAGGCTACGCTTTATATACGACCTTGCCGGCAACGGTGCCCTCACACCATCGCAATGTTTCCTACGTGTCTAGCGCTACTTTCTGGTAATTAAATAATATCTTGCGGGCTCTTAGCCAGACACACATTGTTTTTGTGTTGCTTTCAGTTCTTTCGAGTTCTGTTTTCTTCACTTTTTTTGGTTTGTTCATATCTGTGTTATTCGTGTTATTCGCGTAATGGGAAAATTTTTGTGAATTAAATATTAAGTGGGTCGCAGTGCAGTGAATAATGCGAATATAATGCAAGCGATAGTGGGCAGTAAAGAGAGCACGCAGCAAGTTATGATACAATATTGACAAGGTGACAAGGTCGTCAGATATTCAAGGTGGGGGGCACTTCGAGATGTTTGGAATGACCTAAGACTTCGCTTCGTTGGAGTGAAACCGATTCAAACAATTCTCGAGTGTAAATATTATACTACGCTGTGAGTTATGAACTTTGAGTTAAAAAAAGAAACCGAAACAAAAGAAATATACAATCGACATTTATGAAATGCTTTGCGTATCCAATGTCACGTTGGTGCAGTGTTTGCGGAAGACACGTGTCTGCTATAAAAATGCACTTAGAACTCGCTTGGGAATTAAATATATATTTTTTTGTAGTTTCTTGATATTTATTTTGTATAAAAAAAGATATAAAAAAAGTTAAGATAATATATATGACTGTTTGATACTGAATATTATACCGTACTGTGTTTAGAGTTGTGGTAGGTCTCAGCGCCTGTAGTAGGGTGACCAGCCAAATGGCAGCTCAGCGCCAGCCGAGGCATGTGCGTAGCCGCTTCGAGCATAGGCGTAGCTGTAGGGATAGCCACGTGGTCTGCCTGGTGATCTGAAGGTGGTGGGGTATGCTGCTGCAGTTGTTGTTGTTGGCGCCACTGTTGTTGTTGTTGTTGATGATGTCGTTGATGCCGTTGAGGTCGTTGGAGTTGTTGTGCTGCTTGGGTCGCTCTCCACCAGGCAACCGGTGAACGATAAAGGTCCCGTGGCGCCTCGCAGTGTTATCTCAAGTGTAGTCTCCTCCGTGCAGGTCTGGCTTCCGGTTGTGGGGTCGGTAATCTGCGCGACCAGCGAGTAGCGCACGGCGCTGCCGTTGGCCTGCGTAACCAGCAGAGAAACCAGAGAGTTCTGTCGCAAAGATAGAAGTGAAATTGAACGTGAGGAAACGATTGTAATATTACACTCTGGGTTAACTCACGGCTGGTGCAGCGTTGGTCGCTGTTGTTGTTGTGGATTCTGTTGTTGTTGAGGCTGCTGTGCTTCCAGTAGTCGTAGAACTTGTTGTGGAGGCTGTTGTGGTCGACAGTGTCGTCGGAGATGTGGTTGAGCTTGAAACTGTTGAGGACAGTGTGGTTGATGTTGTTGAGTCTGCGATTGTTGTTGTTGTCGATGGTGCAGTGGTTGTAGTGCTTGCGGTTGTGGTAGGTGCGGGTGTGGAGGTTGTTGTGAATGCTGCAGTTGTTGAAGTGCTTGCGGTTGTGGTAGGTGCTGGTGTGGAGGTCGTTGTGCTTTCTTGAGTTGTTGAAGTTTGTGTGGAAGTTGGGGTTGTTGTTGAGTCTGCGATCGTTGTTGTCGATGGTGCAGTTGTGGTAGTGCTTGCTGTTGTGGTAGATGATGTGGTAGATGGTGCAGTTGTTGTTGTGCTTGCAATTGTGGTAGGTGATGGTGTTGAGGTCGAGGTGCTCTCTGGGGTTGTTGAAGTTTGTGTGGAAGTTGGGGCTGTTGTTGAGTCTGCGATCGTTGTTGTTGTGGATGGTGCGGTTGTGGTAGTGCTGGTGATTGTGGTAGGTGCGGATGTGGATGATGTGGTAGATGGTGCAGTTGTTGTTGTGCTTGCGGCTGAGGTAGGTGATGGTGTGGAGGTTGTTGTGGATGGTGCAATTGTGGTAGTACTTAAGATTGTGGAAGGTGCTGGTGTGCTTGTTGTAGTGCTTTCTTGAGTCGTTGAAGATTCTGTGGAAGTTGGAATTGAAGCTGAGGTGCTTGCAATTGTAGTAGAGGTTGGATCGGTTGTTGTTGAAATATCGATTGTTGCCGGGGATGTGGAAGATGGTGTAGTGCTCTCGCTAGTTGAAGAAGATATTGTAGATGATTGTGTGGATATTGTTGAAATATCGCTTGCTGTTGAGCTTGAAGGAAGAAGTGTGGATGCTGTTGTACTTATAGCGAATGTAGAAGATGTTGTGGAACTGGCTAGTGTTGTTGTGATTGTGGATGTAGAGTCTGTAAGTATTGTAGACTCTGCGTCTGCTGTAGACAGAGGAATGGATGGTGTGGTGACTGTAGTTGGACTAGTCGTAGATGGTGTTGTGGATGTTGTAGTTGGAATAGGTGTAGATGATGTTGTGCTTGCGATAGTTGTGGCATTAGTTGTGGATTGTATTGTGTATGCAGTTGTACTTGCGACTGTTGTCGATGTCGATGCTGAGGATGGTGTTGATTCGGTGGTAATGGTAGATTCTGTGGATGCTGCTGATGTGGAACTCTGAGTGGATGAAGCTAAGGTCGTTGTGGTAGTGGCAACTGTTGTGGAAGTTGGCAAACTGGCGGAAGCTGCATCGGAACCTGAACCAGCATTAGGTGTTGCTGTTGTTCCGGCACTGGTTGTGCTCGGATCAGCTGTGGATGTTGTTGTAGTATCAGTGGGCAATGTTGAAGTGGCTGTCGTAGTCTCAGTAGTCGACGATGGTAATGTGGACGAAACTGTGGACACTGAGCTGGAACTTGATGTGTATGAAGGTGTTGTCGTTGTAGTTGTTTGAGATCCATCAGCGGCTCCTGAGGCGGCACCTGATGCAGAACTTGATGTAACGGATTCAGTTGTTGTCGAAGGATCAGCTGTGGAAGTTGTTATGGGCGTAAGAGTGGTGGAAATCGTTGCTGGATCAGCGGTGGACTCTGACGCGACAGTTGTTGAAGATACTGTTGTTGGCACTGATGTGGAAGATACCGTTGAAGTTATAGTAACTGGATCCGCTGTGGATGTTGTTGCAACAGTTGTCGTTGAAGGTGTTGTGGTCGAGGGATCAGCGGTGGAGCTCTCAGTAGATGCTATTGTTGTGGAACTTGTCGAGGCAGGAGCTGCTGTCGTACTGTACCCAATTGTTGTTGTTGTATACTGCGTACGAGCAGCTGGCGTGGTCGAAGGAGTCGGCACATATCCGTATGGTGGACGAGGATAATAGCCTGGAGCTGCGTTAGGACGATTCCAGTTGCCAGGGAATCTGGGTCTCGGTCTGTAGTTGTCTCTTTGAGAGTAGGTGTGGAGATATGGATAGTAGGCCGGTGAATACTGCGGAGCCCGAGGCGGGAGTTGCACGCGAGGCGTAGTATCGGGGTAAGCAAAAGGACCCGGTGCCCTGTAGGGTGCATTGTAGTCGATCCAAGTGGGCGACGGCAAGCAGTGCTCCATATCAACTTCGACCAGTTCTGCCACAAAGAAAGGATACTTATAGTGTGTTGCTCTTAAGGTGCTGACTGTGAACTTACCTGGTTCACCCGTGAATATTTTTTGCAAATTGTATGAGTTCAGGACACAGAGATTCTTGAAGGGACGATAGCAGAAGCCATTGGTGGCGCACACTGGGCCACCACAGGTGCCATAGTCCGGCTGTTCGGTTCGTCCTTCCTGGTAGTCCTGGCAGCGTTGTGCTGCGCCAAGTAGAAGCAAAGAGAAGATGATGCTGCACTGTGCCCACATGTTGAGACTGTACTGAGTAATGATATCGTAACATGGCCCTCAACATGCTATTTATACAAACGACCACGCAGCAACAGCTGCTGCAACAAGTTCTTTTGTTGGCCCAAATCTAACCCAGCAGTACCCGCAGTCGCAGACGGCGACGGCAAAGCCTTATCTGCCTCGACGTGCCCGACCTGCACAGTGCGCTGTAAAGTGAGGCGCCAACGTCGCGGCTGATTGTGCTCGCTTTGTGTAGCCAACGCATTTTCCTGGCCCTGTGTGGGCCTGCGTGCGTGCGTGCGCCTGACTGTGATAGGCGCACTCAACTTAATTGCCATTAATTTAATTAATGCATAATTAATAATTAAAGTAGATTTAGTTGCAGCCACTTGCAATTTTTAATGCAATTTGCGTGTCAACTGCTTGTGCACTGCTTTCGAAGTGTGTTTGAACTGTGACTGCTTGCAATGCAGTGTGCTAAGCAGTGCACACCGAGCAACGCACGTGCGCACTGCTGCAGCTGGCTGCATCTACAGCGTAAATTGTTTACAGTTTCTAATTGTTATAAATTAATAAAGTATGCACGGTGGGGCTAATCAACATATTTCAGTGTAATTTTAATGGGAACCCAGCACTTGCCACGTCACTGCAAGCACTGCTTGCGTGCGTAGAACAGTTGGCACTGCTTGTTTATGTGATGAATTCGTAGGACCTTCTACTGCTTGTTCTGCTGCTGCTGCTGCTGCTCTGCTGCTCTGCTGCTGCCTCTGCTCGCACTCAGCTTGGCAAGGACTTCACTTCACTTACCAACCTGAAGCTGTGGCGAGCGGTCGTCGCGCTGTCGACACGCTGCTTGCGGCATATTCAAAAAACATTTCTATTATTTTTGCCCAGTTTTTCTTGTTATGCTTGTGTGAATAGAAAGAAGCGAGAGAGTGCAAAAGAAAGAAAGATTTGTCTACCACACACGAGGTAAACATCACGAGTCCCCTCGTCTCTTCTTGCCTCGTTATCTTCATCCTCATCGTGGCACATGGCCCCAGCACAGGTGAGCGGCAAACTTAAATCTAACATAAATATCCGCATTCAGCTATATTTGTATTCACATTTCGATCCAATTAATTTGCCTTTCCGTTTAGTCCGTAACTAAACTAAACTCGACACTTAATGCAATATGCCACCATATGAGTGTTCGAGTGTGTATGTCCGAGTGTGCGAGTGTGCGTGTGTGTCTGTCAATTGTGTGTAAGCCCAGGAAATTTACTTCAGACTTATCAGTAATCTGTAGTGCATATGTTACTTGTGTGCGCATTTAAATGGAATCCCCCTTTGAGTGCCCCATCGAGTTTTCAAGTGCAATTTCCTCGCCTTGCCCCTCCCCTACGCCCCCAAGCCAGTCGCGCCCACGTCTCGTTGTGAGCCCGAAAACGATTGAAACTTCATGTGGCAACAAACATCGAATGCATTTATGATTTATTCAGACGACGCGTCGCCTTTTATGCCGCTTTCATAAATTTTCTCCGCCAGTCGCAATGATTTCTCGTTGTCTCTCTCCCCCCTCTCTCGCTCTCTCTCCCTCTTCCTCTCTTACTCCTCTCTCGAACACCCATCAAAATTTGAACCCGCAACGACATCGGTTCCCTCACATGTTGCCTGAGTAAATATTAACGAAAATAAATATGCTAGGTCTGAAAAAAATAACAAATGAGCAAAGTGTTTTGCGGTTGCCAAAGACTTGCGCTGCCTTGATACCCTGTAAGTTTGGTGCAGGGCTCAAAGGGGCATAATGTGAGGAACTACTACGAAAATCATAGTTTATGAACTTAATTTAATATCCTATTATAATAATTAATTAATATATGGTACTAAGTGATACTTAATAATGGAATGATTTAGAGATCAACACGTCTAAGTCAGATATTAAAAAAGATAACTCAATATGAGGTTAACTTTCTCTTTTAAGTTAGATCTTACTAGGTCTTACAATATTTTGACAGATCTTAACGCTAACATATTTAGGTTGTTAAAGTACATGACCAATTCCAATTTCAGTTATATATTTTGTGTGTGTTTCTTATATGGAACCACTTTCTTCAAAGGTCTTAACTACTAAGATATCAATCTCATTAATATTATACACCTCTATATTATATTATGTAATATAACATAATATTATATGCTGTATTATAATGATTGCTATATAACGATAGTTAAGAGTGAATGAACATTCGCTTGAGTTTTTCAGCCGCTCAACTGTATATTCCTTTATTTCTTCAGCATTCTCGCGAATTTTACTTTCAATATGATGTAAATAGCGCAGCTGATTATTCACATATGACAGGCCACTAATGTTGCCCCGACCTCTACCCCCACGTCTCCTTGAAACCCATTCGTCTGAGGGAGTACCGAAAAAAGGCAAACATTCATTTTATTTGCGCGCAGCTCTAAAATAGTCGCAATACGTTGCGTATACGCAACCAAATATTGAACCCTCTTGCCACATCCCCCTTGCTGCTCTTCTCTGCCTTGGGCCAGGCACAAAAATGTTTGTTTATGCGTCTCATTGCGGTTTCTGATTCGATTAGCTGCCCAACCGCCGCGACGGCTTAATAAGCCAGCGGACTGTGCCACATTTGGTGGCAATCACGTGTAGGCAAATTCAATGCCAAATGCTGCCAGCATAAGGGCAATGCACCTACTTATGCCCTCCTCTCTCTCTCTGTCTACCCTCTCTGTTTCCTTAGCTTGCTCCGCTTTCCCCACTCAGCACCATCTCCAATTGGCTTTTGTCTGCTTTGCCGCTAAACAATGAGCGCTATAGTTTTGTGCCACGTTCCGTGTCGTCTTCTGCAATGCGCGCGATAAATGCTTTCTTTCATTTCTTCCTTGCAATTTTTTACACCTGCCCCACAGGCCTCTCTTTCCCCTTTCTCTGTCTCTGTCTCTTCTTCCTTTCCTGCTTTGCTTTGTTTGCCTGCCACGCGTCGCAGCAGGTGCCTGGCGCTGCTCATTTGAATTTCATGTGTGCGCAACTCACACACACGCCCACACACACACCCCTGGCAAACACCTGAACGCACACCTGACACGCCTACGGCACAGCACAAACATTTGCAGTGCAATTATTGGCCAAGCACCAAGGCAGAAAGACGGTGAAAGTGCACTCGATTAACGCTGAACGGGAAGCCGGCAAAAGAGCTGCTCGATAACTATTCTAGCTCTACTCAAAACCTGTCAGCATGCACAGCTTTGATTTACGATAAATTAGTTAGCGAACATTGATGTTTATCGATGTCTTTAAATTTGAACGATTTTTTACAGTTTTTTCTTCTCTAATGTTTTCTTTAACAAATTTAATGAAGTACCAAAACCAATATATATATTTCTGAGTATCGATATGCGCATTATACTATCTCTATTGAACTATCACTAACTGACTATCGATAAATGTTGAATTTGCTTAAGTGCCGTCAGCTCTGGCAGCTGTACTTCTCTACCAATATAATGTCCATATATATCCTAACAAGATGCATAGATATTATTGTATAACAAATAGAAATATGAAAGCAAGCAAACTATCGATAAATCTTATGTCTTCCTTCACCAACAGCAAGATTCCTAAGGACAACAAATAGAAGTGCTGTGAACTTTTTCAACACCTTTTGTACGCAAACTCTTTATTGATTCATATCGTGTTCTTGCCTCTTGCCCCCTACACCTTGGCAAACTGTATATACCCCACTGTTACCCGGTGCAAGTAGTTTATCTCCTTCTATTTATTGAAGCACTCGAAACGAGAACTTGTAAGCCGATCAAAAGTTTTGCATTTAACAATGATTGCTTCATAGGAATTTCATTAGACTCCTGCTAAGCTGTGCCTGATGCGGTTTGGGAACAGGAATAAGTCGAGCTTATCCATGTAGGGGAGAGAGTGAGAGGGAGTGTGTAAGTGAGAGGCAAATAGCAAAGTATAATGAATTAATATTTTAAAATAAATAAAAAGCACAAGTGGCCGCGCGGTAAAAGCAAAAGTGCCAACTGAAATGGGGCACGTTGACAGCTGCTGTCGCAAAGCTGTGGGCAAGAGAGTGAGGGAAGCAAGGAGAGGGAGGGAAAGGAGGGGGAAGTGGCAACAGGAATGTGCAACTGTTGAGCCAGCAGCGAGAAGAAAAAAAGAAGAAAAACACACAACAAATTAAATATACATGAAGCGCACAATTACCAAATTTGTATATTTAATGTATGTGTGTGTGTGTGTGTGTGCTGCTGAGTGCCTGCGTGTGTGTGTGTGTGTGTAGGTGTGTTACCAAAATAAAAGGCGACGGCGTTGGCAATGAAATTCAATCCAGTGTCCATTTCTTGTAATTTCTTCTCTCGCCTCTCTTCATTTCACTGTTGTTCTTGCTTCCACTCGCAGTTGTTGTTGTTGTTGTTGCTCTGGCTGTCGCTTCGTTTGTGGAGGCATAAAAATTTAATAAGCGCCCAAAAGTCGGCAACAATAAAACGTGAGTTGTAGTTGCCCCGCGTCGAGGCAAGTCGGGCGAATTCATAAGCCCAAGTCGGGGCCAACATGCCCCAAATTATGCTATTAAAAGTAAAAAACAACACTGCGTAACATAAGCTGCGATAACGTAGTGAAGTTTGCATACCCTCAACAGTTTGTTGGCAAGTGGAAGCTATACTATACTATGCTTGATCTTCCTTTTCGAAAGAAAACACAAGTCTGAACCTTGACTATCCTAGGCTGTCTTTCAAGAAGTATTTTAATCAAACTTTAACTACTTTGAAGTTACTACGAGAGATACTCATTAGGTTATAGATAAGCAATAATACTATTATTATAATATAATTGCTTAATTAATAATATGAAAAAGAGAAACCTTAAAAGTAGACTACAAATTTGATATATTCGATTAATTTCACTTCAATAATAATATTGTAATGAGATTAAGAAATCTTTCAAGCATTCAACAGCTCTCTAAACCAAAACTGCCTTAAAAAAATTGAGCAAATTAATAAATATATCATCTCTCATTATATCTGACATCATATCACCAAACAATAGAGCAAACGAAACCACATTAATGCCTCAGCCTGCCAGCTAATCGAGAAGATATACAATGCATATACATATTTATATAATGTGGGGTCTACGTGGGGCCAGGCTCTAATGTATTGCGTATTTCGTGACTAAATCATAAAACCTTTAGGGTATATAAAAAAAACGAAAACAACACGAAATGAGCAAATTGCTCAAACATGTGCAGGGGGAAGGGAAACAAGCCAGAAATGGAGCACTTGAACCGCATTGACATAGGACAGGGACAGGTATCCAGCTATGCGGTTGAATAAACTACGAGCATGGACAGTGTGCCATGTGTGTGTGTGTTTGTGTGAGAGTGTGTGTGTGTGCTTGTGTGTGCTTACATGGCGCAGACAGACGCCTCATTAGTCACGCCCCAATGGGCGCACTTTGGTAATCTAGCGATTCTAGGGATTCAGAAATAGATTCCCCATTTGCTCTCTAGTTTATTTTATTCAATTTCATCCAGACAAGGCAACTGAGCCAGCTTATCGAGAGAAGGGGATCTAAAAACTGAAGGAAGCGGACAATAGTAAGAAAGACGCTTTAAAAATAATAAGCAAACCTAAACAAAGCCGTGAGGCAGTTTGAAGTAACTACAATAGATGAGATGTGGTTTTTAAGCAGAAGCAGACAAGACTGGAAAGCATCTATTCGATAGTATGAGGGAACTATCGCATGAATACGTGTTATTTGCTATAAAAGGATGAAGAACAGTAGAGAGCAGCAAAAGCCATTCAATTCTCTTCTTTATGCACTGCAAGTCATTCCCAAATTTGAAATCTTATGAAAAATTTAAGAGAAATCTTTGCGTTTCCATTTCGTTTCGGTCTCTTTATGGTCGCCTTCCTATCGCATAAAAGCAAAAGACTCTGTAATGCATACTAAATTGAATCATTTTTGCAGTTCTCTTTCAACAACTTCAGACTTTCCCGTTGGGGGACTTTTTTCGCTGGTCATAAAAATGATATTTACCAAATTTGAATTGCTTATTCCAATTGCATTTCCTTCTTCCCTCTGTCCGTTATGAGGCCGAGTTTGTTCGCTAATTAGAAGCGATGAAGTACACGTGGTTGTCCAATCTTGGTGGAGTCGAGCAGCGCTTTAGCGATTTATAGCTAACATACTGACTGTACCATAAACACTATTACGAAGTCATGAGCCACCGCCGTGTGCTGCTCCCTGGGAGCGCACAACTCATGCAATGCCCCAAAGTGTGGCTGCCACACGGGCAGGTGTCGTAAATTGTGGCGCATTAATCGATTCATTTGATTTCCGACAACATAAAGAGCGTGGAAGTGGGGGGAAGGACAACAGCGAGGTGGAGGCCAAGTCAAGAGGCAAGCACTTTTCGTGCAAGTTCAAGTAATCAAAGCCAATAAAAATAACAAACACAATTTTCCTGTCTGCGGAGGGGAGCTGCCACATCTCGCATCGCGCCGCATCTAGTGGCTAATTGTAAACAACGCGGCGTATACGCAATGTTATAAGCCAATTTTACGGCCATAAATATCAATTCAAAGCGAATGAAATCAAATCAAATCCAGAGCGGGGCAACATTCATGCCCCCGTCGTCGTCGTCGTCGTCATCGTCGTTGTTCTTGGTTGCCCCACTCGATGGCATCGGCCTTTGATTTATGCCCGAAGAAATTTAAATAAAATATTTGCCGAGCTAAGCAAATTTATTAAAAAGTCTAAGAAGTAAAGGAGCAATGCGCTGTGAGCTGTGGTGACTATGGCATACCCTGTATAGGTAGTATGGGCAGGCCTAGTTTGTCAGACTACAAAGAGTTGAAGGCTGAAGCAAAATTGCAGAGTGAAACGGGAACTGTAATGAAAGTCTTGTTGGATGCGGATAAAATCAAAAGAAAATATACACAAAAATAAGTATATAAAAAAAAGAAAGCCATATAAAAAATATAAAATAAATATACTCATTATAGCTGGCTCGAGGTCAAGGGTTAAAAAATATAAAAACAATTTGTTTTAAATTAAAAACAAATTGTTTTTATATTTTTTAACCCTTGACCTCGAGCCAGCTATAATGAGTGTAAAACATAAAGGTCGCCAAAACTCAAGAATAAAATAAATATAATAAAATAAAAGAATCATATTTATAATATAGTCTATACAATATAAATATATCTCTCGGATTCAGTTCCCTCGCTTCAAAATCCCAGCATGAATACCCAAGGTTCCCAGACGTAAGTTCTTAGTTCATCATACCCGCTGCAAGGGCATACAATGCAGCGAACAATGCTGATTTATGTGAGTTGTCAGCTTGTCGATAACCGGCTTAAGAATCCACCGCCAACAACAGCAGCAACGACAACAACAAAAGTAGGCAAGGCACAGGAGAGAAAAGCAAGAACAATCGGGGCCAATTGATATCAGTTATCGGGCCCAGCACCCAGCAGCTGTTTCTGAGAGCTCGACTTATCACAGCTTTCATTTCATTGTAGATTTCGTTCGTGGTTTTTATTTCGACTCTTTTTGCGTTTTCATTCTTGACATTCATTCTTGTTTTTTTTGTTCGTTTTTTTCGCGTCTGCTTACCGCACGCGATGCAAAAGGTGTGAGAAAAACTAAAAATAAAAAAAGAGTTTCATGGCTTTTGTGCTTTATATACCCTATTGCTGGGTATGCTGGGTTCGTTGGAAAGTTTGTTGCGTATATGCAAATCATTATGGAATATCAAAGTACATCGAAAAAAGCTTTTAAGAAGATAATATGTTTGATCTTTTCGTTTTCTAAACGTGTTTATATTCGCCACCTCCTGGTTAGGGTATTCACTGTTCATTAACGTACTAAACTCCACTTTTTTAACTTAATTTCGAAAACTTTTAATGAGCAAAATTATTTGCACAGCCCGAGGCAGAACACGGTGAATGAGTTAGAACCAAATCAAAGTGAAATGAAATTAATTTCAATTGAAAATTATTCGGAACAAATGGCAAGAGTTGATAACGATGGAAGGAGTGGAAAAAAAAATGATGCGATTGGCATTTAATTAATTTTGGCAAAAACATATTTACAGATTCTGGAATTATGAATGAGTTCTCAAGTTTTATAATTAAGTAGCAACAATTGATGAACTTGGAATTAATAATAAAAAACGGAAGCAAACCCAAAAAGGAATCGTGCCGAGCATAAGATTAAGCAGATAGTAGAAGAGGCCCACTTAGATAATTGCAAATTGCAGCCTGAACACTTATCTGAAAGTCAACGAGGAACAGCGAAAAAGAATTACTTTCCCGTTACCTGAGAGCAATGGCGGAAGGACTAAGAGGAGACACCAAAAAAAAAAAAAAAAGAAAATAATTTAAATTTCAATGTATTTTGTTTGGCATGCAAAGTGTTGCCGCGGGCATCGACTAGGGCCTATGCTTAATTTCCGCATAATGTCATAGAGGGAGCGAGAGCAGAACCCATCCCCAAGCCCGGGTAGAGCCCTTCGCAACCCTCCCCCCACAACCACTCCACGGGATAGGCCTATTGTTTTTTTTTTTTTTCCTAGGCTGTTTAATGCCACTTTATTGCCGGCAGATAAGCGCGAACAATGCGTACAACAACAAAGCGGAAAATGCCTGGAGAAAATAGAAAATTGAATATGCTAGAAACAAAGCGAAGGGCAACAGACAAAAAACAAAAACAACAAACTCGAAAAAAAAAAATACAGGAAAAACACAGCGTGGACAGAAACGAAAATCATATCGCTTGTCAAACAATGGCAAACACCTGTTCCAGGTAGGGGAGGGGGGTGGACTGGGCGTGAGTGTTGAAAAACGCTTCCACTTTGCTGAGCATCCAGTTATCGAATAAATTGAGTGCTTTATGTGCCTGCTGTGATTGCTTTATTATTGCTTAAATGGAACACACTACATATTGTACTTGTTAAACAAATGAACATTTTGGCACCTTCTCCCCGTCTCCCTCTCGCGCTCTCTCTTTCTCCTTTCCTCTTAGAGATTCACACAAATTTTAAGATTTACAGGTATATTTAATAGGGTCACAGTGACGCCGACTATTTGTCCCGAACAAGTTTCGCCGTTCAAAATCACAGTTCCTGTTAATATAGAGGCCTGAAAGGGAATAAAACATAATTGGGTTAGGTCGTTTTGAGCTTGGGTTAGGTCATTGTTTGGGTTAGGTCGTTCTTTCGGTTAGGTCGAATTGTGTTGGACTCTGGCAAGATCACGTTCACTTACGGCTGTCGTGGTAGTTGCAGCTGTGGTGGTTTCGGCTGTTGTGGTGGTAGCTGCTGTGGTGGTTTCTGCTGCTGTTGTGGTAGCAGCTGTAGTGGTAGCTGCTGTAGTGGTAGCTGCTGTGGTGGTAGCAGCTGTGGTGGTTTCTGTAGTTGTAGTAGCCGCTGTTGTGGTAACTGCGGCTGTGGTGGTTACTGCTGCTGTGGTGGTTTCTGCTGCAGTCGTAGTAGCTGCTGTTGTGGTAGCTGCAGTCGTAGTAGCTGCTGTTGTGGTAGCTGCTGTGGTCGTTTCTGCTGCAGTTGTAGTAGCTGCTGTGGTGGTTACTGCAGCTGTGGTGGTTACTGCTGCAGTTGTTGTTACCGCCTCCGTTGTGGTAGCAGCCGCTGTGGTGGTAACAGCAGCAGTTGTTGTAGGAGCTGCTTTGGTGGTTACGGCGGTTGTAGTCGTTACTGCTGCTGTGGTTGTAGGTGCCGCAGTGGTTGTAGGAGCAACAGTCGTAGTGTAGGGGTTCGTGGTAGTGGTTGCAGCGGTGGTAGTTGCAGAGGGATCGGCAGTTGTAGCACTGGTTGCGGTCGGGTAGTAACTGGGATAGCTGGGTGCAATGGGCCTGCTGTAGGGTCCCGGTGCCTCGGCCAGAGCACGAGCTCCGTTGGGTCCCGAAGCCGCAGCGTAGGCAAAAGAGGTGCCTGATTTTGCAGAACTACGCACTTGCGATCGGAGTGGAGCGAGCGAAGCACTGAAGGTATCAGCGTATCCTGAACTACCGTATGATGGAGCCGAACCAGAACTGCCGTACACAGGACCCGCTCCGCTGTACAAATAGTCCAATGGGTCCGAATCACCACCTGTAGGTCCTGATGGTCCCGATGACGGTACTGAGCCGTATTGGGAAATCAGAAAATCATCGTAAGAGTCACCAAAGTACTGTGCCACGGCGAGAGCGGCCATCAGGCTGGAGAGCATTAGGTAGCTGAGGATAGACATGTTCGCTGAGTGTGGCAAGACTGTTGTCTGTTGTCTGACTGCTTGGTGCGCCTGCCTTTTATGATGCTTACCCTCGTCCGCCATTATCCGCGACTCCATTGACCTCTCTTGGCGCCTCTACACACTCGCATAACTGATGCAATTGACGCGTTTGTATCGACGCACGTAACTCAATGTCGGCGAGACCGGCACATTGCCGTGCAGACCGGCCTGAAGCAACGAACGCACCACTATCTGCCCCCTACGTGCAGTGCGACATCTCTTTCGCATAATATTCCAATTACGAAACGCTAAAAAAATCCAAGAAAAATAACAATGTTATAAAAACAAACGTTTTTTGCCCCCCTCTCTCCTTATCTACACTCACGCAACTTTGCAAAATTGAAAGAAAAACTCGCAACTCCCGAGAGAATTGTGCGACATTAAGGGATTTCGTCATGCAAATTATTCTTGCATTTTGCGGTTATTTTAGGGAGTATTTGAAAACCCTTGTAACCCTTTCTTCAGCTGTTGCCAAAGTTTTTATAATTTGCTAGAAATTACACTCGCTAGATTCACAATAAATGGAATCGAACATGCGCTTTATAGGCAATTAATCAAAATAAACCACACGAAGTCCATCAATCTGCAGATGAAAATAAAATATACAAATCAAGTGCGAAAAAACGAAATCATGGAAGAGATTTGATCCAAAAATAAATTTGATTTCAAGTACATTCAAGCAGCAATTATGAATGAGCGCCATAGGAGAGAGTATAAATAATTAAAGAACATCTATAAAAGTTGTTTATCGGGAATATGCGTGAGTATAATAGTTTTCTTTTTATAGAATTCACTTAAGGTAAACAGAATCCATGTCCAGATTCAATTAAACAATAATTTGCGACTATTTTTGTATTATATTTTATTATTCTGGTCGATCCGACTACCTTAAGCGACCTTGTCTAGTCTCTCAAGCTTCAACTTAAACGTTTACCAAGCTGTCTGCCTGTTGTCCCCTTAGAACCCCCCTAGATAATTCCAAGTATATATTTAGATACAACTTGTAAGAGGCTTAGGCTACTTTTGATTGCATGTCACAGAAAGAAAGAGAGAGAGAGAGAGAGAGAGAGAGTGAGAGACGCAAATGCGCTTGGCGCTTGTCGTGTGGCCAATCAATTTATGTTATTCCATTTCCTTTGTCATCTAACTGTGAACAAGATGTAAACCGCAACAGCTGCTGGCACTTGCCACAGTGCGCTCCAGCGAGTCCTGCTAGAGTCCTCTCAGACAGCAGCACCCACTGCGAAGTGGATGAAGGAGAAGAGGCAGAGAGCAAAGTGGATGACAGAACTATTCATTTAAATTTATGTACGAGTTTGTGCAACAATTCAGCTCATTCTTCAGACTCCACGACCACTTGCCATGAGCTCTTTCACTTTCTCCCTAGCGAATCTGTAAAGTTGCCTATTGTCATTCGTCTGGTGTAAGGAAGAGAGGGGCAGGGAGAGAGAAGATTGTTGCCGATACCCTGTAAGTTGTTTAAATAAGATGATATTTTGTTGTGTCTGTAAACAGAGAGAGAGGAAACGGAGAGAGGAAGTCAACTCAATATCAAATCGAGATATCATTATGTTTCTCTGTTCTCTCTGACTCTTCTCTTTGTCTCCCTCAGAGTGTCTTCTCCTCTTTCTCACAATTTATCTCATTCTGAAAGCCAATCCGAAAAGACAGCTCTCAATTTGAATTGCCTTTTAATGTCTTTATTAATCAGAAACTGCAGCTAGTTTCTTCTAAATTCTACTTTATGGTAAATCTTTATTCTGCGCATACGCTACCCTACCCCTTTCTACGTTTGCAGGGTATGCCTGCACTTAAGTGCAGACAAAGGCGCCCACAGCACATTTGCACGCCCACGGTGCAGATTTGACTTGAGTTGTTAAGCAATTTGCGCTGCAACTTGTTGCTTTTTGTGCGCTGCTTGCATTCCACACACGCGTTCCACTTGCGTTCCACGCGCAAGCACGCACACTGTGTGTCGGCAAAGCAGTGCAAGGATTTAGTACAGTTTGCCAGAGAGACTGTGGCTGAGTAGGCGTAAGGGAAAAGGCAGAGAAAGAAGCAGAGGGAAAGGATGAGTGGGAGTGAAAGGGAAAGGAGAGCGAGGGAAGGAGATGGGTAACCGAACCACAGTCTGACTGATGGACAACTCTGCTGCTGCTGCTGCTCTGCCTCGCTGCTCATTTGGCCACTTGAGGCTCCGGCGAGCAGTCGATTTCGGCGGCAGCTGCGCGAACTTGTGAAATGTTTTTGGCGCCAGATAAATTTCGCGAATCGTGTAAATAAATACGCGAACAGCGCGCGCAATAAACGCAAAGAGGAAACCCCAGAAAGAGAACAAGAAAACAAAACAGAAAACTAAAAAAATTTGCAAGCAAGAAGATTCACTCATGTAAGTCTCGATTCATGAAGTATCTGCAGAGATAACACCCCGATATATCCGGCAAGTTTACTATGATAGAATACAATTTTTTATACAAATATTTTTATGCATCGAAAATATTTCAATATCGCACTGCGGGAATCGTGTAAACAATCTCGGGGGCTGCCTCGTGTGCACACACTCGAATTCTGTTTTCACTTCCCCGTTGGTATTTTCTTTATACTATATTTCTTATTTTACAACATTCACTTTGATTAGCTGCAAATTATGAGCGAAATCAAGCTGAATCGCACAGCGCAGAGAACACAACACAGCAAAAACTGCCAGAGCAGCAAGTAATCAGCTAAACAAACTGCCAAATCCGGCTAAGCTAAGTGAAAAACTTCTGTGCGATTCACGCATACGATGGGCCAGAGCAGAGCACCCATTGACAAAAACAAAAAGGAATGCGGGAAATACGAGAGAGCGAGACTTTTTTTTGATGTTGTGATAAGAAAACGAAGGAGATAAGAGAGACAGACAGAAAGAGTGAGAGAAGATTGCAGTGCTTAAAGTGATTAATGTAAGGGGTGTAAACTCTTTGAGGGTCATTTTTCAAATTGAATTCGTTGAAAAGTATTGAATGGATATCGAATAACTTGTGCAGGGTCGCAGAAATGTTATTCGAAACTGAGTTTGCACTTATTGAATGTCTTATTCATTCTCTTTCTGTGGAAAATGTTTACCTTGTCAAAGTTCTCATTGGCACAGTGATAACTTAGCTACCTAAAAGTTTTCTTAGCTGTAGCTAGTTATATGAAGTCAAGTATAATTTGGCATAGTTCTTTAACACTCTTTAGAATATTTATGCATAATGAAAGCCTGTATAAACTGCAGTTACCCCTGTCTTCCCATCGATCCTTTACCATTAGTAAAATTCGCGAATTCAGTTTGTTTTCGGCAGATTTCCAAGAAAAGTATATTATTAATTTTCAAGAGTACTTTTAATATTCCCTACACCAAATCTTAAGTTCACTGAATGCGACTTATAATTTTCATATGGTAATAAGCTGCATTGCCAAACTGTAGGAATTATTCCCATTCCAGAACATTGCAATTTATGAGAAAAACCAAAAAAACTTATAGAAAAACCAAAAACCTTTAACAACTTTTGTTCCATTGTGCGCGGTGTGTGAAGGCCCGCAGCGAACCAATGAGCCGCAAAATGTGCACACACACACTCACACACACACACACATAAGGGACATAATTGCATTTGGTGACCGACACACACACATACACACACTCGGTTTGGACTGAGCAATAGCAAAACTCATTTATTATTATAATTGCTTAAAAAACAAGTGGAAGTTGGAGCAGCTGAGAGAGAGAGAGAGAGAGAGAGAGAGAGAAGAGAGCGCAAGGCAGCGAGAATTGTTGCATGAACTAATCGTGTTGCCAATTTTGGCTGTGTATGCGGGTGTGTGTGTGTGTGTGTGCTTCGATTTCCGCTACCAGCATCATTAACCACATTCGACATACAACAAGGCGACAAACAGCCGAAGGCGTCACTGCTCCTTCCCTCCCCTCCCGCAGCTCCCACGAAGTGCAAACAGTGGGCACAATTACAACAATTCATCAACATTATTGCGATATATATTTCAAACCCTGGGGGAGGAGGGGGTGGAGGCAGCATATGTACATTCAATAATTATCTCAGCTCGACTTGCCTTGACTCGCCTCGATTCGCAGCCCAATAATATCGATTCGCAGCGACATCTATGAATTATGTCCCCGCACCCCCGCTGCCTCCTCTGCCTGACGGCGGTTTTTCCCCACCTCCCCCCTCTATCTATCTGTTTCGCATGTTTTGTCGGGCGAACATAAATTCCAATATCATGTTTAATTTATGCAACGAAACGTTTTGTTTTCCACCAAAAGCTAATGCGATGCGATGCGATGTCAGTTGATTATAATTATGTTTTCCATTATTATTTTTTCTATTTTATGTTTTTGTGATTTTCACACGTTTCTTTTGATTTTTCGCAATACAATTTATTCCCTATTCTTTGCAAATTTTGCATGAGTTTTTTATGTAGAGCTGCACAGCAGTGTCTTCATTTTAGACCATTGTCACTTCAAATGTAGAAGGCATGTGAGAGCGACAGAGAGAGAGAGAGAGAGAGAGAGAGAGAGAGAGAGACAGTATGAGAGGAAAAGGCACAGAGTGAGGCAGAGCTAGGCACAAATGTTGGGAATGAAAAAGTTGCAGATCAACTTAGGTAGTGAGAATTTTAGTTGGTAAACTGCCTGGAAATATCAATCATGATCCCCACATTGAATTTGAAGGGGAAATAACGTATACGTTATTTTTAAGATGTCTTTTAACTTTGAGAAGTATAAAAAAATAATATATAATTGTATTAATTGATTATATTATATGCAAGAGAGTAAATGTATATGAAGCTAGTATAGGCTTTGTCACTCTGAATTTGAAGAAGACTGTGCCATGAAGAGAGAACTAAAGTTGAGTGTAAGAAAAGTCAGGTGTCAGTGAGCTCGGCAAGACTTTCCGGATATTCTCTTGCTCTTAATATTTTTTATTCAGTTAGTTTTAGCTTGTTTTATTTTTCTTTTGTGGCTCATTGTGACTCAACATGAACACAAAGGTTAAACAAAAAATAAGCCACGCAATTTTGCATTTTTCATCTCTGATTGCACAAACCAAACACTCAAAAGTTTGCACTCAAAGTAACGAAATAGCGCTAGTCGTGCCACGTGCTGCGGATTTGCTCCCTATCATCAAGGGGACCAGCAACAAGCAGATGCTGCAGCTAGGTTCCTATTCAGCACATACACATCTCTCACTCGTTTTTCTAATTATCGCATTAATCTGCAGAGGATTTACTACACGAACAAAGACTGCAATAAAAGCCAAACACAGAAATAACATTTGCATTTGCTCTGAAGGGTCAACTCTTCCCACTTTGCCTGCCCACGCCTAAGCTGCCCACTTGGCAATTACGAGCGAAGCTCCTGCCCGACTCTGGCATCAAAGCGTTCAGTTAGTCAGAGATAATGCTCGCAAAGCTGCAAAGGAATGCGGCGGAAAAGGGGAATGGAGTGTTGGCGTTGCACGTGGCGTATGCGCAATGAATTGAATTAGCAGTCATTAGTTGCAGTTAATAAGAAAATGCCGCGCCCTGACAGCGCGACAAACAAAGCCACTTGGCAGCTTGGCAGCTTGGCAACTTGCAACGGGCAATTTGCAACTTGTAGCGTCGACTAATTGCCAGGCAGCTGGACAAAACAAGGAGCAACAAAAGGCGCAATTCATAACTGAATTACGCGGACTTGGCTCCCGCAAGTTTGCGTAATCACTTGCAAAGCCTTCAAGTTGCATTGACGGCAATTAATCTGACCACGAAGGACAAAGCACAGTGTAAAAAGGGAGGCGGAAATGTAAATAGAAAGAGAGATAGTTAGAGTGATGACGGGAATTAGATAAAAAGACCAATTAGAAACTCGTATTGTGATTTTGATTGCCTTACTCGCTTGACTGTCATTCAAGGGAACAGTGAGGTGACAAACAATTGAGATGATTAGGGTGACCATGTTGATTTAGAATGGCATTACTTGTTTGTCGGCCAACAAAATTTACATGGTAGAGAGAGTTTATGTTGCTAAAACATAAAAAAGAAGAGAAAGTCAAAGTAAGTTGAATTAGGGTGACCATATATTATAGTATTTGCATTGTACGCTTGCGTGTAGTACTTATAAAAATTTTAATAGCTAAAAAAAACATAAAAATAGAGAAGAACTTAAAGTTTTATTAAATTAGGGTGGCCATATAACATTTTTATTATTAGACTTTCTCGCTTGCATGATCATGGATAACAAATAAAAACAACAAATCGAAGGGGAATGCGAAAACTTATTGAAATAAGGTGACCATATTTATTTTTTTTTTTTGGGTTGCTCGCTTACCAGTATAACTAAGAAAAATATGTATAAAGAATTGTTGTAAGCGAAAACATTAGAAAGTAAAGGAATTCAAAGTTGTTATATTAAGGCGACCGTAATACATTTTTTCTTTGGGTTGCCCGGTTGCCACACATACAATAAATCATAAAAATCGGTGTGATTGTTTGCTATGCCATTAGTTTTTTGTATTTTATTCATGATGAAATGGTACCATTGCTTTATTCATTCCCAGAATAACAAAGCTGGATTGTATCATATTTTCGTGTTGTGCCTCAACCTGGTGGTTTATGCCTTTTAAATATGTACGAGGGTCGTTTGATAAGTCCGTGACTTTTTGCCGCGCACCTGCTCTAAATACAACACTGCTCCTGTCAGCAGTTATCGATTAACAGCTGACTGTAAAATTTTGAGAAAGCTGCGTTTTTTGGTTTGCGTTTTATAGGCATTGAAAGCAGACGATCTCGTGAATTTTAACGAAAATGGAAAAAAGTGAATTTCGTGTGCTAATTAAGCATTATTTTTTGCGTAAAAAATCCATCACCCAAACCAAGGAAAGACTTGATAAATATTATGGGGACTCTGCACCATCAATTTCAATGGTTAAGAAATGGTTTACTGAGTTCCGTTGTGGTCGTACCAGTACAAGTGATGCCGAACGTTCAGGTCGCCCAAAAGAGGTCGTCATGCCAGAAATCGTCGACAAAATCCATGGAATGATATTGGATGATCGGAGAATGAAAGTGCGTGAGGTAGCTGAGGCTGTAGGCATCTCAACTGAACGGGTACATCACATTTTACATGAATATTTGGACATGAAAAAGCTTTCCGCGCGATGGGTGCCGCGATTGCTCACACACGACCATAAGCGCAACCGTGTGACCATTTCAAAGGAGTGTTTGGCGATGTTCAACCGCAATCCAAACGAATTTTTGCGCCGTTTCGTTACCGTAGACGAAACATGGATCCACCACACCACACCAGAGACCAAAGAACAATCAAGACAGTGGGTTTCTCCGGGTGAACGTGCACCAAAGAAGGCCAAGGTGGGTCTGTCGGCCAACAAGGTCATGGCCACAGTTTTTTGGGATGCACAAGGTATCATTCACATCGATTACCTTGAAAAGGGTAAAACGATCACCGGCGAATATTATTCAAAGCTTTTGGACAGATTCGATATTGATTTGAAGCAGAAACGACCGCATTTGGCGAAAAAAAAAGTGCTGTTCCATCAGGACAATGCACGGGTGCACACGTGTGTAGTCAGCATGGCAAAATTTCATAAATTGGGCTACAAACTGCTACCCCATCCAGCATATTCTCCAGATTTAGCCCCCTGTGACTATTTTTTGTTTCCAAACATGAAGAAATGGCTCGGCGGTAAGAGATTCGGGTCAAATGAAGAGGTCATCACAGAAACAAACGACTATTTTGAGGGCCTTGAGAAAACCTATTATTTGGAAGGAATAAAAAAATTGGAAAAACGCTGGACTAAATGTATAGAGCTAAAAGGAGATTATGTTGAGAAATAAAACGCTTCTTTGACGAAAAAAATATATTTTATTCAAAAAGTCACGGACTTATCAAACGACCCTCGTAGCAAGTCGCAGTGGGCACGCGTTGCTTGCACACACACATGCAAAGTGAATGTTTTCCTTTTTTGGAATTTTCAATTTATCTCTATTATTTCAACTAAGCGAGAGATGAGGCAGACAGAGCGCTGCAGCTGCGCTAACGGAAAGGGCAAACTATAAATTGAGCATACGCCATGTTGGCAGTGACTTGCAACTTTTAGTTTCCATTTTTGTTTTTTGCTGTGTTTTTTAGGGCTGCTGCTGCGTTGCGATGCATTAACCAAATTGCCAGAGAATGTAACTGTGTGGTTATAACTGTATGTGTGCGTGTGTGTGGGTGTGTGTGCGGTTGTAACTGTATGTGTTTTGTTAGTGTTAAAACTCAATCAAGCGGAATGAGTTTTGATTAAAAATATAACAAAGTTAGGCAAGAAACTCTTCTTGCTCGGGTAAAGCGTGTGTTGCATATGTGTGTGGCAAGTATAGCAAGAAGTGTGCTAGTATGTGTCGTGTCAGTGTGTCTGCACCACAAAGGCTGCTGCGCATTTGAGTCGAGCTTGGCTGCTGCAAAAATGAAATTGAATTACCGCAAGCTGCAAGTCGAGTCGAGTCGCAGCAAGTCACTGCATGTCGCTGCAAGTGGAGACACGTAGAATGCCCGCAAGGCCCGCATGGATGCTCATTAATTAGACAATAAACTGATTTATTGCAATCTGTTGTCCGCTCTGCCATTGCCCAAAGGACTCGCATGTTCTCGGGTCCCATTCACATTGTCAGCACGCACACACCTGTCTGCCATTCTCTCCCTCTCTCTCTCTCTCTGTCATTCCCTCCCCCTCTCCGTATGCATGGTTGGAGATTGTAAAGCAGATTGCAAATTAATTGCATTGTCACACCGAATAAGTCGAGTGCATCATCGCTTTATGATGATGTCCACACACGCTTCGCTAGTTGCAATTCAATTCGCCTTTGTTTAAACTGAATAGTGTTTTAGGGCAAGTAAATTAACCATTCAAATATTTATGCAAATGTTGTTTTGGATATTCAATATGTTAATAAGGCCTATAGAATTTATTCACACTGTGCATTTTTAATGAGTTGCCGAGTTACATGTGATTTGAGACTATTTACATATGTTTTATAATGAAACTCAATTATTGTTTGTTTATGTATATATTTTAGTTATATATATGGAGAAATAATAAATAACTAATAAATAATAATAATAATGAAAATGATTCTTATTTAATTGATATAATATAAGTAATATTAATTTTATATTTTTTATGTTAATGTTCCATCAACTTATTTTTAAAACTATTTCCTATTAAAGTTGTTCCTCAATACAAATCAAACCTCTCTCTCTCTTAAATCTCTTTTACTACTACTTTAATTACTTACCTGGCACTTGTCTGGCAATGCAACTTTAAGTTAAACTTACTTCCTTCCTCCCCTTTTTAAAGTTTTCATTAACTTTGTTGCGAATCACAGTTCCAATGTCAACAGATAGAAGGTCTGAAGGTCTGTCAGGGCGTTGACAGCCTCCGTCGAACCCGGCTCAAATGAGTTTTGCCAGACAGTGTATCGAGTGCTCCCTACCCCATCCCTCCAGCCCTGACCACAGTGGCGTCGCTTTAAGGGCGGCAGACAAAGGAAAAAATGGTGGCTGAAAAAACGCAACTTTAAATTGAATATGCGAGTGCGTGTGCGGCTCGACACACACACACCCAACCAACTCTTTGACTTGCCAGGCATAACTGAATTATGCTCTGCACACACACAGACCCACACTCAAGCTGGCACTCATTCACGCGCTGTCGAATCATTTCGCATGTTTTTTTTCACATTTTTCAGCACTGAACGACAATGACAATGCCGGGACAGCAGGATAATCTACGCACATTTCTGCGGCATTTGTATGCTGAGTGCGTCTATCGCTATCAGAACGACACGTCCTCGGGCCAGGCAACAGGTTAGCCAGCCAATCCAATCTCCATCTCATATATACAATATATATTCGCAACATCTACATACGCATATGATGACCCCCTACCCACATTCTTCCACTTCTTCTCTGTAGAGTCCTCTGATGGGGAACTTCTGCTGGAGAACTACACGATGGTGCCGCGCTATGTGGAGCAGGCGGTGCTCAATGAGGGCTCCATCGATATGCAGCAGGTCGACGAGGAGGCTGCCAGCGACAATGAGCTCTACGCCACCGTTCTGACGGCAACAATGGCAACAAATCAGCATTCGAACAACAACGTGAGCAACACCAGCACAGCGGAACGCCTCTTTTGCCCCCTGAACTTTGATGGGTATCTCTGCTGGCCACGCACGCCAGCTGGCACCGTATTGAGTCAATATTGTCCCGACTTCGTTGAGGGTTTCAACGCCAAGTTCCTGGCCCACAAGACGTGAGTTCAATGCCAAACCAAATCCGAATCTGGCTAAATGTTAATAAACAATCAGCATTAGCTAAAGACATGTCGCACAGCACACAGCAGGCATAGTGATCCTTAAAGGCGATGGCATCCGTCCTTGAGTTGCCAATTCGATTAGTCCGCAGAGCATACTAAGCTATCGCTTGTGTGCTTGTAGGAGATTTGCATTTATTTCCTAAACGAGACAAAGAGTCGCGAAAATAGCAATCTTAGGGTGACCATATTACATATTACATATGTAAAAATAATCATGGAAATCAGTATACGAAGTAGAAGTTAGCAATATTATTAGAAAACAAAAGCATTAGCAAAATCATTAAGAATACATAGTTTTTTGAATTAGGGTGGCCATATAACATACTATTTTAATTAGTCCATGGAGCATAAGCTCATTTATCGCTAAGCAGGCTGTGTGCTTGTACGATATTTGCTTTTATAACCCAGACAAAACTTATACACACTCAGCCATGAAACTTAGGGTGACCATACTACACATTATTTGTGCTACTCGCTTGCCTGTCATACAACTAATCATGGAAGTCAGTGTAAGGAGTAGCAGCTCGCAAAAATATCAAACAAAGCAGAAGAGTCCAAAGTTTGTTGAATAAGGGTGACCATAGAACATATTATTTGCGTTTCTCGCTTGTCTGTCATACAAATAATGATTGAAATTAGTGTAATGGTTAGCAATGACGTAAGTTTGTTAAATTTTTTAATAAGGGTGACCATGTCGAACAACGCAACAACGCTAATACTGATTTACGCATAAACAGCATATATACATATGCTTTTTCATTGGGGTAGCTTATAAACTACTTTCCAAAGCCAAAAAACAGAAATTCTATTTTAGTTTTTTTCTGCACCCACCTGAACTATAATTAAATTACCCCATTAAGTACTCAACCGCGACCTTTTCAACTTTTACTAATACCCCTTTGAGTAAGTACTTAATACTCTGCGAGCACCCCATTCCTCACCTCTCTCTGTCTGGTTAAGCCAAAAAAAGCATTCGTTTTGGAAAAAAGTTAATGGTAAAACTTTCGCTAATCTCCTTTAATGCTCTTCACTCTGCACCCACTGTTAGCTGCTTGGAGAACGGCACCTGGTTCCGTCATCCGGAGAGCAATCAGACCTGGTCAAACTACACCAACTGCGTGGACTACGATGATCTTCAGGTGAGAGGAAGAAGAAAAGGGGTAGGGGTTGATGGATTACAGAAATTAATGCCTGGTCACGCGATACCTTTGCAGTTTCGTCAATTCGTCAACGAGCTGTACGTGAAGGGCTACGCACTGTCGCTGCTGGCGTTGCTTGTCTCGATTATCATCTTTCTGGGCTTTAAGTGAGTGGAAGACAGAGGAATATAGTAGATACATATATATATGATTCTTTTTCTCTTTCACACACACAGATCCTTGCGCTGCACTCGCATTCGGATTCATGTGCATCTGTTCGCCTCGCTGGCGTTCACCTGCGTCGCCTGGATACTCTGGTATCGCCTGGTTGTGGAGCAGCCCGAGCATATTGCCGATAACTCTGTAAGTCTACAGGATTATATATAATATATATATTCTCAATCTGCATTGTCGACAGCCCTGGTGCATTGCGCTGCATTTGGTCGTACATTACTTCATGTTGGTCAACTATTTCTGGATGTTCTGTGAGGGTCTTCATCTCCACTTGGTGCTGGTTGTGGTACGTATGGTTGTATGTGTGTGTGCTTTTCTGTGTGTGAGTGTGTTTGTGTGCTGCGCCATGATTCACATGCAAATGCGCTGTAATTGCTCAGCAAGTTTGCATACTTCATGAGTCTCAACTGCTCTCAACTGAATATCTGATGAGATTTACTGGCGATTCGCAATAGGAACAAGGCATACAGACAAGAAGGGGGGAAGGGGACAAGAGGGTGTGACAGTGCAACCGACAACTGCAGCTGCCTCAATTTATGTGAAAGCATCTCTCAACTTTTGCAACTGTTTTTTCCTTCTTCATCTTCGTCAAATTGAAATTTCAAATTCAAATTCCGACTTTCGAATGCCAAAAGCCCTTCCATCATCATTATTCTCTTTCTCCATTCCCTCTCTCTCTTCATCGATTCTCTCGCTGCAGGTCTTTGTGAAGGATACCATCGTAATGCGCTGGTTCAAGCTGCTCAGCTGGCTGTCGCCTCTGGTCTTCATACTGCCCTATGGCGTTGCACGCTACTTCAGCGCCGGGGACAATACGCAGTGAGTACCCGCCAGCCAAGAGTAATGAATCAGTTAGTACTCGTAGTTACTTGTTCCAAGCATATTCATAAGATACAGCCACATATCCGACAGATGCAGTGCATCCATAGAGTAATCTTTCTGCTGAGCAAATGTTTTTTTAGCTCCGACATAAACATATAGTGCCAGTGTCTCCCCAGCCATAACTAATGATGCTGTCAACGCCCTAGTCGCTACAAGTGTTTCCACTGCATCAACTGCGCTGCTCGAAGCACCCTCATTTCTCACTCTCTCTCTGTTTCTGTCTCGCTCACACTCTCTGTACTGTAAAGTTTTCCCTTTTACATAAAACTGTTTTCGCTTTAGTTGACATAAACTTCAAATTGCGTATCATTCAGCGGACATAAAATTCTTGAGTGTTAAGGTGCTTTAAAAATACTAAAAAAAAAAACAAATACCAACTGCACTTAACTAATGCAAATACTGCCACATTTAGCAGACTTCAGACTTCAAGTTAAATATTTGACATGGAGAACAAAGTACCTTCAAGATGGTATTAAGATACTAGATAAAATTACTAACTACATTAATTAACATGTAAGCATTTCTAGCAAACAATCGTTTAACCTTAAGCTAGCACTACCATTCTGACTTCAAGTTAAATATTTAACCTGTAGTTAAGTAATGAAAATACTTTTAAAGGACCTTCAACTTCCATTCCGCTCACTCCGTTTATCAATCTTACAGCTGCTGGATCGACGACAGTCTCTATCTCTGGATCTTCTCGGTACCCATCACTCTCTCCCTGCTGGCTAGTTTCAGTGAGTAGCAACGACTTTGCCACCTTAATGGAATTTATCTATATCTTTCTTCCTTTCAGTCTTCCTCATCAACGTGCTGCGTGTTATTGTGCGCAAGTTGCATCCACAATCGGCACAACCGGCTCCACTTGCAATACGCAAAGCAGTGCGTGCAACAATTATTCTGGTTCCCCTCTTTGGATTGCAGCACTTTCTGTTGCCCTATAGACCCGATGCCGGCACTCAGCTAGATCATTTCTATCAGCTGCTATCGGTTGTGCTGGTCAGTCTGCAAGGCTTTGTCGTCTCGTTTCTGTTCTGCTTTGCCAATCATGATGTAACCTTCGCTGTACGCACCTTGCTTAACAAATGGGCACCAAGTCTAGTGGCTCCGCCGCCGGCCGGGAGTAATACTGGACAATTGGCCACAACCACGCCCAGTCGCGAGCTGGGTGTCTAAACCGAATCGCAGCAGAATACAAACCATCGATATGCTGCAATTGCGTTTCTAAGCAAGAGACAATGAAGAACAGGAAGGAGAAACAAGTGAAAACATATTAATACTCCAAAAAAGAATACAGAGAGTACCTACAAAGAAATCCTTAAAAAAAAACCGAACCCAATGATCACCCCAGAGCAAACCAGTTAAACTCTCTGAAAGGACACCCCAAAGAGCTTGAATGGTAAACCCAGTCAGAATTAATGATGGAAATCCACTTCAGTACCGCCCAGATGCTAATTAATTGACCTAAATATTATCGTATCGTATTCGTCTCTTGTGGGCATATCAATTTGGGCAGGAACAACCAAAGATTTGTTGTTCTCGTGCTTAATCTGTGTCTATTTTGTGTGTATTGGGCAATCGCTTACAGATAACTGTATTCCAAATAGATGTAATGTAATTTTTTTTGGTAGTTGTATTTTAACGGAACGTAAGCTTAAAGAAATATGGCCAAGGCACTTGAAAGAAAAAAAGAAAACTAAAAATATTAGCAGAAATCTGCAGTGGATGAACCAAATACGTACTCCATGTACCTACAGAATGACAGAATGTTTGTGCCAATTCAATGTCTAATGAGTATATATCCAGCTACATATATTATATATACTCTATATTTACATATACATATATCAGAATGTTAATCAAACAAATATATATTCTATTTATCATGCTCTGATTTTAAATAGATCGGAGAGAAGATGCTTGTGGCTAACGAGCTGCGCTGAGAAGTATGCAAGGTTTGGGAAAGCGGAACTTGATGGCATATTTATGATTGTTATTCATGTATACTTAACCAAAGAATATATGTAAAGTTGTATCTGACTATTCAGTGAGAATAAATCACATTATCTATCAAAAACCATTGTTGAGTTTCCTTGTGTGAGAAAGAAAACAAGAGGAGGAGGAAATATGATGGAGAAACAACAAGCAAAAGGGAATCGAATACAGAAATAACAAAAAAAAAACGATGGAATGATGGAGAAAAAAGTCCAATGGATGGATCTTAATAGCTTTAAAACGTCTGAAACCCCTACAAGTCAAAGGCCTCTCATTAAAAAAAAAAAAACTTTAGTCGAATTTCCACATAAATTTGTTCGCATTTTATTTCAATTGATTTTCGCTTTTATTTTATGGTTGATTTCCTTTTATTCTGTTATTTTATACCATTGCTTGCCGGCGTTTTGTATTTCATTTGATGTCATATGGTTTTGTTTTGCTTTTTTTTAGATTTATTTTTAATATTTGTTTTTTGGTTTTTTGTGTTTTTATTATTTATGAAAGAGCAAAAGAGTGTAGAACAAAACTAATACAAATACAAATACAAGAATAATTATAATCGTAATTGTAATTATAATTATAATTAATAATAATATATGGTACATAGTACTACATACGATACATCCATATCAATACATATGTAGTGGGTATGCACGAGTATAGTTCAATTCTGGCAATAAGTTATAAGTTATAATGTAATGTAATACCATAATATGCATCTAAATCTTGTGTAAATCGAGTAATTATCTCTACGATCCTCCATCTTGTTCATTTCCAAAAATTCTTCTATCTTTTTCGTTACGTTACGTGTCGTTTCGATTTGTTGTGTTTTCTTTTGTTTAGCTTAAAACTTCGATATATATATATGTGTATATATATGGCATATATATGTTGTGTGGTTGTTGTTGTGGTAGTTGTTGTGCGTCACCCAATGCACGATATATATACATTATACCCGATGCATACATGTATATAGTACTCGTCGTATAAACATGGGCATTATCCATGCTTGAGTTAATACTAAAATACTCGTCAATGGGCTTGCTTTCCTTTTTTAGCTGCGATTTAGTTTGGATTTTGGATGTTCTTTTTTTTCAGAGACAAAGCAGAAAGTATTTTTCGGAACCACTCTGAAACACATGAATCAATGCAACTGCAATGCTAAGCACAATACAATATAATACAATCGAATACAATACAATGGAATATAATATAATTGAATATAATCGAATAATATAGGGGTATAATAAGTTAGTATGGTTGCTTGGTAAGTTGGTTAAATTGTAGTTAACTAATCGTAATCGTAATCGTAGTGCGTACAAAGTATTCTCCATAGACAATCATAATTAGCATACATATTCAAATAGACAGTTATCGATTGGGATGTTAGGGGTCGTATCTGTGTGTATGTGTGAGATCATGTATGAGTGTTTGTGTGTTGGGGATCGTTAAATACTTCTAGATAATCTTATAGTTAAATGTATCAACTGCAGCTCTGGTTAAAGAGCTTTAGTTTCTTGGGCGCGTTCCGTCGACAAAGCGGCTACGTATTATTTCTCCTTCTATGTGTCTTTCACTCTGATTCTCTTTTGTTTTCATTTCAAATTTATTCCTGGTACTTCATGTACGTGTTCGGTTTAGTTGAGATTTTCTTGCTAAGTACATGTTAAATGTTGGGGCTACGAGCTGGACTGCCTCGCTATGCGATTCTCGAGGCAAGGCCCTACTCAGAGAACTTCACATATATGGTAAGTACCGTATTAGTCACCCGCTTATTGGCATCGATTTGGCTTGCTCTCGATTGGTGCTTACAAACTAGCTTGTGTTATCGTTATCGCTTTCGATCATTTAATGCGTCGATCGAAGCTTTTGTTAGATTTTGGGATATCTTTCATATGCTCGCGGGTACTTGTTGAACTCCTTGAACTCGTCTTGAATGTAAGTGTCAGGTGTGTGTCGTTGTGTATGAAAGCGTATGTATTGTAGATTTTAAAAATGTTTAAAGTTGCTTGCTAAACATGAATCTATGTAGAATTGCCATATCATTCTCTGTGTAGATATCTTTCCATCTATCATATCTACTAAACACATATGCGTAAATATTTGTTTGTATTTTCATATGTATATATGCTTGTGTGTATGTTGAAATAATTTTAAATGCATTTCATGCTTAGTTTAATGATTTCATTAGTTATTCGTTCACAAGTTTTCAGTTGGGTTCGGTTTTTCTATTTATTATTTGGTATTTTGTTTGCCTGTTCTCAAGTTTTTGCTGCTTTTGTTTCAGTTGTCAATTTCAGTTTGTGCATTCGTGCATTGTTGTTGTTGGTCTATTTAAGTATCTATTTCTAATCTGTCCTGCCATTCCTGCCTCCTCATCTTCTTCTCTTCTATTCACTAATTCCTTTAGCTATAGTTAGGTATCTTTTACAGCGTACACCGTATGAGTGCAACCTGTGGGTTCTGTGACCGAGTCGCTGACTTAAGAATTTGTGCAGCTAACGCAACGCTTCGAGTAGTATTTCTTTAGGATATTGAAATAAGTATGGATAGTATTCAGATAAAATGTATTCCTTAAAAAGCCTACAGAATATTAATCAACTTTAGTAGAGTAATCAGAAAATGCATATCGTGAAGATTTTGAAAGGCTAAAGAATTAGAATTCGATCTACAGAAATTGAATATATTTCTAATCATTGTAAAATTCATCATTCTATCTATGCTTATCAGGCAGAACTATTAAAAAAAACCATAGAAATGTTTTATCAAATTGGTAAGCTTTTTGTTTTGTTTGGCCACCGCCAACTCGAGTCACATGTTTATATTGCTTTCTTGAATAATGTCACACGATCCTGTTTGGTGTGTGGCATGCCCTGCACCAGACTGATGTGAGTGGACATATAATAAGATAAATTAATATTTTTTTTATTGCGTGCAGTAAATGGGATGAAAATCCATGGGGGGGTCACTTTAGTTGTTTCTGCACACATAGGTATTTTAATGGGAGGTTTAGTTTTAAATTATTTCATATATAGTAGGTATATGCATAGAGTCCACTGGCAAGACGAACGAATGAACAAATGAGCCAAGGGTCACAATGATCAAATGAACGAACGAACGAGAGATCGGATAAATAAATTTACTCGGTACTTGAAAGCTTTTTGTTGGGTGATTTGTATCGATTATCAAATGTTTATCAATTGTTGAGTATCGACTATCAACTAGCCATAGTTGGATATCGAATATTAGGTCTCAAAGAGCGTACATACATCGCTAACCAACTATTGACTATTGATCTCGACTGTATCCAATTATCGAATTTCAATCCTCGACTATCGTCTCTTGATTATCGTTTTTCGACTAACGGTTTCGAGTCCTTGAGTATATGTCCATTTCATTTGCAATCCGGTGAGCTCGCTCTTTTACGGGCACATATGGCGAATATTTTTGCTTTTGGGATCGATTCGGTAATTTTATTTTATTTTTTTTTTTTTAGTATTCAGTTTGTCCAATCTTTGGTATTTTTTAAATGTATTTCACATTTTTGTTTGGTTTACGCTTTTCATGCATTTGCTTAGTTTTTCCGACATGTATATCTATATACATCTATATACCTTTACACATATATGAATGTATTATAATGTATCCGTGTGTATATACTTAGTATTCAATATATTCATAAATTTTACTATAAATCTTTGTTTAAAAAATGTTACATCATATATATATAAATACTTTATATATACATATATATATAGTATGTATATATATCCATGTATATATATATTTAAAATTTGGTGTTTCAATTTGCGCATGCAACTCCCACAACATTTGCGTTGCCTTCGGTTTTGTTTTCTCTTTTTTTACTATCTTAAGTTTTATGTTTTCCTCTTCATCTGCTTCGTGTTCATCGTCTTCTGCTTTATCTCAGTGCCCAGTTGCCATGTAGATGTGGCCGAACTTGAAGCATGAGTTGAAAAAAAGAGTCTCGTTTCTTTTTAAAAAATGTTAAGTATTTTAGTATTTTTGTTATGTTTTTCGCTTTCTGTTAGTATTTTCTCTTTAGTTTATAAATCTACTGACACACACATTGATTGCTATTTAGCGCTACGGAAAAGAACAAGGGGGCTTTCTACGACACATGTATAGGCTCACTTCTTATTTGTATGCATAAAGTACTTGTACGTGTATATTATGTGTATATTCATGTAGGGTATTAGCTATCCTGTTAGTTTTAGTATTTTGAGTCGAAAACCAGTTTGAAAATGCGAGTGCTGTTGTTGCTGTTGCTATAAGTATTTTTGTTTGTTTGTAATTCGTTTTTTGTTTGAGTGTGACGAGGCCAAGCGCAGTTTAAAGCCGCTGGGCGTTGTTGCCACTTTTCAGTTACCCGTTTGTAGCTTTAAAACAGAAAGAAAAGGCCTAAAGTAGGTGCTCTGTTGCCGAATTTCACAGCGCATTGCGCTTCTGCAGGTGCACTGCAACGTTGCCAATTTTCACTTGCTGCCTTTTGTTGTTGCTTTGGTATTATGTGTGGTGTGTTGTCTGTTGTTCTGTTGCAGTGGCAAAAATTAAAACAAATTGTTTTTGTGTTTGGTTTTTCGGTTTTTCTTTTCGCATAGTTCCTTTTTTTTGTTTTGTTTTGAATAAGTCACACATTTATTTAATAATAAATATATATATTTTTTGGTATTTTTGTTAGTTTTTTTTTAATATTTGTGGTTTGTTGATGTTTTTGTTTTATTTTGGTTTTTTTTTTCGTTTGTTGCTTTTATTCATAAGTTATAATTATAAAAATGGAATAATAAGTAGGCATAATAATAGTATAATGTAATATAATATAATAAGTTTCTTGGTTTCTTTACGCTTCCGTTTTGCACATACAATATTGAATATACTTTGGTATTTTTTGTTTATGTATTTTTTTCCTCATTTAAGTTAGACGACGACGAATAAAAATGAAAGTAAAACGATTACATATAAGTCTATAATAATAATAATGGTTATAAGTATGTAAGATGTACTACGTCTTCGGCACGCACGATTTACATGCGTCCGCTTCATGTACGTATAATGTATTTGAGTTTTGCTTAGTATTTTTTGTTCTGTTTTTTTGTTGTTGTTGCGTTTCGCTGCCAAACTGCTTGACCTGACTGTGTCTTGTGCTTGCGTGTCCGAACATGTCTGTCAACGCGGTGTGAACGCGGCTTTGGATTTTGGTTTTTGTTTGGCTCAAATGAATCGACGCGAATCGAATGAAATCGAATCTAATTGAATGAAAGCTTTGTTTTAAGTACGTAATTATGATAACATTGGTTAAGTGAATGCAATTAATATAATTAATACTTTAATTAAGTTAATTAACGAACACAAATACAATATAGCAATTATGACGGGCTGTCCATGTGGACGCACCGGGGCTAATCTGAATAAATAGTATTAATTAATTATATGAATATTTTATGTTCTTTGTTTTTTTTTCACTTTCTCTTTAGTTAAATGAATAAACATTAAATAATTTAGTTAAGTAATTGTAATATTCAATTTAATTTAATTTAATTTAAATTTAATTAAAAAAAAATTAAGTTATTTTCTTTTTTTAGTTTTTTTTTTTTGTATTTTTGCTTGTTATGTTGTGTCTTTTCTCAGTATTATTTGGAATTGTTGATGTTGTCTGGTGTCGATTTATAGACAATCTGTCTGAACGTACATACTTCAACCTGTTGTGGTATTTTTCGTTTGTTTCTTTCTTGTGGCCTCTTTTAAGCTTTGTTTTAGTATTTATTTTTTCTTTTTCGTTAAGTAAGTATTTTGTCTCATGGTACCTTTCTTGCGTATTCGAATGCAGTGCTTGTCCGACGAGTAAAGAATATAAAGAAATATAAATTTTCGCTAAGATTTCAATCAATCATAAAAATTTCGTTTAGCATACAAATCAATAAAGATACAATATATGTATAGATAAAATACCAAAATGGTATTTCAATGAATTTTGACTACAACTCTCTGTCGAATGTTAAATTTGCATAGGTTTTCTCCACATTCTCATTATAATGGGTTCTTCTTCTGCTTTACTTAGAAAGAGATAGATAGAGTTTTAGCCAAATGAAAAACATACTTAAGTTGGTAATTTCTGGGTTTTGTTTTCATAATTTTTTGTTGTTTTTTTTTTTTTAGTTTGTTGTTTCTCTTAAAGATTTCTTTTGTTTTCTGTTGCCCCAAAGCGACGCTTAGGTCGTTTTGGTTTTGTTAGTCTTAAAGCTAACCTGCAGCACCCGATTGCCCAGAGTATAGCCGTTGAGTGATTGTATGGCTACCACAGCCTCGTCGTAGTTGGTCATGGTCACGAAGCCGAAGCCCTTGCACTTGCTCGTCTGCAGGTCGCGAATCACTTTCACCGACTGCACTGCTCCGAAGGGGCCGAAGAGCTGCCAGAGCACATTCTCCTCGGTTTCGGGCGCCAGATTATAGACAAAGATGCACCATCCGGATCCGGTCATTGCGTTGCCTGGCAATATCGAGTTGGCCAACAGATCACCAGCCAGTGGTGAGTATCTTTTTTTCGATTCGACGACGATGAGGAAAAGAGAAAGACAAAAACAGATTAGTACGCAGATAATGACTGTCACTACAGATATTTGTTGTATATATATATATTTATTTATATGTATATAAATACGATCGAGTAGGTACTTGAGCTTGTATTCAGTTTATGGTACATTTATCGTAATAAGAGTGTCGATCCCTCCTCAAGTATATGTAAGTATAAACACTTAGGAAACTAGAACGCTATGCTGGGTGTGTTATTGGCTTTCGAATACCCTTGCAGCAGATTTAAATAAAGTTATATATTTAAGTTGTATATCTGATGAGGATCTTTCTTATAAATAACATAATACTTTGTGATCAAGCTTTTATAAATATTTTAAGCAATATGCAAAGATTTCACAATATCTGTTTTGACTTAAGACAACTCTCG
The DNA here is from genome assembly GCA_018904595.1 of Zaprionus indianus. Taxonomy (NCBI): domain Eukaryota; kingdom Metazoa; phylum Arthropoda; class Insecta; order Diptera; family Drosophilidae; genus Zaprionus; species Zaprionus indianus. The sequence continues at coordinate 8,060,704 of JAEIHA010000344.1, read as the reverse complement.
ATCGGACAAGAGCTTTTCATACTGACTGCAATATATTGTGTACATCTACAAGGGTATTTAAACTTCGGCATGTGCCGCAGTTAGCTTTACTTTTGCTTGTTGGTTTTTTTTTTTTCATAAATTGTTAGTACATGCTTTGTAGGTTACGTAATAGTATATGGATGCCACCATTACACTGTGCTGCATGGAATTTCGTAAGCATTTCGTATGCGTATGCACTATAATATAACCCAATTGATTGTTCAGATGAGAGCACAAGCATGTAATTGTCGCTTTTGTATCGTTCAGAAAAGTATGGAAAATATATATGTAGTACTCGTAGTTAGGTATACGAAATCAAAGCAGAAACCGGGAAAGAAGTTCTTGTTGAAAACGGATACCGAAAATATGTTACAACGAGTGATTAAATAGACTTGGATGAAAACCGAAAAAACATGAACATGTATTATAAATATAGAGAAAGATATATAATATATATGTGTATATAGAGATGGATATATAAATAAGTTGAATATATAGATGATCAAAATGATGTACTTGATGCATGCTCTGCAAATAAAAAACAGAAAAACACACAAACTGAGAGTGAATGAGAGAGAAGGAGAGACGAAAGGATTTGTGTACATGAACTAAATACGAATACGCAAATATGGGAATAAGTTGAGGAAACCATTGAGAAATTATATAGGAGCAGATGGATTATTACAGTTACACACAAACATTAAGTCTAAACATTTATTATTTTGCTTCAAATCAAAAATTAAAGAACAGCAATCAATATATGTAAGTCTGTCAGTGTATGAGTGTGGTTGTGTGGTTGTCTGCGAGTGTGGGTGTGTGTGTGAGAAATTAATAAGTCGATTGAAAATTCACCTTTGCAAACCCTTGTTAATCGCTAACATGGGACTTTTTCCAATGCTAAAAATGATGAGAATTTGTTTTTTTTTTTTTTTTTTTTTTTTGTTAAGAAAAAAGAAAACCGAAATATGCCACATAAGAGGTAGGAAATAGAAACAAAGTTATGTATTGTACATGTTCAAATCCATAAGATATAATAATGAAATCAACCAAACTCAAACCATTGCATAAGTTTTCAACCAAGTTGCGTACATATGTTTTATGTTTTAAACGAAAGTCGAAACAAATCGAAACATGTCTGGTCTAGTTTATATTTTATTTTAATTTTCTGTTTATTTCCTGATTTGTCGGGAAAGCGCGTCGAAAGTGGAAACTTAAAATCAAGAAATGTTCTGATAAATGTCGTAGACTGTTCGGACTGCCCAATGAAATAAAGAGTAGAGTGCATAGAGTAGGATACTCAATAGCCATAATAGATAGCATCGAATATACTCGGAAGGGTCTGATTCCCCAACTTATTGGCCTTCCACAAGCGTCAGGTAATGTAAGATTGCCAGATCATTAACTAGAAACTACAAAAAAGTATCTTCTACTTGCAATTCGATAAACATGAACAGAACATATAACACAAGTAGTGCCACACGCTGTCATATGTCATAGAATTCATATTTTACCGTGTCATATATATGACGCAATTAAATCAAAAAGTATATGACACAATCATAAAGTGTTCAAAGGCACTGTATGTTTCCATTATCTGACGCTAGTGGAAACACCTTTATGATATAAGAACCCCCAGATATAAAGCTAACACATACTTTGTATGACCAGCCAGTGGAAACCCATCACTAAAGCAACTAAAACAATCTTCAGTTAGTAATACATGAACTTTACTTGGACACTACTCACCTGATGCGTCCGGCCGATGGCAAGGCACCGGCTAAACGGCGAGTGGCCGCTGCCGCTTGAGGTGTCAAATAGGCGGTTAGGGGTGGGGCAATCTGGGCCTTAGCGCTATTGCTTGGATTGTTGGCGAACTTGACAGTTATCGGTTCGGCATAACCCTTTGGTGTCTTGCCGTTCAACTCTTGTATGGCGCGTTCAGCTTCGTTGCGTTGATCGAAACGTATAAAACCGACACCCTTCGATAGACCTATAACGATAATATTATCTGTTGAGATACCCATGTGATGGTGGGTAGAGTCATCAATGGCACCTACCAGAAATATTATCACAGAGTATACGAGATGTAATTATTTTGCCAAACGATGCAAACATCCCCTCCAAGTCTGGTTGTGATAGATTTTTCGGAAGACCCGATACATATAAATTAGCACCCTTTATAGATTCTGAACTTGGACGGGCGTATGATACTTTAATAACCTTATTCTGCAAACGCAAACCGTTCAGGGTGTTCACAGCCTTCTCAGCATCCTCGGCGCGCACATAGTTCACGAATCCATAGCCCAGACTCTGGCCTAAAGAGGTAGCACAATTAGATACAGTATGGTTAGTTAAAGTATAGACTACTCTAGATGTCACTGAACTTACCCTGCTGCAGAGCCGGATTGAGTGCAGTCAATGATGCCGGTAAGACTGTAAAGAAAGGAATGTAATTCATGTATGTTAAATTGATGTTATTAATGGAAGCGAGATGTTGACATGCTAACTACATAAGAAGTGATCAAAATATATATCATTTTTACGCATATCGAAAGAAATAAATCTATAAAACTAACATAATTAATTAATTTTACTATAGTGCGATAAAATCGCATTTGAAAAAAAATTAACATACTGTTAGTAACAGACAGCTCTTAAGTAATGTTAGTAGCGGCAGTCTGTTAAACATTAACAGTAAGAAATGCAATTATGCGTAGCATAACATGCTGTTAGTAACAGCACGTTTAACGTAAATTGATTATTAAAAATGAAATAATAGAGAAATATATTTTTTTTCAACATTCAAAATATACTAAACTTGCAGTTAATTTAGAAATTATATTAATAATGCTACTGCAAAACAAAATCGTGCCTTATTTTATATCTTAAGACTAGAAGAATTCATAGAATATTGGATTAATATTTACCCAAATTACCTGAGACTTTATCACGCACCAGTTTGCAACTCTCCAACTCACCAATGCTTGAGAAGAGCGATCGCATCTCCTCTTGCGTCATGGTTTGTGGCAGATAGTTGACTATCAAATTGGTACGCGACTCATCGTTACTCCCATCGACAGAGCCGTTCGCGCTGCCGTTCTTCACAATGTCCATTGCGTTGGTCATTTTAGCGTTAAGGCTTTCGCTGCTACTGCTGCTGCTGCTGCTGTTGTTGCTTTTGTTGCTGCCGCTGCCGCTGTTGCTGGCGCTGCTGCTGCTGCTGCTGCTGCTACTTGCGTTGGCACTGGCTGCGCTGTTGGCAGCGCTGCTGTTGCCGTCGCTGTTCACGTTGCCGTTACCGCTGCCGCCGCCGCTGCTGCTGTTGCCGTTGCCGCTGCCGGTGCTGCTGATGCTGCTGCCGTTGGCGTTGCTGTTGCCGTCGCTGTTGCCGTTGGTACTAATGATGCGGCTGTTATTGGTCACTGTAACTGTTAACAGTTACAGTTACACTTGCAGTTTACAGTTACAGTTAGGGCTGCTGTTGTGCAGCTGTTAAGTTTGTTTTGCTTGCGCTAGCGGGGCCTCTCTATGCGATTCGCAATGTTAGAAGCCTTCGCTTTTGGTGTTGTTGTTGTTGTTGTTGTTGTTTTTGGTTGTGCTTAGTATTTAATCTCACTGCTTGGTTTGTTACGCTTAGAATATATATGCCTTGGTATTTTTGTTCTTGTTTTCTTTAGTATTTTTTTACTTTCTCGAGCTCCGACTGCGCTTTGCACAAGTCGCACATGAAGTTGATTTTGTCGCAAGTTTTCTTCTCTCTTTTTTTTCAATATTCTGTCGCGTTTTCTTTTGGGTTTTTAGATCAACTACGATCGCAAAAAAAATAGTATTTGTTTTGTTTTTTTTTTTTTGGTTTGTTATTTATCTTAAGTGTCGTAAACCGTTCTTTGGCTTTGCTTAGAGTTTAAAATTTAATTTAAGTTGAAGTTAATTTTTTGGTTTTTCTTCTCTGTTCTCTTGTTATTCTTCTTGCTTTGCTTCTTTTTTTTAGTTATTTTTAGATAAAAGAGTAAATTTTGCTAATAGTTTTTGTTTTTTTGGGGGTTTTATGTGATTTTTGTTTAAGTTTTTATATCGAGTACCTTCGTTTTTCCGTCAGTTTGCTCGTTTATTCGGTTTATATATAAAATTGCAAAAATGCAAAAAGATAGCAATAATTTTCTTTTCTTTTTCTTCTTTTCTTTTTGGTATTTCTTTTGTATTTTCTCTAATTAGCGCTGGTTTCTGCTCGACGCTTTCGAAATTATTCTTGGAACTTGGTTTGATCAATGCAAATACATGCACACATATAATATATATCTATATATATATATAGTATATGTATATGTATATGTATCTCTTATAGTTCTCGCCTTGTATATAGTACGTTTAAATATGATTATTCGTTATATATTCTGTTTATGTTTAATAGTTGTTGGTTTTGTTTGGTGGTGTTTGGTTTTGTTTTGCTTAGTTGCAGTTAAAAATCTTACGCTCCTCTCGCTGAGCTTCTTCCTCTTCTCCTCCTTCTTTTCCGCTTCTACTTCTATTCTTCCGCAGCTTCTCTTCTTCCTTGGGTTGACTGATAAATGTTGCTGTTCGATTGCTCGCTCGTTTTACTCAATCTGTAAATGGAATTGAGAGAAAGCATAGAAATCAGTTAGTTCAAATGCACTTCAAAGAGTTCAGGAATTAGAAGACACTGTGAATGAGTGAGAGAGAGAGAGAGAGGAAGATAGAGAGAATAAGCTGTTTAATCACCCCCTTTGACTGACTTGCTGCAGCCTCTGGGAAAACCCAAAGCCCAAAATTCAGTTCATTAACTTTTCTTTCGAATTATTTTTTTTTTTTTTTTCGTTTCGTCAGCACAAAACTTTGCTTAATGGTCTGGAATTTAATTAAATTGTGCTCTGTATCGGTGTGTGTGTGTGTGTGCAAGTGGCTCAATGGATTAGCCGCTCAGCGGCTTTGTGGTTCATTGAGTGCTCCAAGTACGAAGTACGAATGCACTCAAGCGCCAGCAGCGTGCTTTATTGTTGTTGTTATTCCCTCAAACTCAGCGAATTTCACTTGAGCTTTAAGCTGCATACCCACTGTTTGCTGTGTACACAGCGGGAATATACACGTGTTAGTTGGCAAGTTGTATGCGGGTTTCTCTATTCATTAAGGGGTATATGAAGGCATATTAACGGGAAAGAAGGGGTACCTTGGGCATACCGAAAGTTTTATTGTGTTGAAGGTTGTTATTGTCTCTGATTGTTCCAATATTAGTCATATATTACGTTGCAGAGTTGAATGGTATTATGCATTTTGTATCTATAAATTTAATTATTTCTAAAATTAAAACTGGTCTCTGCGAATACTATATCATTTCAGCCGATCGTTCCTATGGCAGCTATATGTTATAGTGTTTCACTTGTTAATACAATTTTATATGCATGTTAAATAAAAAGATAAACTCTGAAATTGTAAATTTGGTTGTAATATAAATAATATAAAAATAATTCCAAAATAATGTATTAAATTTGCACAAATATTTTGATAAATATTGTTTATACTTTTTTCAGAGTATGTTACGGGGAATACCATATTAAAAAACTCAATGAAAAATCTTGAGTATATATATAATATTTATATTAAGTTAAAAAACAAGCCTTAATAAATTTTTCATAGCTGATAGAAAGAGAATGAGAAATCACTGAAGAGCAGGGTATCACAGCAGTCAAGGTCTCTGAACATAATAAGCAAATGTTTGCCATATATTTCACAAATATTTCCTCATTCATTTATTTAATATTAATTTCCTTTCTGCCTTTTCTACAGGGTATTGTAAAAGTCCGTCAGCTTGCACAATGCAATAAGAGTCGAAAAAAAGAATTCCAATTGGAATCATGCGCTGCCTTTTTGGTCCAATTGGCGAAATGAACGTGGGGGTTGAAAAAGGAGAGTTGAGAGAGAAGTTTGGAAGGAGAGTGAGAGGGAGAGAGGTTGAGGGAGCGAGGTAGCGGAAAGGCCTAGCGTTGCGTGTGTGTGTGTTGTGTTTGTGTGTGTGTGTGCGGGAATGGGAAAAGCGAGCGCATTGAAAATAGGGTAAAAACCTGACGCGAAAAACAAACAAACAAGCCGCACCGCACTCCGTCCCGCTGTCGCTGTCCCGCTCCCTCAGCCCTGTGCCTTTCCCTCTCTGCCTGCCAGGCAGGAAACAGGACATCGACGGCGCTGCTGCTGGTGCTGGGTGCGGCTGGGAGAGGGTCAATGAACTCACTGCCAGTGTCGCCCGTTTCCCTTTCCCTTCCCCTTTGTTTGTGGCTTTTCTGTTTTCAGAGTTTTCTTTGCTGCGAGATCGTTGCGCTGCGGCTTGTTGTGGTTGTTCTTGTTGTTGTTGTTGTTGATGTGGCATGTGGCATGTGGCACGACAGAACAGCTGTTGCAGTCGCGTTCAATGAACTTGCAAATGCAGCGCAATAGGCGCAAGGTAGGCGGGAGGGGGGCGAGAGAGAAGTGGGCGTGTGTGGGGGCAGCCACTTGAAAGATGAGTGCGAAAAACAGCAACGAAAACAAAAACAAACAAGCCGCAAAAAGACGTCGCTGCCACAAAGCAAGCAGCGCAGTCAGGACGAACAACACACACAAGCGCACGAACACACATTGCTGCTGCAGTCGCAGCTTAATTGTGCAACGCTGCCTCACGCTCTCTCCCGCTCGCACCTCAAGGGCCAGCGACCCTGCTGCGAGATAAGTGTTTGTGCTTGTGCCTATGTGTGTGTGTGTGCCGTGTGTGTGTGAATAGGAACGTGCAAAAAACAGCGAAGCAACAAACAAAAGGCAAGCAAGAAGAAGAAGAAGGAGTGTAATTGACACTTTTGCGCCGATATCTGTGACCCCATTTAAAAATGTGTGTCGCCTTAGTCGCCTTGAGCAGCACCTTGAGATGGGTCAGGGCAGCTGCTGCTGCTGCTCCTTGGCGGCCAAGGGTGAGCACGGCATGGCACGGCACGGCCATAGCCAGGAAGAGGGGGGCGCCAGAGGGCACTACTAGTCACTGAGATTGTAGGAGTGCGAGAAAGAGAGAGAGAGAGAGAGAGAGCGCGCGTACTGAGTGTGTGAGAAGGCGACGCATAGACTAGACCACGAACATTTAACCTCATAGCGGCAGCAGCTGTCTATATCTATCGCTTGCTATCTCCCTCACACACTCTCTTTACACACTCTCTCTCTCTCTCTCTCTTGTCCTTTTTTTTATTCTCTTTTATAAAGCATTTTAGTGTTTTACTCTGCTTTCGCCGTTTCAATAAAGATCTTGTTCTTTATTGAACTTTATAAGAATTTTTAAATTACTTTTTTTCATGACAATATTCCTTCTTTCCCATTTATATATCTCATATCTTTATCTGTCGTATATAGTTCATATATTTGTAGTATTTTTAATAACATATCCTTCAGTTTATACCTCAACATATAACATATATTGTATATAGTTTTAAAATTATTTAAAATACTTTTTCAACCCTTACTTCCTTACTTTCCCATTCTCTACCTTTTTTTAAATTTTTTCTCAAAACTAGAAACATTTTTTTTTTTTTTTTGTTTATTAAACATCTTCTACACTTTCATTCCCCTCCATTCCCATTCCTTTATAAATACGAAACTTTCTACCAAATTTCATATCCTTTGCGTGATTGTAGCACAGTAAAAAACACTCATTATATTCATTCCGCATATTCAAATTGACGTGTTGTTGTTGTTATGGTTTCCCATTGTTTAGTTTTGCTTTCGTATTTATAGATCATATATCGTATATCACATAAACGTTTTTCATTAGTTTCACACACACTCGAAAAAAAATCAGTTAGACACTGAAAAAAAAAACGCACGTACAAAATACTTACAGATCTCTGGTCATAAAAGCGCGACAAAACTGGCAACACGCAAAGCGCACACGACAACAACAGAAAAAAAAAGCACAGAAAAAAAATTACACATATATTATAATGATATACGGTATAGTATATAGTATATAAGGCGAAGCAATGGGGGAGGTTGGGAATGGTAACAATACGAAACAGTCATAGAAAGCTGGGTCTATTGATTGCGAAACCCTCACGCTCTTTCCCTCACACACTCTCTAGCTTGCTCTCTCTCACTCTCACTCTCCCTCTCCAGCTTTCGCGGCTCCAAAGCGATTGTCTCGCTTTGTGTTAAATACGATTGCTATCTCGCTCTCGCACCTTTGTTGAAATGGAGGCCTCCTTGACGTATTTTAATGCCCTCTGCTGTAGTTGTTGTTGTTGTAGTTGTAGTAGTAGCTGCAGTTGCTGTGGTTTTTCTTCTTGTTGTTGTTGTTGTTTCTTTTTGCACAGATTAAACCAACCGAAAAAAAATATATATATTTGACTAGAACTTGCTGAACACAATCGATGCGATGTTCCTTTGGTTGTTGTTGTTGTTGTAGTAGTAGTAACAACGTGTTTATTGCAATTTTCCGGGGCCCGAAAACGAATGAAAAAAACAATGGCTAAACGAATCGAATTCGAGTGCTAGACGATAGTTGCGATAGTTGTTGTTGTTCCTCCTTGCACAGGAAGTTATTGCACAGTTGTTGTTGTATTTGTTGTTGTCGCTGTTGTTGCGGTTCTAGTTGCAGTTCCTCTACTGTGGTTGTGTCTGTTTCTGTGTCTTGGTTGGTGTGTGTGTGTGTGTGAAGAGTGTGTGTAGTGTGTGTGTGTGTGTTGGATTTGTTGTTGTTGAGTTGGAAAAAACCGAGAACACAACAAATTCTGAGTGAACTGAGAATCGAACACAAAAACCGGTGCAGAGGAGTCAAAAAATTATAAATGAATGTTCTCGAACGAGAAACACAACCGAATGGAGAATCAAAACCGAACGAAAGCAACGAACGAACGAACGAGCACGGCACGACTGAACGACTGAACGTTACGAATCGTATCCTGCGCTGACCGAGCTCGATTTCTAGCCAGGACCCCCTTCCCTTTCTGCTCTTTTGCTCTCCCGAGAGAGTAGGATAAAGAGAGAGAGAGAGAGAGAGAGAGAGAGAGAGAGCGAGCGAGCGAACGTTGCGTGCAACCACCGCGGCATCCTTTGTATCCTTTTCGCACCCAGCGCAGTCTCTCTCTCGCTCTGTTGCCGGCCGGCCTGGCCTAGCTTGGTACACACCCTTTCGCGCAAGCGAGATAGCACCAGCTAGAACCGACGCAAGCTCGTTCTCTCTGCCTCCCTCTCACCCTTCCCCTTGCTGTACTCTCTTGCGTTATTTGGGGGTTTCGGGTGGGGGATTACGACCGTGCAAGGGGTGTACCACTTATATACAAACATTTATGGAGAGATATGCAGGCGTAGCTACATATATATAATATATATATATATATATGTATATATATGTATGTTAGTTATCCCTACTATGTGTACTTTGATATGCAAAGCAGATTAAGAGTAGCATCTGGTGCTCTGAAGCTCAACAAAAGCCACTTTCATCTTAAGCGCACGTCGAAAGCTCCATCAATATTTACACAGAAACTTAGCCGAATTGAAATTGTCGTCAATCAGCGGCAAAGCCAAAGATCAAACACGGCACTATAGCGCTGTAGAACCTTGTATAATGATGTATGTGCCTGGCATATACCCTGTAACTAAGCAGCCAAAGGAAATACGAACATAAAGAACAAAATTGGAACTTAAACAAGGATTTCAGGGGGAAGTTTTTAATATTCAAAAGTTTTCTAACTGAACTTTACAAGTTTCTCAAAATAATCTAAATTGTATGTTTCATTATATAATAAATTATAGAAATTATATAGAAAAATATTCTACTGCAGTAAAAATAATTTAAAATCTTAATAAGCACATTAAAGCTCACCTCAAAGCTCGATACTTTATTACAAATGTTAATTGCAATAACAAAGCACCTTCTTAATTCCACTTTAACTTAGCCTTCCCATTAAGTTTCCACTTTAGCTGCACTTAAGGCCCCCACATCCGATTATACTCGTATATAGTCCTCGTGTTGCCAGACAATTTAATTGGATTATATTGTGGATAATCCCAACTGAATTTAAGATAAAAGCTTTACAAAAAGACAATGGAAATTTCAACTCAGCCGCACAAAAATGCACCCCGTTCTCTTTGCTAATACGCAATAAGGATATGACGAGTGCGAAAGACAGAGAGAGAGCGAGAGTATGAATGTGTGAGTGTGTGTGTGTGAGAGAGAGAGAGATTGAGCATGAGAGAGTGCGATTTTTTGCCGGTTCAGCCGGTTGCGTATGTGCAGCGCTGCGAGAGAGCGGAGTAGAGACAGATAGACAGAGAGAGCACCTTGCAACGGGAGTCTATTAATCAGAGCTACACATCCACTTGCCACGCACACACACATACACACACACACACACACCGACACACATACATACACTGCTTCCGTATGATAAATAATGAAATTTCAGCATTGAAGACGAGCCACATTGTTGGAGCACATCATTTTAAGGGGGAAGTTGGAGCTGCCGGTAGTGCAGAGGGTGCCAGGCCAAGGGGGCTACCATGGGAGGCTTTACGCAGTCAACCTAAACATCAGTTTGGTTGCTTTGGTGGTTCGTCTGCTTGGGCGGCCCCGGGGTGGGTTGCCCGTACTTCTCTCCTGCCTCCCTTGCCCCTCCTTCTTCTTCTTCTTCTGAGTGGGCATCCGTTTGCACATTTCTTTCGTTTTTTCTAAAGCGTTCCGTGGTATTTTTCTCCTGCCACCTTTCTTTTGTTTGTTGCTGTTGCTGTTGTGGCCTTTTTCCCCCAGCTTCGTGCAATTTAAAGTGTTTCTTCATTTTTTTTTCTTTTTTGCATAGGCTCTTCAAGATAATTTCGTTTATCTTTTGACCCAATTCGTTTAATTTTCTCTTTGGGGTGGTTTCTTCTTCTTTTTTATGCTCTTGCTGTGGATATATTCACTTTGCAGTGCGCAGAAGAAGACACCTTCTGAGATTCCATCTCTGTGGTGTAAAGTAAACTTGTTCTTTGCTAACATAGAAGATATTTTAACAACCTAATCTAACTAACCTGTGATTTTAATTGTGACTTTAACATATATACAATATTTATAAACGGAATCTTGAACATCTTTATTTGAATATTTATAGAAAACTTTTTCAACTTAGTTGTTTATCTATATAAAACCCTTCCAGATAGCTCAACTAACCTATTGCAGTTTAGGACTCATAAGTTCTGACAAGATTCAACAAATATACGAAGTTTATGAAAAAAAAAAAAAAATTTTACACAATATTAACTGCTGTAATTCTATAAGAATCTGACAATTATTTATTTTATTTTCTACAGAAATATTAAGTTAAAAGATAAGATTCACTTAAAAAACTTTCGCATTTAAATTTCATCTGCCATATTACATAAAAATAAAAATAATATCTAAAAAAAATTATTTTTTTTTATTTAGTTATTTTATTATTAAATCTTTTCAGTTCTAAGACTAACAATAAGTTTTCAAATCTACAAACTAATCCCACAAACTTGAAGTGTAAACAATCTTCGTCATGCGGAAAGTAAATTTTTCCTCTGTTTTTATTTTGCCTTGTCTGGTGCGACAAGGCCTTGAGTATTGAGTGTCAAGTGGTTGTTCGTCGCGTGTCTGTATGTTGCTGTATGTGTGTGTGTGTGAGTGTATGCATGTGCGTGTGTGTTAAATAAGCATTCATAATGTGGGCTACAAAGATGAATGATCCCAAAGTATTTTGGAATTTTTGTAAATTCCATATTCATATGTGAAGCGAAGCGTGAAGTTTTTGCATCAATTTGGCTTAGGAAGAGAGGGGGAACAGGACATATTGTCCTGGGCGATGAAAACATGTAAGCTACATGAATTTAAAAATGTATAAGGAAGACAGAAATCTCATTTCCTCTGCTATTTTTTCTAGTGCCATCTCCGATTACTTTCATCTCATCTATTGTAGAACAATTACCTGACATTACTTAAGCTGTTGTCGGGGCCAGTTTACCTTCGCTTACAAGGGTAAATCGCCAGAACGCGGAGAAACAAGTTTAAGAACCGTGCAACCCCTTTGCGGCAACGGGAACCCTTAGGCGGTAGTTTATCATGGCCCATATGTCTTCATTTTCCGTAAACATTTTCGACTTTAATATGCCGGCGGACATGTGTCAAAACGCCAAAATATATGACACGAAGCTCGCTAAAGAGAGGGAGAGAGATGTAGAAAGAGAGTGGTGAAGGGGTAGCAGAGTAGGAGAACGGATCGTATTGGTAAACTAGTTCTCTTGTTCCAGTTGGAACCAAAACGAATCGCGTAGATGCGAAATGTAACAATTACGACGATACCGATCAACCCCGACTAGGAGCGCGAGGTTAACGAACGGGCGAACTAACGATCTACCACCACAGAGGAAGAGAGAGAGAGAAAGAGAGAGAGAGAGGGAGGGAGAGAGTGAGTTCGCAGATCGAAGCAGCTGTCAAATCTTTATGGACAGCGACTTATTGACACGCGGCACGCTCGACATGAGAGAAGGACAATGCGGGGAATTTGCAACAAGCCTTATGTAATGACATTCGCACAGTGGCGTAGAGCAAGAGGGAGGGGGTGCAGTGGTTAAGTGGCTAAGGGAAAACTACAGTTCTAACTCTCTGCTGCACCCCCTTGCAAAAGTTTCGTAGCGACGCCAGTGCACTGCGTTGCATTGTTGGGAAATTAGTTTGCGCCCCATTTTCGCGAGTTCTCACTCGGTATCTCTAGCTCTCCCTTTCCCTTTCCCTCTACCCTTAGCTCTCTCTCCCTCTGCAGCTTGTTAGCGAGTGTGAGTTCAATGCACTCGGGAAGCGTCTCAGGTAGCAACTGACATTGATATCCCTTCAATCAGCCATGGACCACAATGCACTGAGGTTCCTTTCGAGTTGTTCCTGCTGTGCCTCCTCCTCCCCCAACAATGGCAACCCTCCTAATCAGTACTGCAACAAACTGACAGACTGACTGCCGGATAGACCTGAAACAAGGTTGCCTTCATTAGCGTGCCACACACTCGCACACCCGGACGGACTAAGGGTTGTGTAGCCGTGTGCTAAATGAGACGTTACAATGGACAAGGTACCGCGATGCCAATCGCAATTACAGACAAAACTCCCGACTGAAGCCAATTAAACTTGGCCAGCAACACGCAGCGATGCTTGAAGCCAAGCAGTTTTAATTGCTTCGGAGTGCTTTGAAAGCGCCGTTTGATTGAAAAGCTCCGATCAGGAAGCAGAGCTTAAATAGAATTTAAGTTTGTAATCGATAAGAAGGGAAGAAGTACGAAAGAGAAGAAAAAAGAAATGTACTTACAATAAAACTGAAAATTATTAAGATAGATAGAGAAAGATACAATAGAAAGAAATACAAGAGAGAGAGAGAAGGAGAATTAGGCAGGTAGAGACGGAGAAAGTTAGTTAGTAAAGCTTGCCAGCAAAAGCTTTAAAGAAAACAGAAAGAGAGATTGAGTGCGATCAAGCAAGACTTAAAGAATGAGGGCTGAGCTGAGGAAGCAAGAGAAGGAGAGAGTGGCGGAAGAGACTGAAAGAGAGGAGGGAGAAACACAGATAACACAGATAAAGAGAGCGCAATGCAATTATACAATAGCAAAATAACTTAGCTGGCTAAGCTCGCTCGCTTGATCTGCCTGTCTCTTTCTTCCCGTCTGTCTAACTCTGCCTCTTCCTGTCTCTCTTTCTTTCTCCCTCTTTCTCCCTCGCTTTCTCTCTTTCTCTTTTTCTCTATGCCTTCGTCGATCAGTTTATGTAACACACATGTGCAATTTATATGCGCATATTTCATGTCTTCTCTCTCTTTTCTTCCTCCCTCCCTCCCTTTCTCTCTTTCTCGCACTCTCTATCTCATTGTCTCTCTCATGCACCTGCATACAGCACCTGCAGCACGCAGGATATTGAACTCTGACACAATGCTATGTACAGCATAAGGGCGAATGCCACACCCACCAAAAAATGACAGCACTCGCACTAGCATCGAGGCTGCTGCGTTGCTGCTGCGCTGCCACTGCCACTGCCACTGCTGCTGCTGCTGCTGCCACTGCCGCTGCTTTGCCGGCCGGTGGCCAACTTGTCTATGCAAGCAGCCTCTCCGCTGCCGCTGCCTCTGCCTCTGCCTCTGCCACTGCTTCTGCAGCTGCCTCTGCTTGCTCCTGCTTTCCCCACATTCTGCCCACACTCTCTTACCCACTCCCTGCTTGCCAGCCTGTCTGACCCGCTCTCCCAATTGTGCGCGCTCTCTCGTTCGCTTCATTCATATGCACAGTCTGCATGTGTGCGTGCCTGCGTGTGGCTATGCGTGTGCGTGTCTGTGTATTTGTGGGGCGTTGTTTTGATTTTGGTAGATTGCGCAATCTACACGCGGCACACACAATTTTTCAAAGTCTCCTTCCCGGCAGCGGCCGCAGCAGCAGCAGCAGGAAGCAGCGCAGCAGCAGCAGCTCCCAAGAGAGAGAGAGTGTAAAGAGAGAGAAACTGAGAGCAAGCAGCACTGCCACTGCGCATGGCTGTAGAGGTGTGCGTGCGTGCGCGTGTGGGCGGGAAAGAGACGGGGGGCATTTCGCATGGGGAGCTGCGCACAATGTGCGGAAATTGAATTTGCGGCAGCAGCGCAAAAGGCAATAACAAAAGCGGCAACAGCAACAACAACCAAAGCAACACCAACAACAACCAAAGCAACAACAACAAAAAGAAGAAGAAAAGCAGCCACAGCAACAACACTGCCAACAAAGTTGCCTTATTGCAGTTTCATGTGCTGTGCCGACGTGGCATAGCCAGCACCGCTAGGGGTGAGTGTGTGGGCGAGTGTGTGTGTGTGTATGTGTTTGTGCCACAGGCGCTCTCTGCCACTCACACACACACACACACATACGCACACACACAAAACCGGCTTTTGTTATTTCGTTAGCACATAAAACGGTTTTGATGTTTTTTTTTGCGCTTTTCTCCATAAATTGCAACAGATATGAGCGCACACACACACACACACACACCTAACACACACAGGCGCAGCCCCTTCACTTCACCCCCCCCCCCACGCACACGTGTGTCATGCACACGTCTGTCTACCTGAATGAATAAACTCAGCAGTTCCATATTAACATTTATTGAACCAAGGGTAGCAAATATTACGGAATGTAAATAGCCCCCTACAGCGCAGGGCAACCAGAGGGGGGGAGGGGGTCAGGTTAGTGGACGGGGGGTGTTTGGGTGGGCAGTGAAGTTTTGCATTTTTGATTTGACAACCGCAAAAGTTGAGAGACCTTTCTGCATATTGCATAGTGTTTGCACTAGAAAGTTATGCATCAATTTTTAAATAGTTCGAAGTTCGAACTTTGAAGGTTTTTACTTTCATATGCACAGAGGGCAATGTAGAAATATGGCGAGGAAGGGGGTCTCTTAAAATGGCAAATATTTGCAGAGGGATGTCTATATAAAATATTAATGTCTATATTATTTTAAGTATATATATAATATTAATAATTGATATTAATTAATAATTATATTATTATCAAAAATTGGTTTAATAATTTCTAGAATTTATCATATATTATACATATTATATATTAAGTCAAAGCGACCTACGAAAATTCGAAAATTCTCATGCGCATTCTCATGCATTCTTCATTTACAAGGAGCCTATTTATAATTTTTTACTATAAACACTAAAAAAAATATGTGCAGAGAATAAATAATAATTATTTTAGTATTTTGAAAATAGATCATGTTCTGTTAACTTATATAGTATACATCTTCACTACACTCTACTAAGGTCAAAACAACCTTTTTCTCTACAAAAATGCAATAAGTTTCATGGCCGCTTCATTTACAAAGAACCTATTTATAATTGTTTTACTTTAATGTTTTCTTTGTAAACCTTTACGAATCTACAGAGAATAAATCTGATAATAGATCATTTATTATTAACTTATGATATTCAATATATCCTCATTACACACTTAGGTCTAAGCGTCCTATTTTTCTACAATAAATGCAACAATTCTCATGCAAATGAAATAATTTCTTCATTTCTGCACAACCTTTATATAGTTCTACATCTAAAATACTATGCTAAGGATACTACCGGCAATATCAGCGATACCATGATTATATATCTACAATATGATGCTTAATCTTTGCAAAATCAACTTTATTAGGCAAAATGTTTTCTCCCAGAGTTTCCAACATCGAAGCTTCACTTCCCTTTCAACTTTCTGTATACTATGTAAATGCGCCATCAATATGCTACCTCGATAGAAAATACCATTATAAAATCAGCATGAATTTCTTCAACCTTATTACCGCTTCCCCACACCAAGTATTTTGTTGTTTTTGGTTGGGTCCGTGCCTATATTAGAAATTCTAGATTTCCATTATCCCAAAACGCTTGACAGCGGAAAAGCACAATTTTCTTTTATTTCTGTCCTCTCAAGCTGTTCTTGCTGTTGTTGTTGTTGTTGTTCGGACACGAATTTTCTTGGCAACGTCTCGGATGGCGTTATTTGCCAAGTTGAAAATTGCTTTTCAAGTCGCGTCAAGGCGGCCAATGACAAAAAAAAAAAAAAAAGAAATGAAAAAAAAATCAAAAGTAGCAAAAGTAAAAAAATAAACTTTTCTAATTAATTGTTTAGCACTTCATCTGCCTTGGCAACTTGGCAACTTTGGGTATACCCAACGAGAAAGCGGTAAGAGTGGGGTATATTGGTTCGGCAGTCAGTGTGCTTGGATCTCTGGAACTACAGCAACAAGCAGAGGATTCAATCAATGTCTAAAGCAACAAAATTGCAATTACGAATTAAGGAAACGTTTTAAAGTGCAAGCAATACCAAGTTGAAAGGTTGCTCAACTGCAAATTATTTGCAATTACTTAATGTATATGGGCTAAGGTTATCCAGCATATACGAGGGTCGTTTGATAAGTCCGTGACTTTTTGTATTTGCCGCGCACCTGCTCTAAATACAACACTGCTCCTGTCAGCAGTTATCGATTAACAGCTGACTGTAAAATTTTGAGAAAGCTGCGTTTTTTGGTTTGCGTTTTATAGGCATTGAAAGCAGACGATCTCGTGAATTTTAACGAAAATGGAAAAAAGTGAATTTCGTGTCAGCATGGCAAAATTTCATAAATTGGGCTACGAACTGCTACCCCATCCAGCATATTCTCCAGATTTAGCCCCCTGTGACTATTTTTTGTTTCCAAACATGAAGAAATGGCTCGGCGGTAAGAGATTCGGGTCAAATGAAGAAACAAACGACTATTTTGAGGGCCTTGAGAAAACCTATTATTTGGAAGGAATAAAAAAATTGGAAAAACGCTGGACTAAATGTATAGAGCTAAAAGGAGATTATGTTGAGAAATAAAACGCTTCTTTGACGAAAAAAATATATTTTATTCAAAAAGTCACGGACTTATCAAACGACCCTCGTATCACAGAGTGCCCTCTCTCTCTCTCTCTCCCCTTCACTTTAAAGAAATTTGGGAAAATGCTGTAAGCCAAAGCATCGACCGCGATGCTGATGAAAGGTTCTGGCTTGAATTCGAACAACGGTCTACATAGTACGTACTTTGTAGCAGGGTTGCAACTTGCAAAGCCTCACTGCACTTTTCCCAAACGCTTTGACAAGCTTGAGGGTTTGAGGTTATGTAAAGTATGTACGTAGGTTATGTACGAGTACTACATAACGTCAGGCAGGCAGGCAACCAGACCGAGCATGTAACATGGCATACGTCATCCAAAAATGCAAAACTGGTCCTGGGCACTCCTCCGCCCCTTCCCCGCGTGCCGCGACCCGACCCTGGCAACTGCCCAGGGGCGGCTGCAACCGGATGCTGTCCATTTCAATTATCGTGCGCCCAGCGCCCTGGAGTGGTGCTTGAATTTTGAATTTTGAATTCTCCCCTGCCTCAGCCTCTGCCTCTACCTCTCTGCCTGGCTGGCCATTGTGTTTGCTGGCTTCTCCTTCTGCTGCTTCTACTAGCCAGTATGTTTTTTATAATGTTTATCGAAGGAGAAAAACAAAACAAAGCGAAAAGCAGAAAGCAGAAAGTGGAAAGTGGAAAAACAAAAAACAGAGAAACACAAACCGAAACAAGAAGAACGTCAACAAAAAAAAAAAAAATAACAACAAAAACAACCAAGTCGCGAGTCCAGTCAAAAGCTGCGGATTTGCATGTGGTTCCTGCTGCTGCTGATGATGCTGCATGTTGTTAGGTCGGTGGTGCTGCCCCCTCCCCCCTCTACTGCCACACTGTCCTTGGTGGTGGTTCCTGCTGCGACTGCGTCCAGTGGTTGCTGCTGCTGCTGCTGCTGTTGTTTTCGCGCAGGTAATGAAAGTTGTCAGTTTTCCACTCTACCCCTTTCCCTTTCCCTTTATCTCCTGCCTCCTGCCCTCCCCCTGTGCTGCCCCACCCTTTGCATGTCCGCGCCTGCCTCGCGGTTGGTGGCTGCTGCTGCTGCTGCTGCTTTCAAACTTGTTTCCACTGCGCCAAAGTGCACTTCAATTGCATTTAATTTTAATTCCAGCTAAGTAAAATTCACCATAGCCACCGCTAAATGTGATGACAGCTCACAAAGCCAGCAGCCACTCGACTCTTTGATGCAACGCCCCACCCCCCCTTCCCCCTTTCCTTTGTTACCTTCCTTAAAACCTAACTAAGAACTCATTTCAAGTTATTAAACAGAACTTTATTGCATAATAGATTAAATTGCGCCGTATAGTGGAAGTTGCAACTTGCTTAACCATCAAAACAAACAGGAACCTATTTCTGTCTGTATGAACGCGCTAATCTAGGTAACTATAGGAGTTGGGGACTTCAAATTTGGGATGATGATTGCTTTAAATCATGCGCAACATAATATTATTTTAAATTTCGGCTGCCACGCCCACTGACCCAAAAAATGTATAATTTAATACAAATAATAGTAGGCGAACCTTATGGAACCTTTAAAGTGCGCAGGAACTAACTTCTAGTCAATTTTACTATATTTCTGTCTGTATGAACGCACTAATCTAGGTAACTATAAAAGCTAGAGATATCTAATATTGAATTGTAGTTACTATAAATCATGTTCAACAAAATAATATATATACAATTTTAGCTAGCCACTCCTACCGCCCCTACAAATTCATAATTGAACTTGTAAGTTTGATTACCATGTGGTGTTTTGTATTAAGATTACAACTTATTGCTGCAATATACTTATAACTGAAAAAACAATGAATATATGCTTCAAACTGCAAAACCACAAGTTATTCAAGTTAAAGATCTCTCGCTTTCAACAAAATCAGTGCTGCAAGTACAATAGTAGTTTCCAATACCACACGCAATTGTCGCGCACAATGATTGTCCAATTGAAATGGATTCAAGCTAATAATAGTAACCCCCGCCCCCAAACTGAATGCCCCACAAAGTAGGCTATAGCCACATCGCGGGTAATTGAAAAGTGCAATTTGTAAATGCAATTTGAATGTGCATGCGAATTGATAAGTGCGAGGCTGGACGGAGGTGGTTGACTATCATATCCGTAGTATCCTGTAATTCTGTGTGCGGAATACACCCACAGACACACACACACACACACACACAGGGAGAGACACAGGGAGATTATCGTGCTGGGCACATTGGGAGCGCATGCGTCATATTGATTTTCATTTTTGGCCATTTGCCGTATCCGGCCGAAAAAGGAGCAGGCGAATATCAAAAGGAAACCCCAATTTGCCAAAAAATAAAAATTGCGGAATGTGAAATGCAATACCCAAGCTAGAGCAGCGTGGCCAGGATGCCCTACCTGCTAACCTCTACCACCGACTTCGCTGGGCCCCAAGTCTTCCGGCTTCAATTACCAATATCGAATAACCTAACCGAACCGGCGCTGTCTACGCCGGAGACTCCCTCTCTCTATCTGTCTATCTCTCTCTCTCTCTATTCATTCGAGTATTTTGTGATCTGGCAAATCCCTAATGCAATCAAATGCGAACAACAATCAAAGCCAACTTAATTACGACCTCAAACGAGTCCAATTAGTGCCGAATTCACAGAATTTCCATTGTCTCATTTACAACTGTGTGTGTGTGTGTGTGTGTGCATGTGTTGTGTGTATGTGTGTGTGCATTCACAAACTTGGCAATTCGCATTATCTGAATAAACTCAAATGCACTTACAATGGCTGTACAAATCATAAAGCGCATTCAAATGGGGCTTACTGCACCCCAACTAGCACAACCCACTTGATGGGATTAAGTTAGTTATACATCTCTTTGTGCAGAGTGCGCTCTAATCCTATGCACACATACACAGTATATATACATAATATATGCACTTATATTCGCAACTCATTATAAAGCGCTTAGCTGTACATTATTTCATCAACTTGACTTTTCAATTGCGCCAGTTATGCGTCCTGACATGCAACACACACACAATCAACGATTTCTGAGAAAATTGTGCAACATTTTCACCGGAATTTCAAGTGTTCACAGGTTATCTTCGGTGTGGCAATAACTCGAATTCTTTAATGAAATCAAAAATGTGAAATTTCTGTTACGGAGAAGCAAATGAAATCAGTCTAGACAAAGGTTCATCAAAATCTGGAAAATGATACTGCATAACAGTCGGCAATTTGATGGCCTGACTGAATATGATTAGCTACACATGAATACACTATATATATATGTGTACCTAACCTATGCCTGAGTAGGTCTAAATGCACTAGAAATACTTTCCAAGAAGTCTTAGAAACATGCACTTAACTATACAATCAGTTTAAATAAGCAATACATAGTTATATATTCTTGTTCCGTTTGATGAACTGTACGGATTATTTGGTTAATCAGTTTCTAAATGTTCCTATGCCTGAGTAGTCTCTTAGCATTTGAAATGCGTAAGAAATACTTTCCTAGAAGTCTTAGAAACATGTACTTTACTATAGAAGCAGTTAAAAAAAACTTTATATGGGTATATATTCTTGTTCCATCTGATAAACTGTAAAGATTATGTGGCTTATCAGTTTCTAAAGGTTCCCGTTCCTAACTTTGGGTATTTCTGCTTGTGTAGAATATAAAAACTTTCCTAAAAGTACAAACTAACTATATATAGTTATATATTCTTGTTCCCTTTGATAAACTCCACAGATTATTACTTTCTAAAGGTTCCCACAACCTCCCATATCATATATTATAATTTAATAAACTACTACTACACCTTTATCTGTCCCTATCATTATTATCCTTTATGATATGAAAGTGTATGCAAGTTGCGACATGTTTAATCATGTTAATGCTCTTGTAAAAGCTGCAATCAGGCGTCAAGCAGCGACCTGCTGCTCAAAGAACATAACTCGAGGGTACTCGACAAAGCGCCGCACCGCCCACTTGCCTACCCAGCCCCTCTCTGTCTCTCCCTCTCTCTGCACAAAGAAATTGTTTCAATATTTTTCTTGGAACTGAAAACATAATAAATAAGAAAATAGCTGTAATAAGAGAGGCTGACTGGAGGGAGAGAGACAGGGAGAGACAGGGAGAGAGAGAGAGGGAGAGCTCGAAATACTTGTGCTTGCTCAATAAGAACGGGCGAAATGAAATTATGTTGCTCGAGCAAACTCTCGAAGGAAACTCATTAAATTTCCCAGACCCAGCGCATTGTTGTTGCGAACGGTAAGGGGAGGGGGGAGAAATGGAAAATGGCAATGCTGGGCAAGTGCGAAAGTGGAAAATGGCAAGTAGGAAATGGCAAATAAGAGACTAGAGGCAGAAAGCAAAAATAAATAAGCTCTACAAAGACGGAAGTTTTGCCTAGTACAAGAAAGGGGGAAGTACGACCTGGCAAAGGGGCTGGGGAGGAAACAAAGAAAGAGGGAAGTGCCCACTGAGGGAAGAAATTAAATAACTCTTTTTCTTTTAAATTGAATTTCTTCAGCCTGCGCCTAATTCGCTTTACTCAAACTTGTCAAAAGAAGAAGAACAAGAAGAATCTTCATGGTGGCATTTTCATTCAGTCGTCCGGCACAGAAATCAACCCGAAACCGGAACCAACAGCAACCAGCAAGGGGCGGAAAGGGGAGGTAAGGGAATGGAAGGGAAGAACCAGAAATTTCGTTTCGTTTGCGCAGCGTGAACAATTTTCTTCTCAAGTATTTTCCCAAGTTTTTCACCAATGTTGAATGAAAGTTGCGCTGCAAATTGCACAGGCACGCACACACACACACACATACACATACATTCACACACAGTTACGTCCATACACACATGCCTGGCTCACACCCTTAACGCACACACAGCGCACTTGCAGATGCTGCAGGGCTGCAGCTGATGGCTTACACTGAGCGAAATGCTTCAAGCTGAAGTGCTTCAACTGAGCACCCTTTGCTGACATTTTCCAACACTGTTTGCTAAACTTGTTAAACTCAGATTCAGATACAATTGAACAAGTGTAATTTACTTGAATTCTTGTGACAATTCTATGACTTCTTATGAAATTAAGTTGACAACTTTGTAGTTGGCATTGTAAATAAATTATGTCAACAAGCAGGTGACAACTCTGTTAGTCTATGTATGTGGAACAATTGTAAACGCTAATTTAGATAATTTACTGTGCATAGGTAGCTAGCTTGAGCATAGGTACCTTTAATAATAAATTTAATAATTTAGAGGTACCCAGAAAAGTAAAAACATTCGTAAAGACTTTACTAAAGCACAAGGCACAACAAAGCCTTAGGATTAAAGACAATTAAAGATGAAAGCTAAAGCATTTTTTGCCACTTAACGTTTGCGTCAGGTGGCAACTCCAATTAAGCTAGATATTTTGGGCAAAAGTGCCAAAAACAGTGAAAGAAAAAAAGTGCCAAAAGAGAGAATAGAAAGAAAAGCTGCCAAGCTGCAAATGATGATAATGGACAGTGGTGTCGAGCCTGATGGAAAAGCAGGAGGCTGTCGAAGAGAGGGGGAGGGGGGCAGTGCAAAGTAAGGATAAGGCCGATGGTGTGGTGTGGTGTGGTGTGGTGTGGTGTGGTGGTGTTGGGGATGGTGTTAGGTGGTGCTGGTTGTCGCTGGTGATAGGCAGTTTCTCGCCTTAACCCCGGGGTGGGTGGGTGTCATAAGCAAGAACTGCAGAAGCTTTCTCTGCCACTTACGGTGTGTATCTGTGTACCACACACACTCACACACACACAGACACATACATACATAGTCATCGTAACACACACACACATACACACGCCGCGCTTAACAAAGAGGAGAAACTTTCGCAATGGCTTCGCAACGTGCAGTTGCTTCTCTTTTTCGGGATGCTGCAGCGAGTCAGCTGGAAGCACCATATAACATACATATATGGACTATACATAGGTTATATCTATCGCATGTACGAGTATATACATGCAGGTTGTATAATGCCCTACAGCACACACACACACACATACACATTCATGCGAACACACTGGCAAATCTCATTTCATTTTAATTTAATACCAGCGCGCACAAGCGCAGCTCAATAGGAGGCCAAGAGAGAGGTGGGCGGGGGGGGCGCGGCTTTTGACCAAAGTCCAAAATGCTCGTGCCCCGTGCTCTTCTCTTTCCTGGCCTGACCTGGCATGCTCTGGCTGCACTGCATCGAACTCTGAACTTTCGCCAGTTACATTTAAATAATTGATTTTGTATGCCTTCGTTTGTCTGTTTGACTTTGCCTGCCTTGCTGAGTTTTACATAAGTGCCACGCCCCTCTACGCCTTCCCACGCCTGCCCTCTAGCGCCACTCCCTTTGATGAAATATGCATGCTGTTTGTGTTGCCTTGTTGCCTGCTTTTAGGCGTTGCCCCCCAGTTTTAAACATTGCGGCTGCGGTGGCAACGTGATAATTGCACCGAGGCCCCGAAACCAAGTTACGTTTAGTGCGGAGAGTGGGAGAGGGGGTTGGAGGGAAGGCATCTGGTTATCAGCGTGATTATATAAAGATCCCTCTATGCGCAAAGTTTTCAGCTCTCAGTTTCATAACTTCAAGCTTTGCACTGACTTTCCCTATGCCGAAACTTCTAGTAACTTTGTTTCCCCAACTTTAGTTTGGAGGAAGCCTGAGAAAGTTAGTGCTAGTTAGGGAGGTTATTAAGCTTCTGCATCTGATGGATGGAAGAGTGAAGTGAAGTTACAAACTATTAGTGTCTTACATATCTTATTGTCTATGAACACAGGCAGTTCTACTTGCCATACGTTGCCATATTGGGAGATTATGATGAAAAGTTGTCAAGGGTTTGGTACTTATAACAGTTTTAGAAAGAACTTGTGCTATGTTATTGTTTAATTGGCATTTTCAATACTAATATTGTTGGAAACTGTTCTACTAGTCATACATTGCCATATGTGTATGACAAACCTATGATTTTGTTTTCAAACTAATGATCCTAATAAGATATTCTTGACGCACAGAGACAAACAAACTTATACAAAAACTTCTTCAGAATAGGTGTCATATAATAGGTCAGATAATGGCTTACATACCATAATAGATGCCATATAAAAAAAAAAATAAAAATAACCTAAAAACGCATTAAAAAAGTAAATATGTCAAAATCTTCACAACAAAATCCGATAAAAACTCATTAAATATGACGACAGATTGTAACTGGCTTCTATTGTATGTTGCAGATGGAAACATTATGAACATAACTTCTCCATTTCAGCAACTTTCTTTACAGCTTTACCCTTTTACAGCACATAAAAGCGTGAGGTTTTTTTTTTTTTTTAGTTTAACAGAAAACCCGTTAAAAATAAGGGCGAACCAGTTGGACATTTTGGTTTGGGGTGGATTGTTTATGGACATGATTAGAAATGCATAGCGATTGCAAATTAAACAACTGTCACATAACTAATTCAGTGCCTAATGGACAAGTTGTGTTGATGGGGCCACCGTATCGGTCCCCAATTGCTATATAGTCGAATAGGCTACTCATACCGTACAGGGTCTCATCGCAATTGATGGCAATTTTCTATATTTTTAGAAAATGCGGTACCAATTTAATGGGGCAGCAATTTAAAAATCGATCAAATTGCACTCAGGCTGGTTGGCAACAATATTGACGCGATTTGTTTTCAACACAAGACAGGGACAACATCATTATCATCATCATCATCATCAGCATTATCATGGCGATGGTGATGGCGATGGCGATGGCGATGGCGACAACAATGCAATCGACGATTACAATTAACGCATAAATTGCTTTCCGAGTGAGTTGAAGTGAAAATATATGGCAGCGCAAGTGTGAGTACAACAGACGAGCAAAAAAAGCCGTCAAAGAAAACAGTGCGTGCGTGGGAGTAACAAGAAGAGATATACAGACAGGCAGACAAACAGAAAATGAAAGAGAGGGGGAGAGAGAGGAGAAGACAGGGAAAGAATTCTCGCTCAGAGAGTGTCAGTTGACAACACTTGAACCCTTTGTGCTGTCACCGTCATATTTTTTGGAGCTACTCCCTGGTGCTGAAGGTGCCATATATTTTAAGCGATTTGACAGCTCCGATTGATTTTTAATTTATATATATAACACAAGTATAGGTTGTATATGTAGTTTTTGTGATTCTATAAATAGCACGGTACCAAGAAGCGTTTGTCTTATGTTAGGTGAAAGCAGGGTTGCAATGACTGCCATATTTATACATATCATAGGTACATATGTCAATAGATCTGACAAATATTGCGCAGAGTTGCAACAAATTTTATTTGAAAATGAATATAAAAATTTTAGAGTATGTTTGATCCTAAGTTTGAGATTTTTTTCGGTATTTTTATGGTATTTTTTTTTACATACTAATGGTATTTAGAGCATATTCTGTATAGTAGTAATAAAGTAAAAAATATTTGATATATAGCCTTCACTCACCTTATAAGTTGTTGTCCTTAACTGATATTTTGTGTCATAAAATATCACTTAGCTTCTGATCGCTCTCTGTCTCTCTCTCTTGTCTGTGTTGTTGTCTCTTTTCCTCTTTTTGACGCCGTCTTTTTATATAAATTCTTGTAGCTCAGGGTTGATTTGAATATTTTGTTAATTTTCGTCGATCTTTATTAACTTTTTTACTTCTAATTATTTGTTTTATTTTTGTTTTATTTAATGTTCTTTATTTGTTTCTTATTTTGGCAAAATTGGTGTTGTTGCTATTGTTGCTGTTGTTGTTGTTAACCGGAAACTGCTGTTTTAGTTGAGTTCTAAAAAAATATTTCGTCGTACTTTGAAATCGTTGGAAGTCCGTTTTGTTGTTGACTCTTTGTTTGCTCTCTGGCTTGATTTTTGTTTTCTTTTTTTTAAATCTCTTGTATAAATATCAATTTCTTTAAGAACTTTAAGTCTTTTTTCGAAATGTTAATATATATATATATATATATATATTTGTCAGTGTCTTTATATATATACATATACATATATGTTTTACACGTATTATATATATATATATGTATTTTAGAAAAACACTTGCCTAACTTTACTTGGTGTTGTCTTCTTTATTACATCATATAATATTTACTTTCGACAACGATGACGCTCCTGTAAATTCAGTAAAAAAACCTTTGGTAAATCGCCGGGAAATCGGTACCCCAGTTCTATATACTACGCTCTCACCGGGGAGACGCAATCTTTGAGCATGGAGAAACAACCCGTGAATCTCGATTTGATTCGATCTTATGTATGATATCGATTATATACTCACACCTTAAAAAAAAGTTACGAAAAAAACGCGAGTGTTCGGTATTATTCTTTTTTCAAATATTATATCTTCACAATTATTTTTATCTTATCTTTTTTTGTTAAATTGCTTTTCAAGTTCTGTATCTCTATTTCTCTCTCTCTCTCTCTCTCTCTCTCTCTCTCTTTCTCACATTGAAAAAATGTTAACACAAAATAATCGTGGGAAATTTTTGATGGATCCTTTTTTTTTTAGATAGAAACTTTTACTTTCTCTTTTCTTTGTTGAAATTTCATCAACTGGTCAGATATATCTTTATATATATATATATATTTTATATATATCTTGCTTGATTGCTGCCTGCAGACTTTCGTTATAAGATTCTCAATTATCTGAAAAGAGACCAAAATGAGGTTAGGTTATAATATGGCAAATTTAATGTGCTTTATAGGTTAGTAGTGAAAAATTTATAAAAAGCGCTCGATTTTATAGCAAAGATCGATGATCCTCGAGAGCTGTATAAGAACAGCTATACTATACCATATAGATAAACAATATCTATACAAATAAATATGTTAACCCAATTCGGGAGCCGTATATTAGCCACGTCCGTTCCCAGTGGGTTCACGGCATAGAACTACGTGATCTGCGTAGGAAACTCTAATCTTTCTACGCAGTAGGTCGCCACACACACACACACACACTAAACATACACACTTTCACACTCTCATACACACTTTCACACACACACACACCTACAAACCTAAAAAAGGAGCAATGCACTGCGGAAAAAAAGGAGCAAGAAGAAAGTAAAATCAGGTTCAATTTGCCGCAGCTCAATTAGTTCCTGCAACTGTTTTGGACGTACTGATGCGACGACGACGTAGACGTAGCCGCTGACGTTGGCGTTGGCGGTGGCGTTGAC
This sequence comes from Zaprionus indianus, assembly GCA_018904595.1. NCBI lineage: Eukaryota > Metazoa > Arthropoda > Insecta > Diptera > Drosophilidae > Zaprionus > Zaprionus indianus. Next base: position 8,033,070 of record JAEIHA010000344.1, on the reverse strand, counting down.
GTTGGACTCCTCGAACAGCAAGCTCACTGCACACTGCTTGCGCTCTGCTTGCTAACAACTGCTTGCTCACTGCTTGCGCGCTCACTCTCGCTCTCTCTCTCTCTCTTCACTCTCACGGAAGCTGGCGTCGAACTGTTCTTTTGCTGCCTCTGCCGCTGCCGCTACAGCAGCTGCTGCTACGTTTTTGTTTTGTTTTGTTTTGGTTTTTTGTTGTTGACTTTCGTCAGTCTGCCAATTCGCCTGTCCTGCAGTCTGTCTACACCTGCCTGTTCTTATCTAGTCTCTTGTTCGGTTGCAGTTTCATTGGTATGGGTGTTGTTGTTGTTTTGTTTATTTTGTTTTCTGTTGCTGTTGTTGTTGCTGTTGCAGTTTATTCTGTTCGTTTTGTTGTTGCTGCTGCTGTTCTGTGTACTACGAAACAAGGAGAAATCATACAGCGACGCAAATGATAAATTATATGAGTAGAATAATACAAAACGCGCTTAAAAAAGAACCGCGTTTGCTGGATACGCCGAAGACTGCTTGACTCGTACTGATTCGAGAGAGAGAGCGCAGCTCCAACACCAGGCAGAGGCAGAGGCAGAGCCAGCAATGGAAGCAGCGCCGACAGCGGCCGCAACGTATCCTGTGTTGAGAGTTTTGGCAACAGCAACAACGAGAACAACAACAACAACAACAACGGCACCTACACGCTGCGCCCCGAAAAGCTCGCAAAGCGCAAGCTCGCAGCGGCAGAGGCAGCGACTGCGACTGCGACTGCGACAGCAACAGCAGCAGCAGCGCCAGCAGCTTTTCGGCTTCAAGTCTACACGGCAAGTGCCGACGCGTCGGTGCGCCGTTGACAGCGACGGCGCCGACAACGGCGACGACGACTGCGACTGCAACTGGGCCAAGTCTCCAATGTGGGAAGAGCGAAACTCGATTTCATTCGGTCGAGCAAAAATGCATTTCATAATTCAGAAGCTGCCGCAGCTGACTTTAAATAGCGCCCGCTATATACACACACTATATACAAACACACACACACACTAGTCTCTCTCTATGTGTGTGTGTGTGTAATTCATGTAATTGACAAGCACGCCCATTCGATAGTCCGCCCGGCAAATATTTTCAGCGCATCCGCATCCGCATAGCAGATCCGCCTGCAGGCTCTGCTTGCTGCGCTGCGTAATTAGAGTGTGTGTGCAGCACAGCACACACACAGTCACACGCACACAAATAGAGACACCCTTCTATACTATATACTGTTGTGACTTGTTGTGCTTTGTGTTGCCTCTAATTAAGGGCTTAGCGGATACCAGATACGGCTCGACTCGACGCGATGTTATGCGATGGGACCCGACACCAGCTTTAAAGAAGGCACCCCTTAAAGTGGGTGACAATATATTTGTATATGTATGTCGCCTGCAGTGCGATAAAGAATTTTCTAGTAACTGAGATATAACACACTTAAACATGCCAGACTGTTCTATGATATTTAGTCACGATATCGATAGTAGTTTGCTTTATAATTGTATAATAGGTGAACTGTATATATAACATATAGTATGTGCAGTATTTATCATTAATTTACAATATGTTAACTATGAACTGGCGGTTTCTTATATTCTATTACCTTTCATTACATAAAAATTAATATAATATAATTAATATAATAATTCTAAATCTTTATTCCTCACCGATTGTTCCTATAATAGCTATAGGACATAGTTTAATGAAATGGAAAAAAAGTATAGAGTCAAATGTAAAAATCTACGCCGATTACTTTAAAACTCGAACTTTCATTGACACTAATAAGTTAGGTTACTGCGAAAATCAATTCAGGTCAGAAGAAAATTCATCATAAAAAAAAACTTTATTTTGGTCAATTGTTCCTATGCCAATTTGTATGTTATAGTGATTTGATAGTTATGAAATTTAACATGTATATTATCTAAATAGAAAAAGGTCGATACAGTTGATTCGGTTACAATATCTTGAAAATTAACTAAGATCTGTCGATAGTTTAAAACTTTCTGCAAAGCTTGAAAAATAATAAATAGATTCTCGAAATTGTTCAAGAATAAGACCTAAATTGAGTTAAAGATTAAACATGATTAATTCTATATATGTATACAAAATTGAGGAAATTAAACCTCTAGTTAATTTATGAAGATAATCGGAACTTATTGAATACTTACTCATTACTTCCATTTAATAAATATACATTTATATATTTTTATTTTCTACTCAAAGAATAGTTTTAATATAAATAAAACCAAATATGTTTATGCACAATATAGTAGGTCTATTATAAAAGTATTTTCTATATGCAATATTTCTTTAAAGTTGAGAATAAAAGGTTTACCAAGTGCATAGGAAATGGAAGAAATGCAATCGATGCTTGAAGATAATGCACATATGTATTAAAGCCAATACTGTATACTACGCATATGTACATAAGTATTACTCCCATATATATATTGTATATACACATACCTTCTTCATTTCAACCTTATATATATAACCTTTTGTCTGCGTCCGTAATGAATATGAATATAATTGAAGCTCACAATCCACATCGTAATCAAGCAAACAAAAGCTAATAAAATTCACGCAGAGATCAAAGACCAAGCTGGCAGGATATTCAATTGCAATTTCAAAATTCAAGAGGAAGTAACCTTGCCCACCTACACTCCCACACACACCCTCCCACACCCACACAGCTACACTCCTGTCCAGCTATGCGGCATTCCCTTCTACCTTCTCGAACCTGCAGCCCCATTCAGGGATTATCGCATCCTGCTGCTGCCCAAGTCGAGCACTTTTCTTTTCAATAATTAGATACAAAATTCATTTGGGAAAGCCACAGCCATAGCCTCTGCTAGAGCCGGACCCGGCGATGGCCCGGCGGGGACTTTGACTGCAATTAGGAGAGTTACATTCGGGTCAAGTGAGAAGAAAGAGAATGAGAGAGGGAGAGAGAGCGTGGGAGAGCGAGAAAGAGGGACGTTGCTTTTCAGCAATTTTCAATTAATGAAAATAAATAACGAAATTATGCGCGTTCCCTTTTGCACATCCCGTTTCCCCTTCCCTCCTCCCACACCCCCTCGCCAGCTGCATACATAATCAACAAAAAGAAGGCGGAGGTGTCAGTAGAGCAGCGGAGTGAGGGGCGGTGTGTCGTTGCGGAGCCTGCAGCCGAAGCAAAATCAATGCAAGGAACGAAAGCTTTTTTTGCTTTTTCGGCCGCAGAAAGCTTTCGAGGCGAGTTGGGCGCGTAGGAGACCTGGTGGAGAGTTCTTCTGCTTCTGCTGCTGCTACTGCTGCTGCTGCTTCTTACGTGTGTTCCGGAGGCGCACCCGAAACTGTGTAGACTCCTGGCTGTGTGGCAGAACTGGAGCACGCCGCTCGTCACGGCGCTGCAGCACGAAGCACACCAAGGGGAGGCAGGCAGCAAAGGCAGCAAAGGCAGCACAGGCTGGATACATCCCAAAAAATTGTGTCAAGCTTGGCAAAGCTTCCCGTCCACGCCCCTAGCAAAGCGCCGGCCGGCTGGCCGCCTACCCTAACCATACCACCATACCTATGCTACATATATTATATGTATGCTATGTACCTATGCCCCTCATCTGGCTCCACTCGCACTGCTGATTACCGTTACGTTCTGCGACTTTAACTTGCCCCGCAGCACCGAAGCCATATGGGGCCAATTTAAGATGCCGTTGAAAGTCAGTTCTCAGTCAAGTTTCCCCCGAAATTCCCCATCGAATTGGAATTGCGAATCGGTATTTCTGAGTGGGATGCAGCATTGGGTATGCTAACAAGGCACAAAGCACATCGCACAAAGCACAGGCCACAAGGCACAAGGCAGTCCTCCTGCATCCAGTAAATTATGTGACCGAGCTGAGTGCCGCAAGCAACTTCGATCCATATGGAGGGGGGGAGAAGTTTTATAACATGCAAATACGTGTTCGATCTTCAGTTTGTTGGAAAGTTCACTGGCCAGGAGGGTTTGAGCACATATAGCTGAAAGTTAATGCCAGTTGAAAGGGAGGCAAAAGTTCAGGCATCATTTGATAACCGGGGAATATGTTATATCTGTGGTACGAGTAATTAATTATAAGATGGCAACAGAAAGTTAAGAGAGAAAGGAATATGTAAGAAATTTGAAGTTTTATAAGTTATGAAATGCTGTTTATTTTATGAATTGAGATTTATGTACAATATATACATAAAGTAATGATCATATCTACAGCAAAGCGTTATCGGTTGTAATTATTCACAAGATGCAAACAGAAAGTGAAGAAAAGAAGAGATTTTGATGTTTTATGGATTATTTCTGCTTAACATTTTATGAATTGAGTTTTATATTATTAAATTAATGATCAAATCTGCTGCATACCCCTTCGAAAATGTAGATAAATCATTTGTTATAATATTAAAATGAAGAAGAATATATATTTATGTTATCAAGTATTGCACAAATCTGGAAAGCCTTCAAGAACATGAGTAAATTGTTAAATCTTTGGGAAATCTAGTAAAGAAAATGAACATACTTGTACATAGGTCAGGTCTGTCATAAAATGTTTTGGAAATATTATTTTACTTAAACATTTCCACTAGAGCTGGAGAAACATCAATGTTTGCTGAGGTTTTTCATACGAAATCGAAATATCGATGTAACATCGATGTTTCTCCAGCTCTAATTTCGACAACTTCCAGTGCACAGCAACGTAGAGAAAATGAGCCAGATATGTATATGTGAAAATGCATATGTATATGAATTTATAAGTACATATGTATATACTATGTATATGGCATAGTTCTAAAAACCCTACGACCTTTGAAAATGTATATATTCTTGCTCATGATCATTCTCCGAGTGGATTAAACAATATGAACACACAGATCTCAGCTACAAAAGATCCAGACACCAAAATTAGCTCAAGTGTTCCTGTATTTCCTAAGAGACTGTTAAATTTATCCCAAATGTTGGTTGCCACGCCTCTTCCTCTCGCAAATCTGCAAATTAGTTTTTCAAGCCATGCATGAAATATTGTATACAATATTCTTATCTTATCCAGACAGTCCTCTTATGAACTGGTGTTTAATTAAGGCCCTTTGTTTTCAAGTTATGCATGGCATATAGCATACAAATACTATCCTCAATAGAAACATAAGCTTTCCCAAATCAGCTAAGCTAATCAAGCCTCAACAGGTCGCCTGAAAGAGCGCTTGGATGCATTTTGCAATTTGCATGTGACAGCGTAAGAGGATTGCGGTTGCTCCATATGGAGTTCCGGGGAATAAGGTGTGCTGGCTAAGACCTGAGACTGTGACCTGTCAGCTGCAGCGGTGAGATGGGCAGCTTGGTGGGGAGGGGAAAGGGAATGACGTGAGAGTGAGACAGGCAGGCAAAGAAACCGCAACCGCAGGCAATCTCCTTTGCCTCAAGTGGCGTTTTAACGCTTCAAATGCATTTGAAGGGCGGCCTAAAGGGTAGCACATACACATACACCTTCACACGGCACCTCACATATGGCAGCGTAATTGCTTTAAGTGGCAATGCAACAACAACAACAACAGCAGCAGCGAAAAAAGCAAAGCAAATTGAAAAAAAAGAAGTAAAGAAAATAAAATAAAATAAAATTTTGCTTCACAAGCCGCTGCACATCGAGCCAAGCCTGAGCTAATTTCGCCGTGCTGCGTCGAGTGACTTCCGTTTCCGCAGCGACAGTGCCGAGTACCGTTAAAAGGGAGGGGGATGGGGGAGGGTATGCACTGCTTAAAGGAGGAAGAGGAGCAACAGCAACAGCGGCAGCAGCAGCAGCAACTAAGGAAGGGGGACCCCCCGAGGGCTGCTTGTGTTTTCATTTTGCGTCACATTCCCTCTACCCTCTTCCCTCTCCCCTTCCTCCCCTTCTCTTCCCCCACACAGCATGCTAATCAGTTGGAAAATATATTTGTTAATCCGCGTGGCCAGCGGCTGCCGCTGCGGCTGCGGCTGCGGCGCAGGCGGCGGCTTTATTGAAAATTTTCATATGCAAATAAGCAAAAAATGTAATGGAAAAGCAAAAGAAAGAAAATAACATAACAAACAAGTAATGAAAGCTACAGACAAGTTGGCGCGACAGTGAGATACCCTGTACATCATTTTGAGAGGCCTTGAACGTTGCAGAACTTCTTTCTTTATATTGTAGTTCGATTAGATTGCAGTTTAAAGATTTAATTCAGAATATATTTAATTAAGCAGAATGTTGAGACCTTTAAATTGTTGAGATCTTTAAATTTCTATTCAAAAATTTTAAATTTGAACTACAATTAATGTACTCTTGATATATAGAAAGCACTATACCAAATTCGACTAGGCTATGGAATGCGTGTACTTTCTTAAATTTGCCACACCGAATTTCTAGCAATAACAAACATTAGCAGACCCTTTTTTTGCTCTTTTCAATAGTTGCAGGGTATAAAGTAATTAAAAATTCTTATTTATGCAGCAACATGAAGCTTTTTTGCGCTGCCTGCTGCAATTAAAGTGTATCCTACTATATATAGTCACAATTTTTTCTATGAAACAGCTGCAACGATATTTATATTTTCTGAAACTCAGAATACACTTTGCTTGAGCTGTTCCACAAGAAAAGAAGGTCTCTTAAGTTGGACTGCAAATGAACATGTTATCTGTTAAGAACTCTCAGGATCAGGACTGCCAAAAAAGAAAAGATTATTGTGAACAAAAACAAGAAAATAAACCAGATAGATCGGACCAAAAGTAGAAAAAAACATTACAAAAACAGGTCAAAATAGGTCAAAAATAGGTTAAAAATAGGTCAAAAACAGGTTAAATAGGTTAATATTTTCAAATCTGTCAGTTTATCGCGTGCTATCATTAATGTTTAAATGGTTCTTATTTGTTAAAAATATATAAGTCAAAATATACATATATAAACCAATATTTAAGCATACGTTTCTTTTAAAGGTTAAAAATCAAATTGAAAAAAACGATTTCACGATATTGAAAAACAATTTTCTATAAATTATATCAAAAATACGTTTCATTAGAATACGATTTTGAGGTACCTACAGCTTTATATAAGTGAGACAACTGGCTAAACTGAAGATATTATATATGTATATAAACACTGCCAAACCAGCAAATCATACTGGAGTGAGCTATATGCCTGTCTATACTTACGATATATGATATTGTACATGTCTGGCTGATTTGGCTGCCAAACCACTGGCAATTACTCGTCATACATGGCCGAGCCACAGCATATAATAATATGTGGTCATTTATATATGCAACAAATTTGATGCACATAGAAAAAAGGCGTTGATAAGGACGGACATGCCAGACAAATTGCAATAACTATATGAAAATATGCAGCTCATGTGTGTGTGTGTGTGGGTGTGGGAATACTATCTGAACAAACCAATTGCAATGCAGCATAATGCTTATTTGCAGCTTTTCTGTATTTACGCATTGATTTAAATTGAAATGCACAGCAAGTAGGTGGCAGGCGGGGCGCGTAGGCAGAGTGGGGGGGGGGGACGGGGCGTGGGTGCGAAAGTGGAAGGCGTGTTGGAAATGTGAGTTGCAATTAAACAAGTTCGTTTCCAGTTTCCATTTTTGCGCACTTTTTCCACTGTCAGGCAGGTTGGCAGGCAAATAAATCGCACAGCTGCCTCTGCTGCTGCAGACTCTGCTGTTGCTGCGGCTGCTGCTGCTATGGCTGCTGCTGACATGATGTATACGCCCTGTAATCCAAGCTATGCTGCTGCAAATTCTCGGAGCAAGCATACAAAGTGGCAGCAGAGGCTCACTATGTGCGTGGGTGTGTGGGTGTATGTGGGTGTCAATGCAGCTGCCATTCACATACACGCGCCGCACAAAAAGAGAGACAGAGGGACGGGGCGAAGGGAGAGAGAGTGAGTGAGTGAGTGAGAGAGAGGGAGAGCAGAGAGAAGCGAACGCAGCAGAGTGAAATGTGAATGCAACAAATGCTGCCTGCCTGACAGCTGACTCGCTCGCACAGGCACACAGCAAGGCTCGAGAGTGAGGCACGACTAGCTGGTACCCTCTATTACGTCTTTATGTCTGTATGACATCCACAGATGTCACTTATTGTGTAAGCTAGAGCCACCGAATGGGGTGTGTAGGTTTTTGTATAACGTTTGCAGATATTGATTGAAGTTTTGTGCCTTTTCTTGTGCAAATCAATGATCAAACTTATTAATTCGAATTGCCAGAGACGTTTTAAAGATACCAAATGCTTTGATTGATGACTCAGTGCCAGAAATATCTACATACTGATAAAATTGCAATTCAATTTCAAAATAAAAAAAAAAAATTAAGTCTAATTTGTCTGTATGAACAAACTAAACTCGGTTATTATAAAAGCTAGAGCTACCAAATTTGACATGTAGGTTACTGCATGCCATGTTCTGATAAAGCAAATTTGAAATTTTATTTTGACATATCTTAAGTGCCTATAATATGTTCATAGCCTACAAATTGCTAACTGACCACATAATGAACAAAGTATAAAGTCAAATCAATGTTTATTTAGTGTAAAGATATGTGAAGATTGAGTTTTTCGACTTATTTCTATTCATATACATATATATATATATTTTCTATACGCTCTCAACATACCCCACTTCAGTTACAGGGTATGAAAACGACAAATCTAACGATGCGTTGCTGAAATATTTGCATTCGAAATTGAGAAATTTTCTCTCTATGGCATCTGCCCCGGCAGAGTGTGTGTAGGTGTATGTGCCATGCCTTGATCAACTATGTATGTATGTATGTGTGTGTGTATATGTTATATACAGACATGCATGTGCATGTCGGGAACACTCACAGAGAGATGTAAGCACAGCAAAAAAGGCAGGCGAAAACTACGCAGGAAAATCAGCTTGAAGTGTTGAAATAAAAAGCTAAAGTTTTACAGGAAAAAATGGGAGAAGAAAAGCGATGAAACTAAGTATGTCCTGTATATAAGAATAAGTAAACTTATTTCAGTTTATCTACTAAAGTCAGTCGGGAACTTTAAACAGGATTCATTTATGTGCCAAAGTTGTCACGATTTCGTTTCAGGCAGTTTGCACTGTACATATTTATTCACGTATTTCTCTTTCACTCTCCGAGTGTGCGTGTGTGTGTGTGTGACGAGCACCGACTGTATTTTCATGCAACTCCCTGATACATATTCAAAATACAGGGTCCTCTTTTTTTAAGCACTTGTGAATAAATTTGGCAACGAGTGTGACGGTGTTTCGTGTCTCTTTATTAATATTAAACAATTTAACGAAAATACATCAACAAACAACAAATTTTCAGCAATGATCTACACATTACTTCTAAAATTCCATTCATTCTTGCTCTCTATAATTTTATATAGCGCATCAGACGATACAAACAGCGAAAGATAAAAGCTTTGACCCTTAGAAGGAAATGTACCCAAATAGCAACCGGTTTTCCATGGTACCAAATAGTATAAAGGATGGCATATAAAATCATAATGCTTAGACCAAGAAGAGTTAAATGAATGGCCATAAATAGAACACTCAATATGAAACGGAAAAGTTTCTTGTAAGAGAATCCTGGTTTGCCCACAATCCTCTCCAAATGTTCGGCATCGTAAGTACCTGAATAATCGCAAGTCATAATTTGTTCCTTTGTCTTTTTCTCGATGAAACGTGCAATTTCCATTGAGTTCGAAAATTTAGATTGATTCAGAGTAACATAATGAGCGACCAACGGCAGTGAATTCTGAGATATTGGAGTCACAGGATAGCGTATCTCCAGCAGTATATAACACACTTGGATCTTATACACAAAAGGTTTCCCATCGGATGGAATGGTGAGAAGGGCATTCTTGACATTAGTCATAAAACCGCTATCAGAATCACAATAGTTTATTTGGCCATTCTCAACCTATAGACAGATCGGTGATTACTTTTAATCGAATTATATTCATGCATTTTACTTACTTCTGATAAATCAGTTGTTTCAGCTCGGCTCCATGTCAGGATCAATCGTTTTCCTGGTTTATCTTGTGCTTTTGGACCCGCTTTAACTGCTGGTTGAGGAACCGCCTTTGAATTACATTTCCTCAGAAAAGACTTCTTCAAGTGGGGCATTACAGCCAGAATTGGTGATTTTGGCTTAGGCACTGGTAATTTCCATTGTGTCTTTACTAGTGATTTCAATGGTGTCTTTACTAGTGATTTCGATGGTTTGAGGCCAACCTTCTTTCTCATTTTCAATGCAACAGGAGCACGTTCTATCGGCTTCTTGGCTACAACTTTACCCTTCGTAGGGTTAATCTTTTTAAAATTATTATTCTGCGGCACGACAACTATGCCCTTATCGTCATTATTTTGCTTATCCATTTTCTTTCTGGGGTTTACTACTTGCCTACTCTTATCCTTTTGTAATTCTTCTATTTGTTTATCCACTTCCTTTTCTAAATTATCTATTTTCTTATCCATGTCCTTTACCATATCTACAATTTGCATATCCAGGATTTCTGCAGAATTATCAATATCCTTCTCCAACTCAAGTTCCATGACTGTATTTTCCATTTTCTTGAAAATATATTTATATATTTATATATTTTGTGTTTTTGGTTTTTTTCTTTCCAAACTGAATATTTTTTAATTTTCAATGTTGTGATTGGAATGAGGGTTGGGCTTGACTGCCGTTTCTATTCGACTCTGATGTTGCTACTCTCAAATAATGTAGTACATAAAGTCCCGGCTTGCTTTGATCGCTTAAATGTTGTTTTTTTCTAAATATTATGAAACTAAGTGTTTTAAAAGGAGTAATTCAAAGGGTTTTCAAAATAAATTAATAACTACGAATATGGAAAATGTAAAAAAAATATATGGAAAATATGCATAACATAATTAAACTAAAGTGTTGTTCGAATTCATCATCATCTAAGAAGTTACTCTCCAGTTTCTGGTTGCATTTGCAACACCTGGCCGCTGCGACACCCTGTATAAATTGTCGCTGGGCCGATAGAAATAATTTGCACATTGCTGGAATAAATAAACCAAGCGAATAAAATTCACCAAAGCACATTTCAGCAACAGCAAAGGCAACGCAGTGGAAGGAAGAAGGCAGCCAGAGAAGGGAGTGGGAGGGCAAGGAGAAAATAGATAGAGTGGGGAAGAGGAGACGATGAGGAGGATTTAGAGAGAGAATTCGCTTTGGGAAACAAAACAGAACAGGCACGAAAATCGAGCACAGCCGAAAAAAGCTACGCTTGAGTGTGTTGCTGTGTGTGTGAGTGGAAGTGTGTGTGTGTGTGTGTGTGTGTGTGTGTGTGTGTGTGTGAATACTCAAACAAGAAACCCACTTAGCCACCCCCCGAGGCGGCAGCAGGGGATGCTCTTCGCATATGGATCTCTCTAAGCACACGTTTATCAGCGAGTGTGTGTGTGAGTAGGTGTGCGGATGTGTATATGTGTGTGTATGCACGTGCTGCCATTAGGAAATTAGTGATGCCCTAAACAGCAACGACAATTGAAAACTCTGCGGCACATTTCGACTTGGTCAAATTCAGTTTAATGGTTAATTCCCTTAAAGCTCGCAGAAAATATTGAGCAAAGTTTCTGAATTCCTTCAAATAAGAATCCAGAAAAATGGAACTATATAAAGCAGGTTTAAAATAGTAGAAAACATATAGAAATGTAAAAGAGAACGAAATTCTCAATTTAGAGCCCAACCAATTGGGATATAATAAGAAACATACATAGATAGTGCATAGAAAAGATGTATTATACGATGCAAGTCACATTAAAAACACAAAGAGATCATCTGAAATAAGAAAAGAAAACAATAATTCAAATATTACTTTCCTTTAAAACTGTAAGAATCTGCAATAAACCCTAAAAGAACCGAACCAATTCTAAATGAATCCAGTCTTATATGCAATATTTACTCAACTTCCATATTCACTTTCCACGTACCAGCAATAACTAACAGATAAGCGACAGATATAAAAACAGGAAACCTTATCTCTTTGAATAGTTTCCCCGGAAACCAAAGTAACATTCTAACATTCCGTTGGATTCTTTTCCGTTTCTATCTTATCAATGCCTTGAACTATCTATAGGGCCATTTGTCATGATGATGTAAAAAGGCAGTTTCGAAAAATTGACAACACACAAATGGAAGCGATTTATATTGTGTACCTCAAAGCACTCTTGAACACAGACGAGCTTATTCAGTTACAGACTAAGTTAGGATTATATTGTATAAGATTATTAAGAATTTATTTAAATTACAGTTGCAGCTGTTTTCGCAACCGGCGTCAACTCCTCCGTCTCGAATCTCTTCTGCTCGAATACGTTGCGAAAGCGAGCGAGATAGAACTAGAGAGAGACAGAGAGAGAGAGAGGGAGAAGGGGAGATGCAAAAAAAACAATTGGGAACTTAATATACAACAGCAGATGCGATAGATAGATTGATAGATATATCGATAGATACGACAGACGATTTGACGGCGAAGCTTGCACGGAATGATGCATCAATCTCTTCTTCATTCTCACTCTTTGGTACAGTTCACGCTTAGCCCGTCTGACCCGCGGGTGGTGGCAGATCACCAGCAACCGCCGGCGGTGTGACGTCCTTGGGCAATGCGTTCAGCAGCGGCGCCGCTGTCGATTTGGCAGCTGCAGCGGCGGCAGCGGCAGCGGCGGCGGCAGCGCTTATTGGATCCTGTGGCGGACTGTGGAAAAAGTATAAAAGAAATCCGGCAGCAAGGATGACATGAGCACTAAGGATGCCAATGATGAGGAATAGCGAGAACTGCGAGTTGCGTAACGCCGGAGTCAGCACAGCAATCAGCACAGTTCCAGAGAGCAGAGCAGCTGTGATGACCAGCAGCCACTGCAGCAACGAAATCTACAATGGAGAAGAAGTGGAATTTTATAACTTCAATTCATCTCGAGCATTGCCTACTGCCACTCACATTGATCACCCACAATATGGAGACGGGTATATAGATGGCCAGACTGTAGCCATAGACGCACATCAGCGACAGCAAGGTGGGTGTGTAGCTGGCCTGCAAGAAAGAGACAGACAATGCGCATGAGTAGAACCAAAAAGAAAGAGATAAGTACAGAGGAAAACAGTCTGGGCAAACTTACACTATCTGTTTCAATGGCATCCGCCTCATCCACCGGCTTGAGGCTGTACTTGAAGAGGGCCCAGAGTATGGCCGGCAGGATGTTGGCGTAGAGAAATATGCAGGTGGCTGCATAGGAGACCAAATGGAAATTGTAATGCCAATGGTAGCTGTCGTTCGCCTGCTGCAAATAGCTGGCAATATTGCCGCTAATTGCAATAGAGAAGATCTGCAAGGGAGCAGACACACATTAGTTAAGAGACACTGCAACTGCTCTACTCCACCTACCAGTGTCACTGTTATCCAGAATGGACCATACAAATCGGGATTCTCACCGATGTTCATGCGCAAATAGTTTGCGGCGGCACGTTTCGGTATCATGGAGTTGGCAATGCGCTCCAGCACCATGTACGTGTCAACATTGAAGAATTGCTGATAGTACTCGATGGTTAGAAACGAGAGGCGTGCCCCACTGCCGCTTCCTGTGCCCCCAGTTTCATCGAATGATGCTCCCTGTGAGCTGCCTGCACCACCGCTGCCTCCGCCGCCGCCACTCATCGACTGTGCCGAATTGCTCATATCGTAGATGAGATCGGCGAGTGGATCTCCACGTTGACGTTGTGCATTGCCACCAGCGCCTGCGTTGCCACTGCCGACGCCGCCACCGCTGTTGGTTGCATGCGTTGGCGAATTAACATTGATTTGTGCTGGCGTTCCGCTATTGTTTACGCTATAATCGCGAAACTGTAACAAATCATCTGCGGTTGGTGTTTCCATATCGCTGATGGCACTTTGTGGGGGAAAACAATTTCGGAAAAACTGCTGTTCTCTGTTGGTCTTCGGAAAATATAACACGTATTTATCGCAGCGCCTATTTGTTTTTCTCGTCTTTTCTCGCACTCATACGTCAGCTGTTTTGCTTGGCGCTGGCGGTGGCAGTGTGACCATTTCGCAATTTGATGTTGTCAATGATGGTATTTTTACTACTGCTGGTCACACACTCTCCGCTGTGGATAATATCGCTATGCACGCCAATACGAATAAAAAGCACAAAAGTTTCTGGTTTTAAAAATACATGAATTCAGCTTTAAGAATTTATCACTTAAATGTTGGCAATATTTTATGGCATACTTTAAATATGCATTTATTTAGTTTTCAATGCAATATCGATTTACTCAAAAAGGTCGATAACTCTTGCGGTTTATGCATACATAACACAACACTGCTGCGCCAATTGCGTCGTCAGCCAACACTTTTTGCAGCTGCTGCAGCATACAAAACAATATCTCTAGTTGTGGTAAATTTTCCTCATTTTCCAAGAAAATCGCCTATTCCAAGGTGTATAGAAACTTGAACGTGGAAAGTGTTGGTCGTGTAGCAGACAAGTGACTGGTGCTCGTAGTTTAACGAGCCCACAGTAGATAGAAAATAAACCTTACAGACCACAAATGCCAGTGAAAAATGGCGAATCTGACGCTGAGGGTGACGTTTCTGGAGCCGAGTCAGAACGCTCGAACTCCAGCCAAGCGCACGACACCTCTGACGAGGAGGAGGAGGCCAATGAGTGCGATTCCGATGATTCCTCCGAAATGGATGTCAGCGAAATCGAGCGTCGACGAGCCGAACACATGGAAGACTTGGGTAAGTGCGCATAAAAAATTGGCGGCAAACTGCAATACGAATAGGAATTCTAACCCACTCTCCCCTTCTTTCCCCAACACCCTTTTACACACCACAGCCAGCCTAGAGCGACAATTTAATCATCTGCGAGAGCAGTACTATTTCGAACGATTCAATTTGATCGAGCGCCAATTGTCCGAAGTGCGATCGGGTCGATCCGAGGAGTTTGTACAACCCCAAAAGGAGCTGGACAAGGTTTATCGCACCCGAATCGAAGTAGCCGATGTGCTTCGCAAGTTTCGCCTACAGAATATCGAACATAAATATCTGTCCGAGGAGCAGGCAGCAAGTCAGCACTTTGAGGTAATTCAATCCATCATCTACCTTGTCCAAATCCAATCTAATCCACCTGTATTCCTTTACCTTTCTGCACAGAGCGAGAAGCAAATGGCTCTGGACTATATCCGCGAGGAACTAATGGAACGCATACGTAGACTTGAGGAAGATCGCCACAATGTGGAGATATCATGGGACAACTGGGGCAATGACAAGCGGCAGAGCAAGGTGCGGGGACCGGGACGCAAGAAGGCAGTCACCGTTACGGGACCCTACGTGGTCTATATGCTGCGCGAGGAGGACATTATGGAAGATTGGAATATCATACGCAAAGCATTGAAACGTTCCTCGACGGCAGCCGGTGCCGGTGCCATTGCAGCAACCTCAGCCACGGCCGGAGTGAGTGGCCTGGTGGGTGTGCCCCTGACGCCGCAGGCAATGGCGGGCGCTAATGGATAGCGGAGACGGAATGCAGCAGCCGCCTCAGCTGCCGCTGCTGCTGCTGCCAAAACCTAAAATAACAACAGCAACAATTATAAGTCACGGACACCTCCCCCCCTACCCCATCCCTCACGTGATTCTCTAATCCGTTCCCCTGTCCCCCACCTACTGCTCCCAACTGTAGCTAATAATTTAAGAGCGAACTGTAGATTAACTCGAGCATAAATTGTATATACATCTAGTTGTAGAACGCGGTTCGCGCCCACACACCTACGGTGGAACACACCCACGCATGTTGTATATGATGATTTGTCCTGAACGAGTTAGAATGTGAGAGGGAGAAGGTACTGGCTGCGTGCGTGCGTGCGTGTGTGTGTTGTGTGTGCGTGCGTGTGTGTAATAAAGACCTACACGAAGTCGTACCCTGACAAACAGTTCCCTTTCGCGCATGTAATTTATCATGGTAATATATATACTATATGATTATAATAAGTGTAGTCTGTACACAACAACACAAAAAACAAAATAATATACACAACGTTTTTTTCTCATAACTGTAAAGATAAACCTGCATTTTTAAATCTCCCCTAGGGGGGATAAGGGACGACTTGGCTATATAGGATGTATGGTAGTTAAGGCAAATGACACTTCGTGATCAACTTGAGCAGGCTTGGGCAACAACTAGGTGTTCGCCATGGATTCTTCTATTATGTCCTTACTTTAAAGGGTATCTCAAAGCAAGCAATACTATTCTCTTTCAAGTAATTTGCAGAGATATAAACACTTCTGCTTAGTTCCTACAGTACTCCCCAATGTCTTACCTTAATTTACAGGGTATGCAAGGCACAGTAGCTCTTAAAATGATCAACATTTTCAGTATACTACTGACTTTCCTACGAGGAAGTTCTCAACCAAAATCTTTTCACAAATTCCAGAGGTATAACTGCGTTTCCGACGACTACTGATCTCTGCTTACTTTGCAGGGTATACTGTCAATATCTCTGCTTAGCTTATTGTGTACCCCAACGAAATAATGTCTCAGATTAACATTGAACCGTGTTTATTGCAAACAAATTAGAAGGATTAACTGGTCTGAAGAAGATGCCCATCTAGAAGCCCTTCGACTTGAGATGCTCACGCAGCACGTCCACATAGTCGCCATGGATGTGTATCTGTCCGCTCAGCTCGTTGACTCGTGTGGCGCACAGTTTGCCATCACGCGCACGTTCCACAACCGCACGCAGATCCTTCTCCAGCGCCCAGATGTCGCCCTGAATGTGTCGCACAACGGTAATGCGTCGTTGGCCGCGGTATGTGGTGTGCAGATAGACGGGCACCATGTGATTCTTGGTGCGTGCCACAAAATAACCCAAGGTGCTGCCGTCCGCTGTCTGTGGCTTCCAGCCAGAGGGGTACTCTGCTTTGGTCACAGGCTGTGGCACTAAGGTGGGTGGCAGCAGACGTTCCACATACTTCCATTCTGGCGGATTGTGCAGCACCTCCACTTCGGGGTACTCCTCCAGCGGCTGCACTGGCCGCGATCCACGGAAGCTGGCGAGGAGTGCCGGTTGTGTGTGTAGCGAACGTGTTAGCTGCGGGGGAGGAAGGCAGTATAAATATAAAGTATGAAAGATGACTGAAGATCAACTGCCCCAACACTCTCACCTGTGTCAGCCTGCGCATGAGAAGGTTTCCACTTGCTGCCATTTCTTTTTATTTTCTGTCAACTTTTAAAGCAAAACAAGTTGGCGATAAACTGTGTGTTACATATGCGCCCAGTTGGAACCAGTTGCTGAACTGGAACTACCACGATACCTGGCGTTGCCAGAGCGTTGTCATGTGTTGTAAAGTGCAGAGAATTCGAATTGGCGCCACATTAAATACGAAAACAAGCAGTGCGTGCAACAAATTGAGCCGCAAACACAGTTGACACAGTTTTCACATGTGTGTGAGTGTTATATGTGTGTGTGCGCTTGTCTAACTCTGTATGCAACAAATGCCGCCTGCGACGTCATCGTTAGCGCTAGAGCTAAAGCTTTTGCAAACTCACACACACACACACACGCACACAGTCGCATTTTAATCATTAACGTTGCAGCTGCTTTGCTGCATTTGATGTTGATTCTGCTCGCTTGGCATTGTTTACGTTGCAGCTTTTATTTGTCAGCTTTTGCGCTCAGTTTCGGTTTCAGTTTTCTCGGCGCTTTCGTTGCGACAAGTTGTTGCTGTGCCATTGCAAAAACAAGTGACTTAAAAAAAAAAACGCACACACAAACAACAATAAAAAAGCGCCTCTTTATTGTTTTTGCTGAACGGCCTGAGCGCGCGCAAATTCACAGTGCGTGTGCGTGCCTGTGTGCGTGTGTGTGTGTGTGATGTGCTTGTTGTTTCCTGCCATCGTTCTAACTGTCCGCATTGGACAGTGTTGGAAAACTTGCGAGCATGGCACGCAAGGATGATCCCGTTTTCAATGTGAAATTCGTGCAGCTGGTGGAGAACCAGGCCTGTCTGTGGAACTACACGCATCCGGGCTACAGCAAGAAGGAGGAGGTGCAACGGGCCTGGCAACATGTGGCCAACGAGATAAAGGACACAGGTAGTGCCACAGAGAGAGCGAGCGAGAGGGAGAGCGCGAACATGCAGCAGGCGCAGCAACATTTTCAGCATTTTTTTTTTTGTGTGTGCATTTTCTACGTAGATTTCCATTTTGGTTTATTTATTTTCGTTTGGTTTTTGTTGTTTTATTTTACGTGCTCATTTGTGTTGAGTGCACGCGTACGTGTGTGTGTCTGTGTGTGTGTGTGTGTGCTAGCTGGCGCGCGCGCCTATGATGCAAGCTTTTCACTGCATGGCAATGGGTGTGTGTGTGTGTGTATGTGTGTATGTGTGTGTGTGTGTAATTTCAATGCAATCGCAATTTGTAGTC
Source organism: Zaprionus indianus (assembly GCA_018904595.1). Classification (NCBI taxonomy): domain Eukaryota; kingdom Metazoa; phylum Arthropoda; class Insecta; order Diptera; family Drosophilidae; genus Zaprionus; species Zaprionus indianus. Next base: position 8,014,614 of record JAEIHA010000344.1, on the reverse strand, counting down.
GTGCCAACTCACTTGCACTCGCCTGCATTAGCCAGCCCCACTGCCTGTATATGTGTGTGTGTGTAGGTGTGTGTGTGTAGGTGTGTGTGTGTAGGTGTGTCACTGTGTCACACAGCAGCAGCAAAGCAGCGCGCGGCGTTTGCATGCAATTAGTCGCTAGTTGTTGTTGGCGCTACTGCTGCGGCTGCGGCTGCGGCTGTTGCTTCTGCTGCTGTCGTCGTCGTTGTTGTTGTTGTTGCTGCCACTTTTGGCTTGCAATTAAATATTCAGCAACTGCAGCGCAGTGGAAATACCCTGCAGCAGTCGCAGCCGGCAGCGCAGTGCAGATCGTTTCGCCGCCTGCATTTTGCAACACTGCACACACAGCGCGTGTCCCTTTGGCACAGTGCAGCCAACATGTTTTCGCACTACTGCCAAATGCAGTGCAAGCAGCAGCAGCAAGCAGTGCACGTACACTTGCCGCACACTGTGCGTATACTTTATGGGCTGCAGTTAAATTTTTGTGAAATTTGCCGCAGCGCATTGTTGTTATTGTTGTTGTTGTTCGAGTGGGAATTCCATTAGCTGTGTAAGGGGTTTTCCCTCTAGCTAGACTCGAATTTATGCGTGCGTGTTTTTCACAGTTTTTCATGTTGCTCGTTTAAATTCAATTTGAATTTAATTTAATAGTTTTCTTAAATTTTCTCGCACGCACACACACACACATGCACACATGCACACATGCACATCTGTCTGTCTGTCTCTTTCGCACTTAACTCACTTAGCTTAAATTCCCTCTTGACCTCATTGCAGTACGCAATTCACGCGAACGCTGGCGCACGATCCGCAGCAGCTTCCTGCGCTCCCTGAAGCTGGCGCGTACACAAACGGGGCGTGGCAAGCGCAAGTACTACCTGTCCAAGTACCTGCAGTTTCTGATACCCTACACCAAGTCGCGTGGCTGCCACAAGCAGCAGCAGCAACAGCAACAGCAGCAGCAGCAGCAACTCGCATCGCCAGCAACAGCAACAACTGCAGCGCAGTCCAGTGAGAATGCCCCCCTCGCTGGGGGCGGCATGGTGCTGCGCAAGCCAAGCACCTCCACGACGGCAGCAGCTGCTGCAGCGTTTCTGCCCATGACACGCATTGGCCAGCTGCGATTGCTGGGACAGCACAGCGCGGCAGCAGCAGCGGCGGCAGCGGCAGCCTCCCTGGATGAGGACACCAAAGACAGCGCGGGCAGCGACTGTGCAGCAACTGAGGCGCAGCTGCTGGAGGTGCAAGTCTCCGAAGCGGATGAGGAACTGGAGGAGCAGGAGGCAACAGTTGCTGCGCAAGCGTCGCCGCTGCGACTGCAGGCCATCAAGGTGGAGCAGCAGCAGGAGACCAACAACAACAACAACAACAACAACAACAGTGGCAGCAGCAGCAAGGTGGTTGCCGAGCAGAATTCGTTGGTGGCGCTGCCTGCCACAATTTCAGCAGCGCTGCGCAACAACATGGACTGGGCAGAGCTGGCCGAGTGGCTGAAGGGATCCACGAGCGGCGGCGGCGGCGGCGGCAGCAATCAGTTCCAGCAGCACCTGCACAACAGCAACAGCAACAGCAATAACAACAACAGCAATAGCTTGCAGCATGTGGCAACTGCAACGCCGCTGCCACTGTCGCTGGCAGGAACAGGTGGCGGAGGCGGAGGTGGAGGTGGAGGTGGAGCAGTGCCCCCGCCCGATGCGGACTACTCCTTTCTGATCAGCCTGCATCCGTATCTGAAGGAGATGAGCGGCAAACAGAATCGTCGCTTTCGCCAGAAGGTTGTCGGCCTCATCGACAACGTGCTGGACAACGTTGATGTCTAGCGACAACGACGCGCGTCTCCAGAGAGGATTCACGTCGAGAGATTGCAATTACCAGTGTTGGCAAGGCAGTTTCCCAAAGAAAACGTTTTTTATGTAAATCCTCTTCTGCGAGTGGCGCCTTAACCATAAGCAGTACAACAACCGACAGTGCCCATTTGTTATACACACACACACATATATACATATATATATATATATATAAATATACACAATCATATGTTTTTGTTAAGTACGTAACGCAATAATTTGTTAAAACTCGTCAAAGTGAAAAACAAATAAAACGCTTTTTTCAAATCTTAAAATGTGTGTGCACTGCTTAATGAGTCATATCTTTGTGCACTGCTTGTTAGCAGTAATGTTGCCATGTGTATACTGCTTGCCCTTCAACTAGTTCGCATGTGAACCAGTGTGCTAGTCAGCTGTTTTCTGCGACTGTGCCGATCTGGCAGCGTTGTTTAGTAATTACTAGAAATTTCAAATAAAACCAAAACTAATTTGCTTGCACTGCAATTTACAAATGCCAACAATAAACTAAATAATTCAGTAACATTTTCCCCAACACACACAAGCACACTCCCACCTACAGAGTATTGTTGGGCCTGTGCAGTCAGCTGCAGTTCGCCGTGTGGATGCCGTGGAGGCACGTGTGAATACGAGTGATGTAATTTTGTTTGTAGATAAGGAAAAGCCAAAGGAGAAAATACTTAGTAATTGTTATAGAGCACATATGAAATATAATTATGTAAGCACGGTCACACTGAACCCGAAACACAAACACACAACCACAGAGAGACAGAAAGAGAGACAGCGAAAGCAGCACAATAGACGAGATTTGCATGCCAATGCAGCAGCAGCAGCAGCGACTTCACATTCAACATGAGTGAAAAACAGACACAGCAGTAGGCCACGTTCAAGAAGTCTCTCCCAGTCTCCAACCCTCCAAGCAAGCATATCTCTGTGTCTCTAACATGTACCCCAACAACAGCAGCAGCAACGGCAGCGCCAACAGCAACGGCAGCAGCAACAACCATCACCACAACAACAGCAACAGCAATAGGAATGGGAACGGCAACAATTGTCGCAGACTGGATCTGACGATAACGGAGGAAGTGCGTCAGCATATCGAATGTCAGCGGCAAATTGCCTATGACTTCTTCGATGAGGCACGCAAGGCATACAGCGACAATGAGCTGATCTTTTGCTTCAACGGTGGCAAAGATTGCACTGTCCTGCTCGATCTGCTAATGGGCTACTATCAGCTGTATAAGATCGATAGCGATGCTATACCCATGCTGTATATCGAGTCAGATGATTCGTTCGAGGAGATTGACGAATTCGTTGTGGAGTGTGTGAATAAATACAATGTAAAGCTGATCAAGTACAAGGATTCACTGAAGGCAGCGCTGACCCATATGACGCAGGACATGCCCAACATTAGGGCGGTGTTTGTGGGCAGCCGCAGCACGGATCCCTATTGCCAGCATCTGCAGCGCATGCAGGTGAGTCTTTCACACGGCTGCGAGTGCGAGTAGTTGCCTCAAATAATGATTGCTCTTTGTTTTTGCTTGCAGCGCACCGACAAGGATTGGCCTGATATAATGCGACTGAATCCGTTGCTGGAGTGGAGCTATCATGATATCTGGCACTACATCCACATCTACAATGTGCCCTATTGCTCGCTCTATGCACGGGGCTACACATCCATCGGTTATCGCTCGAACACGTTGCCCAATCCGCATTTGAAATGCGACACTTGCCGCGCATCGCATTCCGCCGACGGCAACGCAGAAGGCGCGTGCTATTTGCCCGCCTGGGAGCTGAAGGATGCCAGCCAGGAGCGCGCCGGTCGCGTGGCCAAGAAGTAGCATCACTTGGCCTTCTCTATCTGTCTCGAGGACCTGCTCAACCTGCGCATTCATTATTAGTTCAATTCTTTAGCCAATTCTTGTGCAATATTGCGTGCTGTAAATAATCCCGTACATACAATGTACTTGTACTTATACCCCTACCCCTTTTCATTTCCCTAAAACCCCATATATACAATAGTTGTATATTCATATATCTATATATAGCCCATATGTAAGCAATTTGGTTTGTATTTACATTGATATTGTGTTGCACGCCGAATTTCTGTGGAAATTTATCATTTCCTTTTTTTTTTATATTTCTGCGCAGCTGTTTCGCTGCAACCGCAAACCGCGCTGGGTTGAGTACAGTGAAGCCTAGCAACGTCAACATAAGCTTTAACTCTAGCTTAGTCTTAAATACATAGTTATAAGTCGTGTAAAACCTTGGGATCGGGATGCTTTTTAGACTAATCTGATTTCATGTCTTTTTTTTTTTCTCTGTTGTGATTTTTGTACTGTGGAGCAGCCTTAGATGGTATCAGATCAGGTGGAGATTATAAATCAATGCGTATGAAAATACTACCATGCAAATGTGAGCAAATTTCTTATATAAATTTATATAGCATATATAATATAATAATATATTTATATTGTGAAATTCATGTTAGTTGTTTGATTTTTGGGTAGTTCCAAAATGTTGAGATTTCTATGGGTTGGAGTTAGTTTTATGGTTTGTTTGGATTTTTAGATACTCAAGCAAGTATAGCAGCTGCTGCGTTGTGGATATATACCTGTACACGAAGATATAAAGCTGTGCAAGTGAATATATATCTGTTCAAATAGAGGGTTTAACTCGATTTGAGCACATCTGCAATTTGAGGTTTCTTTCTTTTTTAGATAGATTCAAAATGTTTCGATGGGGAAAAAGAGCTTGGCATCTATTATTTATGCTATATATTCTCGTCCAAAGAAAGGATTTTATCGCAGTTACAATCTTTAGCCAATTAGAACTCAGTACAAATAGTTTTACATTGCAACTCATTGAATTGATGCATTCTAAACATGAAATATAATGCATTATAAAGTCATTCGTTATAAAAATATATACATATATAGCCTATAATTCACATAGATATAAAAGCATAATCATAGCATGTTCAATAGGTCACACCTTCATGCGCTCCTCTCATGTTTATCCAGTTGCCTGCCCATCTTTAGCCCCTTCTCTATCGAATCGCAGGTACTCAGAGATCTCCGTCGCCTGCTGCTTCTTGTCGGCAATGCGTGAACCAAACTGAATGGCGCGTTTCTTGAGCAGCACCGCATCTCGCAGTCCCAGAGTGTAGCCATAGAGGCGCAGCAGCAGCTTGTCGCCCACACCCTCGGGCAGGGCATAGCAGCAGCGCTGCTGAGGCGCCAGGGAGCGCACAAACCTGGCCACCTGCTCCTCAATGAACGGAGCACGTGCCGTCTTGCCGCTATCCGCAATGACACGATCATCGCGTGCCAAATTACGCGCTGGTATGCGTTGCCAGTCCATCTCCAGTTCTGCATGCAATGGTGCCTGATCGCCGCCAGCGCGTCTATATGCATTACGATGCCTCGTATAACCACCAAAGAGTTCATCGGCTCCGCTGCCCAGCAGCGCAACACGCGCTGTCGACTCTGGTGCCGCAGCGGCAAACCAGAAGGCACAGCCCAAGCACTCGTCCAGCACCGTTTGCAGGGGGTAGATCAGTTGGCAGATGTGCTGCCTCAGCTGGCGTCGCAACTCGTCACGCGTCACGTTGACCTCCAGCAGCTGCCACTGGCGCGTGGGGCACAAACTCTGCAGCTCCTTGTGGGATTGCTGCGCAGTCTGGCGATCGGGCACGTTCCACATGTCAGTCGTAGCAGCTACTCCACTTGCCACACGCTCGAAAGCCACATTAATCAGTTCGATGGGCTCGTCACGTGGCACATATCGATCTGCGAGCAGCGCCAAAATGCTGCAATCGATGCCGCCGGAGAAGAGTAAAGACACCTTGGCATGCGCGCATTGGATGCCTTCACACTTGCGACAAATTGGAGCTGTGCATTGCACCCGCTGCGCCACCGACAACTGCAGCAGTTCATCGAAACGTTGCAGTGTCTGTTGCAGTGGCACATGCTGCAGCAAATGTTGGTAAAGCTGCTCCAAGGGCAGCTTCACTGCATCCTCGACGAGGGCATAGAGATCGTAACTGCTGTCAGCCTGCTCACGTTGCAGCCAAAGTGGCGCAATTGGTCGCTCCACTTGCGTCTGTGTCCACTGCATCGACGCCTCCAGTTTTTGCAACTGCTGCACTGCATCCTGATCGAGTTTCTGCCAAGGATACAATGTGCACTTGTCGAGCTGCTTCACTTGCAGCTTGTACAATCCCAGCGGCGGCAGCTCCAGGCACAGCGAGTGCGGCACGTGGCACGATGTGCTCAGCAAACGGATGCACTGTGCCTGACGCTCGATCAGCAGCGAATTTCTGCCCAACGCATCGCGGCAGAAGTAAACAGTTGCTGTAAGTCTGCAGGAAAAATGCAGTGTGAGATTATATATATCACTATATATGTATATTAAGTCGCACCTGTTGTAGAGCACTAGGCAATAAGGTCCGTGCAGTTGCTGCAATAGCGACAGCAGCGCAGTGTCCTGCTCCTCCTCCTCTTCCTGCTGCTCATCACATTTGATGAGCTGCTGCATCAGCCAAGCACTGTCCGATTGCTCCGCTGGCTTCTTGTCCTCCAAGCCATACAAGTCTCCATTGAAGAGCAGCGCCAGGTGGCCTGCGATTATCGGTTGCTTTTGTGGCATCGCACCTTGTTGCCACAGCACGTTGCCGGCCAGCAGCACATTCTCGATTTGCTGCGTATCCTGCAGATCGGGTCCTCGATTGTGCAGTAACTGCGCCAACTCACTGTGCAGCGCCTCGCATGGCTGCTCACCTTGGCTTATTGCACAGAAAATGCCGCACATGGCGTCCAACAACAGAGAAACATGTAAACATTGCCATCTGTGAACTAGTTCGTTGTTTCGACTTTGGCGCCACTTGTTATCGAACTGCTATCGAAATGGAGCAAGCAACAGGTGTATGCAAGTGGAGTACTCAGTTCGATGTAAAGTGAGAGATCTACGCGTTAACAGCCTTGCTTGTATGTTAACGTGCTGTTAACGAAGCGGCGTACGTAATAAACGTATGCAAGCGCAGTACGCAGCTCCACGGAAAGTGCAAGAGAGAAATAGAGCGAGAGATGTGTATAGTCTGGTACGCTGCTCGATTGTGATGTCTGCAAATATAAGGTACGCTGTTAAATTGGTGTTTGCTTTTGTTTTATTTGCAATTGTATTTTTTGTTTTGTTTGTGTTTGGTATACATATGTAGATAATAATAATAATAATAATATGCACTTGATTTATATATATCAAAATACTGTTTTGCGCTCATGGTCAGGACTGGCAAAAATATATATATATAAACACAATACAATAATAAACGTTGGTAACGTATTTTCATTCTGTTTTGTTTTCGTTTTACAATACAACTTAAATGCAGTGCCACGCCCATGTGCAAGACAATTATCAAGTGCATTATACAATTTTGAAATTCATTTAAATTGGCTAAAAATATTATTGGTTGTTCGAACGAACCCCAACACGGCTATATAATCGTTCATATGCATTGTATGTGGCTGTATTTTGTATAAGTACATGGTATGAATCGTTCAAATTTCGATAGTTTCAATCATCGTTAAGTCAATCAATTTCAATATATGTATTTTTGTTGTATATGCATGAGAATGGAGAGAGTATGTAGCACATTATGATCGAACATTATGCCCGAATTTTCCCTAATTCTCAATTTGATTCTACTAATTTCATTCTTAGTCTAGTTTAAAACGTTTTCCCGCAATTGTTTTTTGCGTTGTGTTTCCCAGGGAAACTTTCCCTAACTTTGCCCCACACTTAATCATCTCACTCTGCTGCCCCATAACTTAACTACATTTTACATATATCAGTTGTGTGTGTTTGTGTGTGTGTGTGTGTGTATCGATCTTCCATTTATCAAAAGTTTCTTTACAAATCTCGTTCGTTCGAACTTATAAATTGTTTGCAGAACGAATCAACTTCTATAAGTTTCAACAATATTTAAGGAGTGTTCTGTGTGTGTATTACAAGTATATTACAATTCAAATAGTTTATCTATAACTTTATTTAGTATAATTAACAAAAGAAAAATAAAAAATTTAACTATTCGTCTTTTTGTGAGATTAGCTAGGGGCAAGTGTGTATGTAGGTGTAGGTGTGTGTGTGTGTCTGTGTGGGTGTGGCACGGATCACATCAGATCGAAATTCGAATCGGATAAAAAAGATCAACAACAACAACAACAACGGGACACATTATAAAGCACTTGGGGTCATCATCATCTCATCGACTTCAACGAATTCTTCTTCTCCTGGCTACATCATCATCATCATAATAATAATACAAACATATATAGTTTTCTCTTTTTCATATGTATATATATAATAATAATAATAATAATAGATAAAAAAAATGATTTAAAAAAATAATAATAATAAGTAGCCAAGTATAGATAGTTATAATGGATAATAATAATAAAATTAGTTTTGTATTGTGTAATAGTTTCTTGTTTCTAGCGGATCCAGAGAAGATTCTCGCGGCTTCTTCTCTCCCTTTCTTCCGCTAGGCACGTACAGCCATTCTGACACACATATTCTCAGACATCCCGACACATTCCGACAATACATCTATATATATATGCGTATATATATATATATATATTTGTATCCGTTGTTAATTCAGGGGATTCTTGCGGCGATTCTCACATCAATTACGTTTTGTTGCGAGAGAATTATGCTATATGAAAATAGTAATATTGATAAATGTTGCCGCCGCCGGGCTGCGCCCCCTTCCCTTCCCCATTCCCAGCCACATCCTTATGCTGCTCCTCCTCTTCATCATCATCTTCATCATCATCATCATCGTAATCATCATGGTGTGCGTGCGCCTTGCGCGCTGCCGCATCTTTCATCCAGTGTGGCCGTTTCCCATTGCAGGCGCTTAACTGGTGCCACATGCGCGCAAACACACACACACACACATAGAACTAGTGCATACACACATACATATATATATATATATATATATATTGCGTGTGTGTGTGAGCTTTTGTTGTTGGTATTTTGAATGTGGTTGGAGAGAGTTTTTTTGTTATTGTTTGTTGTTATTTCTTCTAGTTTATCAGCGCGATCATTTCTCCTCACAGCAACCAGTCTGTGCCAGCTGCTTCTGCAGTGCGGGCGGAATGAACTCTTTCGTCTTGGAATGATTGCCCTGACCCAGCAGTGCCGGCTCAATGTGTTTACCCTCCTGTATGCGCTGTATGCGCTTCAGCAAATCATAATTGATGCGCTCACTGACCACAGAATCTTTTCTGTAAAGGAGAGGGGGAATCACATTAGTTTACATTCGAATTTGGTCACACTTGTTTGCACACTCACTTGTAGTCGGGATGCTGCAGCACCTGTTCGCGTATCCAGGTGGCTGTGGTGATCAGTTCACCAGCCGCACGCTTCTCAATGAAATGCAGATACTGCTCAATGGTGCAATGCGTGTCTGTGTCCACCTCCATGGACTGCAGATAGCTTCGTATAAGCGGTACCAGACCGGGGAATACGTCGGGCTGCGCGGAAAGTAACGTAGAATGTTAGAAATTGCAGTTCGATATATTGTTAACAAAGCTGTTAAGTGCGTAGGTGCACTGACTGATCAACACTGGCACTGCTAAGGTGCACACTAAGTAACAGCGCTGTTACGCCACTTTACAGTTTGTTTACATTTTAAGTATATAGCTAACAGGTGCGTACTAAGCAACAGCGCTGTTAAGTTTTTGCAGTTTGTTTACATTTTAAGATTGTTATAACAGTCACATCCTCAAACAGCATGCACTGTTTGTCTACACTGCCGTCGCTACAAAGTGGTATACTTAGCATTATCACTGTTAAGGTGCAAATGAACTAACACTGCTGTTACGACAATTTACAGTTTGTTTACATTTTAAGTGTATACAGCAGGTGCATACTAACTAACAGCGCTGTTACGTCTTTACAGTTTGTTTATATTTTAAGTGTGCTATTACAGTTGCATCCTCGATTAGTGTGCCTACCTTGCCATTGAAGATTTCGTTGATGCTGAGCAATTGGAACAGCTCGTTCTCCTCATCATCCGTGTCGGTATGATCGCTATCCCCATTGACACCATTGTGAACGTGTCCATTGCCGTTCGTATTGCCATTGAGTCCATTGCCATGTCCATTCAGCTTGCTGCTGCTGCTGGTGCCATTGACCAATGTGGGTTTGCTGGTACCATTGGTGGTGGTGGCGGTGCCATTAGTGGTGGCACCATTGGTAGCTGCCACACCATTGGTTGTGGCACCAGATGACATTGTGGTTGTGCTGCCATTTTGATGTGCCGCCGCCGTCGATTTGGACGATTTGCGGAACCAGAATTTCTCCTTGCGACAAGCGTCGCGCTTCTGTGCCGTCTGCATATTCTCATCCACTTTGCTGATGGGCGTCAGGAAGTTCAGCTGATACGATAGAATGACACGCGTCAGCAGTACCACAAAGCAGACAATGGCCGCATTCTCAAAGTCACTAATCTGCGCCTCACACGGACGGAACTCGACACGCCAACCGATCGAGCTGTTCGGTGGCGGTGGCTTGAAGCGCATCGTTTGCCAATTGGTCGACTGAATGTTCTCAAAGTGATCCGTATCCTCCTTATCGTTCTGATGCACCTTCTCGCTGAACAGCGAGACCGTATCACGTATGAAGAGATGCGCAATATGCTGCGCCAGCTGATGATCGATGCCACCGTCGATGAGGCGTTGATAGACAGCATCATCGTACGTGAGCTTCACATCGTTGTATTTTGCACCCTCCGGCGACAAATAGGAATCAATGGAATCGTAACGCGATTTCGCAATACGGAATTTATTCTCATTCAACGGCTTCAGGCCGCGCTCCTCGTCCGTTCGGCAATCCACCGAGGAACTGATCACATTCCAGCGACAATCGGATTCGGTTAAATAGCCACGATAAACTGGGGATGCGGCAGTTAGGGCCAACATGATGGGGCACAGTGGTGCTAGTTGATCGTACAGGCGACGTGCCTCTGTAATGTTGCACGCCTGGAACGTTAGCTGCAGGCAACAGCAGCCCATGCCAAAGCCCATGGCATCAAGCAGCACCACATCAGGCTCGCCTGGCGGTGCTCCCTCCACAGGCAACTTTGTGTTAACATCTTTGAACACTGCACAGAGAGAGAGGTAAAGGATTAGTTGGTCACAGATTCAAAGTATTCTTCCACTTTGCAACTTACCCTTCAGCTTGATGGAAACCTTCTCACCGCGTCGCATGCGAATATTGCGTGTGAGCGTCTTGAAACGTGGATGACCCGGGTAGATAGCTTCGTCGGGGAAGTATAGGGAACGTGCCGAGCTCAATGGATCCTCAGGACGTGGCTGGTGCAGGGGCCACGTGAAATTTGGTGCACCAAGGCGTGGAAAGTTTGTGATGGACATGACACACTCATCGCTGGCCAGCAGCTCGCTGACTTCTTCGCGACGATAGCGCATATTTGCCTCGACGAGATTGAAATGTGCCATCAGGCCACCAAAAGGTTTGCCAGGTGTGCCCTCAATCATGTATGCACCATATTCGGGACGCCACAGTGACTTGACGCCCTTGGGATCTGCCGCCTCCTTCTCATTAAGTTTCTCCAACAGATCTTGCGCCTTGAGCGCAACACGTGCCACCTTGCGCTCATCATCGAACTTCACTATTATGTACTCCACCTCATCGCCCCATTTGAGTATATCGCCCTGACGATCCTTCAGTCGGTGGTACAGATTGATGAACTGATTGATGCCATGTTCACGGACATGATCTGCCAACTTCTTGGTCTCCTCCCAGGAGAGTGGATTGCCCTCGCTCAGTAGGCCCATTGCTGGAGGGAGGGAGACAGCGAGAGAGAGAGAGGGAGAGAGAGATAGATTTATTAATACATTGAGTTATCTTTGCAATTTTGGATGTAACGTTCAAAGTGGAGTTGATTAAAAAAATGATTGATTAAATACATTTATAAATATATATATAAACAGTTCATATCCCCGAGGTCAAGTTGCAATATTTCTACAGAAAAACAGATCAAAATCGCCAAAGAATTCTCCGAAATCCATTGTGACCCATTTGAATCTCTCAATCGGTCAAATAAATTCAATTTACTTCGCTGCCCAATCGGCCAGAGATAGTTATCATATATATATTTGTCCCACACCTGTCTCTAGTCAGGTTCAAATTCGGACCGAACTCCGCACGGCAACGCGCCCGATAGCAGTCGAAATTGTTTATAACAATTGCTAATTGAATATTGTATATACACATATATACAGTATATATAATCTGTGAATACCCTAGATTATTACGAATATAACCAGCTGTCGAGTCGTCTGAAGTGGGGCAAATTTCTTTTCGATTAGATATAGGGATTATATATAGATCTACCTATATAAATATAAAAAGAAACTTGAGACGTATATTATATTCAATTCCATTGATAAGATATAGGAATAAAATATATAAATAACTAGCTATATTATTAATATTTATTATAGTTTCCTGTTGGTTATATTATATATTTTTCTTGCAGGGTATTTTGTAGTCTAGCTTTGAATTCTTTTCCCCTCACGCGATATATTTGTGCAGCAAAACACGTTTTTTTTTTATGTCTTTGGCACCTTTCCTAGTATAATAAAAGTATTTAGAGAGCAACGATTTAGATTAAGAATATTTAGGCGTAATTTATTTTTAGTTATCCACTAGCGATGTGTGCGTAGGCGTGCGTGACACGAGCAACCAAAAATCGAACTGGCTCTGATGCCAATCGAGAATAAATATATATTATAATGCTGTGTACACGCTGTGAAGTGAGTGAGTAATCGATAAGCGAGGAAAGGCATAAAAGAAATGAATTTAATTATGAAACCTTTGATAAGAGACACAAGTTCTAGCCTATATAGATTTACATACATACACATATAAAAATATAAAAGTCGGGGGGAATGTGTTTATGGCAATTGAATTTGGTGCGACAGTTGCTGCTACTGTTATTGGTGTGGTGCGACACTTGAGTTGATTTGATGCCACTTCAGAGCAACGCTGGGGGTCTCTGCCCCAGATCAACCTGTTGCTGCCCCACTTGTTCATTGTAGACGCAGATTTATGGCCACTTCAACAACAAGTACAGGAAACTGGCAACAGGCACAGCAGCAACTTAAACTCAAATACCAAATACAACAATAAATTCCAAGTCCAATTTCGTATAGAATATCGCATTGTTTGCAACAAAGTCGTGTCGCATGTTTCTACTTAATAATAGAGCTCACTTGTATTGCAATCAAAGCCACAATAACAACAACAACAAGAACTTTGTTGCATTGCGCAATGTGTGCGCGCGCAGCCACAGCTGAGTCATTAAATGCTGCAGAAACTGCAACAAACTAAGGTCATTGTAGATCAGATTTGTGGCTGACATTATGCAATTAAGTCTACAAGAAAATACCTCAAAGAACACCACAATTACTTCACTTCGTGATCTTTGCAACTGATTTAATCTAATTTGCATAGATTTTTAAATTGCATTTGAAATTAAACTAAGATCATTACGCGATCACATTCTGATCTTTGACATCTGTGGAAATTGCAACAATTGCAATTAAAGTTTAATTAAGGTTGGTAAAATTAGATTGGGTAAAACAGTATAGAGCACAAAGTGATCTTGAAGATCTATATTATAAATAACAGTAGAAATCAAACTGAGATCTTTAAGAGATCATTTCAATGGAATTTAAATTAAGTTCCCTTTAGAATCTGTGCAATTTTCTAGAATTCTTTGGTATCTCAGTTAGGAGCCTTGATCACTGAGTGATCTGTAGAATCTATATCTAAATATCAATAGAAATAATATAGAGATCATTGTGAGATCGTTTTAAATTAACATTGTACAGAGTTCGTTTTAATTTTTAACAAATTCAAAGAATAATTTGGCATCTTATTTAAGATCTTAGAGCACTTAGTGATCTTGAAGATCTCTATTTGAAACAACAGAAATTATACTGAGATCATTACGCGATCGTTTTTAACTGAAATTCTACTGAGTTTCCTTTTTGAACTTTTACAAATTTCTAGAATACCTAGGGGTCTAAGTAAGGATCTTTTCAGCTCTAGAGATCGCTGATCATTTAAGAGCAGTAAAGTCGTGTCTTCCCTTGTCGTATGAAAAAAAAACAAAAAAACAATTATATTATTAAATTCATTGCACGATTCTAAATAAAATGACGTTTTGACTAAAGATCGAGTATCACATTTTGTAATATATTATAATCAGTGGCTCTGATTACGCGTCGGGGGAATGTCAAGTTCAGGTTTCGATTACAAAGCGCGAAAACGAAATTCGATGCTCCATTCACAACGCGAAATTGAAAACATTTTTCACCGATCACAATGAATGTATAAATATGAAACCAGAATAAACTTGAACAAAAAATCAATTGGTACCTTAAGATTCGAGAGTTAAACACAGATAGAAATAATAATGTTTATGTTGTATGGAAAAAGGATTCACTTTCAGTATTTAATTCTCTTTCCGTAATGTACAACTTGGTCGCTTAACGGTCGAGCGACAACTAAATATACCCGCAGCCAGACTCCAGCTTATTATGCAGCTCGATCGATCGATCCCCCCACCCCTTCCTCAAAACACACATACCACATACCACACACACACACACACACACACTCCACTCACACGATCCACTCATCGATCGCGATTCAACGATCGGTTGACGACGCCTACAAAATGCCGTTAGTTAAATCAAGGGAAGCGGTAGCAGAGCAGAGCAGAGCAGTCCGTTGATATCTCTAAACGCAACAGAGCGGATGTCGTAGCGTAGGACCAGGCAAAGGGTGCTGGGGGAGAGCAGGAGAACTAACTGTCGACTGGGCCACTTGAGATTCCATCGATTGCTCTATGTGTATTTATAATAATATTTTTCGGACTCTATGTAATTTATTATTATATATGTACATCGTATATATACTTATATTTAATAATCGATAGAGAGACAAATAAAATAAAAAATACAAATACAAATACAAATACATATAAATACAATTTTGTCAAGTGCTCCAGCCTTTTTATTGTTGTAAATTTTGTTTTGTTTATTGATTTGAGTTTTGCGATTTGATTTATCACACAATAAAGATTATAATTAGACGTTGTCGTAATTTGGTAGTCGCCGATGCCGCCGCAGTAGCTACTAGGCACTGAGTACCTTTGCCCATCGGCTTTAGAATATAACTATATAAGTACATTGAGGGTTGCAGAGCGAGGGTTGTTCGGGAAGTTCTTCAAATTAAATAAAATTTAAGGGTTATCGGATTCAACTTGAACTTTTAACGGTTATAGTTGCAATGATCTACAGACTGATAGATCAGTAGAGTATTTTTAAAAGTATTTTTTTACCCGCTACCCATAGGGTTCCAATTGTCTACTATCGTAGCTATATAGACAATGAACCAAATTTCAAGTTTAATATAAATGCAGGAAAGTTAATTTTTGTTAAATACAGTAACATTCAACGACCAAATGTCAACTGCAAATTTGGTTGAAATCGGATGATTAATATATAAGTTATTCAAGAAACAATTTTAAGAGCTACTGATTTCCAAACTCCCTAGAGTATGCAACGCAAAATACGTTTAATTTGTAAGGTATATATTTAAGAAATTGTTTTCGTCAGGTGGGTAGCGGGTACATCAAATATCATAAGTTTCCATATATTCTAAAATCTCTACAGTTTTGTCAATTTTCCTAAGATACTTCCACAAGTGTATTAAATTTCATTCCCATAACCGAAGAACCCTTCTACCTCCCCACGCAGCTCCTTCAAATACATGTCGCAGAACTTATTTGTTTTTACTTGACGCGCCATAAATCAGCTCAAGTTGCAATATTTAAAGCGGAAAGGAAATTAAAATACACCCGGCACTTCAGTGTCCCCAGTCCTTCTGGCACCTCTTGGTCGCTTCGAGTTCGATTCAGTAATCCCCCGTAATCAGTTGCAAACCAAATTCCATTTAACTCAAGTGCCCAGCATTGTAGTATCAACATAAAGGGGTGGTGTATATCAATCAATATTGACTGCTACCCAATATTTCCCTGGCTTTAGCCTATCTACATATAGTATGTGAGTCTCTCGGAACTCAGCGGATCCAATAACAGCTACCATTTTGCCATTGCAACTCGGCATCGTTAGTTAGTTAGATGGTTAGTCAGAAAAGTCTCGCAATATTTTTTATTCTTAACACATTTTTTTTTTTTTTTTTGATCGTATTACGCACTATGGAAAAGCTTCAGCTGTGAATTCCATATCACATGCTAGTGCAGAACTTATCAATAAGATCCGGAACACAGAAGTTGAGGTTGACCGATTTAATTATAAGGAATTACAAATTATAGTGAGCCCATAGTCATTGTTATAAATGAGAACCTTAACTACGTGATTTCCGATTAAACCGCAACGTAAGTCAACAACCGACAATTACAGAAAGACGTAAGTGCTAAAAAAAAGATGACAGAAGCTTAGTCAACATAAGGAGATGTAGGGAAAGAGGAAAACAAGCACGAAAGTTACAGTGGAGTGCACTTGACAGTGATACATATATTTGTAGAATAATTTGTGTTGCATACTCTAGGGTGCGGTCTAAAATAGAAACTCTTAAAAATGTTTCTTAAATAACTTCTATATTCATTATTCGATCGTAATACAATTTTAAGACATCATTTGGATCATTTAATAGTTTTTATGTTTACCAAAAATGATCTGTATTGCATTAAAATTATTCCCGGAATTCATATACATAGGTGTAAAGGGGTCCTGATCTGCCGTAGCTATATTAGTCTCTGAGATCTAGGTTTTCGTAGACGGGCAGACATCTCTAACACCCTTTTGCTCTAGAGAGAGGTATGCTGAGAAATATTAGCTGAATAGAATAGTATATTAAACATATTTTATTTAGAGTAGGAACAAAAGTGGAAATTTTATATCATTAATTAATTTATTTTATTTTTATATTCAAAAAAAAAAGTTATAAGAGCGAGTTCTCGGAACATAATCACATTAGTGGCAACGGCACACAAAGTGGTCGAATAAACACAAAGGCATAAGACTGCAAATATAATCACGATAAGTCACACAGCAAAGATATGAGAAATCACAACTTGGCACGGGAGAAGGGGCTTAGCTTCTTTAATCAGTTCAAGTGTTGGGTTCGGGGCGGAATTGAGGGTTTCCGCATTTGATCTACGAACCATGGAGGTATGACACGTGCCAATAGTCAGACGAACTGACTCTTTGAACGACTGACTGGCTGACTGACTGACTGCTTGCTTGGCTGACGATTGACGCGACTGATTGACAAGACGTTATCGTAGTGGGGTAAATGCGAAATGGCAATCGAAAAGGGAATCTCGAGACCCAAAAAGTAGCAATGGAAAAAAATCTCAAGAGGCGAACTCGTATCAGTTCAAGTAGTGCTACAAATTTTCAAGAGAACTTGGGTTCATTCTATTTATAAACGCATTAGTAACATCCAACAATGTGCACTGATTTGCCTGTGCACCACAAACAATTGCTACACTGGTTAATTATACAATGCACTTTACAGTCACGTAAACGTGGCACCATCCGACATCTGACGGAAGTAGAGGAGGCACAAGGGGGTCCCCCCATTTGCATATATCAAAGTTATTATGCAAATTGAAAAAAAAAGGCAGTAGCAAATAATCGCGTAACTCATCAAGTCTTTATTAGCTAAGACTATAAAATTGTGTGTCTATTGCTGAGCCAGCAATTAATATCACTGTGTGGAATGTGTTACTCATTATCTGGACAAGTGAGTTATATCAAATTTTATAACTGCACATAGTGCTTGACAGTCTCACAACTATAACCATAGATATCAGAGAGTATTAGAGAGTCGACTCGGTCTCTATCTCCGCTTCCAGTTGTGAATCATTATGAATTATAGGCAAGTCCTTGGCATTCAGTTGCTCTACACGTTTATTGTGGCGTTTCTCTTATCATAATAACACTCAGGTGTTTTCGATATGCGCAGCATGTAACGCTGCTTTTAAAGCGAAAAAAAAAGTTTGTTGGTAAATAAAATGCGGAAAAACAAAAAACACACAAATAGATAACAACTATTTTGACACCTTTGGCGTCTGTTACGCAGTTAAAACTTGAGCTTGAGTCGCATTGAGATTCTCTTACTTACACTCATCGTTTCCCTCTATACAATGACTGCTCCTCCTCCTCACTGTACATGCTGTACTGACCCAGACAACGCAAATTGTGTCGATCGATTGCCTATTGATATATTAAATATTCCCTAATTCTGCGAAGTCATTTTTGATTCTGTTTCACTTGTCAAGTTTGTGTAGCTAATGAATGATTCATACTGCAAGTATTTTTCCTATGAAGTAACTTTATCTCTCTCTTTCTCTCTGTGAATAATGTGTTGCTGTCTTGGAGTCTGCATAGTCGTTTTTAGAGCACTGATAAATGCTTTATCTATTTAGCTCGAGTTGGGAATATTCCCTTCTTTGGGCTTTACCCAAGAATAAAACGTTTATAATATGCTAATAAAAAAAGAAAGACAGTTGAAAAGAAACGAAATTTCGACTGGAATTTACAGGGTATTACCCAGTTCAGGTATTACCAAAGTGCTTGAGTGTAGTGCAATAAATGAATTTGTTGCTTTTGTTAATTTCTCAAACTGTTCTGATAAACTTAATTGTGGGTTGTAAGTGAGCCGATAAAGTAGGTAGAGAGGGAATGAGGCAGAGGCAGGGGGACGGGGACTGAGACTTCTGTATGCACTTGACTGATAACAAACATCAAATGGATGATATTAGTAACTGCTTGCAGCAATATTTCAATGACAAACATTCAGTACATGCACACGCCGCGTATACGTAATGTGTAATAGCTCTGGCGCCCTCTATCTACCTCTCTCGCTCTCTCGCACTCGCGGTTGCCTTGTCTTTCGCAAATCAAATGCGGAAAGAAGCAATACAAAAAAAAAAACATGCAATAATAGCAACAATGGCGGCTTTTCAGGGCCGCACAACGTAGGCAAATGAAATAGAAAACATACAAAGTCTATTGATAGATAAACCAACCCCCCCCCTTCCCCCTTCACCCTTCGCGAACGGATACATCATGCAGCATGTTTGTATGTATGTTTATCTGGGAAATGTAAACAAAACGGCAAAAAAAAGCGTTTACAGTTCTCATTCAATAGGCAATAGGAAATTGCAGTCGTTGCACTTGAAATAATTGCACGCCATATAAGATTACGACAGATTACGTATACGACTCATAAAACAGGCAACAAAAATACAAATAAAACAACACAATTAAAAAGAATAAATGTGCAAGCAACACACATACGCACACACACATACTGACTGCTAAATACCCTAACAAGATGATCAACTCAAGAGTTTCAACATTATATTAAGAGAAAAAGAAACTTTGCTAAGTTTCCAACTTTGCACTGAGAACAGTTAAGCATATCAGTTATTGAACCAATTAAGCTTGAATATATTCAATTAAAAGACTCATTTCGATGTCAACAATCAAATAAACCTGCCAAGTTAGAGTATGTTCAGAAATAAACTGTCTGCCGATACAGAAATTGCGACGTAATAGAAATGTAGGACAGCAAAGGGGTAGGAAGAGCAGAGCGAGAGGGCGAACATAGGCTGCAATTGTGTGTGTGTATGTGTGTGTGTGTGCATATAGAATACATATATAATGCATGTATGTATGTGAATTGGGTGTTTAAAGATGCACAAACAGAGACAGCGACAGCGACAGCAAGAGTCGCGTACATTCTGCCTATGTCTTCAAAATGTGTTCACTCAGTTTGGCAGCTGTCAATTTAAACAGCAACAACAACAACTAGCGACAATTTCTGCGAAATGTGAATTTGCATATTTTCGATAGCAAACTGAATAATTCAGCGACAACAATTTACACTAATCGATATGCGACAACACACAAGTGCAAAAAAAAAGAGCTTCGTCTTCAAAAAACTATTTGTGCTTTTCTGATGAAATTTGTTGTTGTTCTGCTGACAGGAATTTTAATTTTCAAACTAGATAACATAAATCATAGAGAAATATAAAGATAGTTCTGTCATTTCTTATATCTAACAGTTAATCGATTCTTTGAAGCACGAAAGCTACAGAAGAGCGTGCTCGACAGTAAGATACCAGCTACCCAGCTGAACAAAATGATTTCTCAAATAAATCACTTGTTTTATTTAGTGTTGCATACTTTAGGGAGCGGTTTGGATAATGGCAACTCATTAAAATATTTCTTCAATAACTTCTATGTTTATTGTCCAATCGCAACCAAATTTTCCGTTGATACTGATTAAGCATATATATAGATTAAGCATATATACTGCTACGTTTGCTTCTACCTCTTACCTACATTTTTGGTTGTCAAAAAAGGTATAATTCTTTTCTAGCCTTCTGGTAAGTGGGTGTAAAATGTCTTCATCAACTACTACTGATCTCAAAACAATCAAAAATAAAAAAAAAACCCAAAGATGACAACATTCAGTTCAGTTTATGACCTTTCAGTGAACTGGCGATGATCAAGACGCACTCAAAAACTATTTGAGTTTTTATATTCAAATATTTAAGTGATTGCTAATGAAATACTGTGTTTTTAATTACAATAGTTTTGTTTGGTTTTAGTTTCGAGGAAACTCTACTTGGCAAATATATGTGGGTTCGTTTCCACAGAAATTCATTAGAGCACACGTGACGTGATATTTGACGTATATATGTGTTTTTGAAATAACCCAATAAACTAATCACTTTATTAGAAGCGAGACTATATCTACTTTGTATATGAACAATATGCGACTCTTGGTAATCGAGTTGTGTGTGTGTTTTTTTTTTTTGCAAAAAATTCCCTCTATTGTTTGCCGCAAACAACAAAACGACCAAAAATAAATAGCCGTAAATGACGGCAGCACGTGTTTCCATTTTCATTTGTGTTTTTTGTTGCTTCTTCTTCTTCATCGGTATTATTAATAACAACAGTCGGAACTGGGAAAACAAAGCCCGAACCTGATATCACGATGGCGTGAAATTAGTGTTCGATGCACTTGTGCAAATGCAAATGACGAATGAGAGATGATGATGATAAAATATCAATGGAATCATATTTTTTGTGGTGCTCTGTTTAAACAAGTTTTAATTAGCGTAAGCTAGGAAGAGCGTCATGCTATTTTGGACATACCCTGTAGGCGGCACAACAATGCCACAGGGTATGCGCAATAAATGAAGAGAATAGCAAACAGCTTCTATCTATTATCTTCAATCTACTTCTATCATCTAAGTTGAAGTACTAATACTAATAATAATATATACAAAACAGTGAGTATCTGTCAGTTGAGCACAGTGCTTATGCTCTTTGTTTTCGGTCTCATATTTGCCTGTTCAATTGCGTAAATAATTTGAAAGGGAAACAAATAAAGAATCCACAAACAGACCAAATAATAGCGCCAGCGGCCCTTTTCAATGACGCACTACAAAATAATAATTTCAGAACAATTTCCAACATTTCCATAATTATTATAATTACGATTACAATGATGATGATGTTGCTGATGGGGATGGTGACGCAGTAGATACTAGATACATATCCGCTAAGCTCGGACTTAATCGCCCATGAAGCATGTATTGCGTTGCAAAACAACGAATATGAGAGGGTTAAAATAGGAGAAGTGAAGGAGAATGGAAAGAGCAAGAGGGGAGGGGTGCAGATTAATAACTGAACATGACAAACATTTGAAGAGAAAAGCGCAAAAATCATACGCAGCTCGTACGTAATTCGATAACTCGCCCTTGGCCACATAGAATAAATAATCCAGCAACATTTAGTGGAACAAGGAAGAAAGGCTACATTTGGCATGCCGAAGGTTGCATACCCTTGCAAGTTCTTCTTCTTCTTCGACTGTTCCAATACTAGTTATATATAATGCTGCAGAATTTAATAGTATTGAGTACATTTAATATAATCAATCACTTTGATGGGCATTAGTAAGTTTAGTTATATATTCCACGCTGGTATTCAAAACAAATCTGCAGATGATCTTCTAAGATCGTCTAACAAATACATTGCTAAATTTTAAATCTCTCCCACTGCAAGTGTATTAACATATTTATTTTGTTTTTACTTGATGAACTATTGAGTACCTCCCCCCGCCCATCTGCTTTATCAGAAATCTAAGCTCTTTTAGTTTGAAATTTCATTCTTTGTAACCTTGAAAACTTTCTCAAGATATATACACACATTGTCAACGAGTTAGTGTAAATAAAATCAAAATGTTTTGAAATCTGCGCAACTTTGATATACTCGTACAATATTATATAAATGACAACAACAAATTCCGAGACAGGAAAACTATATAAACAATAACAGAATATGATGCAATTGTGGCAAGTGCAAAATGAGCTCTAACTTATCGCATCGCTGGGTAATTCGTTCATTTCCCCGACAACGACAACGACGACGACGACGACGACATTTAATTAACAAGGGCACACTGTGTCAGCGAGAGAAGAGACAAAAGAGAGGTAGAGAGAGAGAGGGAAACTGAAAGAGGTGGTACACTTGATAGGGTTGATTGTGATCTAAACAATTCACTAATGTGTCTTTAACGTGTCGCATTATTCTCTTATCTAAAGGGTATAAAAATGAACAACAAATAGTTGCTAATGATGATAAGGTGGCAATTATCATAGCTGTATCTTAGCTGGTTACGTCTCTGTGTTGGGCTCATTAAGGTCCGGGATAAGATAATCGAAAAAGTTATGCAGGTGCACTAGAACTGGCAACGGGGCAACTTCGAGAAGTCTCTCAGTAGGTGTTACTCAAGACTTTCAAGTGGGAAAGATCAAGGTTTCGCTTATTTTCTATATCATTACACCATATGGTAGAGGTTACGCCTGGTTGGGTTCTTGAAATTGCGAAAAATTATGTCAGAGCTTCTGGCAAATTCGAAATTGTGAAATATCCAAAATGAAGTTGAAGGAGTTGGAGTCATGATGACTTTGCTTTACTTTGATTTTGTGCAAATTACAGAGTATCTATAACACCAGGCAAGGTTTTTCTTTCCTGCGCAGTCACTTGACATTGCAAATGGTACAAGAAGGGGTTTATAAGGGTGGGGGGAGGTAGAGAAGAAGCCGGGGGACTGGCTTGAACTAGTTAATGCAAGGCAAGGTCGCTGATTACACTTGTGTGTGTTTGTGTGTGTGTGGTAATTAACTATTGATAACATGCGGGCACGATTTCGATAACAATTGATCGTGTCTCTATTCGCGATTGTCACACATCGAGGCCAAGCGGGCAGGCCCCGATGCGATATATGCGTATGAGTGTCGTGCTGTGTGTTTGCTTTGGTTTGGTTCGCATTGTGTATCGTGCGTGACGTCACACGTGCCTCGTGTCGTGAGTGAGTCATTTGGCCTGCCGTTAGATATTCATTTGTTGCTGATTCACGATGATGTTGCGATGATGTTCGACACAACACAGCATGATATGTTAATTTTGAAAAATTGTTTCCCATTCTCGAATGTTACTGCTCTGTTATCTTTTGTGGCGAAATTGCAGTTCACATGTTAAACACATGCACACACACACGAGCAAAATCTCTCTCTCTCTCTGTCGCTCTGCGTCTGTGTTGATCTGCCTCAACTGTCGCTCTCCCCCATGTTTTTTTTTCGAGTGCCTTGAACTTCACTTCCACTTGACCAAACAGAATTCCCCACAACCCACACTTCAACTCACCCCACCCCACCCCATCTCACCATGCTGGCAGTCAATGCATAAACCCGTTTAATAAATTCTGCCGCTGCCGCTGTCGCCGTCGCTGCCTCTGCTGCTCTTCTCTCACACGCGACTTGCGGCTGACTAATAGAGCGTGTCGGCGGCCAGTGACGTCACAGCAGCAACACATTGTGATTATCTTTGTGTGTGTTTTAATTTTGATTTGTGTTAAGCACTTTTATCAATTAATTATTGAGAAATCGACGCATGTGAATGACTCTACAGAAATTTGAGCACACACACACACACACACACATGCAGACATGCATGAACATGCATATATTGTATACTAATTAGAAATTTCGAGGCGGCCAAAACAAAAATTCAAGTCAAGGACGAAACACTTTCAGTTCGAACCGGCTGCACGCCAAGCTTATTCCCCACACTTCACACACACACACACACACACACACACATACGCACAAACGCCAATTGGCATGCACATAAATTTGTATGGTAAGCGAATGTCAAGGTTATGCGCCCCAAGACGCGAGGAGAGGCCTGGAAGGGGTCACCAGAGAAATCTAATTGTCATGTAATTTACGAACGAAAATCAATAAAAAGTGAGAAAAAGCAACACTTGTTGTCGCTGGGAATTACGCATTTTGTTTGAGTACGATGACGATGAGCCCTTCGAAAGTGTCAACTCATTGCCGAAAATGTCGACTAACCCACACACACGCACACATAGTATAAGCAGCTTATTATGCATGTCTGTGTGTGTGTGTGTGTGCATGTTTGTTGTTTGTGTGAAACTTACCGGCAAATTTGGTTGATGAATTCGCTTAGAGCAAGAAACGCCTGCGCTCTTCCAATTGGAATATGTTGGAATCTGTTGCTGCTGTTGCTGCTACTATTGTTGTTGTTGTTTTTGGTGTTGCGGATGCTGACAGTTCGCTCAGCTGTTGCGCGTCAACGAAAAAAAACAACAAAGTTGACCTGCTTGTTGTTGTTGCTCCTCGCTCTGTAGACGGCGTTGTCTCTTTCGCTCTAACGATCTCCTACGTTACACAGAGACACTTGATGTGTGTGTGTGTGAGTTTGTTTTTGTATGTGTCTGTGCCTGTGTGACCGCGTGCTGCTGATTCCACACACGTTTTGATTCTGTTTTCGAATCGACGATTCAGAACTCGTGTTGTTTTTGTTGTTGGTTGTGTAACCAAAGACGAAGACGACGAATGCAACTGACCAATGTCAATTAACCGAAATTCTCTCAGAATTTCTAAATTATCGTTGTTGTTTTTGTTGTTGATTGTTTTGCCACGATTTCACAACTCGCTTAATAAACAAAAGAAATTCAAATACAATTTATTATCAGTTTGAATCTATGCATTTGCAGGTGTGTGTATATGTCGGTGTGTGTGTGTGAGTGTCTGTTTGTGTGTGTGTGAGTGATTTACTGTTTGCATGTGTTAAAAACAACAAAATGTGCGAGCCGCGTGCTTCAGTTTTTATTTTATTTTATTATTTATTCTATTCCTTTTTTTTTTGTAGTCTCTTCGCTTTGCACTGCGTTCTCACTATGTAACTTCCGTTACAACTGCGACGTCAACGTCGACTGCACATCAGCTGCTGCTGCGCTGCTGCTGCCGCGGACTGCAGATTTCTAATATTTTTGTTAATAATAGACACACGGAAAAAAAGCATACACAATATACATCTATATATATAGATAGTGTGAGGAATAAAACTGTGTGCAGCAGGGTCTTTTATTTTATCATATGTGAAATATATAGGTATGTGTGTGTGCCTGTCTGTCTCGGTGTGTGTGTGGGGCCAAGTTGTTCTAATTAGAAGACGCGCTGCTATTGCCGTCTTTGCATGTGTTTGTGTGCTGCATTGGCTGCCTGAATGGGTAAGAGCGGTGCGGTGTGTTGAATTTGGTGGGGGTGGTGGAGTGTGGAGGTTGCCCTGCGTCGGTGTCGGTGTCAGTGTCTGTGTGTGTGTGTGGGTGGGTGAACACTGCCAGGCGATCCAATTGTGCTTACTTCTTCAACAATTTGCGCTGCTTAGCACCGAACGAACTCAACTATTTCACAATTCCACAAAATGCACACAAATATTAACTAGAAGTTTCACTTGATCTCAAATTAGCGGCTGCGGCGGCGGCGGCGGCGTCCAATTACTTCTCTTCTTTTGCTTTGATTATCTGCCCTGTGTTGTTATTTTTGTTGTTGCGATTATGTGTTGTTTTTCTGATATCAATTAGTTATAAGTGTGCAGTTAATTGTATTCGCTGTTTTTGCTTCTTTTGCACCGCAATAACACCAACGGTTGTTAACACAAAATTCCAAAAAAAAAACTATAAAAACCTGCCACTGCGCGCGGCTATTTATGTAAAAATGTTGTACGCATTTAACTGCACGGCGTTGCCAGACACCAACAAAGTTCCCACACCGAACACACCATGCGGTGCGGTGTGCGAATTGTGATGTGGCAGCACCGGCGAACAGCTGATAGTGTTAGAAAAAGCCGCGCGAATTCAAACGTTAAATAAAATACCAATTAACAGTATTTCTACTTTAATTCTTGTATTATTTTTTACAAAATAGAGAAGTATACAAATATTACACTTGTATATAGAGTACGGCATGTTCGGTGAGCAACATAATTACATTGGGTGCTGTGACCATGCCCAGCACTTCGCCCACATCCTCGTCCAGTGTGACCAGATGTTGCTTTCCGATCACAACCTGCGGCCCGTTGCGATTGCGCAATCCTCCAGCGGAATCGTAGCGCGACTTATAAATAAAGACATGACGATAACTTTCGGTAATCACAGCATACTCCAGATCCGGACAACAGTCCATGAACTTGCGCAGCTGCTTCGAGGCCTGCACATAACCGAAGGCATGCAGATTCCCCTCGTGCCGCACACTCCACTCCTGAGGTCTGGTGGGCTGATGGAGCTGCAGCCACAAGGAGGCGTCGACACCCTGGCGCGTGGCAAAGGCCACAGGGTAGCCGGGACGCAGGGAGCTAACGAACAGTGGCGGCGTCGAGCCCAGAAATATTGTGTGAGTGATTCCAGACTCGGCGAGATTGAAGCGAACTAAGGAAGAGAAGATTAATAAAGATGACACTGTGGCGCGGCTTGCCTCATACCCATTTTGATGTCCTCACTGTTAGCATTTACGGGTAAATCACAGTCCTCAATGGGTTCCTCCAGATTCGGTATGGGCAGCTGCTCCTCCTCCTCCTGCGAATCGCGTCCCTCCTCCTCCACCTGCTCGTTGCTTAAGAGAGTTACCCACTTCTGGCCCTGCGTGAGTTTGTACAGTGTCAAGTGCAGCTCTCCCCTGCTCTGCTCTAGTGTCCAATTGGTCAGATCTGTGTCCACGCTCGCATGCAGTTCGCCCTCCAGCAGCGTTTGCCCCTGACACTCCACACGCAGCTGTCCCTGGGCGCAGTGGACGTTCACGTCGTTGCGAGTGCTGCCAGCAGGCACTGGTAGCCGCACCAGCACCTCGTCATCGGTCTGCACCCAACTCTTGCGAGCAGATGCATCCTTCAGCTGTTCCCGTCTCTTTGTCTCCTCTTCGGCAGCCAGCGCCGCCGCCTCCTCGGCCTGCTGCGGTGTCTGCAGTTCTCCATTGGAGCAGACCACAAGTGACTCTGCACGTGGCTCGAAGGCGCAATAGTAGATAGAGCCGCGTGTCTCCAGCTGCTGCAGCACTTGGTATGTCCACTTCTCCTCGTTCAGGGACCAACGTGACCAGGTGAGCTGCATGACATGCACACCACGCTGCCGCGTCACGTGTCCCGCCACCAGTGAGATCTGTTTGTGCTCCTGCACAATGTCCAGCCTGGCATCGTAGAGCACGAAGCCGCGTTCATCGAACTCTGGTAGAAGTTGAGTACGTGTCAGCAGCTTCCAGGGTGTTGCCCGCTCACGATCTCCGGTGTCCAGCAGGCACAGCTCCACAATGCCGTCGCAGAGCACACAGTACTTCTCGGAGATGAAACGTAACGTGTAGTTGTAGTCGCCCACCTGGTGTCTGTATCCGTCTCCGCGATCCTCGCTCTGGGTGCTGTAGACGATGCGCTGGGATCGCGCCACGCCTTGTTGCTCGTTGTAGGAGCAGAGTACAACCTCGTGGCGGACATTGATGAAGTAGCAATTGTAGCGTGACCACGGATCGGATACCAGTAGATTGTGGC
Source organism: Zaprionus indianus (assembly GCA_018904595.1). Taxonomy (NCBI): domain Eukaryota; kingdom Metazoa; phylum Arthropoda; class Insecta; order Diptera; family Drosophilidae; genus Zaprionus; species Zaprionus indianus. Next base: position 7,986,695 of record JAEIHA010000344.1, on the reverse strand, counting down.
GCGCGAAGAGCTCCGCATGCAGCAGCGAATATTGATCCGCATGCGGCTCCAGCTTCAGCGGATTTACATCGAATCCTTGACGCAGCACCGGCACTGCATCGAACGAAAGTTTGTAGCCATCAAAGTTCGGACACAGCAGATTGCGGTCCACCGTCAAATCCACTACAGGCATGTCCTGGTTTCCAAAATCAAAAACAAAAAACAATCGAAGCTTAAAAAAATAAAAAAAACTAGAATTTCAATCTGTCAAACAATGTTGAGAAGTGCCGCAAAGTGCGGCGACGCGGCTACGCTGTTATGTTAATATTACGTTATGTTAAGTTAGCGCAACAACATTCCTAACAGTGTGTGCGCGCATGACATTTGCTATGAATAAGAATTTGTAAACAAAATGTTAAATAAATCAAATAGACACTAATGTAAAGTAAACGTACAATACAAGTAGAGAAAATTATATATTGTGTGAAGTTCTGCTTCTCCCATTATTTCTGTAAACAAGTTTTGCGCAACTGTCTGTGCGCTGGCGAGTGTCATTACAGCATAACAAACGCAGCAACAGCTGTTTCTGTGCTATGCAAACACATACGTGTTCCTTTGCAACTCTACGCCGGCAGTGTTGTGCAGCGCTAACGAAAAGAGTGTTGACACGTTGACAGAACAATTGGCTCATTTCTGGAACGAAAGAGAATAATATTAATAAAAAAATAAGTTGTATGTTTATTGTTGAGGTGCAAATCGAGGGGAGGCATCACAGCAGATACGTAAATTAAGCAGGTGAGTACAGAGCGGCGCTTGGCAGCGCTGCGCAACCCGTTGTCATTGCAAAAGAATATGTTACTAATTGAAAATTGTCTGCGTGTGCATGCGTATGTGTGTGTTTCTGCTTGCGTACGTGTGTGTGGGTGTGTGTGTGTTTTGCAGTTGTAGCTGAAGTTGTGGGCACAAGAAGCCGAAGGAAGAAGCAACGGGACGACAAACAACAACAACAACAACAGCAACAACAACAACAAATACCAAAATGCTGAACAACCAAAGCAACATCAACAACAACAACATCAGCAACAATATAAGCAACAGCAGCAGTCGCCGCATTCGCCGCGGCAAATTGGCAAGTTCAATGCTGCCACTGCCACTGCCGCTGTTGCTGCTGGCGTCAGCAGCACTGCTGCAGTGCAGCAACGCAGTGGAATTCACATTCGACCTGGCCGACAATGTGGAGGATTGTTTCTACGAGGAGATCAAGCGCAACACCAGTGCCTATTTCGAATTCCAAGTCTCGGCCGGTGGCCAACTGGATGTGGATGTGGTGCTAAAGGATCCACAGAATCAGGTCATCTACTCGCTGGAACGTGCCACGTTCGATAGTCACCAGTTTGTGGCCGAGACAACGGGTGTTTATACCGCATGCTTTAGCAACAAATTCTCAGCGTTCTCGCACAAAATCGTCTACGTGGACTTTCAGGTGGGCGAGGAGCCTGCCCTGCCCGGCGTGGATGAGCATGCCACGGTATTGACGCAGATGGAGACATCATCGCAGGCCATCCACAAGGCACTCAACGAGATCTTGGATGCCCAGACGCATCATCGCTTGCGTGAGGCACAGGGTCGCAAGCGGGCCGAGGATATCAATCAACGAGTGACCATTTGGGCTTCACTGGAGACGGCGGTGCTGATTCTGATTGGATTTGCACAGATCTTGATTCTGCGCAACTTCTTTACGGATCGCAAGCCCAGCCAGACGCACTATGGACGACTATAAAAGGAGCAGAGAAACAGATGAGCAGAAGACAATGTGGCAATGGTGGCAGCAGCAGCCGCAGCAGGGGCACCATAGATGCATCTCAATCTCTGTTGCCTGCGCCCCACCAATCCCTCTCGCCTCCGCCCCTGCCACGATGCCACCCCCCGCACACCCACACACATACACACACTCTCAATTATTGTATTCCAATTCCGGCATCTGTAATATGTTTAGCAGACCCCCCACCCCCCTCTCCTCCAATGCCTTCTCTAGGGAAGAATGTTTTTTTTTTTTCTTTGAAAAAATACAAATACGATAAACGAATATGAAAACAAACGAAAGAGAGAATGTTGCGTAAATAATTATGGCGAATGGCCGCCATAAATGCTTTGCCATAAATTGTTATGTTGTCGTTTTCTGGCAACGCTAGGTAGGCAGGATGGCCCCAACTAACACACACACAGACGCCCCTTTTCGCTCACTCTACCTCGGTGCTGTGTGCAGGAAGCGCAGTTATTACGAAACATGCGGAAGAGAGCAAGTGCAAGCGAGATGCCGCTAACTAACTCCCTGCCAGTCTGCTCTGTCGCGGCTCTGCGGCCGCAGCACACAGCGGCGCTAAATCATCAAATTTTGATCAAATATCATTTCTTTTTGGCGCACAATGCCGCAGGGCAAAAACAAAAAGAAGTACAACAACAACAACAATGGTAGCAACAACTGTATCAACAACAGCTGAGTTGATGTTGAGTTGGAAGAGAGGGACAGAGTGTGGTGAATAGAGTAGAGCAAGTGAGCGGGGCTGCGACGTCGCGACGGCGAATTCGATGCAGCAATTTTCGTTACTGTCGCCGTTGTTGTTGTTGTTGGCTTTTTGGGCACCATAGTTCACCCAGCGGGCTGCGCGCAATTTGCAACAATAAAAAAGCGATGAAAAAAACGAACAGAAAACAAGTTTTGGCAACATCCATAGCAACACCAACAACAACAGTGCGGTGACAGCGCGTTCATTTAAATGAGCCACAACAACAACTTGAGACTAGACACGCTGTCGCAGTCGCTGCTGCTGCCGTCGCTGCCGCTGCCTGACCTGCTGCTCCACTACACTAGTGCAGCAAAGCAGCAGACGCCGCTCACTTGCACACACACACACACACACGCACACATGGGAAGAGTGCTTGTATTTGTTGTACATAGGTCGAGGTTGTCGCGATTTCTGTGCGCAGCTTCCTCGTTGGCAGCGCTGCAGCAGCAACAGCAGCAGCAGCAGCAGACGCCATCGCATGCACCGTGGTATGCAGCAGGCAAAGTAAGCCTGTTATTATAATTTGTTGTTATTGTTTTTTATTATAAATTATAATTGAATATAATTCGAATGTAAATAAATAATAATAAATAATCAAGAGTTTATTAATAATCAAATAATAAAACAAAATATATTTAAATTGACTACCACGTGGAACTTAATGTATTTACAATAATAAAGTTCTTACGCATTTCAACAGGATTATTCGATACTTAAATTAATCGAACAGCTACGTAATGTGGACAGTTGTTGTTCCCTTTTGTTTAATTCCTGTTTATAGCCACAACAGGAAACCGATCCTAATGAGATTGTTGTGAAATTTGGTCAGGTCATAAAATGATTTTACGCTCTGCACTTTTACAGTGGTGCATAATTGCACAGCCACGTGGGGCTGTACGCGCAGCATTGTTATTACTCTTGTAAATATACCCTGCAAAAACAAGCAGATGGGTGGGCTGATGTTATGTTGTGCAACAGGTAATTATCAGCGGTAGAAAAAGCAGCTTAATCAGTATTAAAAACAGCTTTTTATGCCTTGATAACCCGTAAGACCTCAAGGAACTGGGCAACTAGAAGAGCTACAGTCAGCAAATTTGGAGTAAAGACTTTTATATACCCTACGCAGACAACTCTTGTTGTGAGTCATGTTAAATTTAAAAAAAAAATACTTTTATGCAGAGTTTTTATTCTGGCCTGCACATGACTTTATATATTGTTAAACTCTTGTACAAATTTCCCAATAATACAGGGTATTTTTCAGTTAAAAAGTAATATTTTAAAGTTGCTCTTCCCATATTTTTATTGGATTTACTTTGGCACATTTTTTGCATGTACTTTTGTACAATACTTACATCAGTTATGATTTACCACCGACTTCAACATCAACTCGAACTTATGGTAGGTTAGAAAGAGCCGAGGCAGAGGGAGCAAAAGAGGGAAGAGTGGGAATGCCTCTCGACATGTACCCGGCACTTTAACTCATTTGTTGGATTATTTGTTTTGCGCCAGTCTGTCGAAGTGTCCCGCCCCACATCCCCCTCTGATCTCCTGCCACCCGTTCGTACCCACTTGGTCCCGCTTTTTGGCCCCGTTCCACACGTGTCTCTGGATTGTGTAAGCGCTGCGCTTCATCTGGTCGAGTCGCGTCGCGTCGCGTTGCGTCGCTGATTGCAATTTTTCATCTTCGTTTCTTTTTCGTTTTCCAATGCATTTTCCCTGAAAAATTGCTCATCTCGTAATGTCACACGATGCGTATCCATTGGTTAATGGCATCGGCGCTTTGCTTTTGCCGCCTCGTCTCGGAAGAAACGGAGAAACTCCCAATGGAATACGAACGGCAATGTGAATTGGTTAGGCGTACCTAGTAGTTGTTGTTTAAATGCATTTCGTTTACATTTTGAAGCTATTTTTTCAGAAGATTTTACAACCCTTAAGGGTGACCATATTGCTGAAAGCAAATTATTGTACGAGGGTCGTTTGATAAGTCCGTGACTTTTTGTATTTGCCGCGCACCTGCTCTAAATACAACACTGCTCCTGTCAGCAGTTATCGATTAACAGCTGACTGTAAAATTTTGAGAAAGCTGCGTTTTTGGTTTGCGTTTTATAGGCATTGAAAGCAGACGATCTCGTGAATTTTAACGAAAATGGAAAAAAGTGAATTTCGTGTCAGCATGGCAAAATTTCATAAATTGGGCTACGAACTGCTACCCCATCCAGCATATTCTCCAGATTTAGCCCCCTGTGACTATTTTTTGTTTCCAAACATGAAGAAATGGCTCGGCGGTAAGAGATTCGGGTCATCACAGAAACAAACGACTATTTTGAGGGCCTTGAGAAAACCTATTATTTGGAAGGAATAAAAAAATTGGAAAAACGCTGGACTAAATGTATAGAGCTAAAAGGAGATTATGTTGAGAAATAAAACGCTTCTTTGACGAAAAAAATATATTTTATTCAAAAAGTCACGGACTTATCAAACGACCCTCGTAGAATGTCATTTGGCTAAGCTTTTTGCGTCTAATAACATTCTAGAGATTACAACACTTATTTTTAAATCAATTTGTAGTCAAAATTTTGTTCTAGGGTGACCATCTTTGTGCATTAGGAAAATATACATATTTTAAAGAGTTTCAGTTTGATTAGAGGCATAGTTCATTGATAATTTTTAAAACTTTCCAATTCATTTGCTTTTTAGTTTCTGATTGTAAATTAAGGGTGACCATATTGCATACGAAACTGCGTAGAAAATACCTTAGAGCTATTAGTTTTGAAATTCAATAACAACTTCAGTTTCACGAAGACAATTCCTTGAAATTATTCAAACTTAATAATTGGGGTGACCTTAGTTAATAGTTAATTGCTTAAAAATTGGTTGAATTTGAGGTGGTAACCTTGATTATCCTCATGTTAGTAGTTTTTCATGTTTTCTTTTTCATTTATGTTTCGTTCCACTTTATTTTCTCGCAGGTTCCTCCTTATCTTGTTATCAGTTGCACTTAGGCTAAATGAATTGCGGCACAAGCCACTTTTCACATTGCAAAATATTGTAGTTATGTTGAATTTTTGCGCTGATAATGCGGCCCGGCACGATAATGATCCATCATAATTAGCTTGACACTGAGTTGGGTAAGCAAGTTATGAAATCGAAAAAAAAGTTCTGGAAACAGCTCGAGCAGAACGTTTTGAACTAAGTCAGCTATCGGAAGTTTTAGAAGCTATTTTATCTTTGAAGTTTGAACTGTTCAAGCTATATGTATGTACGATGTATAGTCTATATAAATTGATGAGCATTTACTTAGATTAGTGAAAGGGTCTGCCATAAGGTGCTGCCTAATCTGGGTCATCGTTGACGTCATTCAACAGCTCTTGAGCGATGCTCATGCTACGCTTCTTTTGGTCAAAATTTAGCAATTATGCAAATCTGATAAAAACAAAAATCAAGGAAACTAATACAAAAGATATAGTACAAGTATTTGTTTTACATATTTAAAGATTTATTTGTATCAGTAATGCATATGTATAGTATGTAAATAGAATAGAAAGATAGAGAAACAGACGGAGAAGTACTAAGCTTCTAAGGCACTTCTCGTAGCTCCCTTCGAAGAACACCTTGAACTACCTCAATCCGCAATCAATATCAGAGGCGCGCCAGCGTACTTTATGCAGGGTCAAGTCGATACCGAAGTCGTTGCCACATGTTGCGGTTCTCGAACTTATCGTTGTCGAAGGTTGCAATTGATCTAAGTTAGTTGTTTAATTTTCTTGTGCAGCGCATGCGGCGTATGCGTGTTGTCTGGCGCACATTGCGTATACGCAGCGTGTGTACAGGAACAAGCTGCGTGCAATCAAGAACAATAACAACAACAGCAACAACAAGAGTCACAGCAAACAACAACAACAACAACAACATGTGGTAAAAGGAGCAACAAGTTGCAAGTCGAATCGCTTATGCAACCTGGGAAAGGCGCAGTCAACGTTTGTGGCGACTGCGGCGGTGACTGAGACAAAGGTTGCTGCCGCTGTTGCTGCCGCTGCCTTCGTTGCCGTCGCCACTGTTGCTATTGTTGTTGTTTGTCTTGTTGCGAATGCAATGCAAACAAGTTGCCGCCACCGCCAACGCTGGCGCGGCAGATGCTGCTGCTGTTGCTGCTGGTGCTGCAGATGAGACGGCAACAACACACGCTGCCGCGCTGCTGCCTCTTACAACTCTGTTGCGAATGCCCATTGCGGTCGATGAGGATCGCTGGCGAGGCAACTAACAGAAGGGGCAGGTGGGCAAGTGCAGTCTGTGGAGTGAAGGAAGGGAGAAGTGTGACGGGGGCCTCAGTCTGAGTCTCACTTTCGCCTAATGGCAATGATGCGGCAGCATTGGGCCCATATTACTTGTGACACACAATGCCAGGGGCGTAGCAGGCAAGAGGGGGCAGGGGCAGACTTTAGAGTGCTCGAAAGGGTGTTCGTATATATTTAGATCAGACAGGCTGGGAGTAAAGAAAGATAGACATATAGGGAGGCTGAGAAAACAAGTAATTAATATAAGATATATTGTAGAATAGATAAAATGATAGAAATACAAAATAAATGAGTAAGGCAAAAGATAAGACAGATAAACAAAGAGACTGAAAGGCAGGCAGATATACCATATCAGAAGGAGACAGCAGACGAACAGATAAAACTGGAGATATATAAGGCAGGCTGGCTGAGGGATTGAATGGAATATGTAGGGACAGCTAAGGATGTAACAGACAGCCAGATAAATATTGTATATGCAGACAAACAGAAGGACAGACAAACTGGCAGAAGGATTGACAGACAGATTGATAGAGGGATAGACTGACAGACTGACAGACAGGCAGGCAGACAGGCAAATACACAGACAGACATACAACAGACAGCAAGACAGACAGACAGACCTTTAGACAGAAAGATTTAAAGACACACAGACAGACAGACATACAGCAGACAGACATACAACAGACAGACAGAGAGACAGACAGACATACAGACAGACATACAGACAGACAGATAGAGAGACAGACAGACATACAACCGACAGACATACAGATAGAGAGACAGACAGACATACCGAAAGACATACAGAGAGCAGACAGACATAGAGATAGATAGGCAGAGAGACAGACAGACATACAACAGACAGACATACAGACATACAGATAGAGAGACAGACAGACATACCGAAAGACATACAGAGAGCAGACAGACATGGAGATAGATAGGCAGAGAGACAGACAGACAGACCAACAGACAGAGTGTCAGAGGGACTGATATAAAGGCACACACAAATAGATAGGCAGACAGACAGACATACAAAGCAAATTGACCAAATAAGATCAGTCAGATTGGTTGATTCATAGATAAGTTGAGAGGATTAATACACTTTGAACTTGCTTTTCTGAGTAGCTCGGGCAGATACATTTTATCTCTAAAAAAGATAACATACATCTGCAACTGCAACTGCAACTGCGAAGTCGAAGTCATCTCTGCCCCCACTGCTGCTACACCCATGGGCACAGACGATACAGACGACACAGCAGCGGCAATGGCAACAGCAATAGAAATAATCATGACAACGGCGGGAAAAACATAGAGGAGCCCAGGCCCCCTCAATCGCGGCCCTCCTGCCGCCCCACAACCCTCCGCGGAGTTGGCGTAGCGAATGCTAAGCAAGCCGCAAGCAGCGAATGTTTGGTAAAACGTTTTTCCGGTTAATGTGCCACACAGTTGCAGTTGCCTCCGCTGCTGTTGCTGCTGCCACTGCTGCACGTTGCAATTGGTATAAAAGTGTCGGCTGCCAGCTGTGGTCATGTCAGTGTTCATTCGCGTTGCAAAGCGTGTGGCAACAACAAGAAAACAGCAAGAAGTTGACAAACTATCGAACTCAAGTCGAGCCTGCAAGCAATGAAAGTACGTGACGTATACGTGATATTTAGTAGTGCGTGCATTGCGCATACGCCGTGTGCAACAGCGAGCGGGCTTCCGTTCTTATTTTTTTTTACTGTTCCTGTTCGTTACCCTTTGCGAAGGGCGAGTGTAAAAGGCGATGAGTGTCTGTCTGCGATGAGTGTGCCCGAGATATATATATAATATATATGTTCTTGTTCGTCAGGATGAACTGCGTAAAGCAGAGGGTGTCACTGGTGATCCTTCAACTGAATTGTTTCCTTACTAGTTTATGGTATATACTACGATATACTATATGCTATATACATAACTTGAGCGTCAGGATGAACTGAGTTCAGCTGGGGTAGGGCAGCAGGCGAAAACTTTCCCACTGTGATCCTTCGACTGATGGGTTTCATTATATACAGTCTAGTATATGGTATATACTATTCTGTACTATATGCTATATAGGTTCTTGATCATAGGGATAAACTGAGTAAAGGTGGGGAAGGGAAGCAGGTGTAAACATTTCCCTTCGAACTGAATCGTTTTTTTTATACTGAAACAAATACATAGTACATATTATATGCTCTATATATTTTCTTGATCATAAGGATGCATAGAGTCGATTGAGTTTAGCTGTTATAAGATTCCAGTTACAAATCTTTGCTTACTATCCTTACTGTAGAAACTGTGGAATGTATCGTTGTACGTACTAGAAATATACTGTATATATATAGTATATACATTCTTTAACGTAAGGATGTTTATTAAGTTCAGCTGTAGTGGGCGTAGTGTTGTTTGTATAGCATAGAACACATTGTAAATATCATATAAAACAGGATAAATGTACATATGTATAAGTATAGAACATATATGTACATAGATATATATAAAAATATATATATACATTCATTAAAAATCACAATTGAGGATATATACCCAATCTTCATGAATTTAGCAAACCTTTATTTTAAGCAAAAGTATTTTATATAAGTGCAATCTTATATATTTATATGTATATAAATATATTCCAGTATATAGTATATATATTCTTTAACGATTTGACACAATTTCTACACGCCTTTCACAATTAAACGTGTGTATTTCCAGCCCAGATTAGCTCTTTCTATCAATCATAACGAAACATTTCTTGTACAAGCTCAAGTTCTTTAAGATCTGATCGTATAATTTAAAGATTATATAGATTACATACTCGTATAGCAGATCTTTACCAAGTCTACACATATACCTTATCTCTCTCCCTCTTACCCCCTCTTCTCATCTCTTTCTTACAGGCCTTTGTGTGTCTTCTGCTTATCGGCGCAGCCAGTGTGAGCGCTAAGCCCAAACCCGGCGGCGGTTGGTCATCAGGCGGTGGAGGAGGCGGCGGCGGTGGTTGGTCCTCGGGTGGTGGCGGGGGCAGTGGCCATGGCGGTGGTGGTGGCGGCGATGTGCAGGTGATCAAGGTCATCACAGAGAGCGGCGGCGGCGGTGGCGGTCATGGCGGTGGTGGAGGCGGTGGCGGTTGGTCATCGGGTGGCAGCAGCGGTTGGTCATCGGGCGGTGGCGGCGGCGGAGGTGGCTGGTCATCGGGTGGTGGAGGAGGCGGAGGACATGGCGGCGGCGGCGGCGGCGGTGGCGGTGACATCAAGCTCATCAAGATTATCAGTCTGGGCAGCGCTGGCGGCGGAGGAGGCGGACATGGCGGTGGTGGCGGAGGCGGAGGTTGGTCCTCGGGAGGCGGTGGAGGCGGCGGCTGGTCATCCGGTGGCGGTGGAGGCGGCGGCGGCGGTAGCTCCACCAAGGTCATCAAGATCATAAAGCTTGGCAGCGGCGGCGGCGGCGGCGGTGGACATGGCGGCGGCGGCGGTGGTGGTTGGTCCTCGGGCGGAGGAGGCGGCGGCGGTGGCTGGCAGCCAGCCGGCGGCTGGGCCTGAGCAAAGGTCCCAACTAACCACGATACCCTGTAAATACTGTATATACAATAATTTGAAAAACTGTTTATTTTTTTTTTGTCATATTTTGGAAAACTTTGTACGAGAAGCAAAACGAAATGCGGAATCCTAAAAAATGTTGATAATATTGTATTTTATGAATCATATAACGAATTGCATTTGCGTGGCAAACATTTTGTATTATATTGCACCACTTGGAGTATTTCGAGACTCTCGAGACAATAAATCTTATCGAATGTTATCCATCTTCTCTTCATCGCTCTCTCTCTTTCTCTCTCTTCCTCACACATTCTGCAATGTTTTTTGTTCGACTTGTTTTATTTTCGTTGCTTGAAAAGAAGCTTTTGTTTTCGGCCTCTGTTTTTATTTCAACAGCTGTTCGAACACAAAAGATCATACAAGCGCTGAGTCTATTATTCGATATCGAGTAAATAAACCGAATTCCAAAGCCAATGACTTTTGTTTTATTGTATTTCCACTTTTATGGGGCTGTAATTATATATAGTTTATTATGTTTTATTTTGCATATTTTAGCAGCACTTAAAATAAATTATGATTTTGCAAAGCTTTGAAAGAGAAACTTATCAGTTTTTCATATTCAAAGAGAAGTTTTGTGCTTCTTGTTGCTATGCGCTGTAAATAGTTCAAACTGCAACATACGATATATTATTATATATTTATAATATCTGTTTAGTGTATTACAATGTTTTAGTTTATAATATTCATAGACATTGTAATGAAACTCACTACATCTCACTTTTTTAGGTTTTTTACCCGTTGACCGTTTGGGGTAATGTATGTTAAAGGCAGAAAAATGACAGAAAGGCGTGGCAGGCCCCACAAAGTGTTGTATATATATATATTTATACTTAAGATCAAGCCTTTCTGTCTGTGTGACCGCGCTGATCTCAGCTATTATAAAAGCTAGATATACCTAATTTGGCAAGAAGATTTCCGTATACCATACGCAGATAAAGTTTATTTTAAATATTGCCTGCCACGCCCACCAACCCCGCAAATTAGTTATTTAGTTTTTTAACTTGATTTGCAAGCGACGAATAAAAAATAAAACTTTCTGACTACATTATATATTTAGTTGACTTCAATATCTATCTATCCTTCACTCTCCTTTGAATGTAACACAGATGTTAGGCTAATTACTTTAGTATTCAAAGTATTCAAAAAGCCAGGGGAATAAGCAATAGTCGTTGGTAATTCTATCCAAGGTTTATCCTAGTTTTAATGGCAACTAAGTATCAGTAGGAGAGGAACATATTCCATAGGAACTCTATGTTTCCTTGTTTGAATAATTAGATTGTTTAAACGTTGCACAAATGGCTGGAAATAAATAAATATTTAAGTAAATTATTATAAAATATTTTATTATATTGCCATCTAATTTTAAATTTATTTTTTTAATATATTTTTTTAATATTATATATTATCATAAAAATAGGTATATATCAGGCCATAGGAATAATAAATCGAAGACTCTCTACCCTTCCCTTATAAAATCTTTAGCATTGACCTTTCTTATCAATAATCTCACACCTTTGAGTAAGTACAGCAATTCAGCTCATTGCAGAATCTGGCAAACGATTTACTTGTCCCTGAGAAAGAGAGAGACGGAGACAGAAAGAGAGACAGAGACAGAGAGAGAGACAGCCAAGAGGTCGCCGAACATTGTCAGTCTTTCAGCCTCTTGCAAATTGCTCAATTTGTTAATAACAAATAATAATAATGGTAATTTGGCTACATCAAACGAAGAGCTAAAAAAAAAAGAAACGATTAGAAAAAAAACCAACGCAACGTTGCAAAGTGAGAAAAAACGCGCGCGTGCGTCGCCTCGCGACTTTGTCGCGACCACAGCGCTGCGGGCGTTTTGCTGGCGATTCATGCGCGGGGCCACACACGATGAAAGAGATTTTGTTTGATACAGAATGAAATGTGTATGAAACTGAATGAAATCGAAACTGAAGCAAAGGTGAAGGGCCGAAGGACAATTGTAAATGAATTGGGGTCTTGAAGATCGGAACGAAGTGGATTGAAGCGCGATCGGAACCAACGATTGATTGATGTAATTGGGGTTAATCAAACTGGCAGCACAATTTGCATGCTAATTATGAATACACAGCGATTATTACACACAGACATACACACACACACACACAGGCATAGATATCAACATGTTGTTGCCACATTAAAAGCCCATTAAAGACAGACGCGACTCGAGTTGACTCGACTTGCCTCGCCGCGATACGTTTCCCAGGGCAAAGCTCCCCTCGCCGTGTGTGTTACGAGTGTTTCCACATCCATTCAGATTTGCATCCATGGCATGCATAATGAATGATGCCAATCAATGAATCGCCCAGTTCCAGCATCGGCTTCGGCTTCGGCATCAGCTTCAGATTCGGCTTGAGGCCCCCAAAACACGCCCCGTCCCGCCTCGAGATACATGTTGACTTGCGTCGTTGGTGCCGATTTGGCTGCCTCAGTTGCTGCCTCAGCTGCTGCCTCAGCTGCTGCCTCAGCTGCTGCATGCTTTATGTATCAATTAGTTAGCTGTCATTGGTTGAACGAGTAGCACGGAGCAGTAAGCCAGCGAGAGGCGCATGAAGAGTTACGAGTTGCAGTTGTTGTTGTTGACTGAGACTGAACTATAATTTAATTAATATGTTAGCTATATAAACTTTAATCGATAATAAAATACCCTACATTGCTTATTGACTTCTCACTCTTTGCGCACTTTGAATACTTTGAATACCAAAGTAACTAGCATAGCTTCTGTGTTTATTCTCTGATCGCATTCAAACTTGAAGAAAAGATAGATTTTTAACCTATCTAAGTATATGTTGAAGTCAAAAAGTTATATCTATTATATGTCGCTAGCAAATCGAACTCAAAAATTAAATAATTAATTTGTGGGGGTGGTGGGCGTGGCAGGCAATATTTGAAATAAACTGTAGCTGCGTATGGTATACAGAAACCTTCATGCTAAATTTGGTGTGAATTGCTTATATAATAGCTGAGATTAGCGCGTTCATACAGACAGACAGACAAAAAAAAAAGTGAAAAAGGACAGACAAACGGACAGACAGAGAGAGAGAGAGAGAGAACGAGGGACTTAGTTCAATTTACTCGACTATATTTATTCATGTTTCTAGTCATCTATCTGTAAATACTTCTCTGACCTTTTCCTTTTTTACTCTTTCCTGGTCAGTAAACCCCTTTTTCTCTCTCTCTCTCTCTCTCTCTCTCTCTCTTTCTTCCTCCCACCTCTATCTTTCTTCCTATGTCATACTTCATTCCTTTTCATACGCAGCTTCACAACTTGCCTGCCACCCCTCGCTGTCGCTGTTCACTGGCGCTACCAACAATAGTTTTCCCTTTCTTCGCTTCACCTTCTTATTTGTTTCCTCTTTTATCACCATTGGCTTTGGCAAATTTTCATATGTTTGAACAACATTGCGTTTGTTTTACACACACCATGTGACAGTAGGGGCAGAGAGGGAGGGGTGTGGCAGTTGGGAGGTATTACAAGCAACGACTACAATGGGCTGTGTAGCTCGCGAGACATATTCAAACTTGATAAATGGCCTCAGCAGCTGCGGCTTGTTGTATGCAAATATTATTGGTGTTTGTACAGGGGGGACGGGGAACTGGGGAGGGGGTTCCTCTCTATTGGGTGTCAGGTGTCAATAGGGGCATATAACATGCGACTATTGATGCGTTTATCGCCTATCGTACAATATATCGTTACATATTGCCCTCAAAATTTATTAGATGAGCCGACAAATGGAAATTGAATAGAATTACATGGATAATACACACGATGTGGGCAACAGATTGCACAAATATGTATATACTCGTATATAATTTACGCGCCTCATTGGGGTGGTCTCAGCAACGATAACAATCGTAATGGCAACAACAACCTGCTAATCGATTGTCCAAGAGATGAGACAAACAACGCGGGCCAAGGTTAATTCAATGGAAAGTGACACAAATAGATACACAACAACAACTACTACTACAACAACAATAACTACAACTAAAAACTAGCACAACAATAAGCCAAGCAAACTGAACAACAACAACAACAACAACCTAAACAACATTCATTCCCCATCAACATTTTGATGATCATCTTTCGGCTCGTCTTGCCATCACTTTTCCATCGATTGACATTGGAAGCATCTTGCTGGAAATTGTTGATGGTTGATGGAAAGTGAAAGCATTGCGTGAGAAAATCTTTTGTCTGCACTGCCAGCACGTTTTCCCACGCGTAGCATGTCAAAGGTCATGTTCAGATGACCTAATCGAAGCTGAATTGATCTAGTTTTCGTTTGCGGCGTTTGATAGTGTAAAGTGCTATGTCAGAGGCATTTTTTAAGATACCCTGTAAAGTAGAGGAACTTAGGGTGTATTGGCTTGCTGTGTATGCCTTGTCAAAGTTTGTTCTTTTTTTAATTTTTTAGCTAAGGGAATAGGAGTAATTTTGTTGTGGTTCTGTTGCTGCTTGCTAGTTGATCGGTATTTTAAAAGATTTCAATGTAGTATCTGTTAGTTTCAGTATATTTCAGTATGAATATTGGGTAAAACATACTCTGTACTTAGAGATTTCGTGGTATTTTTTGCTGTCTACTATGCCATCTTAAGTAAAACAACGACTTGGCTTCACTAGGTTTCTATTTGTTAGGGAAATCTTTGAAAATATTGAAAATAATAACTAAACTACCCTGTAATTTTGTGCTATAATGTATACAGAGTTTGATGAATTTAAGAAAATAAATAAACAATTTTTAAAGAAAAACAAAGGATATTGAAATAGAAAGACACCCTCTTCTTCATGTCTTATATGATGCTGCTTAGTTCTTCATCAATCGAGAATCTTTCAAAAAACAGAAAATAATACCATAAATTCCCACATCAGCTTTCTTAAAAATACCAACATAATCTTTCGCGAAAGGAAAGCAAAAGTGAGAAGAACCCAAAGAGATAATACAATACAATAATAAAAAAAAAAGCTTGCGTGTCTTAAATGATTTGCATGAAAGCCGTAAAACGAGGTTCACGGAAAAGGGGGGAGGGAGGAGGGAGGAGACTGCGTATTTACCAAGATGCGACTATGAATTATAGCCATATTGAAATGTCAAACGGAATGAATATTAATTGAGGCGATGCGAATGCAATCGAAAACAAATAGAAACGCATAAAACGAGATAAAACAAAAATAAAAGAAGAAACCAGAAAGAAAATGAAATGAAATGATATGAAATTATGGCTGCCAATGATCTATTAGATAATACTACTGGCAGAGTCGGTCTGGACTGTGGTCCCAAGACTGTGTGTGTGTGTGCGCCCATTGCATATGAAGTTCATTCATTAATATTTATATTGTAGTATTGCTGCGACGGCCCAAGGCACACCCAGCATCAAGATGGGGTTCGTACCAGGTTCGAATTCAGAGTCGAATTGGGGTTCAGGTTCGACTCTCTATCGCTATCACTTCCCTAATGAGCCGACACGTTTATTAGCACATAATTAATGGCCTGATATTAAAACATTAATATAGCTACTACAAGTCCCTGCCCCACCTCTGCCCTGTCTTCCTCTGCGCCTCTCTTAATCTTTCCTTCATCTGCTAATGACATAATAATTTTTTTGGCCACATTAGGCAATGACAGAAAATTTTAGCAAACATTTTCGTAAAATCCAATCAGCAAAGATATGTGAGGAGCACTCAATGCATATGCAACAGATTGGAAACTCGATAAACAATAATGGATTTCAAGATTCTTCACTGCTTAATACCCTAGAAAGTTGGCTACATGGGAATATACAATATCTAAGAAATCCACTCTAGCTTGTGGCTTAGGAAATTTAATGAAGTTGGCTGCTGCAGAACAAAGTTAACATATTTAATTTTGTATGTTAAGCTTAACATAACGTAAGCTTAACATATGAAGTACTTAAGTTGCCCTAGAACTAACAGTGTTTTAACAGTAAGGCAATTAAATGAATGTTTTGATTGGAATTTTCTGATTTGTTTCCATTTATATATCTCTAGTTTTAGTTTAAACTGAGTTCAAAGAATTCTTTATATATTACCAGAAATGAGAGATACTTTGGAGTAAGAATATAGCTTATATTTTTAAAAGTGATACTGATATTTGAACATATGTGTTACAATATAAATCTATCGAAAGTATTTGTTGAGTTCTTTAGGAATGAATCTTAAAATGATAGTAAGGTAGATAGATGCTTTGATATGTAGCACAGATTCTATTAAATGAATATAATTGACTTCAGTAAATATACTGCCTTAAAACTTTGCCATATTTTACAGAGTATATTATATATGCACAGACAATGCGCAGGAATTTGCTGAAGTCAAATAAGTTCCGCACGTGAGATGGTGCAATTGGATTAATGAGAATATTTGGAAGGTAATGTTAGATGTTACGGTTGTTGTAGTAATATTATTATTACAGGTAGAAGAAGTAGTAAAAGTAGTAGTAGTAGTAATAGTATAAGTAGTTGTTGCTGTTGTTGTTGTTGTTGCCGGGGAAGGCGTATTAATTACATCCGCCGTGCGAAAAGAGATTTGCCTATTTGCGAGTGTCGAATTTCGGGGCATTACGACCGAAATGTCTATAATAACTCAATAAGCAATTTGCATTTTCAAGCGAGGCGAAAGACCACGGACATACAGAGAGAGAGAGGGAGGCAGAGAGAGAGAGAGACAGAGAGACGGACTGATAAAGCTGAAGCTGCCGAAAAGATGTTGCGCATGCGTCGCTGAATTAATGAAAGGCCCGCGCACTGTTTGGCCCAGACAGTGGGGATGGCTCGGAAGCCAAGACAAACACTGACACACACACACGCACGCACACACACACACACGCACGCACACTCTGATTTCAAATGCGACTCCAATAGATGACGAACTAATGCGCGCCCTTGTATAAAATGCGTGGCCGGGTCAAGCTGGGCCATCATTGAACGGTTGGACATCGAGGGCTCAAGCACGACCAACGTGAAGATGAATGTAAGTTCAACAGCAGCAACAGCAACAGCCACTCCTAACAACAGCAACACCAACTTCAAATGAACAACAATCAAGCTAAACTAGTGCAAAGTGACAAACTTAACAAAATTTAACTCCAACTGCAAAGGCAAACAAAAATTGCATAAAAATTGCATCAAAACTGCATCTAAATCGTTTCGAAATCGCCTTTAAACCGCGCCAAAGGACTTCAGTGTCGTGCAAAATTATTATTTTTTTTTTTTAAGTTTTCGTTAATATTTTTGTTTTGTGTATTACATTTTTTTAACTGAAAATCATTCCAACTTCACACAAGGATTAAAGAGTTGTGCTTTCTAATTACAATATATTAATTACTAATTACTTTTTTAGTAATTATTATAATTGTTGCAAAGCTTTATTATTTTTTTAACGTTCCCGGAAGGATTTGTGTGCTTTGTGCAATTTTCGTTTTATTTTTGCAGTGTTGCACAATTAACAGTTGTGTTAATTAAAACAACAATAAACAAGGAAAATTGCAAATTAAAATTATTTTGACATTGAAAATAATGTTAATTCATTTATTTTGCAAACAATTTTGTGCTCGAAAAAAAAAAAAAAGAAAATCAATTTCATTTTTAATTTCATGTTATCTGTAATTAATTAACGCTTCTTTTGCTGTTGGTGCCTTAGCTAAATTAAATTTTGATTGCGAAACAGGAACTTGTGTTTATTTTAAATTAACACATTTAATTAATAAAATGCTTGCTGATTTTAAAGTAATTTAACAAATTATAATTGCTATAGAGCTGTATTTAAATTTATTTAATTGTTAAAGTTGCCATCTACAGTTGATTAGCATTAAATATTAAATGAAAATATTAAAAGATTAAAACATTAAAGTAATCAAATTTTAAAAAATACAAATTAAAATATAAACGTTAGACAAGCTATTTAAATTAGTAAGCGCCTTCACGAAGTTTACTTTAAAAAATTAAATAAATCTTTAAAAAAAAAAAAATCAGACTCCACAAAATATAAATATTTATGCTCTGGATCACTAGTTATTTATTTATTACTTATTTAGTATAGTAAAGTATACATTTAAATAATTTTATTTCTATATTTATGTACTTATTATTAATTTACTACAATAATTTGATAAACGATTCCCGATTTGCTCAACAGTTGTTCGGCGCAATGTTGGCGCTTGTCGCCGCCTGCTTCCTCCTGCTGTGCACGCCCAGCGCCGCGGACATATCGCTGAGTAAGCCACAGCAGCTGAGCAATCGCTTTGAGGAGAGTCGCTACGGCAACTCACGCTATCAAATCTTTGAGGTGCACAATCACTACGAGGGCGGTAAAGGAGGCAACGCCTACTTGCCACCACCACCACCAGCACCAGCAGCACCAGCAGTACCACCACGGCCAGCAACAGCACAAGTTGAGGAGATCCACATCCATCACCAGGTGCCACAGCAGCAACACTTGAGCAGCGCCGATGCCGACGATGACAATTTGGATGTTTCGTTTTTGAGCTTCGCTGATGGCGGCGTCTCTCAGCTGCAATCGCCAGTAGCACCAGCGCCAGTAGCAACAGTTGCTACGCTGCCACAGCAACAGTTGCCAGCGGTGCCTTTCCCCTCCAACTATCAACATGATTTCTCACGCAAGCCACAACCATACAGAGCACCTGCTTATTTGCCACCCACAACAGCAACAACCAGTGTACAGCAGCAACATCAGCAACAGCAGCAGCAGCAGCAACAACAACAGCAACACATCTATCAGTCCAGCGGCAGCCTGAGCTCCAGTCTGAGCTCCACAGCACCACAGCAATTTGGCACACAGAGCTATCAGGCACCAGACTATTTGCCGCCCACTGTCAGCAATGTGCAGGCACAACAGCAGCAGCAGCAGCAGCAGCAACAGCAGCAGCAGCAGGTTGTAGAGCAGCAGCAGCCACAGTTGGTGCAGCAACAGCAGCAGTTGGTGCAGCCACAGCCACAGCAGCAGCAGCAGCAGCAGTTGTTGCACCCTCAGCAGCCTCAAACTGTCTACAGAGGCAACAATTATCTGCCGCCCACAACAACAGCAACATCTACCGCAACAGCCACTGCAAGCAGCTACGCACAGCAACAACAACAGCAGCAACAGCAGCAGCAGCAACAGATTCCTCTGGCACAACAAGTTTATCATGCGCCTCCCTATCTGCCACCTACCAGCAGCAGCAGCAGCAGCAGCCTTACCAGCAGCAGCAGCCTCACCAGCAGCAGCAGCAGAAGTCTTGCCAGCAGCAGCAGCATTGCCAGCAGCCACAGCAGTAGCAGCAGCAGCAGCAGCAGCGCCTCAGCTCAGTCAAGCTATCAAGCACCAGGCTATTTGCCACCTGGCTACGAATTTGCCAATCCCGAAATCGTATCCCAGCAACAGCAGCAACAGCAACCACTGAAATTGCAGCCAGTGCCACAGCAGCAATCCCTGCAACAGCAATCACTGCAATTGCAATCAGTGCCCGCAGCAACAGCTGCTCCTGAGTACCACGGCCCCGCCTATTTGCCACCTGGCTATGACTTTGCCAATCCCGATCGTCTGCCACTGCAACAGATTGTGTCACAGCCCGCTGTCAGTGTGTCGCAGCCAGTGGCATCGATACAGCAGCATGTGCAACATCAGCAACAGTTGCAGCAGCCAGCAACAGTTGCTCAGTATCGTGCACCAGACTATTTGCCGCCTAACTATCAGGAGGTGGAGCCACCACAGAGCAGCATCATCTATCAGGCACCACAGCAACAGCAACAGGTACAGCAGCAGCAGCAGCAACAGGTGCAAGTGCAACAGCAACATGTACAGCAACAGGTACAGGTACAACAGCAACAGGTGCAACAGCAACAGGTGCAAGTGCAACAGGTACAGCAGCAACAGTTGCCACAGCAGCAACAACCTGTCGCCCTGCCCGATGGCTACGAGTTCAGCAAGCCAGAGAACTTTGAGGCGGCCATTGCTGAGCTGCACAGCCTGCAGACAGCAACCAAATTGCTCAAGCAGCAACAGCAGCAGCAGCAACAGTTGCAGCTGCAGCAACAGCAACAGCAGCAACAGCAGCAGCAGCGACAGTTGCACAGTTCTAGTATTGTTTACGGCGTGCCCAAGGCAACAACAACTGCCAGCAGCAGCAGCACACGGGCAACAGCAACTGTTGTTGCTGCCGCACCAGCAGCAGCACCAATTGCAGCACCACCAACACAGCACACACACCTGCATACGCTGAGCAGCTACATGAACACGGTGCAGCCATACACGCGCTACGCACAGCCCCAGCGCCAGCAACTGCAACAGCAGCAGCAGCACGTGCAGCAGCAACAGATTGTCGAGGTGGCGCCCATGTACCGTGAGCAATCGAAGCGTCCGCGTTTCTATGCGCCCGCCATGTCGTACGCCAGCAATGCGTTGCAGACACAGCAGCAACATCAACATGTGCAACAGGTGCAGCAAGTGCAGCAGTTGCCTGCAACGCGTACCTTGCCACGCCCCATTGCACAGCTGCCGCGCACTGCGCTCAGCCTGCAGGCGCAACAGTCGCTGCAGAAGTTCATGCCACGCGAAATGCAAATGGCCGTCAATGTTGCCGTTGCTGCCGCAGCGCCTGTTGCACGTGGCAGCTCGCGCGTACGCACTGTGCAAATTGTGAAGCCTCACGCGGTGCGCACCTTCAAGGTGCTCGAGACACTCGATGCGGCAGGCGTGAAAACCATCAAGATCCTCGGCACCAGCAACGAGCAACCCAAGGGGCAACATCATGTGGTCAAGGTGGTCACACAGGATGCGCAACATGTGGAGAGTCATGTGCAGACAGTGAAGATCTACGATGATGATCAGCCATTGCCGCTGCAGCTTGCCAGCAGCTCACCAGCGCCTGCCCCAGCGCCTGCTCCAGTCACGCGCGGCTACTTGCCACCAACTGTGGCACGCACACGGGCGCGTTTGGTGCGCAGCGCAAAGGCGACAACGCGTGCGTTGCGTCTGTTGCCGCTGCCGCGTAAATGAGCGATGTTATCGATTTGTTAACGATAACTTATGATAAGCTGTTGATAACTGTCAATGCATTATCGATAATACATTGATAGTCCTCAACAACTATCTATAAGTTTTCGATAACTATCGATTTATTATCGATAACTATCAACATGTTATCGATTAGCAAGAATATGTTATTTTCGTTGGCAATCAATTTGACACATTGTTATCGTTTTGTCATCGATCGCTATCGATTTGTTATCGTTATCGTTATCGCTTTATCCTAGCACTGATTAGTTGTTTAATTTCATCATTGAATTTTTTTTGTACATTTGCATTTCGTTGCGTTGGCTGCTTTGTCGCCCCGTCTCACTGTATCACCTTTCGCATATCGCTTATCGTTATCGCTCGTTTTCAATGCCAATTTAACCCAATTTTCATTTGCATGCATAAACAAATCACAGCAACAACAACATCGACAATTTCTTATCCAATAAATTTCACTTATTATGTACATAAATTGTGTTTTATTTTTTTTATTTTGTGAATGAAATGAGTCAAAGCGGATGCCGGCAGAAATAGTGATGATAGTGGAGGGGCGTGTCACGCACGACATAGAAATTAGGACTTTGAAAAACTAACTGACTATGGCTTACTTTGCTGGGAGATACTGAAGATAAAAGTAGATATAAGACACGAGAAGACACGACTTACTCACGAAGTAGGTTTATTTAGCACGACCTTCTAACGATCTAGCTAAATGAAGAAGGACTTCACAAGAAATTAAACTTAGATAGAGTTTATATACAATATCAAAGTATTAGTGATCTATACTAGGTGTAGGTACACTCACATTCCGACTTAAGAAGACCTTTACAGCAAACAATGATTTGAGGTCTTCTTTCATACTTCAAAGAAGAATCTTATACATATATGTATCGTGACACGATCAATTCGTTTTTTAAAACAAACCTTTAAACAGACCCTACACACTTCTCACGGTGCCTCAACTCGTGACACGAGACCTACTAAACCTAAAGGAAGCAACAACCAAAGCAGCACAAAGCAATTTCACAATCATACAAAACATCGTGACACGAGACAAGCCTTCCCTCTTGGTATTTTTGCAAGCATATTTATGCAGTATTTTTCGCTAATAAAATACTATGAAATTTAATTAAAAATCGTTAAATATTCATTTTTTGTACGCTTACAAAACGATTGCGATTTGCTAAATATTTAACGAATGTCTCACGAAATGGAAAATTTATGGGATTATTCATTATCGATAGATTGCTGGAGGGGGGACCCCAAAATAAACGAGCTCATCTCCGGCGTGTGACCTTCAAAAAAAAAAAAAACCTTTTGGGCGAGGGTTGCGGACTTGGTCAACAAGTTGCTCGAAGAGAAAGTGAACCAAGATGTTAATTTGAGAGCTGTGTGTGTGAGAGCGTTTGTGTGTGTATGTGTGTGTGTGTGGATTGTATTGATTGCTGTGACAAGTTGCTCAGCATGAGATCAATGGGAAAATCAATGAAAAACCTACCTAACTAGGCGAGACAAAAGAAAATGTGACCTAGCTACATCAAAGCCCAATCAAAGTGGACATTTATTACTCGTACACTAAAGATGATCATCATAAATATTTCTGATCGAATCTATGCAAATTACACAATGCTGTGACATAATGGCACGACGCAGAGCGGACAGACGGAGGCCACAATGGACTACACCCAGTTGGGATCTACAGATGAACAAACCTCCGACCAATGTCAATATTGGGACGGGTTTTTGGCACTGCTTTCTTTGTTTCGATATTTGTTTTGCTCAATCTCTCTCTCTCTCTCCATCTCTGTCTCTAACCTTGTGGGTTTCTCGGCTGAGAGGTAGAGTGGGGGAACTTTATGGGTTAGACATTTCCGCAGACTCCACACGGAAGCACAGCAGAGGGAAATCATCGTTCGCCTGAGTCGAGCTTATTATATGTGAATTATTGTCGATTTATGGTAAAAGTTTGTGGCATATTTATTTTTTATATAAAATATTTCTTTTTTATGTGAAATTTAATTAGCATTAATCACGAAATGCGTAATATATTCAAGTTGGCTGGGAAAGAAAGACCTTAGCTATTTTTAGCTGCATTGAAGTAGCTAAATGGAATTTTGTGAGGGGTTTTCTATGAATTCGTTGTGATCTACACTTCTTAAACGATCTTTCTTGATCTTTGAACCAGTATAATTATATTTTATGCATTATTTTTTATTATATTATATTATATCGAGGAAGAACAGCCAAAGAAAAGAAGGAACACTAAGGTTTTGGGTACAAAAGACCGACTCAGGTCGCAGCCTTTACTGCTGTAGTAGACTCCCTTTTACTTATAAGTTTCTCAAAGAGAATTCTTCTGCTTTTCCCTTATAAACACAAATTACTTTATTTACCGATCTACAAAAAAATACTATATACATTATATAGGCAAGTCGAAAGAAGAACAAACTTAAATTAGTCAAATAATTCTTTCGGTTTTCCCTTTCTTATATCACTTTCACTTCACTGCTGGCCGCTTCACAAAGTTCAGCCAGATGCCGCCCTTGTGAGCACCCACAAATATCACGGGATCCAGTTCGATGCCGCTACTTGTTTTCTTATGCACACGCACCTCAAAGCGACGCACAATGGCCGCCAGAGCGGCCTTGGTTTGGTTTAAACCCAATCGTATGCCTACACACTGACGTGGTCCATTTCCAAAGCCAAGAAAAACACCTTGTTGCTGGTACCGCTTGAGGCCACCATTGAGAAATCTTTCGGGACGAAATTCTTGTGGTTCCGGATAAAAATCAGGATCATGATGTAGTCCATAGATGGGTATCATTACATTATCCCCCGGGTACAGTTGCAGTGGCTGACTGTGATGACTGCCATGCAGGGTGTACGGCAGCGTGCAGGTCTTGGAGGCCCAACCACCAGCGGGATAAACGCGCAGACTTTCTGAGGGATTAAGAAGTTATATGTAATACATAATGTATTAAATACACTGTAGGTTGAGCTAACCATTCAAGCAGGCACTCAAATAAGGTAGCTCGTTAAGCACATCGAAATCGGGCAGGAGTTGATCCTTGGAGCAGGCCCTGTCCAGTTCCTCTTGCAGTTGCTGCTGGCAATGCGGGTAGCGACCGAGCTAGGGGGAAGTAGGAGAATATATATTGTAGAATGAAGAATTATTCGGGTACCTTCTTCTTCCCCAGCCGTACTCACCAGCAACAGACAATGCGAGATGGTCGACGATGTGGTATCCAGGCCGTCAAACATGAAAGTCATTGCATGCGATGTGAGCTGTTCCTCACTGAGCTGATGCTCCTGCTGCATATCCAGCAGATGATTGATGAAGTCATTGCGCTCCTGATGCTTGGCACGTCGCAGCCGAAAGGCCTCACGCACCAGCTGACCAAAGAATTGATCGTATGACTGTGGTATCACCTTGGGTCGTAGGTACCTTGGTAAATGTGGAAAGAGTCCATTCAAGGCACCTGCCAAAGCCAAGCCACGATTATCTTCGGACATTTCGCGATTGTGCTTCGCCACGGGCAGAGGGGCCTCGCTAAAGCTACGTGCTTCGATGCCCAACACGCAGTCGAAGAGGTTTTCGCTGGTGTAGCGGAGGCCCAGCTGAGGGAGGGAGGGAAGAGAAGAGTTTTGAGAATTTAATGAACTTTAAGGGGAGCAAAGAGCATTGGAACTAAGTGAACTTTAGGGCTTAAAGAGGGTTTTCTGATTGTAGAAAGATAGTTTCAATATTAAGAAGGGAACTAGGTTTAAGAAGAGCTTCTTAATTGAGTAGAGCTTTGGAGCTTTATGTCTGCAGACACTTTTAGGTTTAAGTGAGCTTTAGATAAACTTTTAAGCATAAGAAACTTTCCCCGATTAAGGTCTAACTATTGACAGAACTTCAGCCTTCAATGCTTTTAGCTTTGGATAAAAGCATACATCGCACCTTAAGAGACATTTTTTTGCCGTATAAAGTATAAATATTCTTAATCAGCATCAACATAGCGGTTGAATTTGTCATGTGCTTCAGTCCATCTGTCCGTGTGTCCGTATATCCATGTGTCCGTCTGTTACAATGTATTCAAATCTCTTAGTTTTAGAGTTATCCTGATGAAACTTGGCACACATACTTCAAATTGCTGTACGCTGTAGATAAGTCAGAATGAGCCTCAATGCACCGATATATCGTATAACTGTCATACAAACTATCGGCTGATTTTTGTTGTTTGTCAAGGTATTGCAACCAAATTCACTACATCGAACTCTGTCCACATATGTATTATGCACACAAAATTTCTTCCGAACATATAACTGCCTTAGAAACAATCGACCGAAATGAAGGTTGTATCATTATAGTAACGATCGAAAGAGACAAGAACCTCCAAGGATAAATATCGTATATTCTTTAGCATGCCGAAGTTCCCATTTGTTGTTGGTTCATTCCTGATTTTCTTTTACCGCAGTATACTCACATCCATGCCACTGTGCGGCTCATTGTTGCATGCCGTCTGCTCAATGTAGTCGCACAGCTTGCCGCATATGCGTTGCATGTTGCAGTACGCATTACGTATACGCCCGCTGGTCAGCAGAGGCGAAAAGATTCCGCGTTGTAGGCGCCACTCATCGCCATCGAGCACAAAGGGATTGCAGGCAACAAGTTTATCCTTTCCGATATCGATCATCCGTGACGCATCGTTGTTCTCGAAGTGACGAAAGGCGCTCACGAAGACCTCGTTGATCAGCTTCGGCTCGAGGAGCAGCAGCTTCGGCGAACGCAACAGAAAGGTGCCGACATAGCTATGTGTGTGGCGATATTTCCTAGAGAAAAAGCAGATTGCAAACGTACTATCGATAACTACTAATGATCGATTGTCAGCCTCACATATAAAGATCCCGCATATCGTTGGTAAAATGTTGTCGCGGCCAAACGATGTTCGGGAACGAACCGAGCAGTGGCAGTGCACGTGGCTCCGTCACTCCCCTGCGCCGCCAGTGGCCGAAATTCCATGCCAGAAATATGTAAATCAGCAAGATCAGACCCAAGAGCAGCCCCAGTAGCAGCTGCGGTTGCAACATCATCGATGTGACGCTCCCAACTCACGTCCATCAACTGAGACGAAGCTTCAGTGATTGCCCCGGCAATTTAAATCTCGCACTCTGACATTATCCCCCGTCGACCGTCGACCACCTCCCCCTCCTCGGGAGTCTTCACCCATCACCCACAACAGTTCAAGTATTGCGCAATGCGAACAGCAACACGAACGTTTCCTAAACCTGCAGTCGTGTTCGCATTATCGAATTAGTTGCTAAGTGGAAGAGATTATAGAACGTAATTCTGTGTTTGTTATCGAAGCACTTGTTTATCGTCGATAGCAAAATAAGGCTTATCGTAAAAAATGAAAGCCCTGGAAAAACCGAAAATTCATTATATCTATTTATTATCGATTAATTACATTACATCGATTTATATAGAACGTTATCTTGCGTTTGTTATCGAAGCGATCGTTTATCATCTACTTGATTATCAATAGCAATATATCAGTAATAGAAATGAATAAAAACTCTGGTACTCTAAAGCCCAAAATCCTGTTAATCGATTAATTATCGATACATTTAATGAGCTATCGATATACGAAACGGTGTATTTTGTGACAAAACTAAGTTTTTAGACCAAATATCTTTTCGATAAATCGATTATTTTATTATCGATTACAATAAATCGATTAATTGAAATTGATATCAATTCATGTTCATAATTTTGAACCCTCACAGTTAATCTGCTTCCGTACAGTCGAACTATACACTCACTATAAGAATATTCATTTTAAATAAATGAATATCGATTTATTGAAGTCGTCATCGTTTTATTATATATAAAAGCATCATTTGATTCCTTATACACATAATATTAATGAACAAACTAAGTTTATTTTGCTCTTACAACTGCTCCACAGATGTTATCGATAATATTTGTCAGTGCTGTTATGCAAAACCAACTGTTTGCCGATATATGCTTCGATAAGCGCTTGATTAACGATTTCAAGTGAGTCTGCAATACGCCAATGATAAATGAAAGCTGACCAAATCGATTTGTTGTATATTTATTCGCTGGCTAAAACGCGTGAACCAATTTAGTTCCGCTCATTGGGATCGATTAATCACTTGTAATATCATCATTTGTTTGCATAGATTGCGGCCAAGAAAGACGCTGGGAAACAGTTTAATCCATCATTAAAGCAAGATGTTATCAATGGAGACATATAGTATGTATGTATTGTGGGCAAGGTCACACGCGACACATCACGTCGAGATGATTCGCAATTCCCATAACGTACTGACATTGACTTTGTTCCGCACTGCGTGACCAATTTATCGTTAAGTGCCGACAATTGCGATACGCGATTTAAGTTCACTTTCATTGGAGCACCTAAATATAATGTTGACTTTAGTCTGTACGTTTTTATATAGTATATACCTTGTATAATAACAGGTCTGACAGCACACGCGATGGCAATCAGTTAATCACAGTTTAGGGTGAAGCATTTTTATTTAGAATTTTGTTACGATATCATGGATGATTGGATAGAGATTGTACTATATAATCATATAAATAATATAATAAATCTATCTATTAATTACTTATATAGAATTCTTCACCAAATTCTCTTTCTCTTGGAAATCTTTATTCATTTCAAATATGAAATAGGTCAAAACCGACCAAAAAAAGAAAACACACTTCGATTGTAGTTTAAGTATTTATTTTATTTAATAAAATCCTCTTGTTTAGCTTCTCGAAAATTTATGACACTTCAAGTTATACAAATTATGCAATTATTTCCCATATTCATCTTCTATTTCATTTTTTTTATTGTGTATTGTATTGAACTAAAATTTGTTTGTTATTGGTTTGTTGAAACACATTGAATATAATTAATGGTTTTCTGGCGGGGAGGGGGGCGCTGTGGGGTGTGGGGATTTTTAAGTAAACTATGCAATTAAGCTAGTTATAGTTTTTGCGTTCGCAATGCCAATTGTTGTACTTATATAGAACCGTTTAGATCGGTAAATATATGCATGTATGTATGTATATATCATATATAGATAGGTATATATAGTATAACTTAGCTAGTTTTGTATTGAAGAATTATGTGTATATTCCATAAGGTATAATGTATAAGGTATATATGTATATATATATATATATGGGTAGGTATATATAAATCATTCACATGCGCATGGAGAAGACATTCGATGATAGGTATAAAAAATATTTTTTTTCCGTTTTCTTTGCTTATTTATCGTTTTGCTTAAGTTCCTGTCCAGCAGTTTTTTTTGTTTTATTTCAAAGCGATCATATGCATGTATTATGTGTCTATATAAAACTATATAGTATTGTGAAAGTTTTTTGGTGGAATCAGGAAGTGGCTGAACTGTTTTTGTTTTGGTTTTTTTTTTTGCATTTGCTTTTCCAGTATGATCGTATCTAAATATACTTTTATATATGTATGTATGCACTATATATATACAAAAAATATATATGTATATGTATGTATATGGTTTTGCACTGATTACTTTTGCTCTCTGTCTCTATCTCTGTCACTCTCTTGTTAATTTCCTGGATCTGTCAGTACCAATCTAAAAATGGATATGTTTACTGTTAAGTGGTTCATTTTGGAATGGATTTCATAAGAATTCAAGCAAATCTTATGGTATTTTTTTCTTTCGGATATATGTATAAAAAAAGGGAAAAGTCTTCAAATGGTTTTGCGTTTTTAAAAAAATTATTAAGGATAGCTCTCTCAACATGCCCACGCTTACATACATTATATAAGTATTTTATATGTATATATAAGTTTTATAGAATAATTATGTTTACCGTTATAATTAATAATTTATGCGTTTATCTCTCGCCTTTTTCAATGCATTTTCTCTGAAATATATTCATATATATTTATGTGTATATATATTATATATTAAATATATATTTTCTGTATAGATTTATTTAGTAGTTGTAATTTTATTGTTTTGTTTTTTTTTTTTTTTGTGTACTTTTATATAGGCTTTGCTTTTTCGTTTTTGCATTTATTAAGGTTTGTATTTTGTTTGTTTAAATTTTATTTTAAATATCACGGCATTCAGCTGAGGTCTGATCTGATCTATTTTGTTTTAATGTGTTCTCTTTTGTTTGTTTTTCAACACTTTGATTTGTTTTGTTTTTGTTTTTTTTTTCTTTGCTATGCTATGGTAAGAAATTTTATAAGGAAGAAGGTGGAAAAAAAAAATAATGTAAGAAAAGTAAGCGCTGATCTGGCTGACACTGACTGAAATGTGGCACTTAAACTTAAGATTAATATTAATCAATAAATGCTCTAAACACAAGCTAAGCATTAAAAGGTTTTTCCACTGCTCGTCAAGGCTTAAATGTGCCTTCGAATTTTGTGTTGTTTTAGGTTACAATTTTAGAATTAGTAAAAAAGACTCACAGTTACAAATAGCATGTGCTTCAGTGTTGTTAAAAGAGTGCAGGGGAAATCACAACACAAAAAAAGCTGTTATTGGATTAAGTGATATATAAAAAAAAAAAAATGGTTTACAAAGAAATAAATCACATGAATTGCACCATTTGTTATTGTTGTATTAAAAGATCACTGTTAGGTTGGTAAATCAATTGAAAACCAAGGCAAAGCCAGTGTTGGTTAAGGCATCAGTTCTATGTATTGTTATATTTTGTGTTGAATCATTTCAAAATATATTTGAGTGTTTGTAAGTCAGTTTTTGTTGGTTTACAATACTCTTTTTTAAGGATGTATCCATTAAACTCAAATATCAGTTAAGTGTTGGCTAACTACACTTGTATGCAACACTGTAAAGTTAGACAAAAGCTTAAAAGTTCGTTTATTAAACATTTTTTTGACTTGCTCTGCCTTGTTTGATTTTAAACACTCTTAGACATTTTACAACACTACTTTAGCCATTTATTCGTACGCTTAAGTGCCACCACTAAGTTAAGCAGCTTGTGCCATTTTTAGGGGTATGTGGGGAAGAGGGTAACTTATATCGAAATCAGTAAAAACAAGCACCTTTTTTGAGGGGAAGGGGAATTACACAGACTGTTTAAGGATTCACGTGAGCAACATTCTTTGTTGCACTCTTTGCAGTTGCAGTTGTTGTTGTTGCTGTTGTTTGTGTTACAGTTTTTGATGTTGCTGTGGTTGTTGAAGTGGTTGTTGTTGTGGTTTTAGCATGCAGCAGTTGCACACAAAAGCGTCGCAAATTGAAATCGCGTCCAATTTGCTTCGCTCTTGGCGCCTTCGACATTAACTCTCACAACCTTGGCATAATATCACTACCATCGAAATGACGCCTGCCCGCTGCCCGGCCATCTCCTTCGTTCTCCTCGTCCTCATCATCATCGTCATCATCATCCTGGCCATCTGCCACAACGTTCACAGCAGCTGCACTCTCGCTGAAATGCATCAGATTTGTATCGAGCAAACCGCCGTTGCTCAGGCTCAGCGGCGGCGACGATTGCGATGGTGGCCCCTCCAGGGACAAGCGACTGTTGGTGCTGATGCTGCTCAGGCTCAGCTGATCGTCGAACACATCGATATTCACCACAGTGGCCAATTCACCATCGATACCCACGGCGGCAGTGTTGCTTTGAGGTCGCAACAAGCTGCTGCTAGCAACTGTTGCCGTTGGGTTGGCTGCAACTGTTGGTGGTGTTGCTGGTGCTGCTACTGTTGCTGATGGAGGTGGCGTCGTGCTCATTGGCTCCACATCTAGTGCTGGTTTTTGATGCTTCACTGGCTGTGCCGTTGTGGATTTGTTGCCACGATTACCTTTATTTGGCTGCGCTTTTTCCTTTGTTGTTGTTGTTGGAATAATGTTGTTGTTGTTGTTGTTGTTGAGAGCCAGTCCATCCAACTGATCAAGGCCAATGGCATTGGCTGCAAAGAGAGTTGAAGAGAATTTTATCCAAGTGTTCTTTATGAGTTTTTAACAAAACGATAGTATCGCAAAACTATCGTATAACACACAGACTGCAGCTGCGATTATGCGATAGTATAAAAAAAATGTCCTGTAAATTTCAGACAAAAAAATCAACGATAGTGGAGCGATAGTTTCTTGTTGCGATAGTACGCAGTTCAAATCAAAGACATTTCTATGGTAGTTTTAACTAAAATTGCATTTATTTAATTATACATATTTTTAATTTAATTAATTTTTAATTTTTTTTTTTTTTCTTTTTCACGATATTATTTAATTTTTTTTATCATTTTTCATTCAGTTGAAAATCATAAATACTGCAAGTTATATGTACAGAAAACTATTTTTGTTTTATCCTTTTTCGTTTTGGTTTTTTTTTTCTTTACATTTCGAAAGCTTCGCCAAAGTGTCGTAAAATAAATGTTTAATATTATTACAAAAAATTCTTAAAAAGACGAAAAAAAATGGTTTTTGAATTTGTTTTTTTTTCATTTCGTTTTAAACAATAAATTAACCAAACAAATTAAAAAAGAAGAGTACGCAAAGGTTTTTGAACGAACTTTAAAGATATTGTTGTTTTTTTTTTTGGTTTTGTTTTTTTTTTTTTTTAGTTTTGTATTGAGAGCGTTTTGGGTGCAGTTGTAAGTTGTTGTTGTTGTTCTGGCGTTAGAAAACTTAACGAAATCAGGCCTTAAAGTGTGTTTATATAGAGAACGATTGTGGCATTGGACAGTATTCTACTTTTTTTTTTTTTTTTGAGTACTTTTTCTAAACAAGACTGCAAAAGTTGGGGAGGGAGGGGCAGAAGGTTGAGTTGTTATTGTTTTTCGAGTTAGGGCGATAGATATACAGTATTTTACATAATTAACTAACAAAGGTTGGTAGAGGCAACGAAGTTATAATGAAATTTGCTATGGATTGTGAGCGCATTTACAGTTTGGCTCAGTTTCAAGCTGAGTTTTAGCCATTTTTCGGTTGTTTCGCTTTTGAGTTTCGAGTGTTGAACGGTTTTGAGGTCTTCATCAAATTGCAGCCTTGTTTCTATAGCTTTTTTTCGATTTACATCTTTTTTAGCAGCGTTTTTATTTCTTTCTCTGTGTGGGAGTGAGTGTCTGTTTGAGGGTGAGCATTTTGCCTTTGTTGTTGTTGTGGGTTTTGAATTTTGCCAGTCGAATTGATTTTTTTTATTTACATCATTTTCATTAAAATTAAATTTTGAGTTTTGATTTTTTTTTTTTTGTTTTTTTCACTTTCAATTTTTGCCCTTAGAAATTATTGTTGGTTTTATACAATAGACGCATGCGTGTGTGTGTGTGTGAAAGTTGAGTTCTGTTCTTTTTATAGCTAATCATATAACTTTTGCACTTAAAAATTGTTAGCAATATAATGTTTTTTTTTTGTAAATTATTTTCTGTTCTTTTTTTCTTAACGCATTTTTTTGTTTCTTTTTTTTAATAAATCACATAGTTTTTTGTTTAAAGTTAGAGAAATTGGGCTATAGCAGAGTTTAGTGTGTGTGTGTGTATGAGTGTGTGGGTGTAACTCGATTGTGTGTGAGTGTGTGTGTACTTAGAACTTGTTGTTGTTGGTTTCCGTTGTTTGTTGTTGCGCTATTTGGCGCTGCAGCAACTGTTGCAACTGCTGCGACTGTGCTGGCGGCAACTGTTGCTCATGCTGCTGCTGCTGCTGCTGCTCTTGTTGCTTACCAGCTGCTGCTGTCGCTGTATCCGATGGCGTTGCCGCAAACAGATGCCACAGCACCATCAAGCCGAAGACGCACAACAAACACATTGCTAATTCTTATCTCTTGCGTCGCTTCGTCTTCTTTTTTTGTCCACTCGGCGGTGCGCCTGACGAGGACGACGACATGGCCACGCCCACACACGAGCTGCCGCCCACAGTTGCCAAACGGCCAGCGCTTGTTGTTGCTGCCGTGCTTACGGTTGCTGCTGCTGCTGTTGCTGCACCTGTTGTGGCAACTGTTGCTGCTCCTCCACCCACACTTCCACTTGTTGCTGCTATCGCAGCTGCTGCAGTTGTTGTTGTGGTGGTTGTTGTTGCCGCTTCGACACTGCTCTCCTCAGCAGAGGAGGCCGACGACGATGATGTTGCCGCCTCAATGGCAGCAATCAAATTGATTTTATGCTCAAGTTTCTTTGTCTTCAGCTTGTGCTGTGGCGTGGCAACAACTGTTGCTATCTTGACAACATCAGCAACATCATCGGATGTGGTTGCCGGCATTGGACCCTCGCTATCATCGGCACTGGTGCTGGTGGTGCTGGCGCCGGCGAAATGCAGCAAATCCTCCACGGGCAGTGATCGATTTGATGAAGGTAATTTGCCTTTCAGTATTTCCCCATCGTCATCCTCATCCTCCTCCTCCTCCTCGGGCTCGTGCTCCTCCTCCATCTCATCCTCGCCATCCTCGTCGTCCTCCTCGCCAGGCAGCTGCTCACACATACTAATGCTTATTAGCGGACGCAGCTCCTCATCCTCATGCTGCTGCTGCTGCTGCTGCTTTACGGCTTGTTTGTGCTTCTTGCTCAGTTGCTTCTTGGCTGCGGGCTTCTTTTCCTTCTTCTCTTTCTCCTCCTCCTCCAGTAGGAGCAGCTCTTCGGAACCACTGGAGTTGTTCGATGTGGATGTTGTTGATTTGTGCATTACATCTTTCAGCGTGGCAGTTGTTGTTGTTGTTGTTGCGGTTGTTGTTTTTGTGGCCTGCTGCTCTCGTTCCTTCTCTCGCTCATAGTGCAATGATCCGCAGAGCGCCAGCACAAGATTCTGTTCGGTAAAGCCACGTGGCGGTGGCGTTATCTTGCGCATCACACCGCCACCACTGGCAGCAGCAGCAGCAGGAGTTTCCTGCAATGGACTCTCGAAATTGATCAAGCTCGGCGGCGGCATTTGCTCCGCATCGGCATCCACTGCAAGTGGCACTTCCTTTTGCCTCTGCGGCAACAATTCATCATCATCCAGCGCTGGCAGCGGCTCTAGGGATGGCAACACTGGAAACATGTCCAGCGGTGGCAGCGAACTCAACAGGAACTCACTGAAATTCAATTGCTTTAATGGCTTCAGTTTTGTCTCCGACTGTGTCTCCTGCTGCTGCTGCTGCTCCTCGTCCTCCTCCTGCTGCTGCGGCGTCTGCAGTTCGGGCAGCAGTTTCTCACTCTTGGGGGAGGCGGAGGAGGAGCTGGAGCTGACCAGGCTGAGACTGGGAAATTCGTTTGTTGCCGTTGTTGTAGCAGTTTCTAAGCTTTTCCACACGCCACTCGTGGATTTGTTGGGCTTCGTCTCTGGCTCTGGTTCTGGCTCTGATTCCTCCTCTTCTTCCTCCCCTGCCTGCTTCGATTCTACCTGCAGACTGAGTCCCTGTGCACTGGCGCTGCTCATCATAACGCTGGCAATGATCTGCTTATTGGCCAGCAAACTATCTGCGGGATCAGCTTCCAATTCAACTTCCACTTCGGCTTCTAGTTCACGTTCCCGCTGCCGCTTTTTCTCCTGCTCCTTCTGCTGCCTTTCCTGCTCCTTTTTCTTTTGTTGAAGTCCTCTTTCCCTTTCCTTTTCCTTCTCTTTTTCTTTCTCCTTCTCTTTCTCCAGCTCTCGCTCTCTCTTCAGCTGCAGCTCCAGCTCACGCTCCTTTTCCCTTTCCCTCTTCAGCTCCAACTCTCGCTCTTTTTCACGCTCTCTTTCTCGTTCTCGTTCTCTTTCCTTCTCCTTCTCCCGCTCTTTCTCTCGTTCCTTTTCCTTCTCTCGCTCCAGCTCCTGCTGCTTCTGCTTGCTGTTGTTGTTGTCTTTCTTATTGCTCTGCTTGGCCTTGTGCTTGGCCGCCTTTGCCTTCCTGTTTGACATCTTGCCACCGCCTGACAGACTCGAACTGATCGATGTCTGCATCACATCTTCCTCTCCAGGCGTTTCATCCTCACTAACCATCGTTGTGGTTGCTGTCGCAGTCACTGTTGTGGTCGCTGCCGTCGTCGTCGTCGTCGCTGTTGCCTTGCTTGGCTTATTCAGATGCGAGAGCTGTGCAAAACGCGCTGCCTGCGCCGCATCCTCAGCAGCTGCCTGCGACTTCAATGATTTCTTCTTCTGCTGCTTCTCCTTCTGCACAATCACCTCGTCCACCTCCTTGGCAATGACAGGCACAATCAGTTTATTGCCCAGCACCACAGGTGCCTTATTGTGCTCCGCTGGAGCTGCATGCGGCTGTGTTGCTGCTGCTGCCGCTGCTGCTGCCACTGCCTCCTCATGCTTGCGCTGTTCGACAAGTTCATTGCAGAATATCGCGACCACGGGGCGAAAGAGTGCCTCATCACAATTCTCATGTATCACCAGATCCTCGGCAGCCAGTTGACCCACCACTTCGTCCAACATATCCGTCTGCAACTCGCCACTGATGCCCGCATGCACATCCGTCACGGTTCCCAGGGGATTCACCATTTTCTCCACACGCACCGGCGGAGGAGGTGGTTGCAATTCATAGCTGCATATATTGGGCAACACCGATGCCAGTGCCGACATGCCACTAATGCCCGGCGATGTTGCCTCTCGTGCATCCAGCTCCAGTTCCAGTTCGGCATCGTGCTCTGCCAGGGCATCATAGAAGCAAGTGTTGTCGCAGGTTATCAGTGTTGTTGCTGCTGCTGTTTTTGACGATGATGTTGCTGCGGCGGCGGCGGCAAGTGCTGCTGCTGTAGCAGCAACTGTTGCTGCTGATTCGTATCTTGCTGCTGTTCATTGTTGTTGTTGTTCATTGTTGTTGTTGTTGTTGTTGTTGTTGTGGTGGACGTGACAAAGGGCGAATCGGGCAATCGGGTGTGGACACAGAGAAGAGAAGAAGAGAAGAGAAATCAAATTATGAGAAAAGCGCATTTTCTTCTTCCTTATCGATTGTTCTTTTTTTAGTCTATCTATCGATAGTTTTCAATTGTTGAATTGCATGGAAAACAAAAAGCCAAAGGCGAAAAAAAGTATGCAACATTTTTTGTAACTGTAACTGTAATTGTAACGGTAACTGTAACTGTAACTGGTAACGGTAACTAATTAAAATGCAGCAACAGTGGGAAATGTATTAGGCAAAATGCGGCAAAAATAGAAAAAAAAAACAACAAAACAGAAAATAAAACGTTTTTTTTGCACATTTTTCTATTTTGTACATTTTTTTTGTTTGTAATTTTTTCTAAGTGAAATTTATTTTTAATTTTTTTTTGTGTATTTTTCTCTTTGAGATTTTGCATTTATGAGTTTAAAGCGTAAAAAGTTAAAGCGCTTTTGGAAAATGTTTCGGAAAAAACTAAAACAACAAATCGAAAAAAAGTTTAACAAAAAACAACTATACAAAATTTAATGAAATTTCAGATTTTATTTGGATTTTCTGTTTTAATTTTGTTTATAATTTCTTTTTTTTAACGAAATTTAATGGCTTTGGCTTTTTATTTTGGATTCATGTTTAAGTTTTCATGTGCTCTTTCTTCTCAACTGTTCTCTGTCTCTCTCTTTCTCTCTCTCTCTCTCTCACAGTCTCACTCACTCCCCTGTGTCTCTGTCTCTTTCAAATTCACAACACCTCTTTGACTTTCGCCCTCTCTTTCTCTCACTCTGTTTCACTCGCACTCGAAAAGTATTGTTAATTTTGATTCGAAAATTGCCCAATAAATTTTGTTTCGCGACGTGAGGCGGGAGAAGAAGCAGACCAAGAAGATGATGAAGAAGGAAGCAGCAGAGAAGAATGACAAAAACGACTAAAGTTTTTTTTTTTTTTGTATTTGAAAGGGGACAAAGGCAATTGCAGTTTGGTGGAAGGGAAGAAATTTCTTGTAAAGGATTTTGGAATTTGGGTTTCTTTGCTGAAAGAGAAGCACAAGATTTCCTTCAAAAGGGACATGCAAACTGGGTTGGGTGTGTGTGTTTGTGTGTGTGTGTTGGTGTTGGAAAAAGTTATAGACAATTATTTCACACTTTGAAGCCGGAAAAGTGCAAAATTATATTCTAGAAAGTAACAACAGAAATGTAGCAACAAATATCGGTAAAACTATCGAATGAAAATTCAAATAAACTTGACTGATTAATCAATTTCGATTTAACATTCAAGTCTAGCGTTAGTTTTCTGCTCAACAATAGTTTTACCGATAGTTTTGCTGCACTAGACAAAGCCAATTGATATGTGTGTTCATTGTGGTAAAATTTTATATTTTTTTTTTGATTTTTTGTTGTTTTGCTGTGATAGAAATTTTGGATTAGCTTAAAATGTAGTTATAAGAAGTATTTAGAATTATCGATATACAGAGTAATATATATTTATATATATGTACATATATCTATGAATAGGGTGACCGTATATCAATATCAATTCAAAACACCAGACAACAAAAATAACTTAAATTTTTAGTTGTACTAGAAAATTTAGGGTTTCTAAAAGAAATGACGCACACAAATCCGATGAGGGGGTGTTGGGGTGTGGGGGGGAGGGGTAAAATGTTGGTTGATTTGATGGTAAGGGGTGACTGTGGATTAATGGAGTGTTATGACTGACGTTTAAAAATATCACTGCAATTGCCGTCGTACACAACTCAAGAACCAATGCCAATTTCGTGGTGTTTTCTTATTGTTTTTTCTCCCTCTCTCTCTCTCTCTCTCGCTCTTTATCTCTCTTTCACTTTCAATAAATTTCACCATTTTTGAAAAAAAAAAATAGTACAGTTAACGCTTGATAAATATAACAAATTTAATGAAGTTAAGCAAATATATATTAAACGTAATCGTGCACCGAAATCAAAGATGCATTTTCAAATAACGCAAAACAGAGTTAACAAATCAACAACGATAACAAAAAAAAAATTTATATATATCGATAACTGTTTTGAGCAGCATTTTCAGATAGTACACTTAGCGTGATTGAGCTGGTAAATTGAGTATTAAAAAGAGGTTTACTCTGGGAAAGAAGTTTATTAAAATATTCAACTAAGTTAAGTTTTCAATTGGAGAAACATCGATGTTTATCGATATACTATCGCTGATTCTCTAGCTCTAGTTTTGAAGGTATTTAAAAATTTGTTTGAGATAGATAAATAAATTCATATTGAATTACATAATTGTATAAGTTCCTTTTTAAAAAGACCTTAACAAAATCACGCTCTACTACATGAAAATCAGTCTCAATTTACTATCGATAGTAACACAGATATTTATAGTTATAGACGCAAGTCTACGTGGACTAAACTTACCTGTATCACGACGTGCTGCAGCCGACGAAGGCGACTCACGCATAGCATCGGCCAAATCCTCCTTTAGACGCATATCACCGTGTCCATAATCCGAATCCAAATGGCCATGACGAAAGCGATCCATTAGTTTGGGACTCTGCTCAATGCTGCCTGCAACGCGAAGTAGTTGAAGGGAGGGCACCAAAAAGTTGTAGAAATATATAAAGATATAGGACTTCAGATGTAAGAAGACTTACTATACGAACCGGATTCAATGAGCACCGGCACACCGGAACGTCCAGCTGTGCCAACTGGGGTGGCACCAATAGGTGCACCCAGTGGCATACTCAATGGACTGGAACGTTCCACGGTGGCAATAATGGGGCCCGTGGGAGTTAGCGAAGCAGCCGCCGGACCGCCACCAACTGTGGCAGATGGCAGCGCTGTTGTTGTGGTCTTGGTCACGCCAATTTCCACAGCCTCCGCATCCATGTGGTTCAGATTGGAGCTAAGGGGGGATGAAGAGAGAGAGAGTTATAGAGCATTGTTTGTCTCTTTTCTTATGTGGAACTTACCCGCTTGGGGTATTGTAGTTCTTGAAGACAAACTGCGGTCCCATCCACAGGCGACGATGTGGTCCAGCATGCGTGATTATCTCCACCTGAGCTAACCAACTGTCGGCGCGCTCATCGGCCTCATCGAATTGATGGGCACTGTCCATCAATAGGCTGGCATGGCGATCCTTGATCAGCCAATTGTCCAGCGCCAGCGGTGGTATTATTTCATGAGATCCATCCTTACGTCGGCCCAGATTCCACTGCGCCTTGGCCTCCACCTCCAACTCAATGGGCGTGTCATCACAAATCTTCTCTTTGGCAACATCTAAGGGAGAAAGAATATATTGTAGATTAAGCTGATGATCTATTGGGAATATAAGGTAACTCACTTGAGGCTAACTTTGTGTCCAGATCGTACTGTATGAGCGCACCATGTCCGGCCATGACAAACAGTGAATCCACCGCCTTGCGTTGCACACGATGCGGTGCCTCGCGTGTTGCCGTTGCGGGTTCGAGCAGCCATGAGCGCGGCTTGGCGAATGTGGCACAGACACTCAACGGCTTGCCACTGTCATCGGAGAGCGAGGAAAGACGTTGACGTGAACTAACACCACCGCCGCCGCCGCCGCCAACGCCCATGCCGACACCATGTACACCATGACCACCTCCCATGCCACCGCCCGAACTGCCGCCAAGACCAGCACTACCCGGTGGCGAACCCAACATCAAAGGCTGGCGCAGTTGTGCCAATGGTTGCACCACCACGGGACGTGGAAATGGTGGCAGCGTGGGATTATGATACGGCTGCAGTGATTGCACAAAGGTGGTGCTCTCTGAGTGCGAAATGGGTGAACTGGAGCGTCCATCGGCGCCCAAGCCGGCACTGCGATGGAAACGCGACAACTTGTTGACCACATGCAGCGATGTGTGGGTGCGCACACCCATCGCACCGCCGTAGGGGGTAATGGGGAAGACGTGTGTGGTGCCGCGCAGTGTGGAGACAGCGGCCCAGCGTGAGTCCAGCGAGAAGGCAATGTGTTGCACTTTGGCACTCGTATCACCGCGATGCAGCACATACAAATGATGCACGGCAGCCAGACTGGAGCCCACCGGATGCGGCTGAATGCGGAACACATGGAAATCATGACCACGTCGATCAGCTGTCAGCAGCAACATGCCCGAGCTATCGAACTCCATGGCCACAAGTGCCTCGCTGTGTGCCACAAAATGAGCAATAATGGGACCACCACCAACAGGCACACCCGATGTGGGACTGTAGTCCTTGATGGGATGCTGCAAAGGAGAAAGGTTTCAGTACATTGCAAACGAAAGTTGTTTCTCTATTTTAAGGTACCTTCACATCGATGATGGTCACCACACCCGGATGTTTGGCATCGGCACCATGACCCGTGGCCGAATCAAAGCTGCTGCTCTTCGAGCTGTTGCCACTGCCGGCTGTGGTGCCCGTCAGACCCGCCGCCATTTGGCCACCCAACTCGAGCAGACCCTTGCTAAACGACTTGGCTGCATTCAGCATTGTGGCCGTATAGCTGGGCACGCCCTCGCCATCGCAACCGCCGCCGCTGCGTTTCGAATGCAGCAACTTATTCTCCGCATAGGCCAACCAGCGTGGACCCAATGCAATGGGATTCGGATTGATGCTGGAGAGTAAGAGAAACAGATGAGTAAATTGCAAAGAGTATGTAACAACTTGTACTCACCCTGGACTGGGATAGCAGGTGGTTATTGTCAGTCGATCCTCCAGCGTGCGTGCATCAAAGACCGCCAGCCGCTCGTGGAAACTGATGACAACCGATGAGCGATTTGCCTGTATGTCCAGCACAGGATTCTTGAACTTGATCGTCTTCACTTGTGCGCCCGTTTTCAGTGACACAAAGTTCACGGCACTGAAGTGCGTGGAGGCGCTCGAGGCATGACCATAGCCACCAATGCCGCCGCCGCCACTGGAACTCGCACTGCCTGAACTATGACCCGAACTGTGTGCTGTACTGTGTCCCGAACCATGTCCCGAACTGCCGCCAGACAGTAGGCTGCTCGCTGCAGCACTGCCACCATCAACAATCGCCACCAATGGTCGCTTATCGGCAAAAGCATCCACTGGCTCATCGGCACGTCCATTGTCATCCAATGCAATTGCTGACATGGTGGGCGTGGGCAGTATACGGAGTGCAGTGACAACGCCATGTAGCCAGGAGAGCACCTCAACAGCTTCACCATTGGCAGGTATTGCCCAGACTTGTGCACCCAAGCCATAACCAAGTATGAGTAATAGCGGTGGCGCTGCATTCCCTTCCAGTTCCCAATCATCACCGAATCTGGGATCACTTACATCGGCACTGGTCTCGAAGCGTGCCCAAGTTATTGTATCTTTGGGATCCTGTTGCGGTTGATGCACCAACGTTACATCATTGATGAAACCAATGGCCGAATCCAGTATGGAGCGATCACTCACAGATTGTGGTGGCACCACTGCGGGCATGGCCATGCCTCCGCGCAAACCCATGTTGCTGCTACCGATGCTGCTGCTGCTGCTGCTGTGGCTGACTCCAGCGCCTCCACTGATTACGCCGACAGCGCCAGATGACAATGAATGATGTTGATGATGGTGATGCAGATGATAATGATGATGATGTTGGTGTTGCTGATGCTGATGCTGCTGCTTCAATTGTTGGTGCTGTTGATGTTGTTGTTGATGTTGCTGCTGCTGCTGCTGCTGCTGCTGCTGCTGCTGTTGTTGCAATTGCTGTTGTTGCTGCTGCTGTTGATGATGATGGCGGCGTGATGAATCCGCTGACATTATCTGCCGCACAACGTTGTTGCTAGACAGTCTGTCGTCTGTCGTTCAGTCTCTGTTGCGCTGCGCTGCCTCTGCCGCAGCCAGCTGTTGTCAACTGCAAATAGAAAGCAAAATAAAAAATAAATAAACAAAATGCAAATTCACAGGGAGAGGC
This sequence comes from Zaprionus indianus, assembly GCA_018904595.1. Taxonomy (NCBI): domain Eukaryota; kingdom Metazoa; phylum Arthropoda; class Insecta; order Diptera; family Drosophilidae; genus Zaprionus; species Zaprionus indianus. Next base: position 7,944,475 of record JAEIHA010000344.1, on the reverse strand, counting down.
AAAGCTCTCTTTCTATCTCTGTCTTCCTCTCTCTTTCTCTCTCTCTTTCTCTCTCTCTCTCTCTTTGACATTCCAATTCCATTCGTTGCATTGCTTTTGCTTTGCTTTGTCTCAATCAAACGCTTTTAATCTTTGCACACTCGTGGCCAGCCCCTTTGCCGCCACGCCCCCTGCTCGACTAGCTGAGTGTGCACCCCTGTTAAGTTTTATTAGCGCATTACGTGTATTTAGCTTTTTTCGCCTATTTTCCCCAGGCAACAAACACACACACACACACATGTATTGCACGTATGGGTGTAGTCAGGGAGAGGGGAGGGGGTGGGCACAGCACCCAGTAATCCCCCTTTTTTTGCCTCATCTAACATTTATTCTATATACATAGTTCAACAGTAAATAACCTTTTAGACGTAAATATATTTCAATTAAATTATCATTCTTTATAAAGTTTCCTTTTTTTTTAAGGTTTGTTAAACCGTCGCCTTTATTGTTTAATTATGGCACATACTTTTTTACAGCATCATAAATACATTTATGCAATTGGCACAAGTTTTGGCACCAAAATTACACTGAGAAAAATAACTGTCACAGGTAGAGACATAGGAAATTTCTAACTTGAAAAAAAAGCTGACTATTTTTTGTAGTTATAATCAATATTTTTTATAATTCAGTTCAATCACTTTATCAATATATTACCATATTTTGATACTATAATATTGTAATACATTTAAAAATTAATTTTAATATTAAAATTTTAAATTTTAAATTTTTGTAGATTTTTTTCGACCATTATACCAATTTATAAGACAATTTCTATAGTTACTTTGTACTTGTATGCATATAAAACTTTTCTATTTGTAAAATATAAAGTAACTTTTGAAAATATTTAGTTTTGTATATTAAAACTATTGAAAACTGACAAATGGCTAAATATTTAGCTTCATTTTTGAATTTTCAAGCATAATATTATATATGCTAAAATACATTTGGTATTTAATTTCCTATGCATGCCATAGAGATATTATAAAGTTTCTTCACAAATCTGCATATCAATTTATAAGTTTTGAATTCAAATTTGTTTATTAATAAAAATATATTTTTTTTCGAATAAACTTAATTGACTTTATATGGATTTTAATATTTTCACATACTGTTTTTAAATAAGTTAATAAAAATAAGAACAACCTCAATAAAAAAAACTATTATATTTTCATGTCTTTTTAATTTAAATTCTTAGCAATTTAAGTGCATTGACATTTCGTAGAAGTTTCAACACACTTTCCAACTATTAAATGCATAAAATATGTGCCCTCATTCACCCCTTTGCAAACTACGCCTTTGCCCCCACCTCTCTTTCTCTCTCTCCCTCTCTCTCTTTCTACCAACTATGTGAGTAGTGGCGACAGCGATGCCATGGGGCGTAAATTAAGTGCAATAAAACAAATACACATTACATATGCACATGTGTGTGACCATGTGTGTGTGTGTGTGTGTGTGTGTGTGTGTGTGGTCACATACGCAATTGGACAGAAAACAAATTGAGTTAAGCAAACTACGTAAATAACAACACGCAAGTCAAGCAAGAAAATGCGAAGAAGACAAACTGAAAAACAATAACAAAAATTAACGCAAACTCAGCAAATTGGTAAACAATATTTTTTTTGTTTCTGTTCTTCTTTTGTTGTTGTTGTTATTGTAACGTGTTTTGTTTTCATTATTAACTACTAAAGGCGGCCATTGAGGGGCGAATAGTTGGCATTATCAGGGCAACAGCAGAGCAAAGAAGCAGAAGAGGCAGAAAGCAACAACAGAAGAAGCAGCAGCGAGAAACAGAAATGGCAACGAAACAATCGCAACAGCAACAGCAGAGCCCAGCTTGAGGAAGAGAGAGAGAGAAACGAAGAGACAAAGAGAGGGAGCGCAGCAGCAGCAGAGCGCGCACGCGAGAGCAACAGCTGTCTCTGCCCAGTGCTTTAACCCATGTGTGCGTCACGTGAATTTTTTGATGACTAACTAGAGGTGGAATTAAATCGTTGTTCAGTGAAGAAAAATTTTTGCAAATATGCAGAAATGGATTTAAATTAAAAAATTAGAATAAAATAAAAAAAAAAAAATTCTGGTTGAAATTAAAGAATAACCAACATATTTAAAAAGTCAATATAACAAAGAATTCATTATGTTATTAAATCGCCATTATTATATTTCAGCTATTTCAATACATATATTTACTAATTAATTAGTAGAATTTCATACAAAGATTTTTGATTTAATCGATTCACCAAAATTAAACTAATAGATTTTACTTCCAGCTAAAAATCGTTCTACATTTTTAATTTTACTCTCTACAAGTAAGCAAGTATTAGCGAGATAGCAACAGTAATATGGTTTGTATTTAACCCTTGGACACATTGAAATGTTTGTTAAATTTCAAAAATCTCTTTGCTAGAGAAAAAGAGTGAGCATAAATATTCTTGATTTAATTCATGTGAGTACCACGTGACAATATTTTACATTTTAAGACGCACACAAAGGTTAAAGATTTCTGGGAATACTGTGTAAATAAAATAAAATAAATTTTCAAAAAATTTCTGTGTCTTGAACTGATTTCTGTGCGTCCTTATCGCCCAGTTCGTTACCCTAATCAGACCGATAAAGTAACATCGAACATCTCTAGTATATATTCCCTAGTCAGGGTTAAAAATTCCATTTTACACTCTGATGTTGCTGCACTTGATAAGCTCCTATGACTATGACGTATTCTTTGTTGTTGTTGTAATATTATTCTTGCCCCGCTATGAGCTAATCCAACTCGACAACGGGCTAAAGATCAGGTTTCATTTTATTTCGCAATATATGCACATAGTGAATAACTGTTGCGCTGATACATATCGATGAGGTGGTCAAAAAAGTTGCTATTAACAATGAACCGCAAAACTTGAGTTGAATTGAGTTGAAACTGCTATGAAGTTGGGTTTACAGGGTATTGACATCAAGAAGTAGAAGTAAATGTTCTTTAAAGCTAATTTAAGGTAATTTATATAATTTTTTACATGACCTAATAGAGTTAGAAGAACTTCAAAGATGTGTTTGCAGGGTATTAACAAAAAAACGGAAGTAAATGTACTTTAAACATAGGTGAAGGCAACCTATTATAATTTCTTCAAATAATAATATAAACCATAAATTATATCTTTTATTATATAAAAAAAAACCTAATGACGCTCTTCATGCATTACAGAGTATGCAACATACAATCAACCTACAAAGTTTTCGAACAATGGGTTAAAAGTTAAGTCAAAAAAAAAAAAAAAAAAAAAACCATACAAATAAAACCAAACACAAAAACTATTTCACAAAGCGCATGACGCATGTTAAGTTGATTTCCAGCAAAGGGGGAAGCTAGCTCGAGGTTCTTTGTGTGTGCCAGGCATGCCAGAACGGGGGGCAAGGCAGGGTTAAGCGAAGGGAGAGAAAGAGGGAGAGCGAAACGTTGTTGCATTCCTCAATTGACTTGCGCACACGCGCCAACAACAACAGCAACGACTATAATAGAGCTGCTAAAAAGCAATGTCACAACTACAAAGAGAGACTCTTGCACACACACACACACAGAGAGGGACACACACACACACCTACAACTTAACCCAGGCAGAACTAATGCAGTCAATGCGGGAGTCGTCGCAACGCATGTTTCGTCTTTGTTTTACAGTAGGCAAAAGAGAGCAACAACAATAACAACAAGAGGGTGCAATAGTGTGTCAGCAATGTGCCAGTGTGTGTGTGTGTGCCAGTGTATGTGTGCGTGTGTGTCTGAATTGTTGTGTCAATGTTAATAAGCCTCAGCCAGGCCAGGCTAGCGTCGTATCGTGCGGTCGTCGTTCGATTTCTTTGTGCACTCACACACACAACGAAAAGCTCAGTATGTGTGTGTGTGTGCCACTGTGTGTGTGTGTCACTGTGTATGTGTGTGTGTGTGCGTATTATTGTTTATGCTGTTCATTGCCAAAGACACTTGACAAAATCTGGACAAAGAAAAACCACAACAAATGCAAAATTTTTATAAACAGGTGTTACTATAAATAGAGAGAGCACGAGAGAGTACAGGAGAGAGAGAGAGAGCGAGAGCAACTTAGAGGGGAAACGCATACAGTGAACTTCCTTCCTGTGCGTCATAGAACGAGAAAACCTTTTCGTAATCGATACAAATAGCTGCGACTAGCGGTAATAATTGAGCTTATTAACTAAGGAAAATTACTGTAGAGAATTAGGTAATTCTACCTGTACCCCCAACCCCTCTCTTCCCCTCAACAATTTGTCTTTGAATCGCACAACAAGCACAAACTGAGCTTAATCGTCGAATCGACAAAGCGATAATTACGCTGCACGTGTGCAGTTATAGTAGAAACTATATATACTACAGAGACTATATCATTGCATATACGAGTATAGTATACGATGCCAGATGCACTAGAGTACATTATATCATATATATACAATATTATACATGACTCAGTCATAATCGACGTGAAACTCAATTGAACCCGAAGGTGAAGGGTGCAACACAATGTGCAGGAGGCTCGTTAATGGGTACAAAGTGAACGGGGGCAGTAAGAGATAGGGGAGAAAGAGAGAGGGATATAACATGCGTAATTGGGGTACAACTTGATGAAATTCTATTATCAGATATACTATCAGAAACATATTAAAGCTAATACAAAAGGTATTTTATTCGATAAGAGTCTTTGGGATATTTCTTGTTGGAGTGCTGAAGACAATTAGAATATATATCAAACTTAAGATATATATTTAAAAACTTAATTCAATTTTTAACTGGATTAATAAAATTCTCAAACGTACAATATCAAGTTTCGGGTTGGAGGAATAATCATTGGTAATTATGTCGAATTTTCAGTTGAATCATATCGAATTTTGGATATATTGCATATTCATATTGTATATATGAAATAAATCTCATATAATTATTCTACAGAATAATTTTTTTTTTTTTTTTTTTTTATTAGCAAACTGTTCAAATTTTAGCACTGTCGATTGAGTTTTTACGATTCATTGTGAATGCTCTTTGGCATTATAAAACAAAAATTTGCATGTTAAGTTATTGCGGGGGTTTATTTCAGTGTGTTCACTGTAAAAACTAACAGCTGTGTGTTAATTATATCATATTCAATTGGGCGATAAGAAAAGTCGACAAGAATATCAATAACTGATAAAACAACAGTTTTAGGGGAGCTTAGCAGAGGAACTCATAGATAACATAGAAGAAAAACATACAAAGGACAGTAAAATTTAAAGAAAAGTTAAGATTAAAAGTTCTTTTATATTTAAATATAGTGAATGAATCAAATTTAAGTTTTGTTACGACTGTAGTTGAATTCGATTTCATTTATTTAGAGTTGTTTATTTTCTTTAACATTTTCTGTTTTCAACTGGGATTATTTTGAAATCCTTCGCTTGGTTTCACAATTTCACTGTGTGCACAGTGGGGCGAGTGAAATCGTTGAGTGGTTGGGGCGTTTGAATGCAAGCAGTTGTTGCTTTGCTTATTCATTTAAATCATTCAACTTATTCAATCACCATTTGCAGACATCAACAAAAATATTTGCCAAAGCAAGTGAATGAGAGAGAGAGGGAGAGAGAGGATAAAGAAGGTGGGGGAAATTTAGAAATAATATTTAATTAAAAAATTGTGTCAATGCATTTTGTTGCCTTCATTCTTTGTTGCTACTTTACTTTGATTGTTTTATTTTTAGTTGATGCTGTTATTAGTTTTCTTTTTCTTCTTCTTCTTTTTTCTTTTTAAACAAAGACACCCCTTCCCCTGAACCACAATTATCAAATTTTGTATGTAAAACAAAAAGTCGAAATAGAGAATACGAAGAATAAAGGAAAACAAAACAACAATCAGCTGCAACGAAATGTTGATTTCTGCTCTTTGCTTTGCCCACTTCTCGCTCTATAGCTGTCTCTCTCTCTCTCTCCCTCCCTGTCTCATTTTGTTTCTCTCGCAGCAGCAGCAGCAGCAGCGCATAGTGGAGCAAGTGTTGGCAGCGCAACTACAAAAATAAACAATCTCATGAAATGCAAATATTTCTACTCGCACACACACACACACATGCATGAATATATTTTTACATATATATATGCACGTACTTAGCATTAGGTCATTGTCTATATTGCTTTGAGCACGTAGTTTAATATTGCTAAATATGCAAAAGCGTTTAGTTAGTATATGTACTGCTAGTTCCGCTTGATAGAGGCAGTAGGGAATGCTTTGAAGAGCACCTTAGAGCAGAATTGCCAACTACACTTCACACAATAGGATTGATTGAGATGAAAAAAAGGGATAGAGAAGAGGAAAAATATACAAAAATAAGTACAACAAGTATTTGTTAAAAAGAAAAAGGCTAAACTTTCATAAATTAGGTAATTCAGGTTTCTTTTCAAGCTCTTCTTCAATCTAATCAAAATATGGCAATATACAAAAATATTTCTGATATATTTGTTACTTAGACATCAGAAATCAATAAACTTATAAATACTATTCTAGTATAATTATTTTTGCTACATTTTTCGGTTAGAATTCGCACTGAAGCTCATCATCTAGCTGAAATGTTCTGTCAATAAATAAATTTTTTATCCTTTTTATATTTTTATTAAGATATCTCATTTACTTTTATAATTTTATTGCATTTAAATGCAGTCTTTAAGTGATATTTAATACTTTTTTAGTGTAAATTTTATTTATAAATTTGTTAAAATTAATTCTCAATTTAAAAGCATATTTTTCTATATTCCTCAATTTTAATGCAAATTTTGCTCTATTTAAAACTCTTTGTTTACTACACACCCATTCATTTTATAGTTAATTTCAATTTTACCTGTTCTTTATTTTTGGTATTGTATTTTTTATTATTATTATTCATGTATTTTATTCTTTTTTTTTAACTTCACTTCATTTTCTTTTCTTTCAACTTCAAAACACTTTGGCTCAATTTACACATGCTTTGTCACACTGTGCCGCAGTGTGTTTGTGTTTCACTATCAGTTCGTTTCACCTCTCGTCACTGTTCCCTGCGCTGTTGTTGTGTTTGTGTTGTCTGTCTACGCGCTGTGTGTGTTTATGTGTGTGTGTGTGTGTATCTGTGTGAGCATTGATGTCGACTCTATGCGTGTGTGTGTGTATTTTTGAAAGCAAAGCACAACTGAGACAAAATAACAAAATATTCACTGCCTTAACAAAAGTATTATGCAAAATTTGACAAATAAATTATGAAATCGCATTCAAATGCAAAGAGAGAGAGAGACAGGGAGAGGTGGCGAGGGAAGGAGAGAGAGAGACAGGGAGAGGTGGCGAGGGAAGGAGAGAGGAAGAGCGAACTCGTCCGTGCGTGTTTGTACTTGAAATAGTTTTGAAAACGAACGCAAGATAAACAAAGTAAATTGCATAAATATTTTACATTTGACTTTCTATATACACACGTCCGTACAGCTGTGAGTGTCTGTGTGTGTGTAGTACATAGAGAGAAAAACAACAAACTTACCACTTGACGCTGCTGCTTCTGCTGCTGCTGCTGCTCTGCTGCTAGCGTTGTTGTTACGACGACGTCGACGACGAAACAGTTGAGAATTGGTAGGTAGGCAGCAGCAGCAACAACAACAACAACACTCGCACACACAACTCGTTTAACTCGTTCCCGTTTCCGCGCGTTCCTCTGCTGCTCAGCTCACAGTTCACTTTTTCGCCTATGTCGTGCTCTCTCTCTCCCTCTCTCTCTCTTTCTGTTTGGCTCCTTTTTGTTGCTGTTGTTGTTTCGTCCTCCTCACAGCAGATAAACACCAACAACAACACAAACAAAAATCATATGTTTTCAGCTGTTGTTGCTCGACTGCGTTTGCGTCTTCTTTAGCTTGATGTCTGCTTCACACTGTGCTTCGTTGCTGTTCTGCTGCTTGGTTTTTTTTTGTTTTGCTATTCTCGTTGCTCCTCTTCTTCTTATTCTGCGTGTTATTGTTGTTGTTTTCGTTGTGGAAGGTGGGAGGTGGTGGTGGGGGGGTGGGCAGCAGCAGCAACAGTAAATTGTTTTCGGGTTCTTCTTTTCGGCTGGCAACAAACAAACTGCGTCTTGCGTTTTGTGCTGCTAACTGCGGCGCTGCTGCTGCTGTCTGCGCAGCGCTCTCTGCCCAGCGACGGCGATTGCTGTTGACGCCCACACAGACACACGCAGAGTTTCGAGGGCAGCGACGTTGGCGCTGCAGTGAACTGCAAACACACACACACACACGCACGCAAAGTCGAGCTTAGAAACAAACTTTCAAGTGCAACTCCCGTTTGAATTGTGTCAAAAAAACAGCACAGAGAGCACAGAAAAAAAAAATAAATCAACAACAACAACAACAACTGCTGGGGCTAACCGAACGAAACGAAATATCCGTCGTTGCTGCGCTGCTGCTGCGCGTTGCTGCTGCGGTCGACGTCACACTGCGAGGTTCTCCTTTGTTGCTGCTGCTGCCTCGCTCGCTCCCACGCACACAGGCTCAGAGACTCACACACACACACAGGGGCACAGACACAGCTGAGAGAGAGAGAGGCGCTGCGACGGCTGCGTCGTATGTTCTTTTTCGTTTCTTTTGCGTTTTTTCTCGTTCTCTGTTTTGCGTTCAGCTTCTGCCTCAGCTGCTGGTGCTGGTGCTGCTACTGCTGATGTTGTTGTTGTTACTGCTGCTGCTGTTGCTGCTGCTGCTGCTTCTTGCTGCTAGCGCACACAACTAACTGCGACATTAAATTTAAATCCCTGCTTTGATGTTTTGTTACTTTTTTTCTTGTTTTCTTTTAACTTTTAACTCCTTTCTTAGCGCCTTCTTCCTTTTGCTGTTGCTGCTGCTGCTGTTTGCTGTTGTTGCTGCTGCTGCTGCTGCGTTTGTTAATCGATTTCACTTTTCTTCTGAATTTGCTGCTGCTGCTGCCCGTGCAGCCAACTGCAACACAAAATAAATAACAACAACAACGAAAATATACGTAAACCGTTTTAATTTAAATTGTTTTTGTCGCTTTTCGTTTCGGGGTCGCTTGCAACTTTTTTTCGTATTGTTATTTTGGTTTTTTTCTGCACAAAATTGATTGTGTTGTTGTGGCGCTGTCGTCGTTGCTGTTGCGATTGCGAAGCGCGTCCGCAGCGTAGAGCCAAAACGAGCAGGGTCGCGCTTTATCGACGGTATCGATTGCTCGTGATTGGTCCAATTGCTATCGATGGTGCGAATAGTGCGCATTTATTTAAATTTATTAATTTAACCTTTAAAATTTATAAATTTATTTAAATAATAATTAATGTGTATTAAATGAATTGTTATTAACTGTATTTTGGAGGATTTGTCACAAAAATCGTCTAAATTCGATAAAATTTTCAATATATTGGGAAAAATCCTTGTGCAACTAAACAGTTGTGGGAAGGGAATAAAACAATCTCAGCTCGATAGCTTTTGTTTGAAAAATTTGAATTGTTTAATTGAAAACTAACTGAATTCTAAACAAAAATGGCTTTTTTCCGTTAACAGTATTTGTTACAAATGACTATTTGCACTGCTTGCTTTTGTAGATGTTGGAGAAACACTGCTTGCATCATTTGAAATAAAACGAGATGGGAAATAAAACGAAACGAGAGTAAGAGAGTAAGCGTGAGTCATCGCCCGACCATCGATAGTTGGCGCATTGCTGCGTGCCTGTTAACGCACTTTTAACGCACTGTTAACGCACAAGTGCAAGACATGTAAAGCTTTTGGAACCGCCTGATTTAGTATTTTCTGTTAAGCAACATTATCTGAATGAGGCCATAGCAACAGTTCACAGCATAACATACCTGCATATGAAATAATTTACGCAAACGCTTCAAAATAAAAAATAAGTATTAATGAATGAATATTTTAAGCAGAATGAGTCTTATAATTTTCAAACGTTAATTGTGGACTTTCATCAGCTGTTGAGTAGGCATGTTAAGCTGTCAGTGCTGTGCAACCAATTTACAAGTGTTGTTAAATGCAATATTTTCTATTTAAATACAAATGCGCGAAACTTGACAAATATTTTATTTGTAAAATATATGGTGAAAAAGGGGAAAAGGCACAAGAAGAGCAACTGCAGAGTGATTTAACATTAAATAGAGCATATCGAAGTCATTTATAGAGATTCTTTACTGAAATATACTTGAATTCAGTGTTTTTCTGCACGTTGCAGGACAACAACAGCCTTTGAAAACTGTTATACGTGCGCCATAAATGGGCAGCATTGCGACAGGACAGTCATCGATATCCCCGCTCAGCTGTGTGCCGCGAGAGAATTGTAGCCTGTTAACTAACATTAACAGTGGCAGTTAAGCCGCCAACAGCTGTTAGTATCCTTTAACAGCTGCAAACGACGATGTTCCCATTTACAGTTGCGTCCCATAAAACCAACTGGCAAACGGAAAGTGCAAATAAACAACAAATTAAGCGCAATTAAATAGCGTAAATGCATTAACTGCACGCCAAATGCAATGTAATTGCATGCTGCTAAACGCAAATTGCGCGCAAACCAAGCGACACAGCACACAGAGCACAACCAATGGCAATTGCAATTCCACCATGCACTCAACGTTGCCGTAAACGAGAACATGGCCGATAAACAAGCAGTCTGATTGGAATTGTTGTCCATGCGTTCTCATTGCCAGTTCGACGGCGTAAGAGTTAACGTCAGTAGGCAGCAAGACGTAAGCGAAAATGGTTGTGTTTCTGTTGTTACGTGAACGTTGAGTTTGTTCCGCACACATTAACAAAGTAAATATTGTAATAACGAAAATAATAAAATAAAATAAAATAATAATAATATTATAATATTTCAATAATCGTAAGCGTATTATAAATATAGTTTGATTTTTTGTGCAATTTTTTTTTTTTGGTGTGCCTAAACTACAACAACAAACAATTTCAACTCCCAATTCGAATTTTGTTTGCCGGAAAAACAAAAAAAAAAATTAATAAAAAAAATATTATAATAAAAATGTGCCGCGGCGTCAAGTGTTTATCGAGAATTACAAAAGATAATTAACAACAGCAACAAAGACTGCAACTGCAGCAGTAGCAGCAGCAGCGACGGCGAGCGGCAATAACAACAACAACAGCAGCAGCAGCCGCCGCAACTGTAACGTCACGACAACAACAACAACAACGTAACCACACAACGTAAATATGATAAATATTTTTGTCGGCATTTTTTGTTGTAAATTTACATTGTTGTTTCTTCTGTTGTGTTTTGTTTGTTTTTGCTTGGTTGCTCTCTCTCACAATCTCTCTCGCTCTCTGTGTGTGTCTCTCTGGTTCGCTTTAATTATCCAATTCGCGTACTTTGGGCAATGCCAATTAGCATGGGCAGTCGCGTTGCTCATAAGAATGAACAATATAACAAAAGGCGGTGCAAAAAAGAAAACAAGATAAAAAAAACTACAAAAAAACCAAAGCAAAACCAAAACGAAACGAAACGTAAAGCAGAGAAGAAGCAGAAAAGCCGCAACGCTGACGTTGACATCCAGTTGCCGTAAGAGAGCGTGCTCGTGTTTGTGTCTCTCTCCTCGTGTGTGCGTGTGTGTGTGTGTTGGGAGAGCGCCCCCTTTATGTGTGTGTGTGTGTGTGGTAGAACGTGGTAGCTCTGGCAGAATAAGTTAACAAACTGACGACGTGTGTGCAACGTGTGTTAGGCGAGGGGGACGGAGGGCAGGACGTGCACTCTTTCTCCCTCGCTGTTACAAGCGCTCTCTCGCTCTGCCGCACTGTTACGCACTCTCTAACATTCATTGATTTTTCCACTTTTCTCTCACACTCACACGAGGGGGCAAAGCAAGGAGCAAAGCATGCAGGGTGTGCAGAGAGCAAAAGAGAGCGAACCGTGTGGAGTGGGAGGGGGGGAGAGGTGAATACTACGCCAAGGTGAATTGCAGGAGAGAGAGAGGAACGCGCGCGGCGAACAATGCGCTCTTGTAGGTTATGTTGGGCCAAAAGTGTAAATAACTTAACGGCAGCAACAACAACAACAACAACAACAATAACATCGTTATTATTATAATTTTTTTGCTGTTGTATTTTTTTTTTCATCCACCAAGCGCCGCTTTTGGCCACCACCAACAACAACAACAACAAGAACAACGAGAACAACAACAAGAACGAGCAGCAGCAGCACAAAAGAGCGCGCGCGACTCTCTCGCGCTGCTCGCGTCAACGTTGGCTATAAGAAAAATTTCGTATTCTTCTGCCCACTTTTTGTCGTCTTACGTAGGCAGTGACAGGGAGAGAGAGAGAGAGAGAGAGAGAGAGAGAACGAGCAACAACAACAATGGAAAAGATAACGTAATTATTTATCACACGTTTGGCGCGTTCTCTCGTCGCTCTCTGTCTCTGTCTGTCTTTAGTTGCCATGTTCAAGATTCCGCTTAGATAACATCCTCTCATCTCCCCCTCTCTCTCTCTCTCTCTATCTCTCTCTCTTGATGCTGCTGCTACTGCAGTTCGCTCTCTTTCAAGTTCAAGTTGGAGAGATCAGCAGCCTTTCCCAATCGGAAATATGCAATGCGCCAATAGGGCACGCATTCCACCTCTCTCTCTCCCTCTCTCTCTCTCTGCCTCTCTTCCTCCCTCCTCTCTGTGCCTGCTTGCCAGCCCACCTCGCAGGTCGTTTGCTTGTTTTGGCCTCTCACACTCACACACACACGCACACACATGCAAGTCGAAAACCGGCCGCTTACGTGTCGCACGTAAAGCGTCAGCGCACTTCATTTACGTTGCGTGCTGCGCTAATTACGACGCAACTGTCGACGGCGACAGCGACGTCGCGATTTGTGCCACGCCGAGTTTTTCTTGTTGTCTCTCTCTGTCCCTCTCTTGCAGGTGTCAACTTTCGATTATTATTTGAAGTTGTTACTTATTTTGAAAAACTTCTGTTTGATTTTGGATTTATCACGCCCGCATTTAGTATAAAAAAAGAGCAAATATCACAAATGGGGGCAGAGACCAAGATAAAGTCAAAGCAAGTCGAAGGGGCCAGAGTGGAATGAGCTTGAAAATAAGTCTGAAGTAATAGAAGTGTAAATTTATGTATAGTGTATATATGATCTGCATAAATATTTACGAAATCTAGGAGGTATAAAATGTGGAGAACATTATAAAGACCATAAATCTACAGTTCGGAAAGAGAAAAATTAAAATTTTCATAAGAAATTTGAGCAAGATAATCCCAAGTGCATAGCTTCGTTGCTGTATAAATTATATTGTTCAGATTTGGCATATATATTCCAATATAAACTTTCTATTTATCAATAAAATTTCATCAGATTTTAACTGGCCTTCGTTGAGTTAACGGCAAATAACTTGTAAGTGATTTCGAAATGACTTAATATTGACGTTATAGACAAGTTCTACTGTACCCTATAGGCAAGCTCTACTGTCCATGATATATATATACATATATATAGATATACTTCCAAATGAAAATCCAAATCAATATCAAATCAAGCAAAGTTCTCAATCAAACTCTTTTGATTTTCAATTTCAAATATATTTCTACTTCCCGTTGAATTTTTATTTTTTTAAAGGCTTTTCCTTGAGTGCGTTAATACTGGTTATTTTCATGAAATAGTGGGCACTGTTCTGGGTTCTGGTGGTTTGCAACTTTATCGCCAGTGCGTGACGAACTACGTAAGTTGGGTATATTTTTTGTTTTTGTATTTCATTGCAAACGAAGCAGAGAAACAAATAGAAACCCTCGAGAGGCACTTAAGGGGAAATGGAAAAGGTAAAAGAGCAGAGAGCAGAGAGCGAGAGCAAGAGAGAGATGTAGATAAGAAGAGGGAGCGATAGTTGGTCTGCATTATCGGAGAGTTACACGACAGGTCGACATAAAGTTCTTGATAAGCATTTTTGTTTGTTACCTGGAAACGGAAAGGGGAAGAAACGCTGAGCGGGAAGAAAGGAGAATAAAATGAGTAAGAAGAAACTGAAGAAAAGCGGAAAGACTTAAATTGAGAGAGGAAGTTTCAAAGATTTAAAGATCTATAAAAAAGATATCAGGAGAATTTTGAAAGTCGAGGAAATTGTAGATATGAGAGCCAAGATAATGTATACTCTATATTAACGTGACTCAAAATATTATAAAGATTTCTGATCGAAGTTTCTTTAGTCCTTAAATTATTTCTCACCAGTTTCCCTGCAGCTTACTCTTTTTTAATCTTTCTCAGTTCCCTCAGTTTAAGGGGTAGATCAGATTAACTTGGTAAACTTTTCAGCCTAGTCAATTGGTCAACTGAGGCCAACAAAAGTCTTAAAAAGTTTCAGATGCGGCTTTAGGTTATGTTGAAGTTTTCTCCGATACTTTAACTTACGCTTTCGCTGGCTTATCAAAGAGAAAAACGTTTTTTATTTTCGTTATAAAACAACTAAACATTTTGGATATCTGCAAATATTAAAATTAACATAAACATTCTTGAAATTTAACAATTGAAACAGTTGCTTAACCTAAAATAGGTTTAAAATAGGTTAAGATAGGTCTAAAATAGGTTAAGATAGGTTAAAAATAGGTTTATAAAGGTTGAAAATAGATTTATAGGTTGAGATAGTTTAAAAATAGCTTAATTTTCTTTTTTCGACCTAAAGATTCTTTTTAAACTATCCGAATCCGTCACAGTATTAAATATGTTCTAATTTCGGTTCAGAACTTTATTATCTTCATGGTTTAACCCGCATTTCTTTCTGATTTTTATAAAATTCTGGCTTATGTACCAACTGTCGGGCATGTTTCTTATTTGTCTGCTCAATTTTCCCCAAATCGAAAAAAAAAGCCGAGCATAAATTAAAACTTAAATGAAGTTGCTGAAATTGTCTCTGTCAAAGAACGAAATGGCAAATCGAAACAGTTTCAACTGCAATTGATCAACAGGAAATGAGATACGGCAATGTGACATGAGATATATGAATGAGACATGTACATATTTCAAAGAGAGGGGGCGGAGCAGTTAAGGAAGGGAGGAGGCGGAGCAGTAATCAAGTTTTTTCTTATGCCCACAGTGTATTTTCATTTAAAATTTCACAATTTTCTATTCATTTTGATTGATTTCCCCTAATGGTAAACTGTAAATAGTCGCAATTGAGCCTGAGCTTATATACATATATTATTAACTGTTACCATTTCGGCTTGTTTGGTCTGTCTCCCTCTTTCTCTCCCTTTCACTTCACCCTCAGTAATTACAACTCCCACTGTCGCTTTCCCTCCGGCTGCTCTTTTGAAAGATATTTATGAATATTTATTGCGAGACCCTTTGACAAAATTCGTTTGAAATTTATTGCAAATATTTTTCCACGTTTCCATGTTTTTCCCCATATTTTTTCATGCATACATTTTATACACATTACTGAGTAAATACGTTTTTATTGATACTTTACATAAAATATAAAATACTGTATATATTTTACATTTTGTCTTATTTACGTTGATATTCTTTAATTGATTTTGCATTTTTGACTCATGCGCCTCTCTTTTTTCTCTCTTTCTCTTTTTGTATGTCACCACAAAACAAAATACAAAAAAACTCCAACTAAAAAAAAAAATATATAATAAAATAAAAAAAATAATAATAATAAATAAATAAAAAAACAATAAACGATCAAAATAACCTAACTGAAAATCCACAAAAAGTGAATAATAAATGAATTTCAAATGTAATCGTTAAAAACAACAACAAAAGTGGCTCAAAATGAGCAAAAACAACAACAATAACAACAACAGCAGCAGCAGCAGTGAGCTGCCCAGCAACAACTACAACAACTAATACCACAAGAGAAGTGTTGAAATAGGAAACAAGTGCAAAAAAAAAAAATAAATAAATAAAAAAAAATTTACAACAAATTCCAAAATCCAGCCAAAAATTATAAATTTTTTTGTTGTTTTCCAATTGAGATATCGATCGATAAATCGAGAGAAATCCTTATTGTTTTCATAGCATCTTTAGCCCGATTTACGTATCAATCTATATAATCTATATCTACATATATATAGAATAGTCTATGTGCTTGTGTCTGTGTATTGTGTATTCTCGATGTGCGTGCGTGTGCGTGTGTGTGTAGCTCACCCACCAGCCCGCACTAGTCCTGCCCACGCCCCTACAACGCCTACGTGTGCATTCCATCCATCCATTATCCTCGATAAATATATATAGTATAATATATAACTCGATCTGATGACAACGATTAATCGCATTGCAATTTGTTAAATACGACAACAACAATAAAAACAACAACACGGTTATCGAAACACAACAATTGACAAAACCAACATACTGCAATAACAATCGTCGATAACAATCATCGATAACAAAATGGCGGACATCATGCGTCCGCCGTATAGTGAGATCAAGCGGCCCGACGAAATCGTCCGAATGACAACCGCCGACAATCTGAAGTTCGCCGTCCTCATCGGCCTCATTGAGGTCGGGCAGGTGACCAATCGGGAGGTGGTCAACACAGTTCTGCATTTGGTAAGTGTTGCACGATAAGTTATCGATAAAATACGATTATTTTACATACTGTTTAGAGGTAATTAACTATTTTCAGTGGAATTATTAAGAAATATTATGGAAATCGATTAATATCGATAAATATCGATCATCTTCGCTAAACTCTTAGCAACATACAATGTTTGCGTCATATTGTATGCAAATAGCTATGATATAAATGGGTTCCGATAACAATTATCGATTTATCTTATCGATAATATACGGTGTACTATAAATATTGAAAAGTATCGACAATTGCCGATACATTTAACAACAACTTGCAACGTTTGCATCAGATGACATCAATGGGTTTCGATAACAATTAGTTATCGATTAAACTTATCGATAACACACAGTGTACGCCGCATGAAATCATTTAGTTTATGCATGTAAAACAACCATCCCACATAAGTAAATCGATTACTTTAACAATGAGGTTATCGATTTATTATGCTAGACTTCCTAAAGCTCTTTTAGCGCATTCATCGCATTTATCTTTAAAACCCCCCTAAATTACAACGCCTTAACACACACCAATTGACAAACAATTTGGCGTAATTCACAAATCGGCCGCCAGAGGGCGCTTGCAGACGCCCCTTTAGGGCATACAATCTCGGCGTGTCGAAATTCGGATATGTATGAAAATCTTTTACTTAGACAGCGCAATTTCATTAGACAAGCTGACAAAATGGCGTCTAAACACGTTGACACACATACACCAATACTCACACACACAGGACACACACACATTCACACAGAGATTGACACTGAGGAGGCAGTGCCGAAAAATACGCCTCTTTCATTAGCACAAAATTAACATTTCGTGAAAGCCGCAGAGCGAAACATCTCAGCTCAGTGTGGGCGGCGGTAGGCGTGGCAGCTCATCCACGTCTCTCTGTGTGTGTGTGTGTGTGTGTGTGCTGTGATTAGATCAAAGGCCAGAGCACACACTTCTCAAGGGCCGCCCTGAAGACAATATGCCTGCATACATATTGTATTATTACACGACATTATTATTAGAGAAGATTTTCGAAATTTACATTTTTGCCAAGGATGGGCCCAGGTAGCTTTATCTAGGTAGGTATGTGTGTGTGTGTGTGTGTGTGTGAGGTGCTTAATGAAAACACGACACCGTCGCTCATCGTTACCAGAGTCGAGATTCGAGCTCAGGTTGCGCCTTATCCTGCCCGTCCCCTCAAACCAAAGAAGGTATGACTGACAACAGGACAGCAGGAGGAGGAGGAGGAGCAGGAGTGAGAGGTGAGGGTAGACAGCTTGACAGGTGTGTTGTGTATGTGTGTGTGTGTGTGTGTAAGCGAGAAATTGAAAAGAAATTGAATTGAAGTCTTCGTCTTGGTCTTCTTCATCGCCATGTTCTTTCTTATGCCTCTACTTGATAAGATAAGCAAAAGTGTGGGAGCGAGAGAGAAAACGAGCGGCGAAGTCATATAGCATATCATCTATCCATTGCTCTTTTTTGCGCTTTCTTTCTCTCTCTCTCTCTCTCTGTCTTTCGCCGCCTGATTATACCGCACGACAATCTGATAAGCGTGAACGAAATTTTGTGCGTTGACGTGTTCGAAAAAAAGCTAACACACACATACATACCGTATATGGTATATAACCGCGCGATAATAAACATAATGCAGTTACACACACACACACACACACACTCATACAATAATTTCATATCTTTTCCATGGAAAAACATATGGAGTAGCGAAAAAAAGCTAGATTAGACTAGACCGGCTAAAAGTGCCGATAGAAAAAAAGGTCGAGAACATTTTTGGGCTGGAGGAAACTTGATGTCATTTAAATTTAAATTACGCTTAATGTTTATAATGAAAACCCAAAGTGATAATGCAAATTATAATGATTATAATAATGATAAGATTATGAAGTCTTGTTGAGGGGGAATTTCTTTTGATAAAGTCGCGAGACAGGAGAAGTTTTTAAATAGATATGAGTACTTTGCAGTACTTAAGAACAATATATCAACTGCTGTGGGTGAGATGATAGGTAGAGATATAGAGAGAGAAAAAGTGAGGGAGAAATAGTTTGATTATATGAAGAAGCCCTTTAAAGTCATCTTTTCTCTACAGCTCAAACTGCAATTTCCATGAAAATTGAAATATTTAAACACAAATCCATTAAGTGTAATTTCCCCTTTTTACTTATTTATCGTAACCATTTACCATTTCAAATCTTAATGGATGAATCCCATTAGCTGCAACTGTTTGCACGCTTAGATAGTGCAGACTATAATCAAATATGATTTACGTGTTGTAGTCGTTAAAGTTTAAATGCAATATGTATTTTGTACATTTTGTTGAATTTCACAACATGTTAAATAAACAAACTGTGCAATGCAAAAGCTGTTGGTAAATTTAAGATTTTCTGTTAGATATTGAATATATCAGCAGTAAATTATCGAGTTTGTTTGTTTAAGATATGATGTTGAAATGAGTTTCTTTTATAGAAGATTCAATAAAGTTCCTGCTAAACTTAAAAGGTTTTTATTGAGCAAACTATTCGGTACCTAATCCATAGGTTCCTTTTTAATGTTTGTTAGGTACCTTTAATCTGAATCTATTTGATAGGTTAGGTTACCTTTCATAGGTACCTCTTTGATAGGTAAGGTTGCCTTTGTAAGGTACCTTTTTGATATGACAGGTACCTTTCAAAGTTACTTATTTGATTGGTAACTTTTGGGTCTAGTTCAAATTTATCATATTAAAATTGACAATTTTCTTGTAAATTTTTGGTAATTATTTTGATTAACAAGTTGAGAAGTTTCTTGCCAACTCTATCCATCTTTCTCTCTCTCTCTTTCTCTCTCTCTCTCTCGCTCTCTCTCTGTCTTTCTTTCTCAGCGTCTGTTTGTTGCTTTGTCAATTAACCAAGTTATCGCTTCATCGCTTGGTTAGCCCATCTATCAAGTTATCTTGTTGCTGACACCCCAAATTTCTGCTTCTCCCTCTCTCACTCCCTTTCTCTTTCTAACGTTCTTGTTCCTTCTCTTTCGCTTTTCACTTGCTTTTCTAGCTTTTTCTGTCATTTATCTCAGCTCAGCTGGATAATTTGGTCCTCTCTCTCTGTTATCAATTTGCATTTAACGTCCACTGTCTCTCTGCTTGTTTAGCTTTCTCTGCCTGTCTCTAGTTGTTTCTCTCGTTTTCTCCCCCTTCCCTGTCTCTATCTCTCTCTCTCTCCCCTCTCTCTTTCTCTCTCTTTCTCTTTGCCTCACTCAATGTGTTTCCTGTTGATTGATTCATAGCTCAACTTGGGCTTGCCTTGTATACGATTATTCCAGCACCTTAGCAAAGTACATACAATCGGGCCCAGCACTACCAGCAACCCCACCATACCCGCCTCCTCCCACGTTACCCTTTCCCTTCCCTGCGTTTTGTTGAACTGGTTGGGTCAGCTGGCAACTCCAGTTGGCCGCTTAATCGGTCATTGGGCCTTGTTATACAGCTCAATTATGGCCATTTGCCATGTGGCGCACCATGTGGATAGAGGGTAGCCTCCTCCTCGGACCATTTGGCATGGGTAGAGCTACCCTTAACCCACACCCCACACACCCGTCCCACACTCCCTTAGACCCATTACCCGCGTGTCACGTGCTGCAGAGCAAAGCCTTTAATCGATTTGCCTTCTTCTTCTGCTTTTGCTTTTGCTTCTTCTTCTTTTGCCTCGCCTGCGCTTGTCGTTAGCTAAAAATGTTTGATACTAAAAATAAACGCTTAATGCAAATCGACAAAAGCAACAACAACAATAACAACAATAACTCAGACTACAAGCAGATAAAGATGAAGAAGAAGCAGCAGCTGAAGAAGTTTAACGATTCTGGAGACGATTGCAAAGTAAAGTCAAAAAAATAAAAAAAAATAAAAAATTTCAATTTGCCACAACCACACATAGCTGTGTGTGTGTGTGTGTGTCTGAGTGTGTGTGTTTTGTCTGCTTATGAGCGCCTTGTTTGCCTTTGCCATTACAGCACAAACAAACAAACAGACCGAGAGATACCGATCTATATAGACATACATAACATATATGTATGTATATTTGCCTACCTTCTCTCGTATATAATTTTAATAACTCTACATAAACGTGCGCTGCAGCACCCTCTCTTAAAACGTTCCTCCTTTCCCTCTCAGCATCCCCATTTTGCGGCTTTTCGTTTTGATTCTTTTTTTATTCGCTTGCGGATTTATCAGTTATATCTGACACGATTTCAGAGTTTTTTTTTTCAACTTAATGGGATTGGGGTTTTTTTTTTTTTTTTTTTTTGGTATTTGCAGTGGATTTCTTGTTTCATCACGTGCTCAAAGCTTGTTGACTTTTTTTTGGTGCAAAGTTTTTGAACTTTTTGAAAAATGTGAAAAGTTTTTTATGGAAAGTTGTTTTGGACTTAAGATTAAAGACTTGTAAGGTTTTTTAAATTTAAATCTGAAAATATACAGTTTTTGTATTGAAAAATATTTTATTAGATATTTTTAATACCCGCACTGAGCTACCTTTGCCCCTGTAAAGCGGTAAAAATGAATGCAGAAAAGTTTAGTCTTGGTAAGCCTAACTGATTTCTGAAAATTTGGTTGTGATCGAATAATTAACAAAGAAGTTATTTAAAAAATAATTTCAAGAGTTATTAATTTTCAAACGACTCCCTAAAGTATGCAGCAAAAAATGCTCAAAATAGAATTTATATGTTATATAAATTGTTATAATTATTCTTTATTCTCTAAAAAAAATTTGGAGCTCAGTAGCTTAAAAAACCTTTTTAGCCTTTTTCTAGCTTTAAAATATGCATTAGCTTCAACAATTAGTAAGAAATATAGCTATAGCTAGATATATAGCAAGCAAAAGTAGCTAGAAATCGGTTAATGGTTGATGACCACGCTTTAATATACCTCTTAAAGTGCAGTCCCACGCAGCGGGCATGCCAGACTGCTGTTGACTTGCTTCGCTCATCCGCTTTGCTGCTTTTTTTTTGCCTTTAGGGGCAACAATAACAACATACACTGTGGAAAAAAGTTGCCACAATTTTGGCTAATTATTTAGCTTGTTTTCGTTTTTTTTTTCTCTGCTTCGTTTTCATTTTCGTTTCGTTTTTATTTTTCCTTCACGCCGCTGTGAAGTGTTGCAGCTTATTAACGTTTAGTTGGCTGCCCACGCCAAGCACGTCGACAGCCCCCACTGACGCCGCCTCTGACTCTGTGCCTCTCTAGTGCCTCAGGCAGCTCTCTCTACCTCTCACTCTCTCTCTCCCTGTCTGTCTCTCTCTTTCCCTCTTGGTTGCCTTTTGAAGTGGCGGCTGAGAGCGGCGAACAAAATGCAAACATATTTAGCTACTTTTACTTAATTTAATTAACGTGCTTTGCCACGCAACGCCGCGACGACGACGGCGACGGCGATGTTGATGCCGCTGCTGACGTCGACGTCGACGGCGTGGACGACGCAGCTGGCTGTCAGCTGTTCGAGTGGCAAAAGGAAACAATAAAAAGGGAATGTGCCTTATTGTTGGCTTCCTTAGGGAATGAGGGGGAGGGAGAGATGATGGGAGAGGAAAGAGAGGAAAGTAGAGAAAGAGGAAGAAAGGGAGGTTGGTAGAGGGAAGTAGTGGGATAGAGGGAGATCAATAGAGGGAGGTTGAAGAAGAGAGAACTAAGAAGAAAAGAAAGGAAGAGAGGAAAAAAAGAGCTTGAAGAGGCTTGGGATGAAGAGAAGGTAGAAAAAAAGAGGGACAGAGAAGAAAGGCACAAGCAAAGATAAGAACGGATAAAAAAAGAGTTGAAGGGAGAGAGAAGAAAGAAAGAAAGAGAAAGAAGATGGTCAAAAGAAGAAAAAAAAGGAGGTAGAAATCAAAAAAAAAGAAAAGGAAGTGAAAGAAGAGGCTACAAAGTACATATATAAGAAAAGGGAAGTAAGAAAAAGGAAGTGAAAGAGGCACAGAAGAAGAAAGAAGATAGAGTATAGGAAGGAGAGAGCTGGAGAGAGAAGAAAGCAAAGAGAGAAGAAAGTAAAGGCGAGAAGGGAAATGAAAGAAGGAAGAAGCAGCAATAAAAAAAAAGTAAAAGAAAATCTTAATAGAAAAAGCGAAAGTGAAGCTAAGAAAACGCGTGCAAAACGCAACAACAAACAGTTTAATTATTACAAAAACAAATGCAGAAGGAAAGGCATATGTATGTGTGTGTGTGTCTATGTGTGTGTGTGTGCGTGTGCTTTGCTGATTTTTCTTGTTCTTCTGCAACCCTAAATGAAAAATTAAGCAACAACAAAACGATGAATCGCCGCCTTCGCTGCCACCGTCGCCAATGTCGACGACGACGACGACGACGACGACGCCAGCAGCGAGTTGGCGTTGGCGTCAGCTTGT
Organism: Zaprionus indianus; assembly: GCA_018904595.1. Taxonomy (NCBI): domain Eukaryota; kingdom Metazoa; phylum Arthropoda; class Insecta; order Diptera; family Drosophilidae; genus Zaprionus; species Zaprionus indianus. The sequence goes on along the minus strand of JAEIHA010000344.1, from coordinate 7,921,519 downwards.
CCCGTCTCTGTTCCGTCTGCTGCGCCGTCTGCGGCGTTTGCTGCCTGCCTTCGTCTGCCTGCGTTTCGTCCTGGTTCATTTTCGTTTTGGAATCGAATTGGTTGCGGCTGCCTGCGCGTTCTTTTGCCGCCAGCCAAACAACAACAACAACAACACCGAGAAAAGCGGCAGCAAACGGTGGCATACAGTGGCTGCTGCTGCTGCTGCTGCTACTGCTGCACAGTGGGGCTAATTGCATTGGGAAAAAAGTTAACGCTAAAGTTGGCAACTCTCTTCGAGGCAAAAGTTTTTGCATTCATTTAGAAATTTTTATTGAAAATGAAATAAGGAGGGGATGATGATTTACTGCTAGACATAGCGAAGAATGGATACTCTAACGTGAAGTGGATGGTACCAAAAATAAGCATAGAATATAAGAAAAATATTACAAATCAACTGGTAAATAGTTTACACAGTTTTGATATACTCTTAAAAATTTTCTTCATGAAAATTATTGGCAAACTTTAAAGTAAATAATTAGTAAATATATATATATGATATTTACATATCTTAAGGAAAGAATAAAAGATACTAGATAAAGTACAATGAGCTTAAGCAGAGGTATAGAATTGGCCCTGTCCGTCTGTCCGTATATCCATCTGTCCGTCTGTTGCAACGTAAACTACTCTCTTAGTTTCAAAGCTATCTTGGTAAACATATGCACAGAACGTTTCAATTCTGCAACACTATATATAACTAATATTGAAACAATCGGAGAAGACAATATCCTGCAAGGTTGTAAATGCAGGAAGTCTTCATATTTTTTTTTTTTTTTTGAAAATCACTGAAATTAAAATTTTACTGAATTTTGAAATCTATTAAAATGATATACTCAGTCAGCTCATATACCTTATAGTAAAATATATACAATATTATAGTGACATATATCTCATATATATTTATATTGTAAATTAAATTATTCATCAGCATTTCATGCCCAACAATACGCCTTTTCATCCACTGTGCCTGTGCACGCTGGATCGTGTTAGCGCAACTTGAAATTCAGTTTCAGTTTGCCTGTGGCCCAGTGTCGCCAAGGGTGCGGCACAAACGGGGTGCGGCATGCGGCATGGACTGGCGCCATATCACAGGGTAGTTGCCACTGCTGCTGCTGCTGCTGTTTCTTGGGGGTGCTGTCTGTGTCTGTGTGCGTGTGTGTGTGTGTCTGTGCCGCACGACGGTGTCGCGCTGCCTGTGCCTCTACGTCGCCATCCCCTTCCATCCCCCATTCCCCTCGTCTCTCTCTCTCTCTCTCTGTATGCCTCACAAGACACGACAACCGCAAGAGATTTAACGAGCAATAAAGAAGAACGCAATGTTATTTAAGGACGCTGAAGGGATTCGCATGCGGGACGTCGCAGTCGCTGTCGCAGTAGCCGTCGCCGTCGCAGTCGCAGTTGGCGTCAACGTCAACGTCAGCGTCAGCCGGACGCATTTATGTGTAACCGGTAGCCATTTCAACGGCTGTTTGATTGCGTGGCCAGTGCCGGGGTGGCTACTGGGGGGGGGAAGGGAGGTTGTGTGCTATAGGAGGGGGTGAGGGTGCGTGACCGGTTGCGGCAGTTGAAGGCGTGACACATTTATGGACATTGCCACATTTTGTCGTTTTACGTGGCAAACAACAGATGAACAACTTTTCTACTCTCCGTCACCTCTCACTCACTTCCCCCCGCTCTCCCATTGCGCCCTCTCTCATCATTAACATCATTAGGCCAACCCCTCTTCAGTGATTTTGCCACTACGCCACTGCAACTGCAACAATTTTCTTTTTCTTTTTAGAAATGCAAAAAAAAATGTTTATTTTCTTTTTGGATTTCATCGAATCAAGTTCGTCGCACAGTGGCGTCGTTAAGGAGAGGGGAGGAGGGGTCGATTGGTAGATGAGTTTGGGTGCTGGATGCCATATAGCTCCTTAATGGGAGCAGCTGTGCGGGGCGTGTAACGGCAAATTACGTTGACGACAAATGTCGAAGCAGCAGAAAAAAAAAGAAGAAGAAGCCAAGGGGGCAAAATACTATAAAGAAAAGCAGAGTGTGCTCGAAGCAAGGATGCCCTGTAAAAGAAGAGGAGGCAGCATTAGGCATAAAGAGTAGTGTGAAGAGGTAGACAAAGAGGGATAGAGAGAAAAGGGAAGTCAAAGAAAGGGATAGCAAGAAAAAGAGAGATCAAGTTAATGCTTTGTTCCCTTTTTCTCCTTTTCCCGCATTTAGCTTCTTTTCCACACAACTTCTTTGTTTATAAACCAATTCAGCCTAAACTTCAAGCATACAAGCAAGATATATATGTTTATATATCTCACGGATATCAGTGCTTTAGAGCTGCAAATGGAAAAGTTACAAAACTTTTAAGAACTCAAAACTCTGAAAAGTTTTTTCCTTTTTTTGTTGCAACGCATCTTCTGCTTTCCTTTGGCAGCTCTTACAACTCTTAAAGCTCAATTTGACTTGCAAATACAACATATACAAATACATATATACACATATATATATGTATACTATAGTAGTATAGTTCAACTTTATGATACCCTGCTTAGAGGCATTTAATGTGCAGAGGGTATAATAAAATGAAAATCAATAAAATTGAATTGAAGGCAAAACGCGCCAAACGTTTTTATGGCTGGCACTTGCTGCCGCCAACGTACGAAGTCGCACAGAGGCGGCTGGGAGAAGGGGGCGGGAGGTGGGTGTGGTAGGCGTGGCAGTAGTAAAGATGGGCGGAGGTAACGTTGTTGGTTGACAGTCGGAGTGAAATCTGTTTTAATTCTAGCTGCTTGACGGCTTTTTATTTATTTATATATGTATGCTATATACCGTTAGACAGATACAGCTACAGCTACAGATGCAGATGGAGATAGAGATAGAAATAGAGAGAGAGAGAGATAGCGACACAGATATAGTATATGGTATATATAGGATACTTTAGCGAGTGTGTGCGTTGCTTGACTTATTTATGTGGCAATAGGTCGTTACGCAGCTACGTGGGTTCTGTGACGAGGCAGCAGCACCACCACAAGGCGAAAGGGGCGTGGCAGCAGGGCGTTGACAGGGGGCGCGCCACGCACACACACACACACGCACACAAAACGCCAAGGTCAATAGTGAAACAATTTTTTTTTTGTTTCTGCTTCTGCTGTTGTCATCGCCTTTTCCCAAAGTATCTGCCACCTCTCTTCAAACCTCCCCTCCTCCTCCCTCCCTCCCTGATTCTCATCCCCGGCTGGCGTTGCCTGCGTTACGCTGTGTGCGTTAATCCGTACGCCCGGCGATTGCCTTCGATACGCAAGGGTTGTCGCAGTGCCAGAGCAACCCCAGAAGGCGAACACATCCTTTGCAGCTCTGCCAATTGGATACCCAATTCTGTTAGCCCTCCCCCCCTCCCCCCTTCGGGCTCGTGGCTCAGCTGACAACTGTTTGAGCATTAGTTGTCATTTGCCCCGAGCCACCGTCCCGCCCCGCCCTGCCTCCCTCTCGCACACGCCTTTATCCCAGCTAGCGGCTAAAAACTTTTAGCTTTAACGCGGCGTTGATTGGGTCAACCTGGCAGCCTACATAGCGCATCCACCTCTTGTCCTAATCCCGCACGCTTGCCACCTCTTTGGCTGACTTTGCTTCTTCTTCTTCCTCTTGCTTGGCGGGCATAAGCTGCAGATTATTCAGGCGTGACGACGGCATAAGTAATGTCAAATTCAATGTGAGAAAATTTACAAAGAAAGGTTCGAAATGGAAAGTATATCGATAAAAGTGCGCCTATAAAATAAAGTGATGATTTAAAGGGAGTTATCGATAAGAGTTGACAATCGATAGTATTCTGTCAATTTCTGGGAATATATCTTAGATTATAGCTCTATCGATAACTGTACTATCGTTCGAAAGTAATAAATTAATTACGTTATTATAAAATTTAAGAGGGTAATTGATAAAAGTCGACAGTTTGAGGCGCCGTACTGTTATCGATTATATTCTGTTAGTCGAGGAATTGCTTAGGTTACTAGCGATAAATAGCATTAAATGAATTTGAAAAAACTTATCAGAGATTTTAAGAAAACAATCGATAAGTGTCGATAATTGATCGATAAATGTATCGTTGATAATCGATAGTAGAATACTTTATAGATGAAAAGCCAAAAGTATATTGGGATACGAAAACCAAAAGTAAATCATTATCGGTAATATTTTAATATTATACCTATCGATAAACTATTCTATGCACTTACAACTATCGATTAAATCGATAAGCTATTGAACGTCTCTTCAATTTTGATTCTACAACAATGTAAACAAAACTTGTCGAATCAAACTCAATATTTATAGTTTTATCTATCGATTGTTATCGTTTGTCATTAAGAAATTCTTCTGCAAAAATACTCTTCATCTACAATACTTTACTCAGTAATTACTTGCACACTTGCTTAAGGCAGCGCAGTAATTTCTTAATCACATTCCCGTGTAAATGTCTTCACTATAAATAAGTAATTTCGATACGATATTTGATATACGATATGATACAATAAGCCCCCACGCAATGCTGCAAAATTTGCTTAAGCACTTTGCCAGCTTTGACCCTAATTGATTATGCAATACTTATTCAGTTTACGACACTCACCATCGAACCGGGACGCATTCCAAGTTGTTGCAATCGCAGCGCGGACTCTTTCCCCCTTTGCTCCTTTGGTCCCAGCGGGGACTAAGCCGCGGCAAGGACATGGCGATTTGGCGTCCTTTGATGGCATTTCAAATAAAAATTGCGAACATAAATGGAAGTGAGACAGAGAAGAGGTCGTGGCGATTGAGCGCAAATAAAAGCGAAAAATCTCGCCAATTGAGACAAGATGGAGGACGGAGTGACAAAACGGAAAAGCGGATAAGCTGAAGGCTCTCGGAGAGGGAGAAAAAAAAAAACGAAAAGAAAAACATGCCAAGTGAGCGAAAAAAATGAAGCAGCAAAAGCAAAAAGAATTCAATGATGAGGTGGAGAGGGAGCAACAGCGGCAGGAGGAGGAGGGTAAACACTCACAACGGGCCATTTTCCGGCCGAAATTGCTTAGCCTGGATTTAATGATGACACACACACAGAGACGCACACACAAAGACACACCAAGAGACACACACACAGAGAGAGAGAGACAAACACACACGCACAGACGCCAAATGCTCTAAATACTTGGGGACTTCCCCCGCATACTTTGCCGAATTCTTTTTAAATCGTTCTTGCATTAAAAAGCAAATTGTATTATTTTTGTTATACCCATGTTTACATGGCATGTGGTCGAACTGTCTCTCCGTCTGTTTATCGGTCTGTTTATCAATCTGTCTATCGGTTTGTCTTAAGGTCTGTTCGGTTTATCTTTCCGTATGTTTCTTGGTTAACTAACGCTCGGTCTCTTTGTCTCGGTCACTCTATCTGTTGCCCTGTCTGTCTATAAGTATGTCTCTTGGTGTGTCACTTCGTTAATCGCTTCATCAGTCTTTATCTAAGTCTTCAGACTTATTGGTGGCTTCGTTATGGAGTCTTCAGCTCTATCTCTACATGCCTGCTTAGGTCTCTCTTACTGTCTTTAAGTCGTCTTAAGTCACTTCACTATCTGTCTACATTTCATACTTCGATCATTAATAATAGGTCATAAATGTGTTGCAAATGTATGTAGCAGTCAAAAGAAGGCGTGGCAAATCCCATCAAATATATATTCATGTTTAGGATCCCTAGTTTTCTAAATGTCTCCCAATCAATCCTTTCGTCTTTCAGTCTTCGTATCTGTGTGTCTGCCTCTCTGTGTCTTTCAATCTCTCCATTTGCATGTTGCCTGTTCTCTCTCTTGCTGTCTCTCTTTTTATCTCTCATTTCTTTTTTCGTTCCCTTCCTCCCCCTTTGTCATTGTTCGCATGGAAATGCCTTTCCATTCATTGCACTGCGGACATTTTGATTTAATGCCATTTTCCGTGCTGGGCGCATTTCACATCCGTTTTTTTTTTCCTTTTCATTTTTTGGACACATTTCTTGTGCTCTTAAAAATTATCATATAATTGCAAATCAATATGCATAATGTCGGGGCAACAAATAACAATTATATAGCTTAGCTTTAAAATGGTAAAAGGGTTTTCTGAATAAAGTTGCAAAACTGTTTTGTATGTAAAATATGTTATCAGCTCACCTTAATCTTTTCTTCAAGCGCCTTTTGCCCCATCGAGTCTGACTTTAACTATTGTATAACTGAGTGTGAGGGGCACACAAAAACAGTTGACCAAATTGGAAGTTGGTCGAAGAAGCAGAAGAGCGGAGGAAAAACAGCAAATGAGTAAAATGGGTAGAAAAACAAGAAAGCACGAACAAAAGCTTAGAGCACTTAGTTCATTTAGTTTGCCAACAAGGTTGAAGGGTAATCAATATGTGCGCTCATCTTGACGCATTCAGCTGGAGAGACAAATGAGTGAGGGTTGAAAGACAGTGGCAGCAAGGGAAGGAAGGGGAGCGAAACTAACGCTGGCTGCATGTAAATGTAATGAACATCATTTACAATAAACTGAATTATGATGGGGGCAAAACTGGAGCAGAGGAAAAGAGAATAAAGGGGGCGAGGAAGATAGGGAGCAACAAATAGGTAACGTTTTTCTTTTCCGTCACGAACTGCTGTTGTCCTTCAGTCAAATAGCATGAAGCAAAGGTTTAAGTCATGACGACTATCTTACACACTTCGCAACCTTTCAGACACTAAACATTCTTGGATCTATTCGGTTCCCATTCATTACTTTCAACTTGCTGTTTCTTTCCATTCTTTTTTCATTCTCTTCTGTTCTTTTTAATTTGCCATCACTTCTTTCTAGTCTTTTCGTATTATATCTTGCTTGTCATCCTGTTTATTCTCTCTGCCTTCTTATCAGACCTCTCCACATGCAGTTCAAGTTACCCATTTTTCAGCAAAATCACTTTTATTTTATAGCATCATCACAACTTGACTTGATTATGTCATCTCAGTTGGCTATAAAAGTATAGTTTATACACGTTTTTAAGCAAGTGCGAATGGTTTGGATAATTAAAGCGGCACCAAGAGCAGCTAAAAAGCCATGCACAAACTCTACACAACCTTGGCCAGGCACTTTCTCTACCATACTCCCAACCCTCTCTACCCCTCTCTCTCTCTCTCTGTCTTTACTGTGTCCCTGTCGTCTCTCATGTGACCGAAAACCTTGTCGTATCATTTATAATTTATACAACTTTAATGAAGAGCATTAATATGCGAAATATGACAGGAGTGGGTGACACCCTTCGGCTGAAATCTCTCACTCGTTTCGCCCTCGAAAGGGCACTACAACAGGAAGGGACACACACACATACACAGAGAGAAAAAGCTCGACAACACTTTTGGGGATAACATTGTAAATTTAATAATAATCCAGAGTTCAGGCACAAACACCAAAGCCATTCACCCCCTCCACCAACAGAAAACAAACCGACCGAGCGAACAGACCATAAATCCCTACAAAAAACCTCTGGCTACGCCCCCTACAGGGATTTGTGTCGTAAAAACAAAACTAATTTGGAATAAAATCAAATATGAATGCGCACACTACGAACTATGTGTGTATGTATGTTAGTTATATAATTTATTTGCGAGCTTTAATGCTTACAAATTTCGTCTGTTGATTTGCCATCTCTTTTCCCCTCTCTCTTTCGCTCTGTCGAAATTTGTCTGGATTATGATTCTATATATGTATATGTGAATGCCACACATCGTATCTACAATAGTAGCTTGTCTATGACGCAAAAACCAACGTCGAGTTGAGGAAACAAAAAATTTAATTTGCATATTTGAAATGTGAAAAATGCGAGTTAAAAGGGATTTTCCGCGGACAAAACGTTTACGAATGTCAGGCACAGAAAAAAGACAAGAAGAAGTAGTGTAGTAGAAGTGAAAAAAGTGTGTGTGCTCGCACAAAAAAACAAACAAATTTTGACTTTTCGACTTGTCAGATTAAGTACTTATCGCACAGAATGCAGCACAAGAGAGAGAGAGAGAGATAGAGAGAGTTGGTCGAACTTTGTCATACATATGACAAGTTGAAATGTGCCTCATTTGTGTTATAGGTCAATGATTGTGTCATGCACAAATATACATAAATAGTTTGAGGAAAATATGTGATAAATTATGTCAGTTATATGACAATATGTCATATATGACATTTTATAGGTTAAGTTATAAAGTTAGTCATGTGACTAGTCATGTGACAGCTTTAAAATCTATGTCTAAAAAAGAGGTTGTATCAAAAGAAAGTTCATATGACACGATTACACCATAAGTTGTATGACATATGTATGTCACAGTGCGCATACAATATGAAACGCTGCCATATGACACAAAAATCGGACTAAATAAAATCGGATATATACCTAGTCTTCGGTGTAGCCCAACAACAAGCATAAATTTGACTTCACATCACATTATATGACGTCATATGACACCAAATGACATACAAATCGAACAGAATTTAATCGGATACATGTCTAGTCCACTTTTTAGCACAATTACAAGCATACATATACGTATCTAGCTTTATATGACGTCGTATGACGCTAATTGACATACAGATCTGACAGAATTACCTTATGCCTATCTAGTCTTCTTTGTACCAAAATAACAAGCATACATATACATATATAATTCTAATTGTATTCCACATGACATCATATGACGTCATATGACACCATAAATTATTTGTAATGATATGTATGTGGCCCTGTGAGGTCATATGACATCATTATTACCAGAAAAACAGTGCCAAAAATTTGTCAAAGTGCAAGCACAATGATGTATAGCAAGCACTTTAGCTGTCACCATTAAATATATGACGTATTTGCCAGTTGAAATGTTAGCGACATCAAATGAGCTGACACTGATTATCACAAACGATTTTTGTAGCAAAATTATCATCATACGAAGAAGAGTTAATCATGTCGAACGTAGTAACAAAATTGCAGCTTAATTATGCATCACACAGAGTGACAGACAGGTAAAAAGAGAGAAAAGAGAGAGAGAGAGAGAGAGAGAGAGGGGGATAGACTGACTGACAATTGCATCTTAATTGGCTTGTCAACTGCTTTTTCGCCAATTTTGTCTGTCTGTCAATTTGCCTGGCAAATTGTGCGACAATTGAAAATTTAGCGAGCGAATTTAAGAGGCAATGTGATTTGAAATGAACTTAAAGTGCTGTCAGTTGCAGGCAAAAGTATAGTGACAAAGAGAGAGAGAGAGAGAGAGGGGGGGAAAGAGACAGAGGTGCAGCATAATATCAGTGTATAAATATCAAATTATTTTGGGCTGGGCTAGGACAATTTTGGTGTGTTTGGTGTGCAAAAGGTCGACGCCACACGCACACCAGCCTCACCTACACACACACACGCACACAGGCTGGACAGCAGCCAACACACACACACACACACAAGGCTTGACAATCAATATATCCGCTGTACATTTCCGTTTGTCAGACATGGGCCAAGCGGCCACAACGACAACAACAACTGCACAACAACAACATTATTGCAGGCGCAAAAAAGGTGTGTGTATGTTTTGGGTGTGTGCCCTGCTAGCCAGACCGGCTGCCTGGCTGGTTGGCTGCCTGCCTGGCGAGTGTCCATGTCCATGTCCTACCCCTTTGCTGTCCTTTACGAGTTAACTGTCCATTCCCAACAGCAACACCAACCCCAAGCCCAACTAGCTTGCCGCACGCCATCCCGCTTCATGTTGCACGTTACTGGGTGCGTTTCACAAAGGGCCAACATGGCCACAACGACACAACGACACAGCACAGCAACAATAGCAACGGCAGCAACATCAACAGCGACAGCAGCAGCAACATCAGCAACACGTTTGTATTAAGTTCAGCTACAACGAGATTTATATCGCGCATACGCCACGTTGGCCACCGCAATTAATAACTAAATTTGCGTTTTAGCCATGAAATTTATTTACGCCTGCCACATGCCGCCGCCAAGCCTGCACTATCGATGACGCACCGCTGCTTGTGTGCCTGCCACCCTCCCTCTCTGCCTATACCTCATCTGCCTCACTTCGTCCACTCTCTCTCTCTCTCTCTCTTTTGTTTGTCGTAATTGTCCTTTGTGTAAATAATTTACACATTTAATTGAACTGAATTTAGTTTTGCGCCTTGCATTGTTTATTCAGTCTGAGAAATTGTGTGTGTCGGCACTCGAGGTAATTAATTGACCCACCCCCCGCCCTGTGCTCAGAGAGCTTAGCTAAAGTTTAAGCAACAGTAAAATATTAAATCCGATTGCAACGTGCACTTATCACGCCCTTGGCTGGACCTTTGTCTGCACTGCATGAGAGCCATAATTGATTAGCAATTGCAATAAAGTGAAGGGAGAGAGAGAGAGAAAGAGATGGATATATGGAAAGTGAGAGCTTTGAAGGCTTAGAGCTTAAACATTTGATGTATTTGTATTAATTATTGCAACATTATTGTGAAAGTTACTTAAATTTATTATTGATTAATTTGTGTATTATCACAAATCTTTGATTAAAAGCTTTCTAAAGTGCATTATAAGCTCTTTAATGCACTTGCACAAGCTTTGTTAAGGCTGAAAACTCTGCTCTATGTTGTACGGCACTGAAGTACTCTTCGAAAGCTCATTAAAGCACATTTCAAACCCGAAGAAGTCAAGAAACACCCTGAGCAAGTTCGTGTGATTGAAAGTCTTACTGAAGACGACAAGCGGAGGAAGAAAGTTCACTTCTATATATCGAATCAGCCTTCGAAAGCTCATTAAAGCACATATTTAAAAGATTATAGATCTCTTCTTTGTATTAATAAATTAAATGGGTTTTAAAAGCTCATTAAATAAGCTCATTAAAGTGCCAACAATTTAATTAACTTAAGGCTTAAGTAAAGCTGAGCTTTCATCAAAAGTTTAACAATTCGGCAAGTCTTCAACTTGGACTATCAATTAGGATGCAGCTGACACTCGAGATGAGACAAGACGAAACGAGAGGAGAGTCAAAGAGACGGTAGCTGATGCATTTGCTGTGTGCTCTGTGCACTGTCTACAATAAATTGTTTTTCTAGGGTTACCATTTGGTCCGTTGTTAGAGGAGTATTCAGTTGCTATTATTGTTGTTTGTGGTTTGTGGCAACTCATTTACGCTTCATCCCTTTTAACAATGCCAGCAGCGGCATTGCCGTCAATGGCAACAGCAGCTTTGGCTCCAACTGCGGCAGTGGCAGCGGTAGCGGCGGTGTCGGTAGCGGCGTTGGCGGCATCAATGTCATGTTGTCATCTCTCACTTTGGTTGCTTTTGTTGGTGCCCAAATACAATAAAATAGAAAACAAAAATATAAAGGTTAACTTTGTAGTGTTGACAGTTGGATACCCTAGTTGTAGATACAATTCTGAAGTAGAATATCGATAATAAAAGTGAACGATAATAAATGTTATCGATGAGAAAGGCAATGAATATTTAAAGTTATCGATAATTAATGCAATCGATAGTAAAGACAATCTTTTATAAAGTTGTGAGAAGTAAAGGCAACCGATAGTAACGGCAATCGATGGTGAAGGCAATCGATAGTAAAGGTAATTGTTAGTTAATCGATGATATTGATACACGATAATAATTATAATTGATAATAAAGATCGATAGAAAAATTAATCGATAATAAAGGTAATCGATAGTTAAGACAATCGATAATAAAAGTAGTCGATAGAAAACTTTATCGATAATAAAGGTAATTGATACTAAATTCAATCGGCATTAAAGGTAGTTTATAGTAAGGAAATCAATTATAAAAATAATCGATAGAAAATGTAACTTATACTAAAGGTAATCGATAGTAAAGATAATCGATTTTGTGTCAAGAGATTCTGTGCCAAGTTTCATTAATCATGACATTATGGGGTCCCCAGCTGTCTTCTAAATCTGGTCACAGTAAAGTTACCCTCTAAGAAGGGTATTAAAAGTGACCAAAGAGAGAGAGAGAGAGAGAAGAGGGGAGAGAACTTGTGTGGGTGCAAGCGATAGCGAGGTGAACGCAATGGCATTTTCTTTCTTTCTTTTCGATTTTCCATTCTATTGTCGGTTGACCATTTTCTATTTTCTCCATTGTCTCCATCGTGTCCAGTGTTGGGCATTGTTGCACCAATTGTTGTTGCACTGTTTGTGGCTCTTGGCTGTTGTTGTTGCTGTGGTTGCTCCTGTTTTTGCTGCTGCTGCTGCTGCTGCTACTGTTGTTGTTGTTGTTGTTGTGTCTGTTTTGCTAAGCGACGCTTCACTTGCTTCTAATGGTTCGCCCTGTGCCTGAACTCGGGTCTCCAACGGGTGGCCCTGCTCATGTTCGCCTGCTGCTCCAGCTGTCCAGGCTGTCTGTCGCTCGGTCAGAGCCCGTCTGTCTGTCTGCCAGTCTGTCTGTCCAGCCCGCCTGTCTTGTCCGTAAGTCTGTCAGCTTTTGTATCTGTTGCATTTGCAGTGTGCTTAACGCATTGCTTCATCTTGCCCCCCCACTGCTGGCTATCTCTCTTTGGCTTGCCCAAAACCCAGGCTGTGTGGCATGTGGCAAGTGGCATGTGGCATGCTGCCAATGCTGCTGCACAGCACTGTATTGCAAGTGTGCGCCCCTCCTTCCATTCTGTTCTACTACTACTGCTGCCCCAATGTGTGGCGCCTCAATTGCCCAGTTATGACTTTTGACAATCGCCTGCAATTTGTCAACTTTTGAAATGCTTAACTTGCACTTGCTCTCTCTTCCCCCCCCTCTCTCTCCCTTTCAGAAGCGTGACTACACTCATCTTGGTAGAGTTAAAATTCAATTTGGTCAGTCTGCGTAGATTATGCAACCAGAATTCTTTCTTGCTCTGGCATTTTACTGGAACTCTTTGCTGTGTGCGTTGATTCTTTCAGAGGCGGCAAATGAGCACAAATTCTAAGGGTACTGGATTTGTTTCTGGTTCTAGTTCAGTTTCTGATTCCTGTTTTGGTTTTTAATTGAGATTTTAGCTTTGTATTTTTATCTTTGTTCATTTACAGCTGCAGTTTTGTATTCCGTTTTGAGTTCCAGTAACAATTCATATTCTAGTTCATATTCAGTTTCATTCTTTTTTAAGTTCCTATTTCAATTCTTAAGTTTTACTACTAGTTCCATTTGCAATTCATATTTAGTTCCAGTTCTGTTTCCCGTTTAGTTAAATTAGAAAATACTTTTATAAGTGTAATTTTAAAAGGTGCTCACCTTTTCTTTCTTTTCTTCTTGCTGTTCAACTAATTCTGATTGCAATTCCCCACGCTCAACTGGTTCCATTCGCTTTAGTTTTCAATTAATCAAGTCGCGCCAATGATAAAAAATATTCCCATTCTTTTGCATAGTACATGTCTTTTTCTAGCCTTCGGTGCGCTGACAGCTGTCGCTGTGCTTGTCGTTGCTTTTTTACTGAACCCTTGAACCGTGCCCTGAACTCGGCGTTGAACCGTTGAACTGTCCCGTGGCAACTTCGAAGTTCTTCTGCCCCTGCCAGCTAATTATAATGGAAATATTGTTGCGCAAAGGTCGACGACGCGCTGCGTTGTTAATTACAAAGTTTCGACTCGAACGCAACTAAAACAAATTACGTACATCGAAGTGGCAAACGGGGGAAGGGGGAAGGGGGGAAGGGGACTGAGTCAGGGATTAGTGCCAGGCAACAGTTACCGTCGTCAGATGGCGCCCAAAACAGTTGAGGGGTAGAAAAAAAGAAAATACGAAAAAAATGAGTTTGGTAAAAATGTTTTTTTCTCCATAGTTTTTTTTTTCTCACTCTACCATGCTCTGTCTCCTTCACACGCTGCCATTTTGTGTTGCGACACAGTTTTAAGAGGCATTGTTGTGTGTGTGTAAAATGTTGATTGATTTGTTTCAACAGATTTTTATAGCGTTTTACAACATTGAATGGGGTTGAGGGTTAAAAAAAACGATGTGGCCAGCTAAAGGACTATTTGCAATACCACCGCGAGTATTGGGTAATTGAGTGCGGAGTGTGTGTGGCAGCGCCCACAAAGTAGGAGGCAAATAAAGCAAAAGGAACTTAACTGAAGCGAGTTTAAAAAGAACTGATTGAAAGCATAGATTAAAAATAATATGTGCAGAGTTTTGAGAATATACAATAAATGCAAAAATAAAATATTATATAAAAATAATTAAATATGTATGTAATTATAGCATATATTATATATTATTAAGATAACTGAACATAAAACTTTTAATGGCAGAAATATTTTTACAATGTGCTTGTGCTTGAAAACCTTTTAGAAGTTTAAATATAATTTAGTTTTTCATTCTTCTAGCTTGACTCACAAAATTCAGCATGTTTTATCTTCAATCTTTGTTTTATGCTTCTACCAAATTTGATCAGCATTGAATGACTATATTATGAAGTATTTAAGAAACAGTTAGTTAACTTTTTCACATGAAGTTGCCTTGGCACAACTTAACTTTTTCATTTAAGTTATTTAGCCAATGCCAATCAAACTCAGCAATGTTGTTTTGTACATGTACTGACCAAGAACCTTTATTATATTGTATACTATACTATGCCATGACATTAGACCTTGTGCAGGAACAACTTTTGACAAGTTCAAAAATTGGCTTTACAGAAATCCATAAAAAACCTTTTGGAAAATGTTCACGCTTTATATTTTCTAATACATTGTGTCAAGAGTAAGCCATGGTTTCTCGCAGTGTACACACACACTGCAGTTTGTGGTTTGCCCCGGCTGCACTTGGCATATTTCATGAGGCTGCCCTGCATTCTCTTGGTGTGTGTGCGAGTGTGTGTGTGTGTGTGTGTGAGACTAAGCTGGGGAAAAATACTATATAAAATATTTTCACACAAACATTTTCTTTGTGTTTGACCTTTTGTAATTTCACACATACATACACTGAGGCACACTGACAGGCACATACACAGGCACACACAGGCACACACATGGGCACACACACTCAGGCACAGTGGAGTGGATGTGCGCGACAGTCATTCGTTTTAAGAGACTTGACAATGTAACTTTTGCTCGAACAACTTTGCAACAGTTGACGCTGTCGTTGTTCCTCGTTATTGTTGTTGTCGTCTGTCGTTCTGTCACTGTGCGTCTCTATATGTCTTTGTGTGTGTGTGTGTGTGTGTCTGTGTGTTTTTCTTACCTGCAAATAACTTGTCTGCAAGCAATTCGCGTTGTTGTTTCTGCGCCGCCTTTTGGCGCACTTAAAAAGCAATTTAGTCTAATTACATTAAGTATAACAGCAACAACAATGTTAGCAAGGGCAACAACAGCAACATCAGAAACAACAACAAGTGGATGAAGAAGAACAACAACAACATGAGCAACAAGAAGAGCGCAAACTTCTTCAGCAAGTTGTGCGTCTCGTGCGTGTGTCAATAAACGCACACAGTACTCAAATATGCAGCTGTGTGTGTGTGTGTGTGTGCGTGTGTGCGTGACTGTGCTTCTGTCACTGTGTGTGTGCGTGAGTTGGAGCAGAAAAAATGGCGCTTTTAGGCCATAATTACCTGAGAACTTTTGCCAGTCAGGCAACTTGTGCGCCGGCAGCAGCGCTGCCATTGCCGCTTTCCGTTTGGCCATTGCTTGTTGAGCTCACTTCCGTTTCCTGCATGGCCTACCCAACTGAGCACCGCTCTTACTCCCCCCCTCTCCACCCTCGCTCATCCTCTCTCATCTCGCTCTATCCCTGGCTGTTGTTTCGCCCATGGGCTTGGCGCGTTCTCTGCACGCAGCAAGCTCTTCATTATTACGTATTATTATGACTTCCCCTCTCTCTCCCCCTCTCTCTTTCCCTCTCTTTTGCTCTGCCTCTAGGGCTGTGCTAGTGTGTGTGTGTGTGTGCTGACTCTGTTTCTTTCTTTCTTCTCTGGTTTCGCTTTGCTTCTTTTTTTTTGTTGTTTTCAGTAAATAAATCAGCCGCGAGCCAAGTAACTTTTATCCTCAGCTGCCCCTAGCCCCCTTCTCTCCCCCACTCCCCCCGCACACCATGAAGTGGCTATTGTCGTTGTCGTTGGGAATTGTATTTCCGTTGCACTCGCCACACACACACACATACACACGCGCACAGACACACACGCACATCCATTGATTGGTTAATTATAATGAGCTTAGGGCCCCGAAAAACGCAAACTTAATCAAGAAGGAAAACAAAAGACAACAACAACAACGCAGAAGGGAACAATTAGTGATTTTATCATATGGAAATTGAGTTAGAAATCAATGCGAATATGTGTGTGAGTGTGTGTGTGTCTGTGTGTGTGTGCCTTATATAGATTTGTATATTAAAGTTCTGCCATAAACGATACTAGTGAAAAAACTAATGAGAAAGTTGGAGGACTCTTTCGATGGTGGAGAAGGCTGCCAACTTGCTTGAAGTTGGGCTGTATTCAATATATAAAATTATATAGAAAATAATTATATTTGTATATAGAAATTATATATATTCATAAGAGCAGAGTTTGGTTAAGTTATTTTAAGAAATTTTGGAGATTTTGTATACCAAAAGTTTCAACTTGGCTCACATTGCATAAGCCCATATATTACCCTATAGTGCACTGATTCTAATGAAATTTATTTTTATTTATAAGAGTAGTTTTTTCTTAAGTACAGAAGAATTTAATGGCTTTATCTGCATATATAAAAAAGTTATATTCATATGAAGCAGAGCAGTGCGTATATACCCCATGAAGCTACACTGCTGCTGCTTGGTAATGATTAATCCGGTTGGGCTGATTATTCCCTGAAGCAAATACACGAATTAAGCGTACGAAACTAGCTCAGAGATTAGCCCCCAACCAAGTCTGTGTGCACCCTACAACCCTCTTGAATTTTCCCCATTCGAGCTAAGCCTGCGGGTTGCCTAACTGGAAACGTGGCCTGATGCGATTACAATAGAGAGAGAAATACGCTAGAGAAAAGTACGTTAGAAAAACGGAAAAGTTCAATGGAATTTCGTACAAACACACACACACACACACACTGAGACACACCCGGGGGCGTGCACACCTACGCGATACGTCTGGGCGCGCCTTGAAGTATGCAACATTCTTTTCTTCTCGCTTGCTGCGTTGTTGTTGTTTTCATGTGATTTACAGTAAATTGGCAAATGGGTTTTGGGAGAAGAAAGGAAAGGGGTGCAGTGGGGCAATACCCCCCCCCCCCCAGAAAAACAAAAGCCAAAAAAAAGTAAACCAAAGCAAAGTGAGGGGAAAAATGAAACTGGCAAATAAATCAAATGAAATTTTTGCTGCGACCCGCGCGCGCTCTTAAAAGCGACACCCCATGGCCCACCCCCCGCTCTGTTGACTGTAACACTGTTGCTTTAAAGCCCACAAGTCATTTAAGCAAAAAGAAAAACAGCACACACACACACACACACATGCAGGGAGAGGCTCTCTCTAAAATTCTGTGTGCGCCATTTTTATTTATTTAACGTTCTGTTGTCAAAGAAATACAATGAAAACATACACACACAAGTAGAGAGTGTATGTGTGTGTGTGTGTGTGTTTGTGTGTGCGCACATAATTCTCCTGCTGTTGACCTGCTGTACACATAAAAAATTATAACAAATTCAATTACCAAATATGTTTTATGAGCTTCTTTTTCCATTCCCCTCTCGCTCTCGCTCTCTCTCATTCTCTCCTTTTTTGAAGAAGCTTTTAGCCTGCCTCACTTTGTTGCCGCTCTGACTAGTTGCTTGCACTAAAAAACAAGAGCGTAAACCGAGGAGAGGTTTTTAATTTATGACTTTCATTTGATTATTTCAGAAAATTTATTGTAAAACTTTTCAAATTATTCAAACTCTCGCTCTTGCTTTCCCCCTCTCTCTCTCTCTCTCTCTCTTTCTCTCTCTTGCTCTGCACAACTTGTTGGATAGTTTAGTTGATGGTTTTGACTAGTTTGTTATGCGTGTGCGATTCATTTGCATACCCTGTGTGAGCACTAACTAACAAGGGATGTGATGGGTTCATGCAATTTGTTGTTGATAATTGCAAGTCAATCAAAAGTTTTCATCAACTTTACCGGTAGCTGATATAGAGGAAGCTGTATACTAAATTTGATGTGACTAACTAGTTTAGTGACTGTGATCAGCGCATTCATACAGACAAATATGAGTGAATTGACTTTGATATTGAATTGGAATGAATATCTTACTTATGTTTTACCTGCACCTGATAGAGAGGAAGCTTTGTGTCCAATTTGAAGTGGCTTACTGCTTTAATGACTGAGATTAACGCGTTCATACAGACATGAGATGATTAAATTGACTTTTATATAAAAAAGAAACCAATATCTTACTTTTTGTATAAGCCATGCTTACTTTTGTTTCTCTACAAGCTTTTTCCTTGACTGTAGAAGTGAATTTAGTAGATTTTAAGGAGTATTATAAAGAAAGAATCAAATTACTTCATAGAAAGAAGTTCCTTATACGAAATTTCACTCACAATTCAGACATATTTAACTAACTTTCACATGCAGAAATATTGTATACAAGTTTTTGAGTATTTTTCTTTAATTTTTCCAGCACTTTTCTTTCACTTTAGTTGATTGCCGAAGTGAGGATTAGCATATATTTTATATATGAAAGCGTCTTGCGTATTTTGAGCACAGTTGTTGCCTAATACACTTTCAAAAGTTATGATTTACCATAGACCCTGCGCCCTCTCTAGGATCCACTCCACTTGCTGTCATGTTACAGAGACATTTTTCAAGCAGTTGTTTGTGTTGTTGTTGTTGCTTTGTGCTTTCGCTTTTGGCGAATGTAAATTTTTTATAATGTGCACCCGGGCAGCGAGTCGGCTCTAATGATGATGATAATGATAACGATAATGATAATGATAATGACCTTGCTGCTGTAGCACAAAAATGACACGAAAATGCTCGAATTTGCAAAAATGCTACGCACAACGCGAGGCCCAAGGGAGTTGCTCATTTTCTCACGACACCCTCTCTCCTCTCACTCTCTCTCTGTCTTTTTGTCTCTCCCTTTCGCAAAAAAAAGAAAGTAAACTTTTGCAGTGTTGTAGGGTGTAGGAGGGGTGTGAGGTGTGGACCACGTATGCAAATCAAAGTGTTGTGCAATTTTAATGAGAGCCGAATGGAAAAAATGCTTGCAAATTCGCTCTCCCTCTCTCCTTGTCTCTCCTTTTTTCCCTTTCGCATGCAACATTTGTTGTTCTTTTTATCGATGACTACGAAATGGGCAAATGCAAATGTTAGCGCTGCACATATCGAACTGTAAATACCCTGTAAATGAGAACAAGTTCTTGATTTACTGTAATTGATTAAGTGTGCTCACAATCTTCTATTGCATTCGTAATGGTCACTTTAATTAAGTTTACCTTTTTATATATTTGAATATATAATTTCATTTGCATTTTCCATATATTTTTTATTGATTAAGTTTGCTCGAAATGTTCAATTAAATTTTAAATGGTCACCTTAATTAGATTTACCCTCTTTCGCTTATATTTTCACAAATGTTATTTGATTTGTTTTTCTGTCTGTCACAATTTCTTTCACAAGTGCCTGCTTTACATTCAGCACTAGCACAAACAAAGAAATGCTGGCCAGACAAATGGTCACCCTAATCGATATTGAAATCTCAGATTTCCTTTTGTAAAACGTGACTTGGCCCTGGCCAAAAAGTGAGTAGCAAAACGGCAAGTGTAAAGGCATTTGTGTCTGGCTAGAAGGATGGAGAAGTGCTGGGTGGTGTGGGAGTTTGGTTGTGGGTCTTGGGTGGGGCAGATTATCCTGTGCCACACACACACGCGCGCACACAAAGAGGTAGCGAGACACCTTGTCGTCGTCGTCGTCGTCGCCGTCGTTGGCAGAAAGTATCAAATAAAAACAAAGACTAAAAATAAGTTCAACGAATTTTGATGGCAAATCGAAGGAGCAACTCAAACGGTGCGCGTGGCTGGTAGACTGAGTGTAGGTGTGGGTGTATGTGTGTGTGTGTGTGTGTGTGTAAGTAAGAAACAGCAGCCAGACGATTTGCATATAAATGATTACGGAAATAAAGAAGGAAGTTGAAATAGACAGCAAGCAAAGTTGTCGAGTCGTCGCCAGCGTCCTGCCTTCCTCCCCCCGCCCAGGCGACACAACTCCCTGGAGTGTGGGGAGAGGGGGGGGGTTCTTGTGCTGCCAAGTGAGATGTCAGCTCCATGAAGCTGCGCTGGCTTGGGCTACAACTGGCTACAAGTCCGGCCGACATCCTCGCAATGCCAACGTCCTCCCGAAAATGAAGACGCATTTCGCATACATTTTTGCAACATTCGAGAGAGAGAGAGACAAACACACCGAGAGAGAGAGAGAGAGAGCGCGTGTAAATGCCGAGGTACTGGCTTAACTTGGCTTAAAATTTATTCATTTTTTCTCTTTATTTCATTTTTTTTTTTTGGCTCTGAACGACGAATTTTACATTCAACTTAAGCTTGGAAAACTTAAGAAAAACTGAAAATTGGTTTGCCACATAAAACGAGGAATGTTTTGAGTAAAACTTCATACTCTGTAGCGTGGCGAGTGGGTGGTTGGGTTGGTTAGTTAGGCATCAGTCTCAGTGGAATGCTTATCAAATGTTCCGTGCAGATGTTTTATTATCTTTGGGTTAGCAAGTTTTATGGATAAAGTTCTTGGCTTAAGAAAAGACGTAAGACTTAAGTTGGTGTGCATGAAGTGTACAATTAGATACCCTGTAAGTAGCTGAAAGATAATGTAATGTGGTGGAAAGAAAGATATATTAAATTTAATAATAATTGACGGACTGAAGGATGTACGGACGGACATACGAACGGACATATGAGCGGACATACGAGCGGACATTCGAGCGGACATATGTATGAACGGACAGATTGTCATGGCTAGATAGACTCCTTTGGTGATGCTGAGTCCAAATATAAATACTTTCACATCTCTGAAAATTTACAATTTGTAATTCCAATCAACTATGCACAGAGACACCCTGTAGTTACACCAAGCCACCCTTGTCAAATTTCATTCACAGCATATTTGATAATTCAATTACAATCAATTAAGAAAAGCTCAATCATTTATCACAGGCATCACCACAAAGAAGCTGTCCCAATAGTTTGAACCTGTCCAGACATGTCAAAGAAACAAACAAAAAGAAACCACTTGACATGCGAAAATTTTGTAATTCTCTGAAAAAGACATTTCCAGGCCTTGTCGAGAGAGAAAGAGAGAGAGGGAGAGAGAGAGAGTGATTGAAATATTTTGTTACAAATTAATCTATCAAATTTGCAAATGAAATTTTGTCGTTGGTTTCTTATTGTTAATAAATTTAATTGATTGTGAGAATGAGCCGCACAAGAGGAATGATAATATTTATTTATAGACGGCAAATATTTGCCTTGATTTGTTCAGATGAAGAGTAAAGGGAGGGGGGAGGGGGATGAAACAGAAGGCGCAACAGAACAGAAGCAGCAAATCAAAGCCCAAACTGCTCGTGCCTTGCCCCACAACCGAAAAAAAAGAAACAAAGCAAATGACATTGATGAATGATGCTCGCAATGATGGATGGATGGATGAATGAGTGAATGAATGAATGACTAAATGAATGAATAGATGGATGGGTGGGTGGGTGACTGACTGGCTGAGTGAATGGATTGTGGCAATGACGTGGCCAATGAATGAGCACTTCGAGACGACGACGACGACGACGATGATGATGATTTGCCTGAGCCGAAGGAGACGCCTGCCAGGAGGAGAAAGCTGCCTGCTTGAATTGATAATGAGCCAAGGCTTAATTAATTTTCCTCCATCCCGTGCCACGCCCACTAATTAAACTTTTCTTGCTGCTGCTTTTTTTTCTTGTTTTTTTTTTTTTTTTGTGTTTTATTTTTGTGCAAGAAAAATGGCAAATGGAGAAGGCAGCAACAACTTTTTGGCGAACTTTAACTAATTTCAAATGTGGCAAATGACGATTCTGGCCTGACATTCCACGCACTCTTTCCCTCCCCGCCCCTTCTCTTTGCTCTAGCAACTGTAGCTCCCTCTGGCACCTTGCTGGTTGACCAGCCTGCCTGCTGACTGGCTGACTGGCTGACGTATTGTTGCCACAACAGCTCAGCTCAATGTTGGCGAAGCAGGCGAAGTTTTAATTACCAAGCAGCAGGCGGCGTCAGAGGCCTTCACAAGGAAAGTGGAGAATTGAAGGGGGGGTTGGACAGGAAGTTGCTCGGCTAACGGGGCAGCCTTTCAATTACGCTGTGAAGCATGGCCAGAAAGTTATTGCCACAGCAGAAAGGTGAAAAGGCCGCTCGACAACAACAACAATAGTGTATGGTAAAAGGGGGCTGGGGTTGCTAAAGCAAGTGAAAAGATGAAAACCAGTTGCCAAGGCACATGGCAAAAGTTATTTGCTTAGACTTGGCAACCCTGGGCAACAACTGAGGTTGGGCCCCTGCAGCCCGGCAGCGGCGCATGAATTCAAAATGAGACGCTCAAGTGGCCCAAAATTGTGTTTTCAGCGTTTTTATTTGCGCAAAATTAGCAGCAGAAACACCCCCTCCCTCCCTCCCTCTCTCCTCGCCCCAGCCTGTACTCCCTTCCCTTCACTGCTCTGCTTCCTGGCTTTTCTCTTTTATTGGGCCATCTGCGGTCGCAGATTTAATACTCTTGCAGAATGCGGTCTCAGGCAGGCAATGCTGTCGACATGTTTCAGGGCAAAAAAAATTGTTGAAAAAATCTCTGACAGCATGACAGCAGGTAGAGATGACACACCGGGAAGTAGAAGAAAACAAGCTTGGTAAATATCCAAGTTATCCCATATATATATATTTTTGACAGTCTGATCGAGCAGACTGACAGTGAAGAAAAAGCAAAAGATTCTTGCTTTAAAAGTTTCATTCAAGAAATGTGTCAATGACAGCTAAGGTAACAGTTGAGATCAAGCAACTGGTATTATATATATTGTGATATGGAGTATATATTGTGTGCATATATAGAGTAGGATAGTGATATATATGCGATAATTATATATATGTTCCATGTAGCATTTTTCTCTTTCATTTCTATTTCAAAATAATTTTCTTTATATTTTTCCTAGTTTGACTTGTATCAAAAATTTCTCAAGCAAACTTATATCTATTACATTGATCTTAAAGTTCTAAAAAAGGTGTTCCAATACAATATAATAATTCTAGCTGATCAGAAAGAAATAAAAAACTCATTTAAACAATCAAAAATATGCTGTAAATTCGTTTAATTTCTAATCAAAGTATTTTCTTGGCGAAAACAATCACCAACTTCATGACTAGTCACACATACCCAGCGCTCACTAAAACATAGGGTATTGTGTGGTATAGAAGCTGCTTGGAATTGAATACGGCTCGTCTGCTTGGGCCACAAAGGCAACTGCAAAGCGCAGCGCATCGCATTGCATCATAAGACAAAAACAGAAAAACTTTATATATATATATATAGAGAAAACCCCCTTTGAAGCAGAAAAAAAAACAGTACAAACGAATGAGAAGTAGCTGAAGTAAAGCGGAAGGCAAGGAGGGGACGGAAGGGGGGCGAGGGAGGGGAGGGGACGAGGTGAAACTGCACCCATATGCGCCATAGACATGCCGGACATGGGCCAAGTTTTTGCCGGGGAAAAAACCGAAAAGTCAAGCAACGCCGGCAAATTGGAAATTTTATGCCATAGTTTTTCGGTGAGCAGCGCTGCCTCTTAAACTATGGCTACGTGAGGGGCGGCGAGGCGTGGCACAATGACCAAGCGCTGGGGGAGAGGGGAAGCAGGTTGCAGAGGGACAACAGTTCGTAATATAACGAAAATAACGAACTTTCTCGTTGTAGCAAGTGTGTGTATGTGAGCGAGAGTGTGTGTGTGTGAGCGAGTGTGTGTGTGTGTGTGTGTGTGTCTGTGTGTGTTTGTCTGTTCGATAGATAAGCCTGCAAAGGAGCTGATGCGCAAGAAGGATGAGCTCTCTTTCCGTCCCCCTTCGATGCTCAGAAACTTTTCGCAATGGGATTACGATAGTTGCAATGCACTTACGGATTTATAGAGAATTAAACGATATATCTATTTTTTTTGTTGTTGATTTTTTTTTTCGACTCTTAAGTTGTGTTTCCTTTTGTTTTCTTTCTGTGCGGTTACCCAACTTGGGTTATTAGTCAAAGGGATTGTGTCGTAAGGCTTAGCAGACAGTAGTTTTTCGATTTGTGGTTGTAAAGTTAAAGTTATGTTAAATTTGAGGTTTTTCTGCTAACATTATGTTAGTTAACAGCATTGTGTTGCGGGAAATGTTACTGTTACTAACATACCTATGATGTTTGTTTTTTGAATATTAGAAAGAAATATAAAATGTTGAACTGAAATAAATAAAAAGTAAACCCTACCTTTCTCTGCCCTCTCGTCTTAGCTACCCTATCGATGAGGCGTACAAGAAAGTGCGATGAAAAGTGTGCATGGCATATAAAATAGGCGGGAGAACATTTTCCAAGTTATGTGAACTTTCCTTTGAGTTTTGTGTATGTTTTCACAGCTGGGGTGGTTCTCTCTCTCTCCCTCTGCCTTCATGGCTCTCCACTCTATCTGTCTATCTGTCTGTCTATCTAGTTCGCTTGATTTGAGGCTTCTAACTTTTTGCCCCATGCTGCCCCACCGGCACCCCTTGGTTTCCTCTTTTGCTTTCGCTTCATCGTGTTTCCTTGCTCCGTTTGTTTATTCTTGTGTGTTTCTTATAAATTATTAAAAACGCCATGACTCCTCGGGGTCATAAAGTCCTCTGACTTTTTGGATGGCGCTTTAAGGCGCAACTTTTTGTGCACTTAATGGGGCACCCCATAGAGACCCAAAGCACACGCAGAGAAAGGGACCCAAAGAAAGTGAGATAGAGTGAGAGAGAGAGCGAGAAAGAGACTGAGTGCGATAGAGCGCAGCTTAGATAAATCCCTCGAACAATGGGCTTCAGTTATTATTGAAACTTAACTATCGTGTGGGGCGACCGGACACAAACCTGTTGCATGGAAAATTTGTGCCCCACAAATACAAAAAAAAAAAAAAAAAAAACAAAAGAAATAATAAAAATAAAATTTTTTGCGGAAAATTTTTTCTTTAGAATTTGTCAGCCCAAAAACCCAGGGGAACCATTTCACCTGACACGCACACACACAATAACACACACACACACATACCTACACTTGCCTCATAAAATATGTATAGATACACGTACATACACTATAACGGAAACTCTCGACTTTCTTTTGGCTCGAAACATTTTAAATAACAAATTTTTTGCTTGTCGAAACTTGTTCCAAGTGCTTTTTATTCCCTTCTCTTATTTCACAACCTAACGAAACTCATTAGGAATTCAAATGTAGTTGATCATGTCTAAATAGTTGGTTCATTTTGTGGATACCCTGTAGAGGGAGTAATGGAAGATGGGAGTAATAAAAGTTTTGTAGTACCGTTGAAGTTTCCAAAAAATTAGTATTTGGTTGTGAGAGACAAGGCATTCTAAGGAAAAGTAGTAGCTCGTTCCATTTTCTGTTTGCCGTGTTTACTAATTCAAATTGAATGTCCATTCGGTTTGAAAAATTGTGAACTAGTTCAAATTAACCTATTTTATAGATACTCATTTGCTGGAAATGGCAATAATAATAAACTATAATAATTTAACTAAACTACACCAATTGAAACATTTATGAACTGGTTCAAATGAACCAACTAGCACGTTCAACATTAACCACTTTACTTGAACTAATCGAACTCCTTCTGTGTCTTTTTCACAATCCTTGGGCTAGTTCACATAAAACTACGAACTGGTTCACAACCAAAATTGAACTATGAACTGGTGTATAGCAGAATTATTTGTATGAAACCACTTTATATGAACTAATCGAACCTATTCTCTGTCGTACTTACACTACAAATACTGTCAACAAGTTAAAATTCAGCTATGAACTAGTTCACAGTTCATACTAAGCTATAAACTAGTTCACAGCATAATCAATCGTAATCGTTAATTTCCTTGTGTTGTGAACTAGTTCATATCGAGTTATGAACAAGTTCACAGTCAATATAGAGCTATGAACTAGTTCACAGCATAATCTTTTCAACAAGAGCCACTTTATAAAATCTAATCAATCCCCTGCTTAGTCTCCCCTCACACTCCTTGTGCTTTGAACTAGTTCATCGCTCAATTCGAGTTCAATCAACTGTTTGTTCAAGTAATTTCTGATGCCTTTGAGCGAATTCAGTTCAATCAAGCGAAATCGTTTTCCAACACCAACAGCAATAGCAATAGCAATAGCAATAGGAATAAGAATAGCAAGCAAAGTAAATACGATTTAATTCAATTAGGCAATCTGAACATACTCAGCTGGAATACCAAAACATAAACCAGTTCATTTGAGCTAATTGTATTACAGCGATTTTCAGCTTAAGCACTTTCTACTGCTGCTGCTGGAAAATGCAGAAAATTATGTAATTTTCCCGCACACCCAAAGCATTTTTGACCAGGGACGTGCCTGAGGGGAAGTTGCAAGGAATGTGCAGTTTGCCATGCTAGAGCAATGCATGCGGAACTGGCAATAGTTCATGAGCAAAAAGAGAGCGAGAGAGGGAGGGAGGGAGGGACTGTGGGTGAGGCAACCACATGGAAAATACTAGATGAAAACAAATATGAAGAAAATATTTTTGTAGCATATTTTGCTAGCGAAGCACTTTCCCCACTCACCCCCTCCCCCAAGCTGCTTCTTTCTCTACTCTAATCCCTTGCCAGGACAGTTCTTGGTGGCAATTGGTTTAACAAAAACCCACAACAAAATGATGTTGCATGCAGCTCACAAATTTGCTGGACATGCCTCTGTTTTATGCTGCATAAGAATGGAGAAAAAAAAACGTGGCAAATTTAGCTGGCCAACACAGCAACAACAACAACAACAAACCACGCCCCACTTCAACTCCTCCAACTTTAACTTTTGTATTATCTTTGTCTTTTCTGCAGCTGCAGCGTCCTCCTACCTCTTCCTCTCCCACTCCCTCTGTCTCTCTTTCTCAGCTTCCTGTGTAGCTTCGAATTTTTGTCCATAAAGTTTATGCACATTTTGTGTGTGTGTGCCAGAAAGCCAAACGGATGCATCTGTCCAAGCCGCCCATCGTTGTGGCACCCATTGAACCACCCTTTGAACCACTCGCCGAACCACTTCGCCAAGCCACTTCGAAACGCTTCGAATCGCTCAATGCATTGCTAACTAACCACATAGCACAAATAAAAGCTGCTGCCATGTGGCTTGAAAATAGTTTATAGAAAAAAGCACACTCAGAACAAACACACACACTCAGTGTGGGAGAGAGAGGGAGAGAAAGATACTGCCACACACACTCAGGTTGCAGCTACACTTCACAGAACTTATACTGGCCCAAACACTTGAAAGCGGCATTAAATGAGCGATTGAAGTGCCTGAACCAACACAAGTTTTGCGTATTTTCTATGATAATTTAAGTGCTGAGTCCTTCAAGGGGTGTAATGAATGATATCAGTGTAATTAAAGGTCAAAGGATTTGCTGAACAAAAACTTGAATTCTACTTGAAATACAACAATTCACTAATTATGTGTGAGTTTAGTTGTTTTTTTTTTTTTTTACTTTACTGGGAACAGAAATTGAGGAGTTTAGTAAATATTATTTAACTAATGTGCATCTAAAGTTGTAACTTTTTGCAGACTAGAATACAAAAATGTACTGATTATGTGTGATTCTTTTTTTTTTTTTTTTTTTTTTTTTTTGTATTTGACTGGAAATCAGAAGTTGAGAAGACTTGTATTTATTATTAAACTGATGTGCATCTAAACTTGTTACTTCTTTAAGACTTGTTAGATTTATTATTAACAGTTATTGTATATGTCAAACTTGATTGAAAAAAAGGTCAAAACTACCTATTTTGGGAAATTTAATGGTTATTTGTTGTATGTTTGTTTGAACTGACTGCTTTTGACTAAATGAAAGTATCAAGGATAGACTTTATTCATTTCATAAGCTCAACTGAATCTATGGATAAAATAACTTGCATTAAACTATCTATATAGCAAACCTTTTTAGCCGATTTCAATCTATATATCAATAAGAGCAATATCAAATTTCAGTAGCTTAGCGCAACCTATAGCTGAGTTCACATAGTCAGCTGCGGTTGCTGCTATGGTTGTGCCATGCTGCTGAGTTGAGTTTATAATAAAATGCTTTGTGAATTGTCACAGAAGATATTGTTGTTGTTGTTGTTGTGTGTATGTACCATAGGCATTTTGGGGGCAGGGCACGTTCTGGTGCATGAAAATCAAAGTTTTCTTTTCGCACAACTTTGTCATCCGCATGCAGTGAGTGTGCAAAGAGTCTGTGTGCAAGTGTGTGTGTGTGTGTGTGTGTGTGTGTGCGAGTGTGTACTGTAGTTTACAACACTTATTGCTTGCATTGTTGCGGCTGTTGCAGCTGCCTTTGGCGCTGTTGGCATTGTTTGTTGTATTGGAATGTTCAATATACTCAGAGTACAACGAGAGCGAGATTGTCGTGCTGCTTGCCTCCTCTGCTTGGCACAAAAAGGAGATAGAGAGCGAGAGAGTGAGATGGAGATAGGGCAGGGGAAGCACCGTAAGGAAGTGACGGGTGTGCTATGAATGAATAAGGATAAGAAGGATATGCCCTCGGTGCTGAAACATATTTTCAATTACATTGCTACAACTTATGCAACGCTCTAACACGCTCTCCCTTCCTCTCTTCATCTCTCTCTCTCTCTGTCTCTCTCTCTTCCTCTCTCCTTCCTACTGACACTGCTTGCATAACAATAACCCATATGGTACTTGCTATTTATAAGCCGAAATAAATGAATACGTTGCACTTGCTTATCATTTTCAATTCTAAAGTGCAAATTGCACATGCACATTCATGCGCAAACATGTCAAGTGTTTGTTTCACATACACATGTGTAAAGTGCGGATATGTTAACCGGTTGTGTGTGTTCCGTTTCTTCCTCTTCTGCACTCTCCACCTCCTGAAGTGCCATGGCAAGTGCAATACAGTTCTATTTCTTTTCCAATTATATCGAATATAATTTCAATATTCGATATGCAAAACACTAAAGGAAAAGGAAAAGTCGAATGAGTGCTACGATTGATTGGAGTTTAAGTGACTTTCAACAAGGTTCTTGCAATGAGAATTTAGTTTGCATACGATATACTGAGAGAGTGAGGAACAGATATATTGCAGGTTGAAGGGGATTATAAAAGTAAAGAAAATTATTTTTAATATATACCGTATGTATATTCTCTTCTTTTGACAATCTTAAATTAAGGAAGTTTTTAAATAGGATTGACAACAAATAAAAAATATATATAATAAATTAACTATTATATTTTGTACATAAAATAAATATAAAGAAACATTTTTAATGAATTCTTTTATTTTAAATTAACTTAAATTCAATTTTACTAACTTAATTTCTCCCCCTCTCTTCTCATTTTAGGTAAGTGGCATTTCCATCTATAAAAATAACATGCTTCCGATATGGCGTAAGTTTTCTAATACTCAATGCTGACAATGCAAAATATTTTGCCATTTTCCGCAAGATTTGCTCAACTTCACTTAAAATATTTTCCAACGATTCCGAATGGAAAACATTTCAATTACTCAGCAGAAAATTTGCGAAGAGAAAACTCAAAGTTCGAAATGAAAATCGATAAGACGCGCTGCGATTTTTGTATGTCAAATAGAGTGTGGGAGAGAGGCTGTATTTGTGCGATTGCGAGTGTGAGTAGAGCTATGTAGGTTAGGTTCCTCAAAGTATGCAGCACATTTTGTTTGAGCAACAAACAGCGACAGCTCGAGCAATCAGTGAAGAATTTCAGTGCCGCCTGCTAAACAATGGCAGCCCGCTGGCATAGGAGGAATGAGGTGAGGAGGAAACGAAATGAATTCTGCGCACACACACGGAAAAAAAAAAGAAGAAGGAGCAGGAGGGGGGGAAGGTAACTAGCTTCAGTGAGGGCATAAAGTGAAATTAGTCATTTTGCAACAAGCCGAAAATGGCAGCCAAAGGTGAGAGATGAATGAAAGGTGGGGTGTGAAAAAGGGAGAGGAGGAAGGGGGAGAAGCAGCTAGATAGGGGAAGGATAATGCGAGATGGGGATGTGGGTGGGCGTGTGGGCGTGTGCGGCTGTTGCACATTTTGCCACATGCAATTTCATCATAGGAATGTAACGGTACTTGGCTTGGCGTCCATTGAAATACGGGTGTAGATTGCGTGTGTGTGAGTGTGCGTGTGTGTTGAGTTGAACAATAAAATCGCCAACACACAGACACACATAGAGTTAGTGCCACTGCTACTGCTGCAAATGGTCGCATTGTTGTTGTAATTGTTGCAATCGAGCCTTGTTGAACAAAAGGCGCTCGCACACACACAGCCATGCACAACCGCATACGCGCACACACACCCATATGTACCGCAAACACACCCACTCACACACACATTAGGGAGCATATGGTCACGCCAGCTTCATTGCATTAAACGCTATCCCACTCACTGAAATGAACTGCCCCCCCTTTGAATGTCCTCGCTCTGGTTCTCATTCTACAATAGTTCCGCTCAGTGCCCTCACACTTCTCTTCGGCTTCCTCTTCCTCTGTAGTCTTTGTTCTCAACGTTCCTCGTTCCGGCATTGTCAAACCTCCCAAAAAGGCTGGATTAAGTTCGAGAACGTTCCATCATGAGAATCCTGAAAAAGTTTTTCGAAAATCAATTAAAAATTGCATTTTCAGTTTCAGCATTCCATCAACATTGAATTTGCACGAAGATTTCGTTCACTGAGCTAACGCACACAAATTCCGATTAGAGGCGAAGGTGAGGAGAAGAAGTAGGCGATGAAGAAGAAGATAGAAATAGATAATTGACAAGTTAATTAACGAAATTGACTTTTCAGTTGCAGCTTAAAGTTGAGAGTTTGTTTATAGCCTTGTTTTATTTGCAAAAAGGGAGCTAAAGTTTAAAGAGAATAAAGAAAAGTTTTAATTAGGAAATCGTAAATATGATAGAGACGCTTTGAAATTGAGAATATACTAAAGAGTGCATGTGAAGGTTTGAATATCAGGTTGATTATTGATTGGGTAAGGCGAAAGGGCAATTATAAGAAAGGAATCTATTTGGAATTTTCTCAAGATATATAAAAGATGCATTAGAAAGTATTTATGTATACAAATATTATATAACGTACCTTGGGAACCTTGTTACAAATTTTCTTAGTACCTTCATTAATTCAAAGACGTGTTAAAGATAGACTCAACTTATTTCTCGTCAAATTAACTTAAAATTCAACTAATCCCAAAAATACAAAGAATTTATATATTCTGCTTTATATTAAACACAAATTTACACGATATCAATGAGATATATATTAGAATATTCAAACATGTTGATCAAATGAATCTTAAAGGTTTTCTTATGTGAAACAAATCAAAAAAGTGAACCAAAACGTTTTTTGAGATGCTCTAACTGCGTTAGATTTGAGTAATTAGCATTATCAATCATGCCGTACATGAATATATATTCGATATATAGTAGATATATATTTGAAATACTTTCTCATTTTTACGCATTTCATGCAATTTTTTCCTTACTTGCCTCGGCTTAATATCAAACTAATTGGATACCCTGTTTGCTCTTAAAGTGAACTTTGCTTTAAACTGAACTCAAACAAACACAGTCACACACACACACCTACACACACTCATATACCCGCTCACACATACATACACTCACATACAGACTCACACATGCACACATGCAATTGACTATTCAAGTCCGAGCCTCGAGTGTGAATCAGGGCCCGGCGACTTTGAGTAGTGAATGCTGTTCGAGTGTCTGCGTAGTGCAAGTCACATGCAAGTAAACAGACTACACTATGTCTCTCTGTGTACGTGTGTGTGAGCTAGTCCTATCTCAGTGTGTTTGTATGTGTGTGTGTGTGTGTAAGATGGCAAATAGAAAAATGAGGTCAATAACAGGTAGATTATCAAATAAGCATTAGACGAAACGGCGCAAGGCTTAGGGCGGAGGGCGGCATCGGGCGTGGCGTGGCATGGCAGCAGCAGTTAACGAGTGGGGCACGTTGCGGTTGGCATTGCAGCATTGAAAGCATATTGCGCCAGTCAAACACCCTCGCACACACACACACACACGCAGACAGATAGTCGGTTAGAAAGGGAACATGCGAGAGAGAGCTTGTGCCACAATTCCACATTTTGTGGGCATGCTCAAGACGTCATCGCCTCGTTCGTTATCTGTGTGTATGTGGGTGTGCCTCGGTGCCTCTGTGTGTGTGTGTGTGAGTGTGCGGATATTTAGGCAAGTGGCCTGGTTCATGCGGCAAGCAATCAACGCCTGCTTTCAAGCTAAGCCGATGCCTCCAACCAGCTTCGGCTTGCTCGCCCAATCGCGCAGCATGCGTGAAGGTCAATTTATCGCCTAATGACGGCGAACAATGACAGGCAAGCCCCCCCCCCCCCACCACTAACCATTCACCCAATGTTCACCCCCTCCTCTTCTCCCTTTTGTTGCTATATTTTGGATAGAAGGCGCCTCTATTTTGAGGCTATTTGGGCTCAAATTTAGCGCACATTTAGTTTGATTTATGCGTAGGCGCCTTGAATCGGCCCTGGGATTTGTTGCGGTTTGCGGTTGGTTCCTCGCCTTGGAGCCGAGTCTGGACATGGGGCTGGGCTGGACTTGGTGCTGGGACTTATAAATGCAATTACACTCGAAATTTGATAAGTTTCATGTGACTCGAAATGACTCAATTGCGGTTCGGGGCAAGCACTCAGAGTGAGACATTCATTGTGGGCTGATGCTGTTCGATTTAATTGAAGTGAGTAAGTGCATTAATAAGTGTATTGACGAATGTATTCATGAGGGTATTGTTATGTGTGTTCATGAGTTTATTCATGAGTGTATTCATGAGTGTATTCATGAGTATATTCATGAGTGTATTTATGAGTGTATTCATGAGTGTATTCATGAGTGTATTTATGAGTGTATTCATTAGCATGATCATGAGTATATTTAGGCGATGTATTCGTGAGTGTATTCATGATCTTGTCTAGTTGTACAATGAGTGTACTCATGAGTATATTCGGGCGAGTTTTATTGGGTGTATTCGTAAGTGTATTCATAAGAGTATTCATGAGTGTATTCGTAAGTGTATTTCGAAATGTGTTCACTCGCACTTATTTGTAAAATAAGTGTATTTATAAGTATATTTAGGCGAGTATTCATAAGTGTATTCACTTGTATTCAGTTGTACAATGAGTGCATTCATGAGTATATTTAGGAGAGTATTCGTGGGTGTATAAGTGAGTGTATTCGTTTGTGTATTAATGAGTATATTTATAAGTGTATTCACTTGTCCGATGAATGTATTCAAGTTAAGCTATTAATCGAATAATCGAACGAGTACACTCATGCATATATGCACCAATATGCATACTAAACGTTAGGCCACTTCTTAAACCTTCAGTTTTACCAGTATGAATAAACCTACAAGTATTCAAAATGTATTAATTTGCACTTCGAGTGTATTCATGAATCTCCCTCTAGCACACTCATACTTAAACACTTAAAAAAGCTTACATATCGATTTAGCTTAGCAAAGGTAACTTAATTACGTTTGTATTTGTGAGTGTATTCATGAGTTTTACGAGTACATGCACGACTGCACACCCAAACGGGCATATTCCCTTGAGTTAAGCATATTTACATTCAATTATGAGCGACCATGCCATGCTCAGCATATTCCCTTTGAAGTACAGTATGTACACGTAAGTATTTGTGCCAGCCAATGAGTAGAGTCGTGAATACACTCACTGCCAGCGAAGCAACGAGCAATGGTAGAACGTATTCAAGTCGTTAAAGCAACTGCAGTTCGTCGCAACTAAATAAACATTCAACTGACCGTTCAGTCTTGAGTCTCAACCCCGACACGCTTGGTTGAGGTGTGTGTGTGTGTGTGTGTGTGAGTGTGTACGGGTACTCGCTTGAACAAATGTTTGTGCTTCGCTTGGTAGCAGTAGCTGCAGACATAACCATAACCAAGTTAGCAACATCCTTGTTCCGGTTATAGAAATGCGTTTAAGCATCACTTGCTTTGGAATTTGGCTTTCACCCTTTTGGCTTTGCCACGCCCCCAAGTCCCTCAACCTGCTGCCCCTCCTCCCCTAGCTAGCCCATGGTCGCCTTTCTTTTGACTTTGGGCTGGACTCACCTGACCAGTGCGATGAAGTCAGCGCCGGAGCCAGAAGTCCTGCCAAAAACAAATACACTAAACTGACAGAACAAACACGAAGATCGACAAATTTCAACAGCCATGCTGTGTGTGTGTGTGTGTGCAAGGGAGAGCGCAATAAAAGGGGAGCAGAAATGGAAAAGAGACCGAAAAAAATAAGTTATTGCTTGGCAAAGCGTGAAATGTTTACGAGCGAATGACGACGAAGGCGACTCAAGAGCCAGCGTCGCGTTGCCTCGTAAAAAGATTTCTCTGTGTGTGTGTGTTTGCCGGATGTGCATGTGTGTTTGTGTGTGTGTGTGTGTTGGTGCCTAGCGCAAATCTTATCCTCTTTACTGTCGCGTCTTTTTGCTCTCTCGCTCGCTTGCACGCGTGTGTGTGTGTGTGTGTAGCTTGTCTCTCTGTCTCATTCACTGTGCACAATTGTAAAGAAAATGTTATTAAGGATTTTCTATTATATAACAAAAAGGCGCACCAAAGACACACAAAAACTCCTTCAGGCGAGAAGGGGGGAGAAAGGTCTTTCCAGAAAAAGAGCCGCATTTATTCTGGTGTGAGACGCATTAGACACTTGACTTAGTGCACTGCAAAAAAAATGGCAGAGGTTTGAGAAATGGAACAGAAAATAGGTCAAAAAATAGGTCGAATTTTTTTTATCAATGCTTTAAAATTAAAAGGCAAGTGCAAAAATTTAAAAAAATATTTTTAAAAATCTAAATAAAATCAAGGGCAGTATAAAGTTTTTTTAGTACTAAACAGTATTAAAAATATGCCAATTTCTCCGTATTAAAAATACTTTTCTTACCAACACAATTTTGTGCTCAGTGCGAATTCGAAAAGAAACACATTTGTTTGCTTTCGACAAGTTTTTAAATACAAAAAACAAATTCTTTTCAATTTTAAATAATAAGTTTGGTATTTTTAGAGTATATACTGCATTTAAAATATAGTAATAATATCAAAGTAAAATACTTTTTGTATAAAAAGAAAAATTACCTTCTTAGCTCAGTGCAAATTTAATAAGAGATGGACACATAAAGATTATAACAATTGCTACTTTCTCTCAGTGCATGCCAACAAGACTTAGAGTTGCATAGACAAATACATACATACATATACAAATGACATACATGTATGCATATGTTCGTGTACTGCCCGTATAATTGTAGTGCCTTCCTTCCACTTGGCACCGGCATTATGTTTGGTCATGTCGAGAATTTTGCTTTTTCGGCTAAGGTTTTTGCCTGCATCTTTGCTTGGGTTCTTCGCTGCTGACAACTCGATGACGCGTTTTCACCCATATTCCTATGTATGTATATGGGTGTGTTTCGGCGAGTGTGTTTGTGTGTGTGTGTGAGTATATTTATGCTCAAGGTTCAACTACAAACATTAGTCAACTGAACCCAAAAAGAGCGACCAACAAAGCAACTAGCAGCAAAGCAACGCAACCATTGCAATGAATGAATGAACAAGCAGAGGTGACTGAGTGTGGGTGGGTGGCTGAGTGAGTGCCAGTCGTGAGTAGGTGAGTGAGTGTATGAATAAATGACTGACTGGATGACTGAGCGGCGGCTGTGCATATTATATGGCTGCAAGATCGTCAGGGCTGCCAGCGACAGTCAAGTCCTGCAGCGACAGGACAACAACAGCACGACTAGCAGAGTGTGCGAGCGAGCAAGAGGGGGAGAGTAAGAGAGAGAGAGACCAATAGAAGAAAATAGAAGAAGGCGAAAGAGTACTAGGAGCGAGAGAGGGAGAGAGAGAGGAAAGGGGCAGCTGACACGCGCTTGAATGCACTTTTCTTTGCGTGCATCTGGAAGGAAAAGTTCGCTATGCGCCTGAATAGTGGCAATGTGTGCGAGTAAGTCTGTGTGTGTGTGTGTTTGTGTGCGAGCGAGTGGGTGTGTAAGTGAGAGTGTGTGTGCATAGAGCACATACAGTGGTATATGCTGTATGCTGTTTTGCATATTAAACAGATTGTATAGAAGAAAGTTGCAGTGGGATGCAAGAATTTTTTAGTTTGATCGGTTTCCTCAAAAGTTTAGATACTGAGCTAGGTCCTTAAATTCACTATATATGTATATATAATTATATAGATATCAAATTTAATGGAATTGCTAAGCTCATGTACTCTTAAGGTCTAAAGTCGGCTTTAAAATAATAATAGGATATTTGTAAAAATTTGCATGCAATTGAAACCTATTTTTGACCTATTTTTAACCTATTTATAGCCTTTTTTAACCTATTTTTCCCCATTTTAAACTAACCAATTTCTAACTTATTTAAACCAAGTTTAACCTTTTTTAAAATATTTTAACCTATTTTGACCTATTTTAACCTAATATCATATATTTTTATCTATATTTGACCTATATTTAACATGTATTTAACCTACTTAAATCTTTTTAAACCTATTTTCACCTGTTTCAACCTATTGTGACCTATTTTCAACATATTTTAACCTATTTCAATTTATTTTAACCTCTTTGGTTCTTTTAAAAATTTTAAAATATAAAGAAATTGATTAATTGAAACCTCTTGAGCTTAGTTCACTACAACGAACGACTTCCGTAGCTTTGTATTTAGTTTGCATTAAGAGAACTTCTTAATACAATAGCACGAACTAAAGTAAATACTGAAAATACTTTCAAAAAATACCGCAAACTAAAATGCACTATAAAACATAACGTTTTGCAAAATATTTGCAATTTTTAACATTTTTCCCGCAGCTGTTTTCCGCCATTTCCACACTGTGCACAGTTTCCGCTTGTTATAAACATGTTAATATTGCTGCTGCTGCTGTTGCAGCTGTTGTTGTTGTTGTTGTTGTTGTTGCAGCTGCTGCCGTAGCTGCCTTTGACTTTAACAATGTCAGCCATTTTGTTGCTTTTGTGGCGCAAGACAAATGCCAAAGACAAGGAAAGCAAAGTGAAAAAGTAACTGGGAAAGCGTCAAGCGCAGAAGAATGAGCAAGAAGTAGGGTACGAAGGGGGGGGGGGGGGCAGAGGAAGCACTGTGCATTGAGGTTGTGCAATTGCATGAAGGAAGGAAGGCGGGCCAGGTGAAGGAAGGGGAGGAGGGGGGCATTGCAGCGCGTTCAGATGCGGCGCGTCGACGTGTCGCTGATTTACGCGCACGCATTACGCATACGCCGCGTCAGCCGCGGTGGCAAGCGGTGGCAACACTTTAATTGATTATTTATCTCGCAACTGCTGCAGTGGCAACTTCTGCTGCCGCTGCTGCTGCTGTTGCAAGTTTATGTGGCACACACACACACACAATCTCAGCTTGGGTAATTTGGTTGCGTCGTGATTGAAAACTAAAGCCACAAGGCTTTCTCGCCTTGCTGGGCTTGTCCTTGCAGCCGCAAAACTTGCAACACTAGCCACGCCACGCCCCTCTCACGTCACGCCGTGCCTTTCAACACCTTCTCCTCCTGCCTCCTTCGTCTCTGAGCACTCACTCTGCCGGCCCAGATGGCCCATCTAAATTGCTTTTGAGTGTTGTTTGTTGTGCTTGGAGATTTACTGCTTTGTTGGGTTTTCCATTTAATTTCTTTTCACATTAGACACGCGCTGCGCACTATGCGCGTGTGTGTAAGTCTGTGTGCTAGTGTGTGTGCGCGTGTGTGTGTGTCCATCTTCCTTACAAAAGGAAACCCTAACCGC
This sequence comes from Zaprionus indianus, assembly GCA_018904595.1. NCBI lineage: Eukaryota > Metazoa > Arthropoda > Insecta > Diptera > Drosophilidae > Zaprionus > Zaprionus indianus. The sequence goes on along the minus strand of JAEIHA010000344.1, from coordinate 7,883,482 downwards.
ACACACACGCTCACACGCGCTTCGCTTTGACATTTTAAATGTTACTTAATGGTCATCCGCAAAAGCTTATTATTATTTTTATAGAGAGAGAGAAAGAGGGACAGAGAGAGCCAGAGTGAGTGAGAGAGGCAGAGAGAGAAAGTGAGAGCTTGGTTGTGAAAGAGAAAGCACGTGGCGGGTTAGCAACAAAGTGTGCGAGAAGCAGAGCGACAGCATTTAGTTCAAGCTTGTTAAGCAATCGCATACCCTGGAAGCAATTTGGGGGCTATATCCCTTTATAAGCCAGTTACTTATACCATAAATAGCTGCTGCTCATGTGCTAGTCGTGCATACCCTTTCTTTCTTCTGCCTGTTTATGTGTGTGATTTATATGTTGACATTGGCGCCCATTCGCAATTTATGGCCCATCGTCCAGGCCGAGTGTTCTATACATTTCAAAGGCATTAGATCAATAGCAGCCACTCACTGTCTCACCACTTTTTATATCCCTTTCTCTCTCTCTCTCTCTATGTTACACTCTTATTGCCTTTAGTTTGCAGTGCAATTAGTCAAAAGTTATTTACAACCTTGAGGCCTTAATAAATAGAGAACTTTTCGTTATACTTGGGGACTATTTCGATTTCCCCAACTTGCTGGCAATTAAAATCTGTTCCCTCTCTCTCTCTCTGCCTTGCTTGCTCTCTCTTTCTTTCTCTCTATTACTGTTTCTCTATCTCTAGAGACTGACTGCATTTTCTATGCAAAAAGCGTTTTGGCATTGTCTCTCTGGGGGAAGTTCGCACTGCTTGGCAGCTGCCATTGAGTCTCTAGAGACAGAGAGAGAGCCCGAGCGCAAAGGAAGAGTATTATTCGTTATGTGCGTCACGTAAACTGAAATTAAATAATCATAAGTGTGTATATAATTATGTATATACAATAGTATGAACTGTGGAAATTTGAATAAGGCTTAGAAGGAGACTTGATGACAGAAGTCTTGTGAGATATGCCAAGGTACTTGAAGACCTTTTCTTGTGCAGATGCACGGCTAGAACTATGAGATTAAGTTTATTTATAGCTTATTCTATATATTATCTTTACTTTTCTAGTGTTTAAGACTTGAGTGCCTTTAAAAATTGATCTTTCCCAGGCCGCGTTAACAAGATAATGCTCTAAAGTTGCACACAACAAATGAGCGCTGTTGAAAAGCTTGTCATGAGTTGCCAGTCTATCGACTATCTGGCAACTTCTTGACTTCTGCTTTCCTTTGTGGTCATTTAAAGTTTTTCTCGCTCCCTGAAACATTGCTTTATCTTGCCGCGACACTCGCTTTCTACCTCGCTCTTTCTTTATTTCATTCTTTCTTTCGTTCTCCCCCGAGCACATTTGTCACTAGTTTAATCGTTGACTCTGACAACAACTGGACAACACCTGCCCAACAGCTGCTTAGCATCGCCAGACGCCAAGTTTTTTGCTACTTTCTAAATTAACCAAAAAGAAAGAGACCCTGAGTGGTAGCGAAAGAGAGAGAGAGAGAGAGAGAGAGAGAGAGAGAGATTGCGCGTGATGGAAAGGGATAAATGAAAAGAATGGTGAGAGCACAAAAGTAAATAATTAAAAAAGTTATACAAATTACCAAGGGTTTTTGTGCCGCGGCTATGCGCCACGCCCCACGCTTAGCACTAACTCTCTCGCCCTTTTACTCCTCTGGCTGCCTTCCCCTCTGTCTCTCTCTCTCTCTGTCTCTCACTGTGTGTGTGCATTACTGTCCTTTTGCTGAGCTAACCCTATACACATTTTGCGGCGTCCTTTCGTGTGGCTGTAATTAAATGATGTTTATTAAATGCGCCCTGTCATTCATTCATGTATTCATTCGTTCATTTATTTATTCACTCATTCGCTCATTCACTCGTTGGTTCCCTTAGTCATTGTTGACGTCGCTCGTGTTTTGTGTGTAGGCAGAAGATTTTCTTCTTATTGCGCTTTTCGTGTTGGAAAGTCGACAAAAAATGGGAAAAAAAAGGAAACATTTTATTTAACTTTTCTAAAGCAGGCTTAGAAGATGGATTTGAATTTATATATGCACAGATAGTACGGTTACAGATAGTACAGGAGTAAGGGTTGTTCTGCTACCAGTTTTATTACTAGCTGTACGAGTACCTCTGTTGATACTACCTGTTCTAGACTGCTACCCTAATGGTATAGCCACTCTTACGACTGGTACCTTCATTTTACTATCTCTTCCACAACTGCTACCTTTATGGTACTAGTAAGAGGTACTGCTACCTTTGTAATACTACCTCTTCTTCGACTGCTACCTTTATGCTACTATCGATTTAACGACAATTATCATTCTTCTACCTTGTATGCAAATGTTACATTTAAATCAGCTACTACAACTGCTACCTCTTTAGTACTATTTCTTCTCCGACTGCTGCCTTTATACAACTAGCTCTTCTACAACTGCGACCTTTATACTACCAAGAGGTAATGCTAGTTTGATACTTGAACCTCTTTTACGACTGCTACCTTTATACTTCCTCAGCTTCTACAACTACCTCCTTTAAACTTCCATTAGGTACATCTACCTTTTCTACGACTACCTCCACTAGTACTGCCTCTGTTCCTAGTGGCCTTACCGCTACCTTTATTGCTACTGATACAACTATGCTTTCTTCAACGACTGCTACCTTAATGCTTAAACCTCTTTTTCAACCGCTAGCTTTATTCTCATACCACTTCTACCAGAGCTACCTTTATTGAACTACCTCTTTTACGACCCTTACCCTTATACTATTAAAGCTTCTACAACTACTATCTTTAACCACGAGAGGTACTGCTACCTTCATACGCCTACTACTTGCCTTTGTTACTAGTAATTTCACTGCTACCTTTACTACTACTACTACAACAATATTTTCTTCTACGACTGCTACCTTCACCTTAACTTATACAAACTTATATTATTACTAGCCTGCCTTACTCAGTGGTACGCCAATCGGTAAGGAAGTTAAAGGACTTTGTTTGAAAACACTTTTTTAGAGCAGCACGACATATTGTCTACTCATATGTTGGCATTTTACAACACTATACACTGATTTATTGGCTTCCATCTCTCAGCTGTTTCTCAGCTGTATTCCCCTGTTGACAAGCCCTATACCTATACTATAGGCTCGATCCCAAGGAGAGGTTTTTTTTTTAGTAAGGTTTTCAGCTGATTCGGCTGACTTTACTGTTCTTGGAGAAGAGTTGACCGCATTGTTGCACACACATTCGACAAACAACGGTAAACAGAGTGAAAAAATGCTGCGTTGCCGAAAGAAAGAAATGAAATCAAAGCGCCAAAAACATGCACACACACGCACACTAACTAATACACTCACCTACACAGGCAAAGAAAACCACAAAAATGCCGCCAATGACTTTAGCATTGTTGCAGCTGCTGATGTTGTTTTTGTTGTTGCTGCTGTTTCTGTCGCTGCGTACGTCAAAGGCTTGCCAAAAATTACAGCAACAAAAGAGGCGCAGTTAACGGGTTTGGGTTACGGTTCAAAAAAAGAAAGGGGGAAAAATTCATGATAGCAGGGGAAAGGGTTGCCAACGGGCTGTGGCAACACATCCGCTTGCCCTTGCGGCGCTTCCTGTCGCTTCCTTCCGCTGGCACACACCTAACGCACACACCCCAACCCGCAACCCTCTCTTCAAACACCTCCTCGCTCAGCGACCCTCGTTCGCTTCCGCTGACTACAAGACCCCGCCCCACCCTTTCCCCGACTCCTTGTGATGCAGACAACACGCAAACCCAGACGCCCCTGTCAGTTTATCTAACACGCACTACACAAGGCCTCATTCATACCGCCCCCCTCCCCCCCCCCTGCACTCCCACCCCCTCGTACAGCATTCTACTGCTATCCTCTCTCTTTCCACTGTAATGTGGGGCAACATTGTGTGGCAACAGCACGACACAATGCGAAAAAGGCAGCGAAATAGAGCCGCAGATCGTGAATAGATGCAAAAGTGCCTCCCCTCAACAGTCAAATCCCCCCCTCTCCTCTCACTCTGCCTCTGTCCTCTCTCTCAGCCGAAAAAGGCAAAGAAAAATGAAAGAAAAAGGTTAGCCCGAAATACGTAAATTAACAAAACCTGCCGCCAATCATGTGCGTGCCTCTGTCTCCCTCTCTCTTCCTCCTTGTGTGTGTGTTTGTGTTGCACAGTGTTATCCCACTGAAGCTGGAATACACTTTTCCATTGCCAAAAGGGAAAAAGTTTTGAGCTGAGCAACCTTATAAAGAAGTTGACCTTAGAACATTTGAAGAACTTTTGAGTTTCAAGTTGAACTTGAATGGTACAATTTGAATTGGTCTTTGAAGAGTTTGTGCTGCATAAGATTATGAAATTCTTGATAAGGATTAGCATATGAAAAAGCTGCGCAGCATCAATCAATCAATCAATCATGCATTATTCATTTTAGAAATCGTTTCTCGTTTTTCTGAGACTTTCTTTGCCAGTTTCCTTAATCGGCGAGAAATTTCTCTGTCATTTTCAGCTGCAACAGCTTAAGCTAGTTAATTCTCGGTTAAATCTCAGACCAAACAAGCGCGCTCCCTCTCTCTTTCTCCCTCTGTCTGTCTCTCTCTCTCTGTCTAAATGTGTCTCACTCTTTTTCACTTTGGCACTGCTAAGCCTTCGCACAGATTGTGCAATCAGGCAAATTAAACGAGGAAAAGCTGCTGCTGCTGCTGTTTATCTCTCTGCGGATTTCCGTGTCAGCTTTGAATACATTATCTTATATTTTCTCAACGATATTCTGCACTTTTCCAACACTTAAAGCGTTGCTTACTACACTCTCTCCCACTCTCTCTCGCTCTCTCTGTTTCTCTGTCTCGTGCACTTTCTTTTGCAATTTTGAAAAAAAAGTAAAGGACTTTTAACGAGGCTGACACTGCAACAAGCTGCAACAACATGTTTACATTGCCTGCAACAAGCCAAGCCAACAAGCGCTGCCAGCTGTCAACAGGGTTGCCACCCGCTTACCCGCTTTTGCTCGACGCTGGCATTTGGTCTTCAATCAACTCGTTGATAGATTGAAATTGAAACAAAAGAAAAGGAAAGAAATGAAAGCAGTAGAAGCAGCAAAGCAACAACAACAACAAGGTGTGCTTTATTCATTAGGGGTCATTATTCTTGCGGCTAGTTAAGGAGTGGGGGGTAACTCTATTCTTTAAATTTATAAAAATTTAATTGCAAACTTATTCAAAATGAAATTCAACTTGAACCAAGCCAAAAGTTTCTTCAAATTACTTTTCTCTTAATTCTTTTCTTTGCTTTTATTCAATTTCAAATTTTCTTTATGAAGGGTATTCAATTCGTCTATCAATTGTTGATCTTTTCTTTGTTCTTGTCTGTCTTTGTGTCTCGCATTTTTTGCTCCATTCTTCTTGTTCTTCTTCATCATCGTTTGCTTCTGACGGGCGCCTTTCTAAGCAAGCGAGAGCAAAAAAAAAAAAAAAAAAAAAGGGACGCAGTGTGTGTTCTGGAAATTGAAAAACATGCCACATTGCGTTGGCAAAGTAGGGGAGGGGGGGGGGGAGATTGTAAGTATGTGTGTATGTATGTGTGTGTGTGTGCGTGGGCGATTGCGTGTGCGGCAAAATTAGTTTAGGCAATGGGGCGCATTTTTGAAATTCATAAACTAACCGGTTACGTGGGTAACAATGCGCCAACAGACACTCGCACAACCGCACACACACCCATACACACAGACTCACACCCATACACTCACACAAAGATAGATAGAGTGTGGCTGCCCCTTGTAAGTATGTGTTAATATGAAGTTGACTCCTTGCGCCGAAGAGCCAATTTAATTGGCCTCTGTCTCTCTCTCTCTCTCTGGCTTTGTGTAAACACACACACACAGAACTTAACGGGCCAACTAAAATGTAACCAAACAAAACGCAATCAACTTTTTCATGCCTATGAATTAATGACTCGCAGTTGAGCGAGCAAACGCGGCGGCGGCGTACGTATGAGTAATGTGACAGCTGAGACAAGGCGAAGGCGAAGGCGAGAAACCAGATTTAGTTGCCGGAACGAAGCTCCGTTTTGTCGTTGTACTGCTGAGACTCAGCGTTAAGTGGATTATAAAGTTATTAAACAGAACATAATTACGCTCCTATATACGCTATATACATGTACACAATATACATACATATATACGGAGCCGGATGGGCCAAGTTGAAAGAGAGATATATGTTATACGCTCTGCTGTTTATCTTCTCGGTTTGTTCTTGAGCGCTTGTTGGGCAAAGTTGTTGCACAAATATTTGCGTATATTTGTTCATTATAATCGGAAGTCATTTTGTATGCATATAATATATATAAACACATATATGTACAATATATGTTCGTGTACAGCAGGGCTGGGATATTGAGTAGACTTGTTCTACTCATCATTCATTGTACTCTTTATCAACACTTGACTTTGGTAACTTTCACAAAAGTAACTGAAAATTGGATAATACAATATTTTATTCAGAGCTTCATTTATGAATGCGCATTTGTCGGGCCGTTCTAAGCGAATAAACAAGTGAGAACTTAATGCTTGAATGCACTCATTAGGCAATTAGACATGCATCACGGCCAAGAGAGGAGAAAATTCAATGAATTTGTGATTTCGTGTACATTACAATCGATTCCAAAATACGCTGTGCAATTAAGCTGAAAATCCAATTAAGATTGAATAACCAACAGCAAAAGCAGCAGCAGCACCCTCTACCTAATGCACTGCGGCTGCAAACAGAGTACACTCACTCACTCACTCACTCGCCGTTCATGTAAATCAAATTGAGATTCTGAAATTTGTAATCAAAATTGGCGTTCAAAATCCAAATCAAAATTGACATTCCAAACCCTTCTCTCTCTCTGCGTCAGTTACACCCACACAGTATCAATTCCACTCATGTCCAACAGTTTTCTCTCTAATTAATTATGAATATATTCATTTCATGCATGGTTACTAAATGCGTTATATAGAGGTAGACTAGAGGGAAGAGTAGTTGCTCTATTGTCTAGCGATTTTCAAAGTACATTGTTAGCTGACAGCTTGACGAGAGAGAGAGAGAGAGAGAGAGATAGAGAGAGAGAGCCGTACAGACAATGCGTGAGTGAGAGACAGGTCAATTGTTCAAAACATAAGTCTATCCTATTACGGTTTCGTTTAGAGTTCGTTGTGTTTAACCTGATGACTTATCACTCTCATTTAAGCTGTGTAGCTGCAGATCTCCGCTATTATAAGAGCTAGAGGTTTGATATTTGGTATAAGGCAAGGGGTGACTCTGTCTGCGGTACCTATACTCTATATCGCTCAGTACTAACACTCCCTACAAGCTTTAACTTATTTTATACATGCAAATCTCAATCTGTAATAATATTCAAAGACGCAAATCTCTGTTCTTAGACATACTAGACTTATAAAATTTATTAAATACATTCTAGAACTGATAAGAAAGCTGTAGAAGAATTTCAAATCAATTTGCCACGCCCACTTCCCACTTCAATACGACGCATGTTTTATTCTACAGACTGGCTCATGCATTGTTAAGTAAGCTTATTTCCGCACTCAGTATTGACATTTCTCTGCTCTACAATAAATCCATAAAATATTTCTGCATTTTTCGCACAGTTCAAAGCCCTCATTTTTTGTCTCTCTCTCCCTCTCCCACACACACTGATAATGTCTCTCGAGGCATAAGAGCGATATCTGTTTAAGTTATTAAATTTTATTCAGAGCATTTCGTGAATTTATAATCCACTTTGCTGGCTCAGTACGGTTAATATGTATTTTTGCAATGGCCTCACAAACATACCGCGAACACTTCATTAATGTCACAGACACACAAACACGCAAGTATATATCTGTGTGTGTGTGTGTGTGTGCATAGGTTGATGTCATAAAATAAAATATGCGAAAAGCCAAAACGAGATTTTAAGCCGATGTCGTTTCATTTATTCAACTTGACGACCAATTGCAGCTCAGCGAAACACACACACACACACAAATATATATATATATATATATATATACATGCACACATACACATCTACATACTCACTCACACAACCTCGCTCTTTCACACACACACACACATTCTCCTACTCTTCTTATGCACACTCTGATTTTGTCTGCGCCTAAAAGCGCGCAACGTTTTTCACTGCGTGGTTTTTAATGCCAAATTTATCATATATTTTTGGCAATATCGAAGGGAAATGTAGAAATGAATGTGTCTCATGCATGCTTTTAGCATTTTTCGCAGCCATTTTAAACATACTTCGCATGTCTAAAGGTATTCTCGCGGAATTTATGAAGTAATGAAGTGCCTGCAATTTTCTTGTGATTTTTAGCAGATTTTTTAAAAAAATTTTAAAGGTTTCTTGGTGGCAAATTCACTTTTAAAGAAATTTAGGTGCAGTTTTCTTTTTATCAAGAATTAAAAATTAATTAAAGATAGTAATGAATATGTTTTAGAGAGTCTTACGGCTAAGATACTAGACAAAAATAAAATGGCCTTTACTTAAATTTAATTTTTTTTTATCTAAAACTAATTTGCATTCAATTCTTTATATGAAAACCTTGTAAAATCGAAAAATAATGAAAAACTTAAAGATTATTCATTCCTGCTACTCCTCTTTCAACCTTTTTCGTATAACAAAACATTAAAGAATATTTATTGACTGCAACAGCTCGAGAACTTGATGGCTTTACAATCGTTTCCAGCTCAAATGTAGTTATAAATATATGTAGGAGGAAGGGGGAAGCTGAGGGTAAGGGGTGCTTATGTGGTGTGGGTGTAAGCGTGTGTGTGTGTGTGTGCTTACCTGTTTTCTTTTTCACTGTTTGCTTTGGCCAACGGAAATTTATTGATACTCAACGGGAAATAAAAGCATAAAAAAAGAAAAATGGAAAATGACAACGAAAAAAAATAAAAATTTATATATAAAAAGGGAATTTCCACACTGTGAACTGCGTCAATGTGGAAAATGAAATGACTGCAAAGGGAAGGGAAGGTACGGCAAGGTACGTTGTGGGGGGCAACTCTGCTGCTGCTGCTAGGGTTGCCATTGCTTAAGCATTTGTCAACAAAACGTTCGCAATTTAACAATTTTCACTCCGCGCACCGTTGGCTTTTTATAGTTCTTGATTTTATTTACTATTTGTTCGTGTGTTTAGAGAGTGCGAGAGAGAGGGGGAAGATGGAAGAGTCTGCGAGTGTGGGAGAGCTTGAGCTAGAGCGAAAGCGTAAAGCGTAAACTGTAAATTGTGTTGCTGCAACAGAAATTGGCTTCATTTTTATTGGCATTCTTTGCTGCTTCTCCCTCCAGCTCCCTCCCACTCCCCTCCCTCCCCTCTTTGCTCTACTTGGCCAGGTGTGTTGCTTACGTGGTGCTGCTGCCAAAAATGTCTCCAGACAGTCTGTTGCCTTTGGAACTCTTTTCAGCAGCCTCTCACTTTGTAGCAGCCCCAGTCTCAGCCTCTGCCACAGCCTCTGCCTCAGCTTCAGCCTCAGGCTCTGCCTGGCCTTGTCTTCTTATTTCTCCTTCTCCCTCTCTCTTGCTGGGCGTGTGTATTTGCTCACGTAATTCCCTAATTAAATACTTAAATTGTAATTGCTTTCGAACGTTTCATGACACGGACCCAGCACACGCGGCCACGCGGTCAGAGCGACACAGAGAAAGGGAGAGAAGGAGAGAGGGAGTGAGGGAGGTAGGTAGAGGAACATACGCGGTAGTCAGCTGCCGTTGTCGTTGCCGTTTTGTGGCCTCCGCTGTAGCTCAAATGATTCCAGGACTTGCCTTGGCATCATTAAAACGCGCACAGGTAGCACACACACACACACACACACAGAGAGAGAGACGGGCACACAGACAGGCACATATGCCATGCGACTTGTTATACACGAGCTTCGAACGTACGTAGAGGCGTCTTAATGATATAGCACACACACACAAGGGCAGACAGATATACTTTCTCCCTCTCTTTCTGTCTTTCACACACGACACACGTGTTGCGGTCTCCGATTTCAGTTTTTGCTGCAAGCAAATCGCAAATAGAGAGAGGGACAGCAAGAGAGAGGGAGAGCGAGCGACAGAGAGGGAAGAGCTTAACTAATGACAACGTCAGCTGGGTTTGAGTTTGATCCACACAGTTTGAGTTTCTCTTTATGATATAATATGCAGCTACACACACACACACACACTCACACCCGCACACATACAGCGAAGCGTGCCAGCCCGCATGCTAAACGAATTTAAATATAGATTTCCACCACGTAACATTGGCTATGCGAGAGGGTCCCCCTCTTCCCCCCACAGCATTAGAGAATCGAGTTAATGAATCCATAAACGAGCAAAGTTGACGCCATTAAAGCTTGCGATGCGCGGACTTTAAAACAATTTGTACGAGTTAAGGTTATGTTGGAAGTGTACCACACACATCGTATATAGTAGACATGATCTGGAGGACATTATGTTTTTTAGAGGCGGGAGTTGCTGAAGTACATTCGGGTAGATTAATACTTTTGGGGTAATTTGTGGAAAGTTTTTCAAGCGCACAAATTACGAAGTAAAGCAGGAAAGTTTACGTTTTTATAGCACTTTTATGGCATGATATTATATCGTATAGGTTATAGCACGAACATTAAGTTGCATTAGTGCATACTCAGTATTTTATATCACTTTTATGGCATAGTATGTTTAGCTTTTGGGTTGAAAATAGCGCGTCCTTAAACTAGAAATGAAGTTAGCATTGAAATGCAAGAAAACGGAAGTGAGTTTGTTATTTTTTTTAGACTTATACCAGATTTATGGCATGACCTGTTAAACCTAAATATTATATCAGAATTATAGCGTGATCTACTTAGCCTTTGATTACTACATTTTCAATTCAGAGCGCATTTGTTGTGCATTAATAGGAATTCAGAAGTTTTTTTGTTTTTATAGCATTATATGATTAACTTTTTAATTACAACTTGTTTGGCTTTTAATGCACAATTACAAATTGCCATAAAACATTTAACAACTTGTAATTATTGCAGAGATAGTGGGTACTATATGTTTTATTCGCCCGGCATCAGCTTAAGTTGCCACCTTGATTTATGGCGACAGTTTTTTTTATTATTTTTTCGTTTTTGCCTGTGGTAAATCTGTAAAAACATGTTGAAAGCATTTATCCAGTAATGTCTGTCTGCTGTGCGGAGCTTTGCTACGCTTGTGTGCGTTTCTCCCACTCGCACTCACGCGCTCTCTCTCTCTCTCATTCTCTCTCCGTCTCTCTCTTTGTGTCTACCTTCGTCTTTATATCTGGGCAATTCCATTCGATGCACGTTAAGCTATATAAGTCATCACTTTAATTTAATTGTGCGCGGCTAAGCTGGCCGCACTTACGAGGCGAGACACGCCCCGCCCTCCGCTTTCTCCTCTATACCATACCTTCCCCTACACACACACACACACATAGACGCACAGAGGGGCACGTGGAAAGTGGCTGTGTATTGCACATACGCCGGGTATGTCCTGTTGGCCACGTTTTTATGTGCTTTTAAGTGCGCAATTAAAGGTCAATTGCAGTCGAAGGTGGCCCCAGAAGTATGCTATAAACTCTAGAAAAACACACACAGACACAGAGACACACACACACATACTCCGACGACACTCACTTCTCGTTCTAATTGATATTTGAACAGTTGTCGTTGAGCTCAGCAGGCGCTTCCCCTCAATCAAATCGAATTATTATTGGTTTTTTTTTCGTCAGTGTCGTGAAATTTTGCTTTCGATTTCGACACCGAAATACGCTACGCACACACACACACACACGCAGAGGTGCCGCATACACACACACACGCGTACACAAACACGTATGCCGGACTTTATGCAAGAAGATGATGGCACCTTGATAGAATTCAAGGCCGGCCGCATGAAGAATGCCGATAAAGTTGTTGTGCCCGACGAGCGAAAGGGTCTCATCTTTATCAGGCAGGATGAGGCGCGTGATCTGCACTTCTGCTGGAAAGATCGGCGCGTGAGGGGCACGGAATTGGATGTGGTCGTGCAGCCGGGTAGTGTGGAATTTCATCGCATCGAATCATGCAAAACAGGGCGAATATATGTGCTGAAATTTCGTCATACTTCGCGTCGCATGTTTTTCTGGATGCAGGATCCGCATCATGAGCTCGATGATGCCATTTGTGCCCGTGTCAATGAGCTGTTGCGTTCCCATGAAGATGATAACTCGAAAACGGTGGACGCAGCGCAGGGGGCGGAGGTACCCAAGCAGCTAAGCCGGGAAAATCTATAGGAATGCCCATTGAAATCGCCAAATTGCGTGTATTTTTTTCATGGAAGCACTAAATAAATTATCTGTGAGGGTATTAAAGATTTAACATGAATTTAAGTTTGTTTATGTGTCATATGTTATATGGCACAGGCGTCATATGCATTATCAACAAGTTAAGGTAGCCAGATGATGCCTTGATGCTTTAGAAAACTTGTTAAATTAGGTTATACATGGTTTTTCTATGTGCAAGCTGTCATATGCTGCCATATTTGCATCATATGTTGTCATATGGATGTCACATAATTTGAATAATTGGGTAAAATTAAGTATTTAGTATTTTTATGCCATCATACGTTGCCATATATAAATCATATGTTGCCATACTTAGATCATATGTCGTCATATGGATGTCATATAACTTAAATAATTGGGCAAATTAAAGTTTTTAATATTTCTATGTTCATACGTTGCTATATATCAATTATATGTTGTCATATGTGGCCATAATTGGATCATATGTCGTCATATTGATGACATGCTGTCAGACTAAGTCATATCGTAATGAAGATACTCTGTTGGTATGACTTAACGTATGTTTGTCACCATATATACATATCACCTTAACATAAGCTCATTTGGGTTGACAGACTTGCCCATATCTCTGTCAGCATGTATGTATATGTATCTATTTCTTCACTTTGATGACGTAAAGCGATCTGACAGTCGCGTAGTATTTAGACGACATATGTCAACTTACATACGATAGACAGACACGTCCCTGTCTCTCTCTTTCTCATCCACTCTGTTTCTGTTGCTTTCTCAATATAAGGACAGAAATCAAAGGAAACGTTTCTGTTCGATGATGCATCCCAGCTTAAAACTATGTAACGGCAGCAAAAAATGCAATAACTGCCTCAAATTGTGCCCTCTCCGTTCTCAGTTTACGGCTCTTCCTCTGTTCAAGCGTAAAGAAAGAAAGAAAGAAGTTACGAAGATAAATGAGATGGCATAAGTTAGACGACAACTCGAGCACGAGAAACGACTGACTAAAAAATAAAACACTTTGAACTGATATAAAAGACAACGAAAAAAAAAAATACAAAAAAAAAAAAAAAAAAAAAAAAAGCTGCAAAATAAAAGAAAGAAAATCTACAGCGAGAAAAGTCAAGTTCAAAGTGACGAATTTGGGTTGCACTTCACTCATGTATTAAGAGGTATAAATAGAGAATTTGTAAAAATTGCAAGGAATATTTTTGGAAAGAAGAGACAAATAAGTGCATTTAAAAATACAAAAATTTAACTGTAGCGAAGATATTTCGTATTTATATAGTATTAGGTAGTTAAATATATTGTAGTAAAAAAGATTGAACTGTTGGGGTAATTTATAGAAAATTTAATATGCAGGGTAGTTTAGAAAAATATTGTTAAGAAACTCGAGAAAAACAGAAAAAAAGAAATAGTAGAAGAAACTATATTGATATCAACTGAACACGAAATCATAAAATATATCTATATATATTCCTCATCTCTCGATACTATCGAAACACCTTTTTACTCCCAGAGTATTTTGAAAAATAATGGAAAATTTTGCAAACAAACACAAAAAAATAGTTGTAAAGTGTAAGTAAGCCAAAGGGTTGAGGCTCGTGCTATGCGTTCGAACAGTGCCACAGCAGCACAGTGGCAGCGCCAAGGGGGTAGGGTGAGGAGGGAGGGACGTGACGCAGGGGAAGTGCGCTTGCATTGCGACAGCAGCAAATTTTGTTTTTTGCTGCGCATCATTTGCGGACGCTTTTTGCGCTTTGCTTTCAGTTTTTTTTTTCTGTTTTTATTTGTGCCTTTTTTTTTGGTATTTTTTGCTGTCTGCTGTTGTTTTTTACCCAAATGAAACTAAGTGAGTGGAAGCATTGTGGGCATGGGCAGAGAGAGGGGGCGAAGCTTAAGTTGGGGCGTCGCTTTTTGCGATAAAAATATGTCTAAAGTGCTGGAAAATGCGAACGCAGCGCGCGCAGCACAAACAGAGGGAAAATTTTTCGTGCATGCCAAAAAGTAGACAAGGAAAAAAGTTTGTGTTGCGTTGGATGAACGACAACGAGATACCCTCGAGTGTATAGAAAATGGGTTATATGTTTCTAAAAATGCAAAATTTGTTAATGCATGAACTACAGATAAGGATTGTGGATGTGAGAATGGCCAGCGGATACCCTGTAAAAGATGGTTTCCTATAAGAAATGTTGCCTATGAATTAAAATTTGACGAGAAATTAAGAAAGTATAATTATTGAGGTGCCTAAATACGAATACCTTGTTAATAAGTTATTTTACAACCCAAAACTTTCTTTACTTAACTATTTGTTATCCTAACTATTCATGCAGTTGGCTCAGCTCATCAACTGTTGTTGCCGTTTTACAGGGTATTAAAGGCAAACACCGAAATTGCAGGGCAAATTGTTGCATAATGAAAGCGCTTGAATTGCAGCAAGTGGAAAATTGTTGTTGTTCTGTTTGATTTGGGCCAAAAAGGCACTTACACACGAGCACGCACTCACAACTACACTCACACAAACACACACAAACACACACAAACATACATGCTAACAGTCAGTGGTTCCCAGGGCGTTTCCTCAGTCATTTACAACTTTTGTCAAAATGCAAACGCATTATTAGCTGTAATTTACTTGATTAGGTGTATGTGTGTATGTGTGCATGGGTGTGTCTGTGTGTGAGTGAGTTCCTGACTATATATATGCATGTGTGCGACTGTGTGTGTGTGTGTGATGATGCATCCGGAGTTTTGGGCACTGCCAAATGGCAATAACTTTATGACCAAAATATCCGCAAAGAGATTTGCTCAGTTCACTTTGGCCCAGTGCCAAAGTGGCAGCAGGAGGCATCCGCTGTCGCCTCCTCCGCCATGGACAGCGCTGGGCGTGGCAGTCCAATAATGCCGGCCAGCCAATCAGCAAACAGCTGCAGCAGCAGCAGCAGCAGCTTTTACGATAGTTCTCCCATCCAAAAACTTTGCCAATTGCCGAGGCAGAGGCTCTAATTGAAATTCGCCAAACGACTTGTGCCGTGCGAGCTCCGTTTTTTTTTTTTTTTTTTTTTTTTCTGTTTCTGTTTTTGTTGCCCAGTTATTCAAACCAATTGATCCAGTTGTGCAATTTTTTACGACTTTCCATGCTGATGTCCTTTGCAATTCGCAGAACTAGTTCATTGTGTTCAGCTTTCGCTGCGTTTGTGCTCTTGTTCAGTTTTCAATCGGCTCAAGCCAAGCGATGCGATTTAAAAAAAGCAGCTGAATAAATTTGTGAAATCAAAGTTGATTGTATTGAGGGTGTTTTCATTTCTGTTTTATTTTTGCTTCTTTGATTTATTGCGGCATTTTTATGCCGTGTATAAGTTAATTAGTAAAGTGCAGGTGCAGTTAAAAAGTGCAATAAATTGATTTTTCGCCATTGAAAGCAATTTATCGATGAAACTAGCGGATTAACGAAGCTCATGTGGTTATGTTTTGTACTTTATGGAATGGGAAGAGCTTGATAAGAAATATTTAAACTGTGAGTATGGTAAATGATAGTATTACAATAGCTTAAGGAGTACTTTAGCGATTATTCTCTTAGTGCTTATCGATAGTACCTAGAGATGAGCGTTAAAAAGTCACTCAACTGTTTACAGAGATTTTATTCGAGAATCGATAAGCAGATTGAGTTGGAGAGAAGTATTCCTTATGCTTTGTAAATATTGCAAATATTATTTGATTAGTGATTATCGATAGTACTTGCTGATGGGACTTTTAAAAGAACTGAACTTTATACAGAGTTCTCAATCGCAAGTTAAAGAACAGATACTCAAACAAATATTCCTTGTACATATCTTACAATCATTTCAAATAACTTAAACAATAACTTTTTGGGTCTTTATCGATTGTAGCTGGTGATGAGAGCTTTAAAGTAACTCAACTTTGTACAGAGATGTTTTTCGAGAAGTGTTTAAGTGATTCTCAAATATTTGTTCCTTGTTATCTGTAATTAACACACATCACACAAGCAACTCAAATCACTGAAGCGAATACTTGGCTGTTACTTATCGATAGTACTTAGTGGTGGAAGCTTAAAAATAATTAAACTTTGTGCAGCAATTTAAATGGGCAGTTGATTAAGAGATTCTTAAAGAAATATTTCTTGTACGTAAGTCACTAGCAACTTATGGTTGCCTTTAAGCATTTTCCTCTCTCTGTGCACAACAACAACCTCAAAATTGCATCAAATAATCGTAATCAAAATCAAAATTGCTCATTCTCACGGTGTTCATTAGGCACTCGATGCGATTAATCCAAGTGTTATTGTCGGCGTGAAGGCGTCAAGGCTTTGCTGATTAGCTGCACTTGTGAGCAGTAGTTCCTTGCTCTTTCCCTCTCTCTATCTTTCTCTTTCTCTCTCTCTTTCTCTTTCTCTTGCTGTTTCCCTCTGTTGAGGCAATTTGCCACGTTCGCATTAACGAACAAGCTGCAGTTCTTGGCTTATAAAATGTGCCGGCAGCAATAGCAGCAGCAGCAGCAGCAGCAGAGACTGCGGCAATTTCTGTTGCCACATTTGGTTTAATATGTTGGCAACATAGCGTAGAAGAAGAAGAAGAAGTGCGATTAAAATTACTTAAAACCAGCCAGCAATAAACGTGGAGCGAAGGGCAAAGTGCGCAGGGTTGCAAGCAGCTTAAATATGCCGCTTATTGATGCCGCACAGCAACAACAAGAGGCTAAAACTTTGCTATGTGGATATGGCTGCTTAGCACACGCCCTGGCACCTTGCCCTGCCCCCGTTTCCCCCTCTTCATGCTCCTTCTCGACTGACATTTGCCCCCTCAGCTGCCACTGCTGGTGCTGCTGCTGCTGCTGCTGCTATGCGTGTTGCATACTAATTTCAAAAATTTGCCATTACATCTGTACTTTGCACTGTACAGCATCCTCTCCCCTCACCCCTACTGGCCACTGTGCCCCCTCGTTGATCCCCCTTGCGAGCCACGTCTCTGCCTAAAACACGTTCTCACATACAATTGGCGCAAATGTAGTTTGCTCTGTATTTGAGCTTGATTATCAACAGAAGTTGCCAGCAACAGCAGCAGCAGCAACAGCAGCAGCAGTGGCAATAACAACTAAGCAACAAGAACAACAAGACGTACAACAACAGCAACTACAACGAGTGGGTACAAGAACAACAAGGCGACACAAGTCCAACAAATTGTTGGCATTTTTTGTAGTCAAAGGTGAGGCGAGAGTGACAGAGAGAGAGAGAGAGCGTCTTAACTGCACATGGCAGAGACAAGCACACTTCACGCAGAGACACACAGCACACACACACACACATATGTGGAATATAAACTAACACACACATACAAACTTTCTGTTGCATTCTACACACAAAGCAAATTTCCATACGCAGCGCACTGCAAATAAAACTTTTGGCCAAAAAGGTTTCCATTTGCCTTTCGCTTGGCTTTCCTCGCACTCTACGCACTCTCTACATTTCTCTTTCGTCTTCCTCTCTGCCGCATATGAAAACTCACTCTTTCTATCTTGCTCTGCCCTCGTCTCTCAGGCGCCCTTGGGTTAATTGCCAAGTGTTTGAGTTGCAATAAAACTCAAAAGTGAAAGAAAAAACTAGAAAACTTTATTTTGTAATTCGAGAAATGTTACGGAGAATGTGTGAAAAGACCATTGGCTTTAAAAGCAGCCAAAGAAAGTTATCAATAAGAAGCAGAGAAAGACAGCAGAGTATAGGAAAATAATAATTTAATTACAAAGTAAGGCAAAGTGCACTCAAGAAAGGAATACAATAAGCAGCGGGCGAGCATGGAAAGGGAAGTTGATTACAACGAAAAAGGCAATGGTATTGAGAAGGGATTAAACACATCAATTGACTTTAAATATAACTAGCATATTTATATAAATTATTTTTAAGACTCAAATGATCAAAAGACTGAAAAAAGTTTTTAAAAAATATATTTTCTAACCTATTTGGCAACCTCTTTAAAATACTTAAATACTACAGGGCAAGAAAAGTTGAGCAAAAGGTTATTCAGTCAAGATGTAAACATATTAATTGGCTATATATATTTATACAAACTATATATATTCACATATTTTTAAGACTCACAACACAGACTGTAAATTGTGAATACTTAACCTATTTTGTACTGCAGTAAGCAACCTATTTCGCAACCTCAATGAAAAACAAAACCTTACTAGTCAAATTGTTTGACTTTTAATAAAGTAATAATTGTTTTTCAAATGTTAGAAGAGAGAAAAGAAACTTGAGAAGGAGCCACACACAAAGAAAACTAAGACAAACAATAGAAAACAAACTAGAAATGAAGCAAGAGATCAAATTGCAAAAGCAGCTGGAAAACCCGGAGTGAAATGTGGCTTTTAAAACGCATTTTGAGCTGACAGAAAAAGAGATTTATCACAAGGCAAGCAAGTCATACGCACACACACACACACACGCACATAGAGCTACGCATAGATACTTCCTCTAAGCACGTGTCATAATTGTCAATGTCATGTGTGCCGAGGGTAACCAGAAGCTTAACAAGACAAAAGACACAAAGCTGGTTGACCGCATCTGTACGGAAAACATTTATGTACATTTGTATACGTATGTGTGCATGTATTTATGCGGATATTAAATCTAGTTATTCGGTGAACGGAAGTGCGCCATCTTTAAGGCTGAGGAAAAATGCTTTGAAGTTATCGAGAAACTGGACTTGACATTGTCGCATAAAGGAAACGTCGCTAGCCTCAAGCATATCCTGTAGACAGCCAATCGACAGACAGAAAGATAGATAGAGAGAGAAAAAAGAACAAGATAGAGAGGGGAATAGAGAGATAAAGAGAGGAAGAGAGGGAGGAAAAAAGAGCAACTTGGATATGGAGTTTGCAGGCTGCGCTTGAGCAAACATAATGTCTGCCTGGGGACGCAGTGGAGAGATCTGTCAGTGCAGGCGCCGAAAACTATGCAATAGTTGCCAAAAAGTCTGCACTCCATTTCCCTAGCCTACTCCCCTCCCGTCCCGTCCCCCTCCTTTCATCTTGCCGGGGCCATAAACGTATCCGCATCCGTATCCTGGCCTAGTTCACAGTGTGCGCCTCGGACAATAATTCAGGGCGTCCGGGCGCAAACTCGAATAAAAATCAAATAATGGCGCAAAGTGCACACTGAGAAAAATAATACCAAAAAAAAAAAAAGAAGGAAATATACCAAAAATAATGGCATGTGCAAATGTACAATAATAAAATGGTTCGCTCGACTCTCCCTCTCGCTTCCTCTTGCTCTGCAGATAAGCTGCGAAAATTTCGCCAAAAAGTCAGTGGAGAAACAAAAAATAAAATAATAGAAAAGTTAACCCAGTTTTTTGGGGCGCAATGAATAAAATTTGTGCTTAGTTTTGTGTCGCAGTTTTCAGTTTTCTTCCAGCTCCAGTCCCCAATCCTTGAAGCTTCTAGGCGCTAGAACGAGCTGCCCTTAAAGAGGGTATATGAGTTTTGGCTTGGAGTTTGCAAGGCACCTTAGGAGTTACCATCGAACCTATAAAGTGTTAATCGAACTAGCCATGTCTGTTGGTCTTTCACACTGTCTGTCCATCTGTTTCCTTCTTTAATTTTTATAGGAAGCTATTCTAAATAATTATATACATTTATATATAGGTACTCCAATATATTTTCTTAATCTACCTATCGATTTGGCACTTTCATATCTCTCCTAGTTCCAACTACAATACAATACTTTACATGCCATGGCATCAACTAATTGCTTAGGCACTTATTCAAATGTCTAGCCAACAATAAACATTAATTATTTCTAACTTTTAAGCTTGCTTCATACTCTTCATACTCTATAAAAATTCCAAAATTCACCCAAGTTGTAATGCAAACAACAACTCGAACTTCATGCTATAGTTGGAGAACTTTTCGCATTGCTTGGTGCTGTGAAATGTGCAATTGATAAATGTAATTAATTTAGAATTTGAAGTGGGCAAACGCAGAAACCAACAAAACCAGAAACCGAAACATTTGCCAAAAAATGTTTGCCGCCAACCTCGAGTCGAGACGAGTCTCAGCTCGGCACGAAAAGTTCAGTCCATGCATATTTCACGGCATTCCAGATTATGGCTTAGGGCAACAAAGCAACAAGGGTGCGAAAGAGAGTCAGTGAGAGAGAGCGAGGGGAGCAGTAGGAAATGGAAACAAATGCTGACAAATAGGAGCAGCTGTGTCCGGTACGCAGCGCACAGGGTCCCAAAACGAAGCGCACGAAAAAAAAAAAACAGAAATAGAAAGGAAACTGAAATGGAATAAGCCAGATTTGGCTAACAGTTTATGTGCTTGTGCTTGCTGTGGTGGCGAAAAGTTATTGTTTGGCAGCTAAAAGTGCGATTTTTCGGGCTATCGATGGCATCGATTATTGGCTGTCAATCGGTTTTTCTTACTTTTGTTGCTGTATCTTGATGGTTCTATTGATAACAGAATACAATGCGAGTTGAGTGACTTTTTACACCAGAAGAACGTTTATTGTTGTTTCTCATTTTGAAAAGATATAAAAGATTATTTTTGTTATCGATATTTAAGGATTAATTTATGAAGTTTTATTTCATTTAATAAATTAATAATTAATGATTTAATTACTCTACTGGCAAGCTCAATAAGTTGAAAATGAGCTCCCTTAATGAACTCTTTTCTTAACTATCGAAATGATAGTCAGTCGCTTTGTCGATTAATGGGGCGATATAAAAATCAACTATCGATTGCAGGAAATATTGCTAGGTTTGCAGCAATAAAACCCTGACTCCCTCCTCAACAACAAGGCTATCAAAATGATCATTAACTATCGATTGCCATTAGCTATCGATAACTGCTTGCCATTATGAACACTCAACGCAGCCAAAACATGCAACTTAACGTTGTTGTGAGTAACTTAATACGGTTAGCCCACAAATAGGCAAAGAGAAGAGGGAGTAGAAGGATGGCAAGCAAATGAAGGCACTGTAGATAATGGAGTGAAGGAAAGGGGGAGGGGGGGTCAACGGGTTCGTGCGGCAAATGAACATGACACAAGTGCATTTAACAAATTAAAATAGTAACCAGAACGAAGCGAGGCGACCCCCGATGCGATAATAAAGCTGATGATGATGCCCGGCATGTGTGTGTGCGATAGGGTTACGGACATTTCGCTCCATGGCCATTTGTATATGTTCTTGCTGTTGTTGTTGTTGTTGCTGTTGTTGCTGATGTTGCTGTTGTGGCTGCTGAAAATGAGCAGCGCTGCACAGCAGAAATGGCAATCCAAGCCGGAACTGACACGCACAAAAGGATATAAAACATTCACTAATGAATTTCATATTTATGTACGGACATTTTGCCGGACAACATGCCAAGGACATGGCACACAGAGACATGTATCCGTAGTCCAGCTGGGAGCTGGAACCGGAGCCGCAGCCAGAGCCGGAGCCGAAGCGGGACCTGAAGCCGTAGCTGTAGCGCTGAAAATCAACGTAAAATTGCACTTGGTTGGGGGTCGCCTCCCCCTCCCACAAGTCTGGCTTGTGCGGTAGGTGGTCGGGGGCTGGTTAAGTGGGCGTGGCCATGAGGAGGCTGGTAGGAGGACAAAACCGTGCGGTTGGCAAAACAAACAGCGGGGTCGATGGGTTGACATGGGGACGATGACGGCGGCGGCGGCGGCGGCGGCGGCGGCGGCGGCGGCGGCGTCGCTTGAAATCACAGCAGGACATAAAAAGGATGCGTGGCAATAAAAATAAGCGAAAAGCAAACAAACAAACAGACAGAGACGACAGAGAGGACGAGACAGACAAACGAACGGATGGACGGACGGAATGGCAGACAGTTAGTGACAGAACGCAGCAGCAGCAGCGACAACTGTCGTGAAGAAGAAGGAGACAGAAGGTGATTGGGGTCTCACAGGTCACAATTTTACCTCTTCTCTCTGTCGCTCGAAACACACGAAACCAGAGCCACATATAAATATAAATATGAATACAAAAATATATTCTTAAATTCACACATGCACAGCCAAGTCAATTAGTTGATGGCACATAACGTGACATCAGCAACACGGCCGCACATAACCTCAATTGATCTATCACGCCTACACCGATTTGTTTTGCTTGTTTACCCCCAAACTCGCAATAATAATTCACAAAATTATGCGTTATCAACTAATTAGAGTCGACAACACAAAAGCCCCAAAATAAATTATATATGATTTCAATCGCAAATCAATTTAACGACAGCAAAGCTCGATTGTTGCATACCCTGTGGGATGCAGTTCAAATTCATGCTATACAAGTATATATAGAATAAATACTGACAGTGTATTTAACTCTATAGAAGTTGAAGGCAATTTTGTTTGAGTAGGTTCAAAATTTGTATGCCTACAGGGTATTCTTGCGTACATCAGGAAGTAAGTAGACACACGCACGCACGCGAGGCGCGCACGTTTGCAATTGCATTAAATTTGTGGTCACGCTTAAATTATGCATATTTATCGCATATCAGGGCAAATTATCAATAAATGTTTTCAATAAAATGCAATGTGCTGAATATTTTTCCTTTCATATTTATCAATATGATTTTTATTTTGTTGTTTTTTTGCCTCGCTTTATATAATTATTATTTAATTTATGCGCATGCTAAAGGGTATGCTAATTGTGTGAGAGTGTTTGTGATGCATAATTAAATTTCTGTCGAGTAGACAAAGAAGTGAAGAATTGGCGAAGTGGGGAAGGGGAGCACAGACAATTCAATTGAAATCGTTAGAGTTTCGTGAAGTGATTAAGAATATATATAAGTTTGGTAAATAATAGAGGGGTATATGCATGTGTTGCTAATGGAGAACATGAATGGAATATCCTACTCCTAATTAATATTAAGTTACAGATCCTAAAAAAAAAAAAAAAAAAAAAAAATTACTAGAAAAAAGAAACCCAACAAATAGGTTATTTGTATGGTGCAATTCCATATCAAGCTGCAGCTTATTCATGCAAAACATAATTGAAATAATTTTAAATGCAAGTCAAAAAAAAAAAAAAAAAAAAAAAACTACTGTAGATGTAAAAAGCCAACAAATTCAGTATTAAGTAAAAATTATAAAAAAAAATTTTAGTAGTCAAAGAGGCAGGAAAAAGGTTATTTAAACAGCGCAATTTCATATCAAGCTTCAGCTTATTCGCTTTATTTTTCCTTTATTCATTCACACTGTTGCCAAACTTCACCATTTACGCTAGAACAACCCATTCACTCACAACGAAAGCACGCAGTATTTAATTTCGCCTCCTCCACTGGGATAATTGTTTTCATTTGTCTCGTGTGTTGTTTTTTTATGCTTCCTTTTGCTTTTTAATAATGTGCAAATTGTAAATTTGTGTTTTTACACATATTTCATGCAAAATTATGAAGCATCTGTCGAGCACTGTTTTATTTTTTTTTTGTTCTGTTTTTGCCTGTTGAATCTGAAAATGTTTGCTTTACGGGTTATTAAACTAATAGAAATTTAAAACCAAGCTGAAATATCGTTTGCAAAATTTGATTTGTCAATGTTTTAATAGAAAATGAAAATACTAATGAAATCTATGCAAATATATACCATACATTATACATACATATCTCTTCGTATCAAGTTATGCGCTGGAATTTTTGCCGCATTGTCGTTGAGTTGTTTGGAGTGGGGAAATTGAATATATATCACGAATTGCGGGCAATCAAGAGAAGAAAAACATTGGCAAAAAATACCGTGAATAGAAATTTAAAGGAATTCACGATAATATTTTGATATTTTTAAAGGCATTTCAGCTTTAAATTTGGCGAGTTGATAGAAGTGTAGAGAAATATATTTTTGTATGCTGTATTTATGTTCTTGAAGAGCAGCATTTGAGTAGAAGACTTAGTTTTCATTGAAATACTCATTCCATTGTTCGTGTTGGGTTTCCATTTTCCTCAACTTTTTGCAAGCTGCTTGCCCTTTGAAGTCTTAAGATGAATTACTCATATTTAATACCTGAAAATATTTCCATTTTTAGACTTGAACTTGAATCGTATTTCTGAATTTGATATCATTGTTGTTGTTGTTGTTGCTGCTGTTTTGTGTTTTAGTTTGGGCGCAGCATGACAATTTGTCGAGCACTTCAAAAAGACATTTTACATTGTCAGATTTTCATTATTAATTGACATTTTGTTGGCTCAGCCAGACAAGGCGAAACTAGCGAGTATTGCCAATCTACTCGTATCTCTCTCCTTTTCTCTATCTCTCCCTCTCTTTGTGTGTTTGCTTGACAAACTAACCGAGCTGTGAGCCCTGGTCCGTGTCTTGTCAATTTCGCCAGAGTTGCCAAAGTGTTTGCAAAAGTCAAACTCAAAGCTGAAGCACTTGACATTTAACGCTTCGGCGCGATGCATGATAAATTGTAGGTGCGAGGGGGGGAGGGAGGGATAGCTCCTTATAGAGACGACCATAATGCGGCACTTGAGTCTTGTGAAACGGAAACGGAAATCGACGCCGTAGCACATGCTATTTGCACAAGTTTCTTGATTAAACATTTGTGTTATGATATATGTACGTGTTCCGTCTCCCTTGCTCACTGTCACTGTCTCTGTCACTGTCTCTTTCCATCTCTCTCTCTCTCTCTCTCTCTGTGTGTGTCATTCACTCTCTGTCTATGTGTACTTACAGTTTGCTTTGATTACTATTTACCGGCTGACTGCATCCTTTTAGCCGTTGCAGTTTTGATCCTTTAATAGAATATTTAATTTTAATTACAAACATTTGATTTCCCACTTCAGTCATGAGTGAGGGTGGCTTTAAAAATTCATAGCATATGTCTCGCTCCCTACATGCTACCTACATACCTGCTTGCTTCCTCTACCTTTCTCTCTCTCTCTCTCTCTCTTTCGCTTTTTGCTGAATTTGCCTTGAATGGGAAGCGAATTGAATGCATCTGCATGAAAGCAGAAAGCATTGCATAAGCCAAGCCGTCCAAGTTGAGCTGAGCTAACAGGCAAGGGATGGTGAAGGGGCAGCGGGATGACAGGAAGCGTGAGGAGAAGAGCGAAAAGAGCGAAACGAAGCAGCAGCGAGACGATGAATGCTTTTGTCAATGCGATGCGGGACGATGAAATGATGAAATGACGCTGCGCCTTCACGTGCCCCAAGCGAGGGACTATACAGAATTTTATGTAGCTGGGAAATTAGTTGGAGTTTGATATAAAATATATATTTTAAAGGATCTGTTGGTAGTCAAAGCATATAAGCTTAAGTTGGGTAAAACTTGAAACTTTGAAACTAAATTGATATGTTTTTAGCTGAGAAAATGAGGCTCAAAAGGTTTATGCTTAAGTCAGGCACCTTCTTCTGTTTTTCTTAGTCTTTATTCTTTTTAATATGAATTCTATGTCTTTTACCCGCGTTTCTCTGAAATATGAATTCAAGAATCTGTCAAGAATTAAAACATATAAGCTCAAGTTGGAAAAACTGTAAATGATTTGTACATTTTAAAACCTCCATTAATACTTTATTAGTTGAGGAAATGAAAGGTTCGAAAAGGTCTTTGCTTTGGTCTGGAATCTATGCATATTTTTGCTTCTCTTGCTCTTTATTCTATTGTAATTAAACTTCAACCTTTATCTTTTACTCACGTTCTTCACCATCACTTCCCCACCATCTCTTAATCATCTTCTCTCTTTATCCTGGCATCAGTTCCTTTTCAACAACTTCTAGGCCACCCCTCGGTAAGGTTAGTCGTGCCACACTGTGTCGGCTGCTTTCTATGCTGATTTGTTGATGTTCGCAACTTGCACCTTACGTTGCAATCCCTTGGGATGATAAACCATGTGTGTGTGTGTGTGCAGAAGGAAAAAGAAGGCAATGGCAGTGGGCGGGGCAGTCGACTCATAGCAATGACCTTAAGTTGCACTTGGCTGCACGTTAAAAAAACGAACACAATGCAACAAAATGAAAGAGGCGAAAAATGGAAAATGAAAAATGAAATGGCTGGTCTATTAACGCATTGCGCTTATGCTTTATTCATTTCTTTAGCTAACTGTACAAACTTTTTGCTCACTCTCCCACTCACTTTCTTTCTCTTTTTCTTTTGCAGGTGAGTAACAAATTTTGGCACATTCAATTTGCACACACACATCTCGCAATTTGCGCTGAGTTTTTTGGTAAGTAGCTTGGGGCAACGGAAGGTAGCGGGGCATTATAAAACCCGAGCATAACCTTGACTTGAAAATCGATTCAACGTGTTTTGTTTGCTGTGAGTTTCTGTTGAGCTCAAGTGTGTGTGTGTGAGTATGAGTGTTAGTGTGTGCCACCACCTCGCGCAGTTGCCAGTTTCATTTGTCAATGTGCAGCACGTACTCAATCTTCTGGCTTGTCAAACTTGCCAATGTTTGTAGCCAAACACCCCGAAAAAATCTCCAAAAACCCCCCCGTAAAAACCTAAAATAAAAGTAAAACTAGCGTGGAAAAAAAAAAAAAGCTGTTGTTTGATGTTCCAGCGACTTTTGCAGCTTCTTATGAGGGTTGCGCACATGTCAGCTTGCCTTCAACCGCGATACGATATACGAGGGGGCTACGATTGCGGACGCGGACTGGGGTCTGTTTACATCTATCACACACTCAAACACACGCACACACTGACTACACATGTACAGCAGCTACTTAATGTCAAACGTAGCTCGTGCTGCGTTGAAGAGTTTATTCGCCAATGCTATCGATAACAGGCAACATCGAGCTATCGAAGAAAGAATACAAAAGTGGACAGAATGCAAGCTCGTTAGCTCGTTGTTTAGTTATGAGTTTCATAGATCTGAAACCTTTTTGAAATCTACTAGCAAATAGCTCGTTTTAAATATGTCGAATTACTGAAAAAAGGTTCTTTTTTTGAATGTTATCATAATACATTTGTCAAGTTAAGGTATTAAGTGATTTAAGTAGAGAAGGTATTTCCTGGCAATATGCTTTATATAAATTT
The DNA here is from genome assembly GCA_018904595.1 of Zaprionus indianus. NCBI lineage: Eukaryota > Metazoa > Arthropoda > Insecta > Diptera > Drosophilidae > Zaprionus > Zaprionus indianus. Next base: position 7,856,137 of record JAEIHA010000344.1, on the reverse strand, counting down.
GGTTTACTTATGACTCCCATAGATCTAAAACCTTTTTGAAATCTGCAAGCAAATAGGTCGTTGAAAAAAGGTCAAATCACTGAAAAAACGGTTTTTATTTATATGTTATCGTTATACATTTGTCAAGTGCAGGTATTAAGTTGTTTATCCCATAAGCACAGTGAGTGCAAAATTGAAGTACATTTTATTCGATTAAACCGGATAATCAAACTACAAATGTAATTTGTTGTTCGTGTTTCGTGCGTGTCACGCTTTCGACTCTAGTGCTATGAAAATAATATTAAATTCATATGATTCTATTAGCAAAACAAACAAGGCCATAAACACAGACAAACACACAGACAGACACACACACACACACTTACAGCAAAACACACACAGAACTGCTAGGTAATTGTGTATAAAATGCAGCAGCTAAAAATATCAACATAGAGTTGTGTATGTACATTTTATATAACATATAGTCGAGAGCAGCTGGATATTGACTTGGGTGAACCAACTCGAGTGTGTGTGTGTGTGTGTGTGTGTGTGTATGTTATGCATGTGTATGTGTGTGTACACATTCATTCACTCACGTAGCTATTGAGCTCTCACTCAGCATCGAGAGCTGTTCCTTGTGCTGCTGGGCCCCATAACGAAATTACGAAGTTCCTAACTAAACAAGTTGCCGATACATAATAATGCACACTGAGGGAGAAGGTAGAGGGGGCTTTAGCAAGGGCTTATACGCCATCGGCCCTGACTGGCTAAAGCTCTAAAGGGCGCAAGACAAAAAAGAGACACGTCAGCCAGTTGGACAGAGTCCATTTGACTGATGTGTATGGTCATTGAAACGGGCTTGCAGCTACCCTTCACGGCTTGACCCCGGAGGACTCTAGGTCGTCTACTCTCTGTCTCTGGTCAGCTCCAATCTTGCCAAGAGACCCTCTGAACTGTGTGTGTGTGTGTGTGTGGCTTTCCAGTGCCTTTTACGCTTGAGTTGCTTTAATAATACAAATACACAATAAATAAACGTGCTAACGTAAAGAAGGCCTTCATAGTATGTATGAAACATACGATATAGCAAATATTGCTGTCAATGATTCTGTAAATACTCGAGAGAGATAAATGTGTGGAATAAGTGCAGTGATTTATTTGTTTTACGATATACGATTTACGATATTGACTTAACGACTTACGATATTAGCTTTACAATTTCTAGAGAAGATAAATAGTTAAAATTACTATATGGTAAATGCATTTCGCCTTAAACTGCATATCGTATACATACGATATTGGCAATTTTCACTCAAACGAAAGCATTCAATTTATATGCAAATTGCTTGGACATGAGCACATAGTGCGCTTTTTTTTCTCTCTTTATTTTCCATTTTCGCATAAATATTTAATCAGCTTACGATATACAAAGTGGTGGTTGCTCCTCTTATAATTATACGATATACGGAGTAATTTCACCTTTGTCACATTCCTTTTGTATAATGAACGAGTAAATAAATAGCTGCGCAGACTTTATCAATATCGTATACGATAGACCTACAATACCATCGAGAATGGCAGAAATGCCAATGCAATATGCATGTAAAACAGCACGTCGAGTAATCCAACTTAAGTATGCCATACACTCACACACACACACTCAATCGCATTCACATTCATATTCATTTGCCTGCCTTGGTAGTGGAATTATTATTCGCTCGACCCTTTCGATACTTCGTAGTCTACAAATGCCAATTATTTTCAGCTTTTCAGTTATAATTTACCAAGTGAACGCCTGCACATGGCATGGCTATTTTCGTTCTACTTACTGCTCTCCCTCCCACTCTCTCTCTCTCTCTCCTGCTGTCTCTGTCACAGTTGCCCCGCACTGATGCATTCAGTATATTATTGCTTTTGGTTTAGTTTATCAATTTTTTATTGTACACCATTTGGACATGTGCACAAATTTCCATTGTTCTTTGTCATTGGTGGATAATTTTGTGGGTGGGCAACGACAGCAGAAAATAATATCAATAATGTACCCGTTTCGCGTACCATGAAGTTTTCAAGAATAATTTCCATGCGATTAACCTACATAGAAAGTTTCTGCACACACACACACACGCACACACAGTCACAGTGTATAAGTGTAGCATAATAGTCGCTTGTGGTTGAAGTGGAATTATTGATTGGTTTTGAAAGCATTAATTATTAGAGGTTTAAATTGATCCACGGTACTTTCTATGGCATTTTGCTAGTTAAATTTCTAATGGCTTTATTTAGCACTATTAACAACACTATGAACCTATTTTATTATACCATAAAGCTTTGCCAGAAATGTTATTTACTTAAAACGTATAAATATTTGCAGTTTTATTTGCCAAACTCACAGCAGTTTGCAGTTTGCCCATTGCCTTTGTGCCTTAAATATGCAAATTCAGGTGTCATCTGTTTACATTTACCAACACTATACGCCCTATTTTCACACGCTGTCATGCACCTGCTGTCAATTTTACTTTCCCTCCCTTTAAATTGCCTCATTATCTTGTACAAACAGACATGAGTACAACAACAAATTTTGTGTCTTGCTGTTAACAATTGTTAACAAGCCTGTCAGCTCTCCAAATTTACTCAACACTGTTTTCTGGTGTTGACCAATTGGGCAATTTTGATGTCACGAAACGTTTTACTTTAAGTGAATGAGAGGCTAATTAAGTAATTTCTATTCAATAAAACAAAAGGAAAGGCGAACAATCGATTTGAGTGTGTCTGTGTGTGTGTGTGGCTCAGTTGTTATTATTGTTGTTCCTGTTGCTGTACTTGTTGTTGTTTTAGTATAGGTTGTTGTTCCTGTTGTTATTGCTGCTGTTGTTGCTTACAATTTGTTTAGTTGTCGTTCGATTTGCTTATTTTGCAATTTTTGTTTGCCCTTGCTCCGATATCGGCCCACTTTACGGACGTGCCAGCGTCAGAGTGTATGCGTGTGTGGGTGTGGGTGTGTGGTTGTGTGTGTGGGCTGCCCATGTCCCACAAATAACAACAAGAACAAAAACAGCAGCAGCATGTCGTCGGCCTGACTAACTGGCTGCTTTGGCTTAGGCTGCTGTCTCAGCTGTGCCACAACCTTGAGTCACAGGCACCCACACACACACACACAGACACACACACCCATATATATATATAGAGCATACTTTGTACACACACACACCAATACACACGCAGGCTGTATGTAAATTTTGTATGCCTTCTGCCGCCTTTATGCCTGTGTGCCTGCCTGCCTGGTGCCTTCTGCCTTCGGGTGGTTATTGATTTTTGTTGCTCTTCGTGCTCTTCTTTTGTTGCTGTTGTTGTTTATTTCTGCTTTTCTCCCCCTCATTTTGTAATTCTTTTTTTTTTTTTTTTTTTTTTGCTGTGCGCGCCTGAGCATTATTATTATAATAAAATCAACAACAGCAACAACGCTGTAAAATGAACTTGGCTTCCATGTCTCGACCATGTGTCTGCAGTCCACATACACCAGACACGCATACTACCATACACACGCACAAGCACACACATACACTCAAGCACACCACTCACACGCAGACTGTGCACAGTTTACTTGCCAGGCGCGCCCCTAATGCAGCATGATTTAGCTGCAAGAAATTCTGTAGAAACGTAAGCTCTGTTGCTGCTGTAGTGAAAAACTGCCTGCTGAAAGCATGTGTATTTCATGTCCACACACAGGCAGTTGTAAAATACGGCAATTTTAGAAGCTAAATGGTTAAGGCGCAAGCACAAGTCGAGTTTGGATACTCTTTTTACTTGTAACATAATTTTTTCTCAAGGAATTTATTATTTATTTAGTTTTTACTTCTGAACTTAGAGTTCTTTATAGTTGTGCAGTGTCGCTGAGGTTACTGTTAGTCTATCTGCCAAATTTCATAACTGCACTTTAATTAGTTCCGGAGATCTGAGAATTAGTAGTGTTATTCATACTAAATTGACAGTATTCCGAATCTTTGATAATACCTGAGTCTTTTTTGAGGTATTGCCCAGGTACCTGCCGAATTTCATAACTGCACCTTAACTAGTTCCAGAGATCTGAAGATAAGTAATGTTATTTACACAAAATATTCTGAATTTCGAGTTCTTACTAAAAACTGAGTCTTATGTATGCTACCTAACAAATTTCATAGACAAACCTCAACTAGTTCCAGAGATCTGACGATTAGCAATATATAATGTAAATACAATATACTAAATTTTCAGTATTTCGAATCCTTAAACAAACTTGAACTTTATGTTAGGTATTTTCCAGCCACCTGCCAAATTTCATGGCTGCAGCATAGCTAGTTTCCAGAGATGTGGCAGCTCTTGCGCTTGAGCTGCTGCAGACATTATTTTTCATGAGCCTTAACCCATGACAGCCCCCGTGTAACAACTCAGTAGTTTGGGTTCTTATGCATGACAGCGAGTTCTCAATCAAAAGGAGGAACTACTTTTCCGCCCTCTTACTGTCAGTGCGCCCCCCTTCATGTCTCTGCATGTCTCCCTTGCTCCTTCTCTGTCTTTTATTGCATATTTCTATTAATTTAGTTAAAGCTGAGCAGGGTGCAAGGAGCAGTGGCACGGGGGCACGGGGCACACAGGCATCGGTGGCATCACACGCGCAGCGGCAGCTCATTAAAGCGCCTCGCATCGCGCACAAACTTGTAATTTCAATAACTCAGTTTCAGTGCCAGCACCGAGAACGTGCTGGGTCTCCTCTGCTTGCTCTTGCTCTCCCCTTCTCCCCCTCACCCCCTCTCTTTGTTTCTTCCCCTCGCATTTTGAGTTCCTCCTTTCCTTCACTGTAGTTTGCGAGTTTTGCTCCAATTTTCAAAGCATTATGCTTATGAGAATTTATGTAATGGCATACGAGGCATACCCTCGCACACACTCGCACACACACACACACGAATACCAGCCAGCACACATACTCACACATGCCACTGCCTGGCACCCTGTTGTGTTGCCCCTGCCACTGTTGCTGCCCCGGCCTTTGCTTGGCTGCCGCAATTAGTTGAGCATGATAAAAATGCTGCCCAGTCGCAGTTGTTGCTCCTTGTCCGGCAACTGCCCCGTTTACCAGCTCATTTGGCGCGATTTACCTTCACATACACACACAGTAGCACACACACACATATACGATGTACACTCGCACACCCCTTGCTTAATTTCTATATGCATCGCAGCCACTCATGTAGTTGCCAATATCGTTAACAACTTTGTTTCGCCTCTGCCCACAGGAAGTTAGAAAAAAGTGAGAGTGTGCCTTGAGTGTTTGCGGGTAAATACCCTGTAGATAAGGCAATGAAAAGGTGCAAGACTTGGTAATTAAAAAAGAGTTTAGTGCACTAATAAATACAAATTGAATGTGCTTTAATTGAACAGTGTTTGAAGCAAATGTTTTGGGATAAGTTAAAAAAGAATTTAAAGAATTCCAGCAACAGTTTTTTGCTGTATAAATTACAGGGTATTGCAAGGTATCGCAATTGAGTTGCACTTCATTAATTAAGTGATTTGTATCGCTTGCAACATTCGCCAATTGCTTCGAACTTCAATTAGTTACTCCTGTGGGGCAGACAAGTGTCGCAAGTCAAATTGAACCACGCAAGTTGACAGGATTGTCTAGGATTGATGCAGGCAGAGAGAAGAGAAAGACAAGGCATGAAGAAAAAGAGAAGAGCAAACTAATATTAAGTGTACCTTTATTAGCTACATGCCTTATCTTTTTTATCTTGACTCCATTGTCCCTTCGCTGTTCCTTAGTACCTCTAATTTTATTAAGTCATTCTCATAATATCTCTTTCTGTTTTAAATACTTCATCAAGCTCAATTTTGATGCTCAATTGCCTGGAAATATTTTCGACAAAATGTGAAGCAACCCAAATACAATCGAATGTAATGAAATAAGAAATAAACACTTATGTGCCCAGAGAATTTAATATTGAATAAGTAGTCAGCTTGCTTTATCCAGCAGACTCGACTGTTGGCTACCCTGTAAAGTATGTACAGTTGTCGTGAATACTTTCATTTCTTTGCCAAGCTATCGATTGAAGCTTCTCTCACTGTGCTACTCTATGTTCTCTATCTCTCCCTCCCATCTACTAGGATACGTGGGAGCACACTTAAGCTCAAGCACGCGAATGAAGGCTTCCGCATTGCTATGCGAGTTTTCAATTTTGAACCTTCACTTCCGGTTGTCATGGCGCTTTTCATCTACCAAATTCAAATTTCCCATTTGTCGTAGTGCGCTTTGTTTGCGCTTTGTCAAACCATTTCGAATACTCATTTCCTTTTTTTCGTTCGCTTTGTCTCGCTATTCATTAATGAACTCACTTTTGAATGAAAACAACAAAAAAAAAGAAATGAAAAATTGAGGAAAAACTGAAGGAAAATGAAAAGAAATGTAGAGAAACTTGCAGATGCGCAACATGATTAACAAATTTGCCGGCGTTTTATAAACACATTTTCACACACACACACGCACACCCCTTACTTTCCCCCCCCCCCCCCTTCCGTACCTGTAGAGGCTGCTAGGATTCAGGGTTGGTAGGTGATGGGCGTGGCCGTAATCATCTGCAGCCATTACGTAGCAACATTTGTTGTTGGAATGGTAAGCTTGGGAAATTTATGCAAAGCACAGCAAAAATACAGAGAGACAAAGTAAGAGGAGGGAGGAGGGTGTGTGTGTGTGTGTGTGCTAGCCGAAATACGGCTAAAAATGCTCGTTGCGAGATTGGGGGAGAAAAAGAAACAGAAACAGTTTGTGAAATCTCGCATAAATTGCTCGACCGCACAAAAGTATGCAATAAAAATCACAACAAACAGGTGCTTAAGCAACCGCCCCCCCGCTCCTGCTCCACTTATCGCTCTCCACAGTTGACACTCCCTTAAAAAAGGGAATGTAAGGCAAGGAGGTGGAGATACTGAAAAGGGGGCGTGGCAAGCTGTTAACTTGGCCTTCTTGTCTACTGTCTTCAGCAGCGCGTCGCTAACGCACAACTTTAAAAACTATGCAACACTGCTGTGCCACGCCTACAAACAAAAAACAGCAGCGCCTTTCCTTGCCACAATGCACAGCTACACCCGTTCCTCCCCCTCCCGCTCCCCTTTCCGTATACGTTCGGCGCACTGCTTTAGTGAAGCTGCAAAGCTTTTAATTAAAGCATTTGCATTTTACATCTGGCGCACCCGCACACACACACACACACAGACACATACACACATGCACACGCAGTGCACACAGGCATGCCTCTATATATATATCGTACATACATATTTATATCGTATATGGGCGCCTGCCACCTGTGCGGGCGTTTTGGCCACAATCGCGCCGCAAGTTATGCAACAAAAATGCGAGTTTGCTCCTCTTTCTCCTCCGCCTCCCCGGTGACGCGCTTCGCATGCCACGCAACGCAGTCAAGAGATTTGAGTCCAACCACAGGCTCACCTCCCCCCGCCCCCCTTCTGCTCCCCGTCCACTAGCTGCATACCCAGCGCATCGTGAATGTGTCCGAAATTAAAAGCGGAGGCGCTTAAGCGCTGACTCTAATAATCGTTTACAGCTCTAGACCATTTAGTTGTTAGTGGTGTGCATGAGTCACGATGATGGGCTAGTGCGTGAACAGCAGATAGGAGCTGCAGTTTGTGGTGCTTTGGGAAGTTGTTTAGATAAGGTATATCGATAGTTGACAGTTTCAATAAAATAAAAAACAGGAAACTATTGTGACTTGGAGTAGAAAAGGTTTCTTTTTGGAGAACATCTTAAGTATTAGTTATTTATTTATATTGTATTATGTAAAGTAAATAAGTCGTGGCCAATACTGCTGCAATGCGTTAGGTTTAACTGTTAAGAGCTGTGTACTTTAACTAGCAAAGAAAGTGGTTATGTAAATTATTTTTCCCGTAACAATTTCCAATTTAATCAATAACCTTATGAGAAGTTGGTGTAACTGTTTCTCCTAGACTACTTTCGGGTAGCTAAAGAGTCTCGTTCCAGTTTAAATGTAAGTTCCAATGATTTATTGAAAGATGTTTAAAAACATCTTGCAGCTGTCGATAGTTTATCTTAGTCAATAGCTGCCATTTGTAACGATAGTTCCATGTTTGCTAATAGAGCTGTGTTACTCGATGGAAGTCTTTCCTTCAATTAAATGAATAGTTCATGCTGCGTATGTTTAGTATATAAATATCTAATAATTAATATACATTCTTTTACATTTTTGCATGTATTCATAATTACATGATAGATCGTATGTAAATGCATATGATAGTATACGAAAACTATCGCCAAACTCAACCATCGTTTTCAAAAGTGATGTTTGGCTACTTTCCCTACTTTATTAAAGTGCAGAATATATTTATTTATATTTGTAGGGCTTTAATAAAATAAATAAAAGTACTACAATATATATAACTGCATATGCGGTCTGTCGCTACTTTAAGCAGGGTATGCGTTAGTCGTACCCCCATTACAACATTTCATTGCGCATTCTTACACGTTTTTTCACTTGAGTTCTTTGCGTGCTGTGGCAACGTGCTCGCTTTGTGCTTTAATTGATTTTGGGTGTACGGAAGTGTGTGTATGTGTGTATGTGAGAGAGAGAGTATGTGTGTGTGTGTGTGTGTGTGTGCAGGTATTGTTATAGCTGTGCAGGTGTTGCTGTAGTTGTAAGTGGAGGTGTGCTAATTTTATGATTTGAATAGTTGCACAAGTTGTTGTGCGTTCGCCTGAGTGTGTGCGTGTGAGTGTGTGTGCAATTAAGTGCAAAATGCACACCAAAATGAAGCAGCGGAAATTGCAATTGTATTTGTGCAGCTAGTGTGAAAGAGACAGAAAGAGGATGAGAGAGTGTGAAATCATGCGTAGGGTGAGCATACCTAGCTGATAAGGGGACAATCAGCTAAGTATGATACTGCATGAATAGAGCGTTTAAATATATATACACACACGCACACACATGCATACATATATACAATAGTAGAGTATATCAGATATCGTCTAAAGTGCACGATAAGCGTGACAGGGCGAAACTGAATAATCAATAACCCTCTCGATAAGCGATAAACGCATGCCAAATATTGATGGAGTTTTTGGGTTTCTCACTTAAGTGCGAAACTCACTTTATGTTTGTTTAGCAAAGGGTGGAGCTAGACCAGAGGGGGGAGGGGGAAGGGTATAGAGAAACAGAAACAGATAGTGGTGGTGGTGGTTGCAAACAAAACAATAAACGATTAAAGTCGCGAGGGGTTTGCTAAGTGCCAAAGAGCAAAAGTGAAACTAGTTGGTATTTCAAGCTTTGACAGACAGAGAAAAACTTAGAAATAATTTCTTAATTTAACGCTTTAATGGATTTGCTAACTCAAACTTATCTCCTTATCCCCGCTTTGCGTAATTGGCAAAGAAAACTTTTCACTTATTTAACATTTAATTTGTAAACAAAACTTGAAGAATTCTTGAAGTTAATTAACATTTACTCATTATAAAGAAGTTTAGGAGCTGCTCAAGAAATGCAGTTGCTTAATCGAATTTAGCAATCAAAGAAATCAAAGATAATTGACAAAACTGTCAGCCTCTCTCTCTCTGCCTCCCTTATTCTTTCGCTCTCTCTTTTTCCTTCACTCCTTTCATCTTTTTCATTGCTTAATTTGCTTGTGTCAATTGTATTGTATTTTACATTCGCTGCGACGTTGGTTGTGTGTGTTTTACATGTGTATTTGATTAAGTTCTTAAATTGCTGATCTAATTACAATCAATTACTGTTTCAATTACCGTAATTACAACTGCAACAGCGGCATGGGTCACATCGAAACGAACATGCACGAACATGTCCGGCTGCAAGTTTGAAACGTTTAATCAGTTTCGATTCGAAATGCCAATCAAATCGTTTGCTTAGCATACATCGAGCTTTCTTCATTGTTGCCACCCACTTACCTAGTTCTATGTGCAAGCAAGACAGAGAGAGAGAGAAAGAGAGGGAGAGTGCAAGCTGTTGTCTCTTGCTGACATTTTTGCAGTCCGTCAGCCTAAAAGTAGGCAATGCAAATTGCCTCAGCTCTGCAAATTCCAATCGGAGCAAGGCAAGTGACTGTGTCTGGCTTGAGTACGTTTGTGTGTGTGTGTGTGTGTGTGAGTTTGCGTGTGTGTGTGTGCAGCTGATACATGTGCATATTTAACTAAAGCAAAGACATCTGCAAATGCATGTCAGCTTGTGCAGTGTCGTCGCCTCTGTTGACTGATTGACTAAGTTCAGGTGACAGACGCTAACTGCTGTTGTTGTTCTACTCGATGTTAGCTATATCATTTGTACAGTATCATCACACACACACACCTGCACACACACACACACACACACACACAGGCAACGGCTGCACTCGGCGTCTAACTTAATTGCAACTGTCTGGCCGGAATGTCGCGTGTGTTTATGCATATATGATATGCAAATATTGTGGTATCAGTGCAAGCAGACACACTCACACACACACACACACACACACACACACACATATACACTCTCACACACACCTCTCTCTTTCAATCTGCCTCTCACTTTATCTGCCTTTAAATTGCCTGTCGTTGTCGCCTGATTTGCCTATGCCGCCATTGCCCCAGTGGGAACTATTGCCTTGCAGCATTGCTCGCAGCCTCGTCTTGCTTGTTTACCTAATTTATTATTGTTTATAATTTATTAATTTCAAATGGTTTATAGCCTAAAGGTTTTATCATATTTTATTTGGGAAAACTCTTAAGAGAAACAAATATTTGGCTATAATGGAAAATTTAATTATAATTTACACATCTTCATGTGTCTACAACTAGATAAACACATAAACAACAATCATAGCTAACAGGCATTGTCATATGTCTGTCAAAGCAGTGACATATGCAAACATATACAAACATGCTGCTGTCTGGTAAATTGCAAAAGGAAATAAAAGACATTTTGTACTTGCACAAAGGCATTTTTTATCGCTGACTTGAGCACAATTTGGTGGCTTATTGCACAACTAAAACTTGTTAATTCTGCAATGTGAGTAGCGAAGTGACTAAGCAGGTCTTTTGCGCATGCTAGCGAGTCCCACTGGGGTTGCAGGAGACTGTGTGGTTGCCAATGCTACTGCTGTTGCTGTGTCTTGTACTTGTAGCTCGTAATTTTTGCTGCCACTTTGTCGTTAGCACGCACACATACACAGGCACACTCGCACACACAACGTGGGACACACCTCAGCGAGCGGAACAACAACAATTTATACAACACATTTGCTTAATTTATATTTATAACTTTTCGCACAGAGAAACTCCAAAGAGCGCAAGAGCCCAGCTCAGTAACGCCCCCACACAGCCACAGCTTGTGGTGTGCGAGTGTGTGTGTGTGCAGCCCTGTGTGTGTCTGCGTCTGGGTGTGTGTGTGTGCTTCTGTCTTTTGCATTTGCATAATCGCTGGCAATGAGAGCGCGTGCAACTTGCACACTTTGCTGCGGCATCCCACGGCAATTGCTTGGCTTTGCTTCTCTGTCCGTCCTCCTCTTTATATGCATATTCCCCTTTCTCTATTTATTCTTCATTCCACCATTTTGCCATTTTATTGCGCCATTGTTGAACATTTCTAATTGCAGCTGTTTTGCAGTTTGATTTACATTTTTACAGCATGCGCCAATCGGTTCAATGAGCGTGCATCCTTCCTCCATCTCTCTCTCTCTCTTCTTTTCTCTTTCTGCTCTCCCCATTCGCATTAGCTGCATATTGAGCATTATAATAATATTTCTTGAGCTTGCCACGTGGCAGTTTCCAGTCTATAATCCACTTAACGTTGCATTTTTATCATGAGATTCACAGAGAAGTTTCAAGTTTCCATTCAGTTTGCCATTTGCTCGGTTCAATGAGCACTTTAAATAGATTATGAGCACCCTTCTCGCACCTTCTTGCACTTGCAGGCACCTTTTTTCATCATTCGCGTGCAACTTGTTCGTCTCTTAATTGGCAGTGAAAATATGTACTAGCTGTGCAAAAATATTAAGTGCCATGCTTAATACTTATAGTAAGTGCGAACAGCAAGCGAATACAATTAGTTTCATGTTGCCAATTAGACGAGCTTTTAGCTTCAAGTGAACTCAACTGTATTAGCCTGATGCTTTAAGTTTCTAAGCCCCCCTTTTACCCCCGTCACACTCTCCGACCCGCTGAAAGTGTGCTTTATTGGCCCGAACGTGAGCAAGTTATTAACTTTTAATTGGCAAGGAAATATGTATTTTTATAAGTGAGCTTTGAGCTTTTATAATTAACTTAATTGGGTTCAGAGCTTTTGTTCTCAATGAGCTTAGACATGGATAGTGTAGTTTTCAATGTTCGTTCAGCATTAAAAAAAACAATAAAATATGCAGACTGAAGGACTTAAAGTTATTTTCTGTAATCTTCACAAGCCCACGTTGGGCGCCAAACACCAAAGAATTGAAGCAAATAACATAATTAGTAACACATATTGTTAATAATTAATTACCATTCATATATCTCTCTTCCGTTATTTTAAGAAGCCCACGTTGGGCGCCAAACATTATAAAATCAAGATAATCATAGAAAAAACTGGCATATATTATCAATATTAAGCTGCTTCTCATTTACTTCAGTATTCGCTGATATTGTATGACATAATATACACTATTTTTTGACCTTTCCCTCTCCCACTGAAATTAAGCTTAAACATCTTAATCCCATAGTTTCTCAATCGCTTCGCGGTGAGCTGTTTAAACTATCGTTAGCAAAAAAAGCGATAAAATGTGCAAATTAAAGCTGATAATATGTTGATTGGCTTATGAGCTTAAGCATGAATTATGCAGTTAAAGTGCGCAATTTGTTAGCTTTCTCCGCGGGCGGGATGGGTCCGTGTGGGAAGCAAAGTGAGCCAAGAGATTTAAGAGAATTTTTCAACAAATTTTTCAGCAAATTATTCTGCGTTAGTTTTTTGTTTTTTAATTGATGGTTTAAAGTTGTGAGGTGGCGGGTTTTTTGCTGCTTAAATGGACGTAGAGTGGAGAGTGGAAATCAAAGAGATGGAGGAAGAGAGGGAAACTGCTGCCATCTATTAGTCATTGTGAATGGAGTCACAAAACTGAAACTGCTATGGCATGCTGCATGCCACTTGAGACGGGGCAACTTCAAAATGCAATTGCCGTTTTTCTGCTGCTGGCTTTACAGCTACTTTTGTTGTTGTTGTTGTAGGCAATTTTTAATTTGCCTTTGGCTTTTCATATTGCAATCGCTCGCTCCATTTGCGGGTTGCAACATGCTTCAGTCTCATTAGCTGCCACAGCGTCTCTGTCTCTAATGATGCAGAAGATGATGAAAGGGCCAAGGCAGTGCAAACACACACAGACACACACTCCCACTCGCGCGTACACACACCCAGAATGTAATTACGGCAAATTGCAGCGATGTCCGTCTGTCTATCTGTCTGCCCCTGCCTGCCAGTCAGCCCCGCCCCTGTGGACAACGTGCAACATTCCCGCAGCAAAAGTTGTTGCACAATTTCAACTTTTGCCGCAACGAACAGAGAAAATCAAATATATATTTATTTTCCTGGTTTCGCTGCTATTGTTATTGTTGTTGTTACTGGTGCTGCTGCTGCTGCTGCTGCTACCGCTGACTGTTGTGGCTGCCTTTTATGCGAAAATAAACCACAAAGCAGCACAGCCGTGCAGTCTGTTCGGCTCGTTTTTCAATGTTTTTTTCTTTCTTTTTTTTTTTTTGGATTTATGCGCACACTTGAATTTGCATTTGGCCACAACAAAGCGCAGCTTCAAAGTCCCCTTTCACTTCCTTCTCTTCTCTCCATTCACTTTACTCTCTTTTGCCCGTCTGCCAATTGCAACCGTTTAAAGTGAAGCATTTAAAGCGTCACACGTTGCGTATGATTAATATGAATGCCACGCATTTACACTTAATTTATTATAGCACACACGCGTGTACACAAGCACACACACACGGACATTACTCATGCACAATAGTTTCAGCTTTTTTCCCGCCATATTTGCGCTGAATTTGGCGGTTTGACTTGCGTTAGGCCGCGTTTGTGGTTCGCTTTGGTTCGCCCCGTTGTGGTTTCACGTGCGGGTTTCGGGGCTGCCGTTTTTGCCGATACGGTTAGTTGGTTAACCAAATGCGCAAATTGAAAAGTGCAACACACTTCAATGCTCCTTAGGAGCAAGGACAATTGATTTAAAAGGGCTTTAAGATAATTTAACGGCGATTTGCGGGTGAAGTGTGATGCAGTGTAAGACAAAATGTTCAAGTTACTGTAAATTTACAATATTTTAAGATCCTAAGCTGTTTTCTGTTAACTTAACTAGCCCACGTTGGGCGCCAGGCACTAAATAGTTGAGGAAAATATATAAATTAGTAAGATATATTGTTAATATCTTGCTCGTTTTTAAGTTAGAAGCCCACGTTGGGCGCCATATAGTATAAAATTAAGTGAAATGTAGAAATAACTGACATACAGTGCCATTATTTAGCTACCTAACATTAATATCTGCATACGCTGCATATATATAGCAATTGGCGCCCAACGTGGGGTCTCCAGAAAGCCGTAATTCCATGCAAATGTTTTAGAATTCGATTACCCAACTGTGCATATGTTCAAATATCCACATTAGCTAATCCTTCTCACTGTCATCGGACTATTCTGAAATTCAGCATACCTGTCATATAACCTATAAATACCCTAGAGTAAAAATAGATTAGCTGATTGTGCTATCTCTCTGGCTGTCTATTTTATCGAGCCTCCGGGCATATCACATGGTCATTATGCAAGAACTGCGGCTCATTTCGCAGCTAACTGAGGCGTTTCCCATGGCGCCTACGTGTCATGTTGCTGTTGCTCCATTGCCGTGTTGCTGTGTTGTTGCTGCTGTTCGCATTGTCATTGGCAATTGGTCAGCTAATTTGCAGGCTGACTAAGCGCAGCCAGTGGCGACTAGCGATGATCCACCCCCATGTCCCTGCCCCCCCCCCCCTCTAGCCGGAGTCTTTAGCCCAACCCCCTTTGGCATTGCCCGGCTCGCTGCGCTTGTGATTCTGATTTCGATTTTAGGCTTTTGCTGCGAGTGACATAAATATTTCATGCTGGCCGCGGGGTCGAAGCCAATTGGTGTGGGAAATGAGGGAGGGGAGGGCAGAGGGTGTTGGCCTTGCCCTAATCGTATGACTGGCACAGCTTGTAGCTATACCTCATCCCTCGACCCTCACCCAACCAACTGCCCTGCGACCCCTCGACCAACCAACCCAATTGGCAACGTAATTTGATTGCTTTGCCTGGCTTTGGCGCAGAATTTTTCAATTTGCGACGCAAACAAAATGCAAATGGCAAACAAAAAGTGCTATTTCTTTTGCTTGCATACTCTGTAATTAAAGTAGACCTACGACAGAAGATACCGACTGAGTTTTCACCTCTGGTGAATAAGAAAATCACAGTGGAAAAAGCAATAGGTTGTTGATTTGAAACCATAAATAATTTCCAATTTCTTTCTCTAAAAATCAGTAAGGTTTTCATACACTTTGTAGGGTATCTCGTCTGCCGTTTGTAATTTTCAAATTTAGCACTTGTTTTTTGTTCTGATTATTATTTTGGTAACTAATTAGACGACGTTATTTGTGGCTCCTATTTGCTGCTTTCTTTCTCTTTGCCCGTTTTCGTGTTGTGCTGCGTGTGACTGGGCTTCTTCTGTCCCGACTTGATTTCCTTTTGCCTGCTTTTGATTGACATTTGTGTGATTTAATTAAACCTCAAATGGAAATTTCTTTTTGCTTTTTTTTTTGCCCCCTGCTTTTGCTTTAGCCAATTTATGCATAACATCGGCTGTGGATGTGCTCGAAATAGCACAACGTGGACTTCCTGTTACGTGAACTCGTGAGCTCTACCTCTCTGTGTTTCCCCAACTCGCTATCTTCCTCTGCCACTCCCCTTGGCTTTGCTTTCCTCTTTTAGCTTCTCTGGTGGTGGTGGTGGTGGTGGTGCTGCTGCTGCGCCCTCATATCCTTTTGGGGAACGACGCTAATGCGTCTAATTGCATTTTGGGCCTCGTGATTTACTGCCGCAGCATGCGAATTATTTTCACGCGCTTACCCACTCGATTTCCCAACGTATGTGTGTGCTCTGCGTGTGTGCTCTATATGTGTGTGTGTGTGTGTCTGTGCACCTATGCAGGCGCCAGCAGTTGCCGAATTACGCAGCATGAAAAGAAATAACGAGCATTTCGCGCGAAAATTTGCAAATTTTCTATCTGCAAATGGAAATGTGAGCCCAAAGCGACAGGCAGCAAAAATGCTGAAAATGGTTTCGAGCGAAGTTCTCATTTAAATGATGCAACATACTGGAAAAAAACACAATAAAATTGAAGCTGTAATTTAATTTAAAATTTGTTATATATTCACAGTAGTTTTTGCAGTTTTTCCTTCACTTGTATCTTCTTTCCAATTTGTTTTTTTTTTCGGTAGACCGTGGGCTACTCAATTACATTTTTCGCAATTCAATTAGTATTTTCCAGCAGTTTCAGCCATCATTTTTTCCATCACATTCACTATTTTTCTTTTGTATTTACTCTTTCTGTTGAGTCTAAGTTCACTTTAACAATTTAAGAGTAAAACATTCCTATTGCTTATGAATATTTATGCTTCATTTTTATAGCCTCGCACACTTTTGTCGCCTGTTTGGCGTAATATACATATGGACTCCGCTAGGTTTACTACTTCATACTGTCAGGCACCGGATCAAAGTACTCAAACCTTATGTGTACTCGTATTATGTACTAGGCCTAAAGCATTAGATGAGTCTGCATTATTTCTAATTAGTAAAGTTTGTCGCCAGAAAAGTTTTTGCGCTGTGACTTTTTGCCGAAATCAAATCAAATAAAAAAAAATACCAGAAAATACTGAAAGATAGCGATGTGCGAGTGTGTGAGCGTAGAAACATATATGAGCAAAACTAGAGTCAAACTCGGGCAAGCGAGTATTTGCCTGGCAATTGAAAATCACTAGCAAACAGCCAAGCACACACACAGATATACACACACACACACACATTCCTTCTCCCTCTCACACACACCAATAAATGCGACACATTTTGTATACAATGGGCAAGTTAATGAGCCTCTTCTTGGCGCTCTTTCCCTGAGCTTATGCCTGCCTGGCTGCCTGACTGCCTGCTTGCTGGCATCATTTGCCACTGCGTGTATGTGTGGTTGTGCGGGTGTGTGTGTGTGTGTGTGTGTTTCAACTGTAGCTTATTCGTTCTCCCCATGCAGCTTGTCATTTTGATGTCGTACAAGTTTGTGCGACAACTCGAAGCCAAAACTGGAGGCGAGTCGAGCTTCGACTCGCTCGGTTCGAAACTCGAAACTCAAACAGAAAATCCATTGGCAAAAAAGCCTTAACTTTTGCATTTGATTGGCTTTAACTAATACCCTTCTCCCACTCCCATTTTACCTTTTATATGAGCTCTCTTGCTCGCTCTTTTCCACTCCCTTTCTCTCCCTGTCTTCGTCTCTGCTTTGCTCATCTCAAGCCCGATTTAAAGTGCTTCGAAATGCATTAGAAGTCAATTTAAACTTGCAAAACGAAACTTATGCGGCACACACACACACGCAAGCACACATGTACACATGCACATACACACTAACATATGCTCATACACACTTATGGTCATGAAAATAGTGTCACTTTGTTACTACCACCGTAAGGCGTGGCAAATTTACATCGTAATTAGCCTTTTTTGCTTTATTTTGATTTGTCCACTTGGGTTAATTAGCATTTTATTATTATTTCCTTTCATTGATATGTTCATTTATTTATTAATGCACTTTTATCGATGTTTTTCCCTTGCGGAAAGGTTAATGCCGGCCATATGGGCCGCATAATTGTTGCAGCTTTATCTCTTGATAAAAATAGAGTTAATTGTGGTGTTGATTTTTATATTTTTTTGCAAAGAACACAAGCCCAATTAAGGCTAAAAAGCATATGCCAAATTATTAATGAAATCAGCCAGATAAAGGCCAAAGTTGAGCCCACTTTATTTTCGCTAACCTATACACTCGCTGTCCTGCTCTAACTTTAGCATTTTATATCTCTTTCTATTCTACTAAATACCGCGTTTACTTTAGAAGTTTTACTAAAAGAGAACAGCGAAGGCAAGCTTCTTCTCTCTCTCTTTATCTTTCTTCTTCCTCCACCTCCCTCTCTCTTTCTCTCTATATCCCTTCTTATCTGTCTGTCCTTCTCCCGCCTAGCGCATTGTCCGCTTTACGCTACATTTCTCCGTATCTTCAGCGCGCGAGAAATAGCGAGGAAGGGTGCCAATAAATCTCGCTTACAATTTATTGACAATGCCTCGGGGTGCTGAGCAAACAATGTCCTTCCGGAGGCGCTGGCACTACCGCAACAAAGGCAATGCCGCCGGCATACTATAAACAGCAGAGGGGCGTGGCAATCGCCCTACAAGGGCTGACTATTGGCTGTGCTACGCATTGCGTTATTTTTTATTAACAATTAACGCAACGTTGCGTCGCCTTGCATCGCCTTTTGTTATTGTTCTCATGTATTTTTGTTACTGCTGCATGTGTGTGCTTGTGTTTGTGTGTGTGCGAGTGTTTGTATGTGTGCATGTGTGTGATTTATGTTGAACCAGCAGAGTCCGCGCGCTCAACATTATTATTATGTTTGTTGTCGCGCTATTTTTGTTTATTGTTTACTTTCGCCGCCAGCAGCCCCAATAGCTTCGCTGTTGCACGTCCATGCACGTCGTTGCATGTCGATTTCGTGTGCGTATTTCCCATAGGTCAAAGTGCCAAACGGGCAGAGTGGGGAAGCCTCTGATGAATGGCTGCCCAACCTTGCCCCCCACACACTCGCGTTCCCTTCATTCCACTTCAATAACTGCATTGCGACTGCAGCAACATAATTGTTTCTTTTTTAGTCTCTTTTTTATTGGATTTTGCTGTTTTTTTGCCAATGCTTTGTTATCTCTGGCAGTGTCCCAAAGGTTACTGTGTCAAAACAATGTGAGTGATGCTCCTGGCTGAGAAAATCTTTTGAATACTAAAAAATACTGCAAAAAACAAATAAAAATTGCTACAAAAACTCAAAAGAATACTGAAAAAATATTAAAAATACTGCTAAAGAACTACAACAATTGTGCAATAGTAATAAAAATATTATAAAATAATAGAGAACGTTGCAAAAATACTAAAAAAATACTGAAAAATACTAAAAATA
The DNA here is from genome assembly GCA_018904595.1 of Zaprionus indianus. Lineage (NCBI taxonomy): Eukaryota > Metazoa > Arthropoda > Insecta > Diptera > Drosophilidae > Zaprionus > Zaprionus indianus. Next base: position 7,836,873 of record JAEIHA010000344.1, on the reverse strand, counting down.
CTGAAAAATACTTAAAAATACTGAAAAACAATAAGTATATTGCAAAGATACTAAATGTACTGCAAAGATACAAAAAATACTACAAATAATACTAAAAATACTGCAAAAATACTATAAATACCGAAAAAATACTGCAAAAGTACTGAAAAGAAACCTAATGAATTGTTAAAAAACAAAACATACTGCGAAAATACTAAAAAGTACTGCAAATCTACTAGGAATATGTCAAAATACTGAATAAAACCGATTGTTTTAGTATAAAAATTGATTTTTGTGTCAATTTAATTTAAAATTTACAAAAAGGTAATGAATTTTATTATATTGAATAATTTCTTTATCGGGAGGAACCTTAAAATACCAGTAAACCCCTAAAGAAACACTGAATTTATTTAAATTATTAAAAAGCACGTATCCTTAAAGTATTTCAATGAATAAAGGTTACATAAAAATGTATATATATCATAGTTAACCTTCAAACTATAAAAGCCTGCCAAAGCCAGCTAAAATCATCTGAAACTTAATCAATTTACCGCCCTTGCAACTGTTTTTTATAACGTTTATTTATAGCTTCCTGTTGGGTCTCCACACGAATGGCTTAAAAAATGGTAATTTGATTCCCGCGGCGCGAGTGTGTGGAGACAAGCGTGTAGAGTGTGGAGAGTAGCCTGAAAGCTTCCGCAGCTTTGCTATAAAAGAGTTTGTGTCCTTGCGCTGTGAAAGCCCAAAGCTTTACGTTCCCATAAGCGCTGTGCTATAAAACGAAAGCTTTGCAGCGTGTGTATGGCAAGTGGCGCACTCTAGCGGTTGGCGAGAGAATTAAGAGAAAACTTCAAATTATTTTAAAGCTAAATGGTTCAGTTTTATAGCAAGTTGGTGTAGCTTCAATATTGTTTGACTTACAATGGATAGTTGGGGGTATTTCCTAAAATAGTCTTTGTTTTTTTCCCTTTCCACACGGCAAATGTTTTTGCGACAATGTAACGATAGTATCGCTAAACTATCGCATAGTTGTATAAATTTAATTTGAAGTCATTTGGTTGACTGCCTTTGCACTGCGTCAACATACAATTACAAACATTCCTGTTGTTGCGGTGCAGTTGTTGTTGCTGACATTGCCATTGTTGCTGTTGTTGTTACTAGTGCTGCTGTTGCTGCTGCTGCTGTGGCTGTTGCTGTTGTTGTTGTTGTCTGGGGACTTGCTAATAAATTTGTAGTTACCAAATTGTTGTAAATTATTTGCTGTTGAACAATTTTTATTGTCATCCTTGACTTTTGTTTTAGAGTTACCGCTGCTGCTGTAGTTCTTGTTGCTGCTACTGTTGTTGTTGTTGCTGCTGCTGCTGTTGTTGCAATTGCTGCTGCTGCTGCTGTTGCTGCTGTCGCTGACAACGACATAAATAAATTGTTTCGTTTGTTTTAATTTGTTGCAGTTGTTGTTGCCGCCTCTGTTGCTGTCAGTTTTATGTTGCTACTTTTGCGTGCCAGTGCCACGCCCATGCCCACAGCCCACAGCCCTCCCTGCTGCTGTTGCCAACAGTGCCCACCCGCTGTGACATTGCCTACACAACAGCAATAAAAAATGCAACGCTGCGGCAACTGTTGTTGTTGTGCGTGTTGCTGTTGCTGCTGCTGGTGCTGCAACTGTTGTTTTGCTCATAGAAAATTTGGGTCACTGCGGCAATGTTTTTGTTGACTAACGCACAAAGCCGGCCGCAGGACCAACAGCAGCAGCAGCAGCAGCAACAACAGTAGCAACTGAGTTCATGTTTTAAAGCGGTTTCGCAGCGCAGACAACTCGGCTGACCAACTGACCAACAGCTGCCCAACTGGGTCTCGGTCCTGCAGCGAGTGCAGTAAAGTGGAAATGGAGAAGGAAGAGATTCATGCTCTGCTGCTGTGGCCGAGACTGCTTTTCGTTGTTGATGTTGCTGCTACTGCTGCAGCTCTCAATGTTGCTGCTGCTGCTGCTGCAGTTGCAGTTGTCCTGCTTTTCGCAGCTGTCTCTAGGTCAACCCGAGAATAAGTGCCCAAAATATAAGCGCACATTAGCTGAGAACCTTCATGCTTAAGTAGAGACTTTAATGTGAAGAAATTGGAGAGTAAAATATTATAGAAAAATAGCTAGATGTTGTTCAGAGAGAACTCTAGAGAAAGTCTACTTTATCCCAAAATACTCCTTGATAAGTTATCTTATGACATTCTCAGTTCCACAAAGATTACTGAGATTATCTTGGATACTAACTACAAAAGCAGTAACATGTAATCTAAAAATGCTCCTTTAACTATCTCAATTTACTCCTTGCAGGTGGACAGATATCCTTAGGTGCCTTAGGTGCCTTAGGTTCCTTAGGTTACAAATCTGCCTTAGGTGCCATGGGTGCCATAGGTGCCTTAGTTGCCATAGCTGCCTTAGGTTCCTTAGGTTACATAGGTGCCATAGATGCCTTAGTTGCCATTGGTGCCTTAGTTTTCTTAGGTTACATAGGTGCCTTAGTTGCCATAGCTGCCTTAGGTTCTTTAGGTTACATAGGTGCTATTGGTGCCTTAGGTTCCTTAGGTTACATAGTTGCCTTAGATGCCATAGGTGCCTTAGGTTCCTTAGGTTACATAGCTGCCTTAGGTGCCATGGGTGTCATAGGTGCCTTAGTTGCCTTAGGTTCCTTAGCTGCTTTAGGTACCACTAATACCTTGTGTAGCATATATTTCATGCATACAATAGGTGCCAAACTTACTCTCTAAAAACTACTAATGATTCTTCCATTAACTTGTCTCTATTTAATTCACATTCACTTAAGCAAATTTGTATTCATCTCGTGGGCATTAAACAATTTTAAGCCAAACAAAACAAAACAAATGCACTCAAGAACTTAGCGTAATTCTCTCTCTCTCTCTCCCTCTCGATAAAATAGTTTCGTTTTAATACTGAAACATTTTCAGTTCAGTTAAAATGTGCAGAGAGTACTACTCTTCATAATGGAATTCCTTGCCATGTTTTAAATAGTTTGGCTAAAGTGAAAGATTAAGGAATGAAGTGTAAGAGAAACGGGAGAGACTGGGAGACGGAGAGAAAGGAAGATGGCCAGCGGAGAATGCTAAGCGCTTTATGAGCAAATTTTTTGAATTATTATGAACAGTTTTCGTTTTTTTACAAAGCACGAGGGGAGAGGAAAGAAAGGAACGGGGGAAAGAGAAAATTAAACGAGCCAATAGCAAAGAGATACAGAATATACTGAAATGGGCAAAAAACTGTAGCATACTTTGCAGCGCCTGCCAGCGCGCTGACAGCTCAAGCGAAAGTTTCAATGCGCACAGGCGTAACAGGCCGCACACACACACACACACACACGAACACACACATGCAGAGTAACATACACACACACACACAAAGAGACACACCGTGCTGCACAGGCGGCACAGACAGAAGCGATGCGTGTGCTGCATTTATCAAATTGTTGTTGCATTTGGAGCGCAAATAAGTGGTTTATGATGATGCCCCCGCACCCGCTGCTACACCTCCCCCCTGCTCCTGCTCTCTCTCTCTCTTCCATTCTCTTGCCATGCCTTTTCCTGTCGCTGCTGCAACAGCAGTTTGCCACATGGGGCGCAGCTTGCAGCAATTCGTTGCTTGTTGCTGTTGCTGTTGCTGCTGTCGATTCATTTTGCATTTTTATGAGAAGGCATGAAGGCAAAATGTTGCTTCGCCTGTTGTTGCTGCTGTTGTTCATGTTGTTTTTCGTGTTACTGCCGCTGCTGCTGCTGCTGTTGCTGTTGTTGTTGTTGTTCTTGTTCGTGTTGCTACTGTTGCTGTTGCACTTGTTGTTGTTGTTGTCTAAATGCTATTGTGGATGCGGCTATAAATTGTTTATACGGTTCACTTGGCTTTGGGGCCATTTTGGGATCAGTTTGCTCAACACACACTCTCACACACACATACACATACATACACAGTTGCACTGCCAATTGCTGTCTGTCTATGTGTGTGTGCTGCAGCTGACAAGCCAATGCAAATTGCACGTGCTCGAAAAATCTATTAAGCGTTGATAATTTCACACTTTTTATGAGCTACTCGTCCGCAGCACATGCTGTCCATGTGTGTGCGTGTGTGTTTGTGTGTGCGTTTATTAAAATTAAAGTCAACAACAATCAGAAACACACTTAAATGATGTTTGTTCGTTGGTCATTTTGTTTCAACAGTTAAAGAAATGTTGTGAGAGTTAAAGGGGCTTGGAATTTTTTAACTTTAAGAAGACTCTTTAATATTTTTTCACTAAAAATGTCTTTAATATATTAAGTATCTTGTGTAGTTTTTTTTCAAGACCACTTCTAAAAGGTTCTTAATAAAATATGAAACAAATTCCTAGCAAAGGAAGCTGAATTGATTCTAAAATATTTAATAAATTTTTCATATTTTAAGGAAATTCTTTTGACCCGAGATTGAATGATGCAAAAAACATAAAAATATGATTGAAAAATATATCATAAAATACTAATAAAGATTGCTCACATTTCGATTGGGAAAATGTCGCAACTAACGATTTATGCTAGAATAAATAAGAGTAAATACATAAAGTTTGGAATGTAAAATACGAGGAAATTCATAAAGATTTATTTGCCTGTTGAAAACTCATTGCAGCACGTGGGGAGGAAAGTGCTTAGTCCTTCCCAGACTTGAAACATGTAATCGAAACTGATGGCAATATTAATAAGATGATAAGTTTTTTGGTTTTTGTTTTTTTTTTTTTTTTGTTGCGCACATGATTCGATGCTTAATTGCAGCTGAAGTCAAGCGGAATAAAGTTTGAAATATGAACAACAACACTACCATGGCAACAACGGGAAAAGGATGAAAAAGAATGAAGGGAAAAAAAGAGAAGGAATAATGATAATAAAAACAATAATGGGAAGAAGCAGCAGAAACTGAAGCAGAAGTCAAAACAATGCGCAATGAATAAAATGAAATGCGTGCAATAAATTGAATTAAACTTGACACCATGTACGGCATGATATATGTGTGTTTATGAAAGTGAAGACCACAGAATACCCTGTAAAGTTAGTAATAAAAAAAAGATAGCAAAACATGAACTGTTAGATAAACGCAAATCAGTTCCTCAACTCAGTTACCCTAATTTATTTATCATTGCTGGGTATCCTATTGCCCACAAACCTTCAACCAGATTGAAAATAATTTCAATGATAGCAAAAAAAAAATCTCATTACGCAATTTATTTGCTCAACATGTTAATGATTTAAAGCCAGTGAAACTGATTCGCTTCGCTGCGCTCTGCCCGCAGTTTGACAGTTTGGCCACTGTGGCGTATGTGTAATATAATGTGAATGGTTTATACATTGGTGGTTAACAGTTTTAATGTAGATTTAATGTAGATTTGTGACTAGTAATTATCAAAATGTTTTTTAAGCTCATTTTGGCTTTACTTTTTATTATATTAAGAAAGTTTCTGCTGATTTATCCGATCTATACATATTTGAAGCTATAATCTGTATTTCTCCTTCTCAATTGGTATATATTTGATTGCATAAGAATCTTCTTTGCTTTATTCTCAAATCATGTTCTCCATTAACCAATCTTTCTGCACTCCTTCTCTCTCTCCCACTCTCTTTTTATTGCATTCCTCAAGTTCATCACTTTGCTAAATTCCACTTCCATTCCTCTGTTGCTGAGCATTTGCAATTTCAGGTGCGTTCATACATTGTCTCTTGCCACGCCCACAAAACAACAGACATTCATCTTCGACCTCGACACGGCGGCCATTTTGTTTTTGTCAATTCTACAATCGTTGTTGTTTTCCGATTGTAGCCGCGACATTTTGCGCAGTGTGTGAATTGTTTTCTCCAGCCATGACAACGCACTCAGTTGTTATTGTTGTCACTGTTGTTGTTGCTGCTTTTGTTGTTGCTGTTGTGGCACTAAAATCTTTAACCATACCACATGAAAAGTCTTGAGACTTTGAAATATTCTAAAACATTGTCGCCTTCGCCGTCGTCGTCCTTCACTGTCCCATTTGGCCATTGTTCAGCGACCAGTTTTGTTTGTGATGTGCCAGAGAGAGCGAGAGAGAGAGAGAGGAGAGAAGGAGACGAGCTGCAGAAGGGGTGCGGCTTGCGCTTTTATGGCCTGCCATATAAATTATATGGATGCATGCATAAAATCTCAACAACAGAAAAACTGCGAACGACAAATGCGACGCAATTTGTTCATGCTTTGTCTTCCCTTTCTCAGTCTCTCTCTTTCTCTCACACTGCTCCTTTCATTTTCTTCTTCTGCAGATTTGTAAACCGTTGAATGTTGTTTGCCTTTTGAATTAATTACAATTAATTCCACCCACTCACACACACACACAGCACACTCACATTTTGGGGCGCTGTCCTTGGTAGAGTAGAAAATGCTTACGCTGAAAGAATTTGCCACGCCTCACTGTGAAATAGTTTTACCCTCTTGGGCAAAGGGCGCAAATGCTATAAATATTGTTGAAATGTTTTTGAAATTGTTTCGTTTGAGAGGGTACTGGGCATAGGGTGGTCATTACCTGAAAATTGTTGAAATTCCCATTTATTTTTTGAGGTGCAAATTGCTTGAAAATCTGTTTTAATCCTGGGTTTGATTTGAACTATATGAAGTTTATTTATTTATTGCTTATTAATTATATTAAATTAAACCGGTTTTCATTCAAAACTGTATTTCGACCGACTGTTTCTATGGCAGCTATATGATATAGTGGTCTGATTCTAATGAAATTTTATGTGCATATTATATATGTAGAAAAAGTCCGATGTAGTTAGTCTGGTTGCCATATCTAATAACAAAAATTGGCCGATAGTTTGTATGGCAGCTATACGATATATCGGTCCGATACGGCTCGTTCCGACTTATATACAACGTGCAGCAATAAGAAGCATGTGTGCTAAGTTTCATTGGCGGTCCTTTCAAACGGAGAGACCTTTTTACGTTTCAACAGACAGACAACCGAATATACGGACACGCGGACAAGCGGACATACAGATAGATATGGATAGTTCGACTACCCTTTTGCTGCCGTGTCACTATGCAAACACTTCGAAGCTGTCTCCTTATGTGCCTTGAAAACACCTTTTCGCAATGAATATATCCTCGACAAGGCTATGAAAAAACAAACCTATATATAAATAATGAATTTCAATTGTTTATTTAACTCAGCATTGCCTGATTGATTGCTGCCTCTCCAACATTGCCCCAGCACAAGCTCAACCGACAAATACTTTGCTAATAAAGTCACATATTTCGACTTCTCATTTCAATTATGTCTCATCGAATATGAATTGAATATGGACGACTCTTTGGGGAAACCAAAAATGAAGAAAGAAATAAAAAAAAAACAAGAGAGAAAGAAAAAAAAAAAGATATATAAGGAATGAATAGTTTCCCCAACTGATCAAAACAATTTACGAACAATTTCAGCTTTTAGTCGTTGCGAAACAATCCTCAAACTGTCTTGACCAATTTGTTGGTCGATTCATTAGACCAAAGAGGATTTTGGGATAACAGTTTGCAGTTGCAAGTTGCCGTTATTATTGCTGTTGTTGTTGTTGTTGTTGTTGCTGGCGCTCTTATATCGATATTGTTGCAATTGCAGTTGGCAATTGTTGTTTGGTTGGGGCATAAAACAAAAATTCAACTCGAATGGACAGTTATTTGCAGTTGCAGCAACTCGAGGCGACTCTTGACGTCTCATTGCCGCTGCCCCAGCAAAGGGTAAAGGGGGGAATTGTGGAAAGCGGAAGGGTAGGGAAGGGAGCCGCAGCAAAGTTGGGCAAAGAGTTTTCATTCTCGAGAACTGAGCCAAAGTTGCAAGAGTTGTGCAGACGCTGCCGCTTAAAAGTTAATAGTGATGACCGCGAGCGAGAGCAAGGTGCAAGTGCAGCAACCGCAGCAAGTGTTGCAAGTGTAATCCTGCCCCGCTTCCCCCTTTTCAACAGTCTTCCTTTGCCACTGCAAGAGATACTTTTGCCGCCAGTTCTTCTCGGCCAAGCACATCATATTGTTCATGAGCTGCTTTTCATTGTCTCTTGAGTCTCGACTTAAGGGGAGATAGACAGAGAGAGAGAGACAGAGATAGAGAGACAGCGACAGAAAAAGAGGAGGAGATGTAAATTGTATGGGACACTTGGGAGAGTGGTTAGGGTTGCCACCGAGCGAGTCTAATAAGTTAACTCGTCTGTAAATTGTCTGCCTCCACTCGACGTCTGCCTCCACCCGGGGCGAGCTTATTTATTAAGTTAGTAGACGCTCAACCATCGCATAATCTCAATATAATTGGGCCACGGTCGAAACAATGAGAAAAATGAGCAAATAGTGTTGCCAACAGCTCAAAAGGAATAGAGAATACAAATTAATGAGGAAAACTAAGCCACGACTCCAGAGAAAAGACAAACAAATTAAATTAACAATTTTCAAGTATCAATTTCAATTTTACTAACGCGCTTTTTCATTCATCATTTTCATAGCACTTGCCCCACTGTGCATTGCTATTTGTGTCGGCTCTGTGTGCGCGCTTGATCCGACTGCGTGTTGGCACTGCAAATTGCATTTGAAGCCAGATTGCTCAAGTCTCAACAGCAGCTTCTCGTTCAGTAAACCCAGCAACGACAACAGCAACAACAACAACAACAATAAGTAGCACAATAACAACAACAAGCATTGCTTGAAAACACCCTGCAACAAGCTGCGCTGTCTACCTGCGGCTCAATTTGTTGCCGTTCTAATTAGTTCTTCAACTTTTGTTCGCAAAAGAAGCAGCGGCAAAAAAAAGGAATAAAAAAAAGAAAAACGAGTGAAATTAATCAAAGGGCGCAAGTAAACGACAAGCAGATACCCTGTTTTTTGTAGGATTTTTGTGAATTTGTATATTAGTGGTTTGTGTAGGGTATATCGAGGTACCTTTATGCATCTGTTAGACTGCGGCAAAGGTACCTCAAGGTTTACAGGTACCTTATTGCATATGTTCGACTAGGGCAAAGGTACCTCAAGGTTTAAAGGTGCCTCAATGCATATGGTGAAGTAAGTCAAAGGTACATAGTTCACTATAAGTTGTAGCAATATATACCCCTTTGTTAAGCTGCACAGGGTATATAAATACTAAATCGCAGCGCGAAATAACGAAAGGCCTTCAGGTCAAGTGGTTCAATTCGTTGTTGTTGATGTTGTTCCTGTTGTTGCTGTTGTAATTGGCAAGCGTAACAAATTATCGAGAGAGCCAATCTGAACACAAACACACACACACACAAACACACACACACAGTTGGAAATACACACAGTGAGTGGTAACGGGAGCTCGAAATGCATTGAAGCGTTTTGCGTAATCAATTAATTAACTACAAAATTGCAGGCAATATTGTTAATGAAGTTGCGGCCAAAAAGTTATAGCAAACAAGGCAACAGCAACAGCAAAGGCAGCAAACATGCAACATGCCTCAACTGATTTAATTTAGAAAGAGACAGATGGCGTGTGAGAGAGAGAGGGGGAGGGAGGGAGATAGAGCGGCAAATAGGCGCAGCTCATTTGCGTATTTGCTGCAAATTCAATTTGCCCCAACGAAATGTTGCAATTTGCAGGCGGTCTGTCTGTGTTGCTCTCCCTTCCTCCCTCTCTCTCTCTCTCTCTCTCCATCTCCGTCTCTCTCTGTGGTGGTGTGCGTGTTTTGGTATGCTCTATTAAGCCGTAATGAGATTTGGTAATTGATTGCGCGCTGGCTGGGCAGGTTGAAAGAGATGCCGGAGCCGAAACCGAAGCCAAAAACTTTCGATTGATTGATGGGCGGGCAAAAGAAGCTAAAACATATGCTCGACTAAGGGTATACCCTGTAAAAAATAAATAAACATATGATTAACACTTGACTGGGTTATACCCTATCAAAAACATATCAAACACATGATTGGAAAATATAGAAATATCAGTTTTCAGTTCACACTTTAAATGCTTATGCTCGACTGGAGCACACCCTGTACAGCTGTCAAGTGCAGCTCTATAATATAAATTCTATCTTCAGTTACTGCTAATTGGTTATACCCTACAATGTGTTGCCTATTTATACGTGGTATCAGGCAGCGAATCAGTGCAAATGTTGCAAACTTGCCTTTGATTGAGTGGCATGCAACAGCACTCTCCTGTTAGACAGATCTCGCACTACCCCCTCCTCCTCCTCCGCCTGCCTACAACTGCTATGGAAACAGTTTTGCCGTATCGCATCTACATACGTATTCGTTTTCGTATTCACACTCACACTCACACATTCGAATTTGGATTCAAATTCGCCTGCTTTACCTGCACCTTTTGCAGGAATTTTGCGTTGCGGCCTTCGCTAATTTGCACAAGAGCTTTGCATTTTAATAGGGAACTAGCCAAAGAACACGAACAGAGCGAGACAAGAAGAGAAGGGAAAGAGCGAGTCAGAGAACGAGCGAGAGCGCGCGAGAGTGACCTCTATTTTTGGTATTCCCTGCGTAGTTGCAAAGAAAAAACAAATCCCTTTTCTGTTGCAGCTTTTCCTGCTAAATGGAATGGCGAAAAGCGGCTAAAAAAAATCTGCCAGAAATGGCTATGCGAATTTTAAATGCGCTTCTAACTGGCACATTCAGCTGAACTGGTTCCGCTTAGGACTATTTAGCACAAGTCTCACTATGATTTGAACCACTAGTTCAAAGAACTAGTTCAACGTTCAGTTCAAGTTCGTTCTAAAGAACTAGTTCAGAGTTTAGTTCGAAGATTTTTTTTAAATTATGTTTAATTAGAATAAGTTGTTCAATATTCAGTTCAAAGAACTAGTTAAAAGTTCAGTTCAAAAAACTAGTTCAAAGTTCAGTTCAAGGAACTAGTTCTAATGCAGTTCAAAGAACTATTCTCCGAATTCAGTTCAAAGAACTAGTCAAAAATTGAGTTCAAAGTCCTTATTTAAAGTTTAGTTAAAAGAACTAGTTTAAATTTCAGTTCAAAGAATTTGCTTCTAACTTCAATTCATAGAACAAGTGCAAAGTTTACTTCGATTAATTACTTCAAAGTTCAGGTCAAAGAACTAGTTCAAAGTTTAGTTAAAAGAACTTGTTCCGCAAATTGCCTAGTTCCATTAACGTTTGCCTCGTATACCTTTCCCTCGTCTGGTTCACATCTGGCAAACTCATTACACTAGCCACACGCTGTTTGACTGCTTATTTAAGCCAACCGCTTCACAGCTTGCGCTAATGCCACAGCTCACAATGAACTAGTTCAATTGCTAGAAAAGAAAATACCCGCAGGGAGTAAAAAAAAATAATGTTAAATTTTATTTGAATGTAACAATAAACAAAGCCTCCACAGGCCGCCACAGTTAGAGGCAGTCGAGGTGTGTGTGTGTGTGTGTGTACGTTGAGCGGGCAAACAGCCTCATTAAATGTGCGCGGAAAATAGCTACAAGTTACAAAGGCGCGACTGAAGAGTGAGCTGGAAAAGGCAAGAGCTAGAAATGAACTAGTTCGATAAATCTGACTAAGCTTTCACTGAATTTTCTTTAAAAGATTTGATTAAACTATTGAAGAACTAGTTGAACATGGACCATCTTGAATTTCTATAAAATATTCCGTTACCAGTTGTTATTATATTCCATAAAGGAACCAGTTTATGTTGAACTATATGTGAACTGATTCCATGTACCAGTCGCAGCTTGCACTGAGTTCCCTTTAGATGAGTTATTTAACTTATGAACTATATTTATTAGACCAATGAACTAGTTCACGGAGCAAGAATAAGTTGAACAGGAACTATAATGAGCTTATTAGCAGTTTTCCATTACCAACTCTTAGTCTTCCTACTGGAGCCAGTTCACTTGAACTAGTTCTTTAACTGCTTGAACTGGAACTGGTTCAATTTATTCATAGCTTGTACTTTATTTGTGTTTTCGGAACAACCCTACCTGCTTAGCTGCACAGGGTATTGAGTTCAGCAAAAAGTGTAGCATACTTTAGCGGGCGCATGCTGCGCTTTTACAATTTTCTTTAATGTCCCACAAATATCGTAGAAAAGTGCTGACTCCCCGCCACCGTCTTGCTCTATACCCCTCTCTCTCGCTCCCTCTCTTTTTCTCCCTTCCGTTCCTCACTCGTTTTTGCTGCTGTTGCTTCATTTGTCCGCTTAAAAAATGAAATTTCATGGCTGCGACGATGCTCTGCTTGCGGTTCTTATCTGCCTCGGCAGCAGCAGCAGCAGCAGCCGCACTTTTTATTTATTTACACTTTCAGCTCGTGACTGCCCCTATGCGTGTGTGTGTGTGTGTATGTGTGCAAATTGTATAACTCTTATAGCGTAGCACACATTTTTGGATGTCATATCCTTCACCTAATTGGGCTGACCATCCTTCGCTTGCTTGCTCACCTGCATGGGAAAAGTGGATTATGGTCAACTTGTTGTTGTTGAAGCTGCTTCCGTTGCTTTCATTTTTTGGGTGTGTTCTTGCTTTAGTTTTTCTCTTCTGCTCTTTGTGGTCAACGCTGCGGTCAACGTTTTTTAGCTACAATTAAAAGTAAAGCCCGCAAAAGAAAAGCCAAAAAAAAAGCTAAAGAACAAAGGGAATACAAGAGACACAGAAATTTTGAGCTAGCAAAAGGATTTCATCGCGAACAAAAGGGTTACAAATGTAGCCAGGGCTGTCTCTCTTTTTTTTCTCTCTCTGTCTCACACTATTTTTCTCTCTGTGTGTGTGTGTGTGTGTGAGTGTGTTTGCCTTTCATTTCGGTTTCATTCGTTGTTTTGTTGTCGTCGTTATGGTCTAATTATCTCTATTTATTTATGCTATGCTACTTTGTAGCTGGCCTCGCCTTTGTCCGTCTCTTTCCTTTTGGCTGCTTTTATTTTTGTTGCTGTCACACACACACCCAAACACAGACACACACATGCGTTACGTACCTGGCTTTTAAGGCAGACATTTTGCAGTCATTATGTTATTACAGCTGCTCTCACTCTCCCTCTCTCTTTCTGTCTGTGTCTCCCGCTGTGTGTGTGGGTGGAAATGGATTTAGACCGTAAAACTGCAGATAATGGATGGCCAGAGTCGAGTATTTCACATGTGTGTGTATGTCTCTGTGTGTGTGTGTGTGTGTGTGCCCCACACCAATTAACAAAGAGCGAGAGAGCTCGAGCTCTTGCCTGGGCAGCCACATGGGGCGTATGCGTAATCGCAAAACGCAACTGTTTACTTCCGACGCCACTGCTACTGTGGGTTTTTTATTGTTGTAGCCCTCTACGTGGACGGACATAGGTAAGTAAAGGGAGGGAGAAGTAAAGACGGGTGGGCGGGGGCAAAGTTAATCCAGCAGTAGTGCCGAAAAGCACTCGGCAAATGGATTCATTTTGGGCATAGAAAAAGTACAGAAAATAAAGCAATGCAATATGCAAAAGAAACAAACAACATATGAACGTTGATAATCTGGGGTGTTTTAACTTCTACGTAAGGTATTTTTATTAATTAGGGAGGGTCCTAACTGAGACCAAGAAGGATACTTAGGGATACTAAGGCAAACACAAGATTGAAGTTCTAGCATTGAAGGCAAAGCTATGAATATAAGTCAATTAATATAGGTAAAATAATGTATTTATAAAAATGAAGTTGCAATAATATATTCCCATTTCAATTATGTTATATTGAGATTATAAAAACTGCCATCTTATAGGGTATTCTAAAGTCTTTACCTCTCCACTTTTCCCTATGTATGGTATTTATTTACTCTGCTTTTTTAATGAGTAGTTGAAGCTTTACTGGTGTTATTTTTTTTTTTTTTGGGAGATTGGAGTGAAGCAAATTTACAGTCAATTAAACGCAGAGCCCTGCAGCGCCTGCCAGTCGCCTCCCCTCTCACTCTCCCCCTTGTACACCTATAGCGCCCCCACAGCCAACCCCAAGTAAAGCGAGCTGATGAGAGACGGGCACCTCTTACCAAATTATGCCTAATGAGCTGAGCCAGCGGGAGAGAAGAGAGGCTGCAGAGTTGGATTTGGCAAGGGAAGGGCAGGGCAGGGGTAGGGGCAGGGGCTGGGGAAAGTAAGAAGGCTAAAGGGAAGGGGGCTGATGACTGTTGCCGCAGGCAATGGGCGCGTTAGCACGAATACATAATTACAATCGAAAATGCTTTTCATTAATTTCGAGTGCGCTTCAAGTCAAAAAATGTGAAAAAGGGAAAATGCAAAAACGAAGCAGAGAGAGAGAGAGAGAGGGAGGAGAGAAGGGAAGCAGGGGAAAAGAGGGCAGCAAAACCAACAAATAAAAAATAAAAATGTGAAAATAATGTTGTGTAGTATTAATTTAAAAACAGAAACGAGGGTCGAGCACGAGCCAGAGAAGAGAAGGGAGGGAGAGTGAGGGAAAGTGGGGAAAAGGGTTGCGAACAGGGTTGGGAAAAGTGAAGTGCCTGAGCAGGTAAAGGTAAACAAGCTGCTTGTGCTACGGCAGAAGGGTTTCCAAAATGGGGTTAAGAGCCAACCCAACAGTTTAGCAGCTTAAGATGCCTGCCACGAAATGCAGAGAACGAAAGAGAAGGGAAGGAAGAGAGAGGGAGAGTGGGAAGCGTTAATCAAACGATTTGCATTTGTTGCAGACTGACAGACTGAGCAAGGTAGCAAATCCAATGGGATTAGCCTAAATAGTTGACTCTTCTGCATGGAATGCTTTAATCGTATCATGAAATTTGATTTAAAGGCTAAAAAAAGCTAAATAATCTGTAGAGAGCCCAAATTGTCATTAATTGAAATTAATTTTGTGAGAAGCCAAACAAGTTAATGCTATTGAACACAATTGAAACCATTAATATGCTCAGTGAATGCTGCTGGGGAATTATGGTAACTACACATCACTTGCCTCCATTATTCCCTGCCACAAGCTATTTAATCCCTTTTGCCAATGTCTCCATCTCATTTTGGGCTTCATTCTTGCCGTAATTAGCAACTATTTCGTCTCATTGCGTGCAAAACGAATTTAGGTTTAATATTGTACATAACGATTACAGATTCCTCGGCTCAATTAGCCAGCAAAGTCAGTGAAGGGGGAAAAGAGCAGTGTAAGCAACTTCAAAGTGATGGAAATTTATGGGAAACGAAATTATCAAGTGGAATAAACCACGTGGTTAATGTTTAAAACAAACAGTGGCAAAGAAATTGGTCAGAAGTTGGATAAAGATGATTGCTCAGAACTGCAGATGGGAAAATGCACTGCACAAGAAAAAGCTTGATTAGAAACTTTTTATATGGGCAATTTTATCAAATTAAGTATAATCTTTAGTTTGTGTAGCTAGGAAAATGAAGTTATCTGTGCCGAAATGGCATAGAAAACCTTTTCTTAGGTTCGAGCCAGTAGCCAGTTAGCAATTTAGCAATAAACTTTTATTTAATCGATTTTAACACTTCACTGAACGAGTGGGACGAGTGGAAGTGAAAATGAAGATGAAGCTAAAGATGAGATGTAGAGAAGACTGATACTCAGCCTGACGTTCGTCGCTCATCCTCAGGCAGACAACGACGACAATCAATTGTGCGGCCAACTAAAAAGCTAAAAGCGAATGCTTCCTTCCTTCCAACTCCCACCCAGCCACCACCTTCTCTTGGGTTCGTCGGTCAGGTCATCAGCCGGACAGATTTCGGCATGAAATGTTCTTGTTACCTTTGTCATGCTCTCGGCAACTGCTGCTGTTCTTCTACTTGTTCTTCTTCTTCTTGTTGTTGTCCAGCCATGGAATTTCAATTCGACAAAAAAGTTTTGTGCCCAACTCGTATAATGAATTTTTACAGTTTGTTGAACATGATTCATATTTTCTGGCCAAAAGTTTCTGGCAATAGTTTCATAGCAATTAGCAAGCGAGCTGTGTACCCCATTGCTTTGGGTTGCCAGGGTAACCAACACAGACACACAGAGACAGACAGAAAAGGGCAACGAGCATCGCCAATAAATACTTAAATAGCCAATTCATTTTCGATATTATTATTGCAGGCACCGCAATCGCCAGCGCCATCGCCATCGCCATCGGCATCGGCATCGCAATCTCCAAATGGGGTTTATTGAAACATCATCAATCTTTTAGTTTTCATTTCCGGCCCCTCGATAACCCAGTCCACACCAACCACAGTCTCCACTTCAGTCTCTCTTGGCTGCTCTTAGGACTCTCTGCCATTTTTAGTTTGCCTTCTACTTTTTTTTTTCTGTGTCCAATCAAAGACATCGCAAATTTGTTGCCTTGTGTCGCGTTCAGGTGACTGTGTTTGCTATCGTGTGTGTGCTCGTTTGGGTGTGGGAGTGTGTGCTTGTTTATGAGAGTGTCTGTTGTGCAATGTAAGCACAGATAACAAAAAGTAGCCGCATCACTTCAGATCGAACTCAGTAAGAGCAACTGTACGAAGAGGGAATACACTGCAGAAGATAAAGTTAGAAGAACTGAATAAAGATAAAGTTATATAACTGATTCCTAATAGAAAAGTATTTTAAATTAGTTATGAACTCAACCTTAAACAATTTAGAAGTAAAGTCCAAGTAACCAACACTTTAAAATATTCCATGTACCCCTTCCAGTTTAAGTTTCAGTAAAAGGGTTTTCCCTTTTTCTGATAACATTGTCTGTACCGATGTTGCTTGATAATTTTAAAGCTATGTTCCGTTATTGTTGTTGCACTAGCCCCTTGCTTGACCAATGAACCCAACAACAACAGCAACAACGAACTAGCAAAACAACAGCTTGAACCATTTTGTTTTATGCTCTTCCCTCTAATCGCCTTTACTCGAACTACAAAAAAGCAAAGAGTAAACAGGAGAAAGAGTGAGAGAGAGTGTTGGCAAATTTTTTCATTTTGTGCCTTCTTCCATTCTCGTGTTTCACATAATTCTGGGCAAAAGGCCTTGAAAACGCCAGCATGTTTTTTTTTTTTGTTGCTCTCTGTATCCTTTTGTTTTGTTTCGGGTTGACAGAACAAAGGTTAGATGGGCATATGAGGCTTAAATGCCGAACAGCAACAAGAACAAGAAGATTTCCCGAGAACGATTAGGCCCGGACAGAAGGTTAAACGAGTTGTCTCCCTCTCTCTCTCTCTCTCTCTCTTTCTTACTCACTCTGGCAGCCGAGTTGACCAGGCTTCGTCTGGGCTAAAACCATCAAATGGATAAGTCACATTTCAATCCCTTTTGCTGTCATTTTGATTGAAATCAAAACGATCTACTTATGCGGCACATAATCTTTTTGTGAACCAATGAGGCTAATTTCGTGCCATGAACCGGTTCGAGAAGCAGAGTGGTTCAAGGTTGAAGTGCTGAGGGCACAAGTTGAAGTCATCAGTGCTGGCATGTTTGGCATGAGACTCTGTTTTTTTCAAGTGATTACTATTGCTGTATGGTAATAAGTTTTGCGACGAACCGGTTCGTACATGGTTCCGGGGATTAAATAAGAAAGAATTTAATTATGCTGCTGATGTTTTCTATGAAAAACTATTGAATTGTATTTAATTTAATTTTTGGCAAATACTCGTATATGGCAATTTGAATCGTTAATATATTGCGTGAACCGGTCCAAAAAGAGGTTCGGGGCTTAAATTAGAAAGTATTTCAGCTCTGCTGCTGAGTATTTCTTTAAAAACCATTGAATGATATAAACTTAAATTTTTGCAAATATATGGCAATTTAAATCGTTAATATATTGCTTGAACCGGTTCAAAAAGTGGTTCAATACTAGGAAACATTTCTTTTGTACTAAAATAACAGTCTAAAACCTTTCTGATTTGTATTTATAAACTAACGCAATCAAATTCACTCGAATTTCCTAGCCCTGAACCGGTTCAAAAACGGTTCAGCTCAATAAATCCCAAAGTAATCATGCCACAATGCTGCAATTCAGTATGTAAGCCAACTGTGTGGCAACTGCCGCAATGGGCTACGTACTGAGCTTAAAATCGACAGCAAAAAAGTTTCCCTTCGCAATTCTCTTTTTGCCGGTACTCGTAACAATTATCGTCAACGTGCTCGTGATGTGTTGCAATATTTTGTGAGCATTACTTATCAATTTGTTAAACGAGTTTGTGGTTGTAACTGTGCAAAAGTTTCGCATGCACCCAACCACACACACGCACCCACACACAGGAACACACACACCCACACACAGGCAGTGTGTCGCAAAAAGTATGCAACAGTATTTTGCACTTTGCCACATTGTTTGCTCTAATCAAACTTTTTTCGGCTTTAGCTAGTTCCAAATGGAATCAAGCGTGGGCGTGGCACATTGAGGCAGGAGGGGGGGAAGGTAGGCAGCAGCTTGGGAAGCCTATGAAAATATTTTGGCAAAAATTGTTGCCGCTTGTCCTCGGCACAAACAAAACTTTGCCTGTTTATTTTTGCTGTCTATATTTTTGCCATTCCTTGTTGTGCTTACACACGCACTCACACACAAATACATAGATACATATATATATATATACATATTACTAACGCTCTTTGCCTTTTGTGCTTTTTTCTTACAGGTGAGTAAACGCAATTTTTCCACCTGGGCAAGGGAAGGGAAAGGAACAAGTGAAATCCCTTTTGATGTAGCACCCCCCATGAGGCGAGTATCCGCATTCCCTGTACCTGTTCCCGATACCGTTCCACATTCTCAGATTTCACAGTTCAAGTGAGTTCAAGCCCCAAATACGAAATGCCAAAATCTATTAATGCTTTTTACGATTTAGTCTCCCTTCCTTCCTTCAAAGCCGGAAGATGCCACTGTCCATTACTTGGGGCACTCATTACGCGGCGTTGAGGGTTGCAGGGGGTCACTACTTTATTACTAATGTATTAGAGTTCGCACAGGATATTAACCACAGCGTGTAGGGTCAAAGGGGAAGCCAGTGGGGGGGGAGGGGGAAGGAAACTTGGCTTGGGCCAGCTGCCAGCATTTGCTAATTGCTTCATTAAATGTTTGCTTAATTTCGTTCGAATTAGCTGGTTAAAGCAGTGCGAGTAACATGTGCTCCATCTCCCTTACACTCTCTCCCTCTCCCTCTCTTTCTCTTTCTAATATCCCCTTCCCTTCTCCCTTCCCCTTGCTGTACCTTCTGCTGGCTGCCACTTGCTGTCATTAGCGCACACGGAAATCGCTCAGCGTTTTGCGTCTGTGTTTAATTGCTGCCAGTGGGTCAACAAATAGCCAGGGACGTCCTCTAAGAGGGGTCAGCATAGCAGGGGGTAACACTTTAGCTGGGGGGGAAGTGAGAGCGGGGTATGTATATCGCTTTGGGGGGACAGCAGCGAGGGCAGCGGGTGTCAGATGTGCTTCAACTGTTCATGTTCATGTTCAAAATTATCGCATTCTATTACAGTTACCAACGCAGTTGTGCGTTGTCCATCCACAGATGGCGCTGCAGTAAGGTGTGTGGTGAGTTGTGTCTTGCCATGTTGAATACACAGAGTGAGAGAGCGGCAGAGAGAGAAAAGCAGTAAGTGAAAGAGAGCACTGCTGGCATTTAAGAGCGCAGTAAAGAGAACGTTTGAAACGAATGAAGGCGGCAGTTGTGGGCGTTTGTTTTGTTTTCTAGCGGCAGTTAAAGGAGCAGAAGAGGAGAGAGGGAGGGGAGAGGGGAGAAGGAGAGCAGAAGGTTAGTAGAAGGTAGGAGCGTATATAAATAGGTGCAATATGACAATGTTAGAGACTATGAAGGGCTGCGGGACTGTCAAGTTGGTAAGGTAGATGAATAATGCAAGAAAATGTTTGTGGAGCTTGAGCTGAACTTGGATCGTTTGGTGATGGAGAGTGCAAGAACATCGCTCAACAAGTGACAAAAGCACTTGAATCTTAGAGATAAAAGTAAAAGGAGCTATACATACTATACATCTATAATATAATAATATGCAAAGCTTAAGCTAAGGCAAAGCCTGGCAAAGTTGAAACTCGGATTCAATAGAGAAACTCAAAGAAACGCAAGAAAAATCCCTTTCAACAGCAATATAACTGGAATTCAACCTCATAAAACCCTCCTTTTATATTCATAACACCCCTACCCGGCTAACTCATCATCTACTTGACAATCTTTTGTTGATTTACAATAATAATTGAAGCATTATATCTGCTCAACTCGCGGGCTCTCTCACGTAGCGCCTTTCGTTTCGGTTTCTTCATCGCATCCGTTTTTGGTTATTTAGTTTGTCGACATTTGTCAACATGCAGCGGCGTGTCTTTGCACGACTTGTCTTGCTCTCTGCTACGGCTGCCACTGCTCCTGCTGCTGCGGCCACTTTGCGTTTATTTACTTAACCGGCGCCACGTTGCGTATACGTGATCTTGGACGAGCTGGCAAGCGAATGAGCACACCTGGCCAAGCTCTTAGCCACTCTATGCTTAACTTGATTGTTATTGTTGTGCGTGTGCAGGTTGTTGTTGTTGTTCCTTTTGTTGTTGTTGTTCCTTTTGTTGTTGTTGTTCCTTTTGTTGTTGTTCTTGCTCCTGTTCTTGTTGTTTTTGTCGCTGCTTATTCTCACCACGGCAAAGAGTATTTTGTGTCGCTGTTGCTCTTCGGCGCCGGCTTTCGTTGCCTTTCGACTGCTGCTGCTTCGGCTGCTGCGCGCGCACACACATGCACACACGAAAGCGCGACATACACACACAGACACGCACACACACAGACGAACAGGCACACAGGCACAGCGGATGCTGACTGTTTGCTCCATTGAACGAAACAAAAGTCTCCGTCGTCGTCCTCGTGTTGTTTCGTCCTCATCGTCGTGCCGCTTCTTCGTGCCTCGTCTGTGTGGAAGTGTGTGTGTGTATGTGGGAGTGTGTGTGTGCGTGTGTGTGTCGCACAGCCAGCCAGCTAGGCCACACTATCTTCATGGGATGAATCTGGCAGTCTGGAGCCGCAGTCTGTTTTCAATACGGGCGTCAAGCGGTCGTCGTGCACGGGCGAAAAAAACAAAAACAAAACCGACACGGGCAGCAACAGCAGCGAACAACAATAACAACAACAATAACAACAAGAGCGACAACTATACAAAAATAACAAAAACTTTTAGCGGCACTTTGAACATGCCCAGCAACAACATTTAACTAAAGTAAAGCCAAAAAAATTATTTAAAAAAATTAATAAAAAAAAACGCCGACGACAACGCGCGTAAAATTAAAAAAATAACTATTTTTTTTTATTTTTTTTCCACAATAACAATTATTTTATTGCTGTGCAGTGTTGCTAAAAAACAAAAAAATCAGTTCAATTTTGAATGTTTAAAAATTTGAATTGCGGCGAAAATCAAATTTAGTTTTTAAGGCAAAGTTTGGCGGTAAATGCTGAAGTTGTGTGACAAGCGTGAGTGTGTGTGCGAGTGTGTGCGAGTGTGTGCGAGTGTGTGCCTGAGCATGTGTATGTGCGAGTGAGTGTGTGTGCCTCTTTGTTTGTGTTTGATAAGAATTTGTTAAACTTTTAAAGCGGCCTCAGCTTAAGTTCGCCGAAAAAAAACTTGAAGCAGCTGAACGAAAGAAAAGCGAAAGAAAACAGCAAGCGGCAGAAGAAGTAGAGGAACAACAACAACAGCAATAAACAAAAGCAAACAGCACATGCTCTTATTGTTGTTGTTGTGGAAGATGATGCTGCAGCTGATGTTGATGATTATATATTTTTTTTTTGGTTGTTGTTTGTGTTTGATATTAAAATTTATGCAAGAAATTATTGCAGAACTTCTAGAACTTGAAGGCACTTTATTTTCATATGCAAAGCACATACATACATATACAAATGTATGTGTGTTTGATGTGCAGTGCAATCATTTTCCAGGGATAAGATCATGATATCATATGCTCATTGTTAGGTCAGACAATTGGTCTCTATTCTATTTAGTGGCATTTCCTGTATAACTAAATATGGAACAATGAAACTGCTTTCACATAACGTATACGCAGCGTTAAACACTCCGAAATATAGTCTAGGTTCAATTGTTAGCTGTCAATAATGAAGCACAATATGCGCTTTAGTGTTTGATTGTTCTCACTCAACAATTGCCTAAGAGGGTATTGTTTTTATTGCAGCGAAATCATTTTGCAAATCATGAAACAATATGAAAATATTTATTGTATTAATGAAAATATAGAAAAATATTTCACTAGAAATGCAAAAGATTAGTGAGGAATAAAACTTTCTTAATTAAAACTGCTTTAAAAATATTTAAACATTTTTTTATTATTCCCATAAAAATAGTTAAAGTTACAAATTAAAGTAACTCAAATATAATTCTCAGCTACTTTAGCTCAGTTTTTGCACTCGTCTCGTATTCCTTTGATGCCACTTTCAGCTAAAATCTTTCTCCTTTTTCTTCATTTTTTTTCTTTGCTGCCAAGGCAAATCAAAGCACAACCCAATGAATATTTACTGAGCTAGTTTATATGTATAGGTATACTTAGACTATATATATATATATATAGTGTGTGTGTATGTACGTATAGCGTATGTGCTCAGTTTACACCTCAAGTCAGATGTCTTGTTAGAGCTAAATTGGATTAGATGAGACTGACGCGTTGCAGAGCGGAGAGTTCGCTATAAATAGAAACTGAGACGAGTTGTCAACCAAGATGTTTACTGATTATTTACAACATAACATAGAGTATGCTACGGTAATGTTTGCTTGCCTTGAGTGTCTGAAGACATCGTTGGCACAAGAGTTTTGCGACTCATTTCAGCTAAGATTGCAATGTCTTAGTATGTCATTGTGCATGTATGTATTTATGTGTGTATGTATATGTGTGTTCATATGAGTGTTTCAATAGTGATGCAGTATAATGTTGAAATCTGCTAGAATTCAATTGATGAGTAGCTTCTGCACTTGCGAAGCTGATTGCTTCCCTCAACCATTTCGAACTCCCAATTCAGAATTCATTATTACGTTTTTATTGTATATACCCTATTCATAATTTATTCATCAATTATTTGCTGCATTTAACCAATGAACTGTATTATCTGTAAACGAAACGATTAACTTGTAATATTCATAAGTAGCTTTTGCATTTGTTGCAACCCCAACTGCTGCATGCAATTTCAACTTCAACTTTTCGCATTGTTCATGAATGTCAGAATTTCCTACTAGTAACTCAAACACACACACTCACTCACACAGAACTTGTGTGTGAATCAACTACATTATTCAAACATTGATTGAGTCTTTGGTTTCGATTTTGGGCCTATCTGCCTTTCTATTCAAACTCAAATCCAAATTGCGAAACATTTAATTGAATATTCAGCAGACATTTGAGTGATTCTTTATTGAGGTGAATTTAGAATGATTCAACCTCCCTCTACCCCCTTTCCAGACAGTTCTCTGCAAATTAATTTCATTGCTGGTACAACTGACTACTCTGGCAAAGTAATGAGCTGCATTTGTAGGGTTTCCTCAGAGCTTCAACGCACTCTTTACTTTTGTTCTCTTGATGATTTTTGATTTAGCTGCAGGGTTGAAAGTTCTTTGCATAAAAGAAAAATTAAGAGAGTTTTGGAAGGTTTTGTTTATGAAATTTCATGCATATTTCCATCAGCAAAATGTTAAATTTTGTAAATTGTAAGTCTGTTGATTAGCACGATCTTTATAATCTGGCATAGCGGGTATTAATTTTGACCTGAAGTTTGCAATGCATTTTAGGAAACAATCAGATCCCACAAAGTGAATATATTCTAAAGCAGCATCAACAGGAGCATCGAACTAGCCATGTCTGTCTGACTCACTATTTGTCTGTTCGTCTGTCTGTCTGTCCGTCCATCTGTGAGTCTGTTCATCTCTTATAACATAAACTAGTCTCTTAGTTTATAAGATATTTTTATGAAATTTGGCACACTTGCTTTATTGAGATGCACACTGTATATAAATCGGAATGAGCCCCATTGACCGATATATAGTATAGCTGTCATACAAACTATCGGCTGATTTTTGTTATTTATCAAGATATGGCAACCAAATTTACTACATCGAACTCTATCTATATAAATATCATGCGCACAAAGTCGTTTCAGTATAATATGTAGCTGACTTATGAATAGTCAGCCAAAATAAATGTTTTTGTATTGTCCTTCAAAATAACTCAAACAATCAGTGTCAATTATAGTTGAACAGTAATCGAGAATAGCTTATGCCTTTTTTTGGCACAACCCTTTTGCGCAGTGTAGCCGCATGTCAAGGCTGGCAAAGTGTATTTTAAGCTTCGGTTAGCTGAGAATAAATTGAGTTTAATTCTTTTTTATATGGTCTTTAGGTGACATTTGTTTGCCCGCGCTGTGTGTGTGTGTGTGTGAGCAGATGTTGAGTGTGCCTGTGTGTGTGTGTGTGTGTGTGTGTGTTGATATATGGCCAAGTGTAAATAAAGAACGTTCTGTTTGGCTCGTTGTGCAGCGGCAGCAGCAGCAGCAGCGGCACTCAAAAGTGGCTGCACACACACCCAACACACACACACACCCTACACACACACCTGCAGCCTTCGCACGTTTTTAGTTCTTTTTCTTTTCACTTCTGTTCCACATTCTCTTTATGTGTATTTTCGTTTTTTTTTTTATTCTTGTTCAGCTTTGGTTTCTTTACTTTTATTTGATTTACTTATGTGAAGTGCGAATGTCGCAACGAAGGCGCAACCAAGAGTAGAGCAGCAGGCAGAGAGGAGGCTGGCAGACAGGCTGGGAGGGGGGCGTGGCTTAGCTAAGATTTTAAACAAGCACTCGATGGGACTGTTTGCACGTTTCGCTTTTGCACTCGAACGAAATCTCGCTCGATACTCTGGCGAAAGCTGACAAAGTGTATTTGCTTAAAAATCAATTACGTCATCATTGTTAAATGCCAATTGGATCCACCCGAAAAGCTATGCGTGTGTACGTGTGTGTGTGTGTGTGTGTGTGCGTGTGTGTGTTGGGCCCGCGATTGTGCTGTAAGTCCGCTCCTGTTGCCAAACGAGTGGCTCCACTCTTTGTGTCAATACTTTTCAGACAACATTAGCGTCAATCTGTTTCCCTCAAGCTGCCTCTGCCTCTCCCTCTCTCTCTCTCTCTGTCTATCTCTTGCTTTATCTGTCCTTGTCTATCTGTGCGCCCTTTTGCCTTTGTATGTGTGTATCTATTGCCTTGTCTATTTGTTACCCTTCCACCTGGCCCTGACGTCTGTTTTTGTCATTTCTCGCACATTGCTTTGTGCTTTGTGCCATATTTTATTTATATTTTGTCAATTTTGTGCAACTTTTCGTGCCGCCTTCTCCCCCTACTCCTTCTCCATCCACTCTCAAGTTGACCCAGCTGCTGTTCGTGTGTGTGTGTGCTGGGCAACCTGTTCCAACGGTAAATGTAATAACGCACAAATTTTGACAGCTCCTTTGGGCCATTGTCGTAAGTTTTTTCTCGTTCTCCTTCTCCCTGCTTCCTCCTCCTCTTCCACCATTCTTCTTATGTTACTTGTGAGCGACGGCGACGGAACTGTCATTGGGGAGTTCAAGTTTATGGGGCTGTCAGCGTGCTGGCTGCTTATCGATAATAGATAAGCTGACTAAAAGCAAGCGATTGCTCAGTGACAGCTATTCATGTTATATGCAAATGAATATTGAGCGTATTCACAGTTACAGCAAGCGCAATGTAATGAAAAGTTATCGCTTAAGCAATCGATAGACACTTAATTACATGTTTGTTAAGGTAATCAGTTGAGTTATCGATTGTTTGGACACTTAATTGAGCTCATATTAAGTAGATTTAAAAGAACACGAATACCTAAGAACATAATCGAAAAGTTATCGAATATCGATATGTTATCGGGTATCGATAGTTAATCGAACATAGATAAGTTGCAGAACATCAATAAATTACCGTGTAACAATAGGTATTTTGAACAATATTTGAACATCAATAACGAGTGCCGATAAGTTATCGAATGTCGAAGAGCTGTCGAATATCGATATGTAATTCAATACCGATATTTCATCGAACATCAAAAAGTTATAACGTGACAATATCCTATTAAATATCGATAAGCTATCGAATACTAATAAGTTATCGAATGCCAATAAGTTGTTGAATATTGATTTAGTTGCATATTTCGATCAGTTACGGCATATTATTTATTTAAAGACTACTAAATAATTAATTCCAACTGCATAGCTGTTATCGAATACTTATCGTTTTGTTAAATTTCACTTGAAATTGAATCGAATGTATTGCCAGCACTCGCAATATCAAAGCCTTATTCCACACATACCTAATCCGCTACCCTATTATCGTCCTACACAAGCACAAGTTTATTCACTCGACACTCGATTCCGTTGTCGGTTTAATCGGCTTTCCGATGTGCTTAGAGTGATTTATCGACTAGATAAATCGGAAAACACAACAAAATGTAATGCCTGAAATTCTCAGTAACCACTCTCTCACTCTCTCTCCTTTCCTTTCGCTTTCCCTCTCTCTCTTTTTCTCCCTTTCTCTTTCACCATTTCGATAAACCTCATGTACATATCCCGGGAGTGTGTTTGCTTTGTGTCCATTGCCTCATCAGGATTATTAAACGCACGAAAATGGAAAAACATATTATGGCCAGCGAATCTGTACGATCTGCCACGCCTCAATGTAAGTGCCCCGCCCACCGCCTCTGTGTACACACATCGTACATGGCGCTTTTTCGATAAAAATGAAATGCTGTACAGCAGCAGCAGCAGCAGCAAGGGCAGCGTAATTCATTTAAGTGACAACTTCCCCAACTGCTTTACGAGCAGTCCCCCTCACCACGCCTCTGGCCGCCTTCCCCCCCCTCCCTCCAACTGCCACGCCTTCGTGGCCGCCTCTTGCATCAGGCTGCTTTTCAACAGCCTCTGACCCGCTGAAGCTGTGTGTCCTTACATGGAATTTCATATTTTTAATGACTGCCAGAGAGTCAATACGATAACCACAGCAACACCAGCAGCAACTACAACAATAACACTGGCAACAGCAACAACAACAATAACAGCAAGAACAACATTAACAACAACAACAATAACAACAACACAAACGACATGCACGGTTCCTTTTCAGGCAAGCGGACTGAAAGGCAAATATTCGCATGTTTCAGCGAGAAAAAAAAGAGGGAATACACAGACATATACAAAGATATAAAGTCAGCATATAGCGATAAGCAAATATATCGTGAAAACCAATACACATATATTTATATATAGATCTGCATACTATATGCTTATGAAACAAAGCGCAAGGACGCGCAGGAAAAATTTGCATTGAAAAGGAAATTAAATAAAATCAAACAAAAAAAACTATCTATTAATATTGCCCATGGGACGAGAAGCCCTATGGAGTATTTATAAATAGTCTATGTACATGTGGAGTGGGAGAAGCTGTGTTTTGTAGGTGTTTATGTGATAGTGTGTGTGTGTGTGTAGGTGTGTGTAGGTGTGTCTCTGCACTACAGGCGTGTGCAGGCAGAGTAGTCCAAAAATTAGCAATGAATTCTAATATGCAGCAAGTTTCTTTTTGCAGAAGCAGCGCTCAGATATGTACCCTGTAATGCGCTCATAAGGTAGCTGTGACTTACAAGAAAGGATAAAAGATCAAAAAGAAACATTCCTTACTTAAATAAATTATATGTTTTTCGTCCAATCGGATAGAAATTTGTAAAAGAGATTGATATTTTCGTCAGCTAAGTTAGTGTCGAAGCCAGAAAGTTTTTTCTCTTAAACATAGCTTAAAAATAATATATTATATATATATACTGAGCAATACTCATACTACTATATATATATAATACTTAATATACTTTATGACCTTATCTTACAATACCTTTTTACAGGGTACAAGCTGATTGAGCGACAGCCTTCTTAAGAATGTCTTTCTCATTTTCGTATTATAAATTTGGCTTCAATTTTATTTACTGGTTAATTATTTTGTGCGCGTTACGCCAACCAAAAAACAAGATAGCCTGCATCTCCCACACCCCTTATGCTCTCTTATATGCCACGCCTTTCATTTTTCGCCTGCTGTTTCTCCCACTGCCCCGCTAGACAGCTCGATGCCGACGGCGCCATGGAATGCCCCTAATGGTTGAGTTGTTTGGTTTGCAAATTGAACGAAAACAATTTCAAAGTTTGCATGAGGCACTTTAAGACACTTGAATGCATGTTCTAACAAGCCCAGCAAGAGGGAAGGAGAGAAGGAAAAAGAAAGAGGAAGAAGCGGGAGAACTTAGCGAATGGGCGGCAGAGCGAGAAAGATGAAGTGTGCGGCCGCTGGCAAGTAGCAAAGAGTTGAAAGTCTTCTTCGTTTTCTGCTTCGTCTCGTCTTCATCATCTTCTTTTTCTTGGCTTCTAGTTGAAAGTTAAGTTATGCGTTTACCCATCGCCAAGTCGAAACAATCGTTATCGATAAACCGAATTTTGCGAAAACTTTGCCATCATGCACACAGTCACTTAAGCACAATTAATTAACTTTCCTATTGAATGAATTTTCCTACCACTCAAGTAAAGTGAAATTGGTGTGAAGGGTTTGCAAGTGATTCCATTAAATCGATTATGTAATCGATATCGGTTGAGTGAGGCACAAGTTTATAAGTAAAGACTTAGCGATAAACGTTATTAGTTTGTTAGTTGGCAAAGAAACCTCTTAGTGAAATTTTTGCTCAGTTGATGTTATCTTAATCGATAACTTAATCGATAGTTAGTTAGTTTACTTTTATGACACAAGGAAACTATTCACTCTGACACTCCTCAATATTGATGTTTATTAAATGCTGTTATCGAAATCGATAAGTTAATCGATAGATAGTTTGTTTTTTTAAGGGCACATGGAAAGCTCTTAATATACATTTAAAATACTTTTCAGACACTCCTCAAAATAGGAACTTCTCTATTAATATTATCGAAATCGATAGGTTAATCGATAGCTAGCAATTTCATTTTTAAGGTAATATGGAAACCTCTCAATATAGCTTAAGATAAACTCACAGTTACTCCCTAATATGCGAGTTCATTAAATTTTGTTATCGAAATCGATAACTTAATCGATGAATCCTTTCAATGTTGCTTGAATAAAACACTCAAACACTCTTTTGAATAAGAATTTCCCAGTTGATTTTTATTGAAATCGATAACTTTATCGATAGTTAGTAGGTTTACTAATTTACTATATTGCTTGTGAAACTCATTTATTCTCTCACCCGCCGCTTTCGCTCTTTCCATCTCTCTATCTTTCTCGCACTCTTATATTCCATGCCCCTTCTCTCTTCCTCACACACGCAACTGCAATTAGGGTTGAAAGTATCGCCATCTTTACGCGGTCACTCTTAATACAAGAGGCGAGATTAATATCCAAATGGAGCCACAGCTGACCACAATAAGGACAGAGGGAGAGAGAGTAAGCGAGAGAGGAAGAGTAGGCAGCACAAAGAGATAGAGACAGCGAGTCTTCGGACCGCAGAAGTGCGTGGCATTGATGACCATATTCAATGGTTGCTGCGGTTAGCTGCCGCTTGCCGCAAAAACTGATGCACTTCGCAGCAGTAAACGGCAACAACAACACAAGCAACAACAACAAGCACAGCAGCAGCAGCAGCAACAACAACAACAACAACGAGCAGTGCATTACATAATGCAATTCATTTAAATTGCAACAAAAATGTTGCTGCTGTTGGTTTTTTTGCATTCAACAAGGTGAAGGTTGCTGCAGTTGACAAGCCGCAGCAAAACAATTTGTAAGAGGCCTAGCACACACACACACACACTAAGACAAACACACACACACACACACACAGCAGCAGCACATATACAGTCACATATTTGGGGCACATTTAAAAATTTATGCTGCAGGCAAGGCCAACCCAAGTCCGTCTGTCTTCTCTCCCTTTCCCCCTCTGTCTAAATGTCTGTCCAGTTGTCTTGCTGCCGCAGTTGACTGGCGAAAGAGGTTAAAAAAGCAAGGGTCAAGGGGGTGGGGGAGGCAAAGAGAGCGTGAAAGGGAGGGAGGGAGGAGCAGAGCTGCACTGGACGCTGCGTCGGCTCCATAACAATAACAACGAAACGTCGCAACACTTATGTCGGTTTACTTTCCAGCAAAGTTCAGGCAATGGACAACACACACACACACACACACACATACACTCAAACACACACTCACACACACTCACACACACACACAGCTGAAGGAAATGAAGTGGCTGTGGCAGTCAACAGCAGCAACTGCAGCTGCGACGCGACAGTTGGCAACAGTTGTTGCTGCTGTTGTTGCTTCTGCTGCTGCTGCTGTTGTTGATGTTTTTGCTGCTGTTGTTCTGCTTGTTGTTGCTGTTGTTGTTGCCGCTGCTGTTGTTGCTACTGCCGTTTGTTTCTTTCATGTTTCCACTTTCCTTCCACCCAAATGGCCCTGATAGTTTTCACACGAGCTTTGTCTAAGTCGTGAAAAGTCTGCAAAGTTTTGCAAGAATTCAAAGTTTATTAAGTATTTAATAATGTTGTACTGTCATATATTTAGCATATTAATCATTTATTATATTATACAATCTGTTGAACATTAAGTGCTTTTAATGTTGATTTCTCAGTACTGTAGGAAAGGTTTCTTTTAAGCCTCATCTTGCTCCGCTGAACTTTCTTTTGATTGCTCAAATTATTTCTTTCCCTGCCTTTTGCTCTCTTGTCGAGCACTTTGCTCTTACTCAAACTCTTTACAAACCTGTTCTTATTCAAATTTAATATGTTGTCTTCCTTGTTCATTTAGTTTTTCTCTTTTTTCTGGTCTTCTTTAGTCTTTACTCCTTCTCTGCGACTTTACTAAGGAACTCTATTGAATGACATTCTCATTCCTGAGTGATTCAAACACTCTTTTCGTTCCCTTCTCTATCTCCCCTGTATCTCTACATCTCTCTCTCTTTTTCGCTCTTCATCTTTCTTTCTCCATCTTTTTCTCTCCAACTCCTTACTCTTTCTCCTTCTCTCCTAAACAAAGTGCATTCAAAGTTCGTCATAGTTCTATATTCCTTCTCTACCATTTGCTCTGCTGTCTTTTATTGCCCTTCCGCCTGTTGAACATGACATGAACAGCATGCTCTCTACTACTACAATACTATCTGCAGTCTCTTTCCCTCTTTACCCTTTCGCTTTTTTTATATTCCTTCGCTCACCATCTGCGCCTTGCGTTTCTAATTAAACACCATGCAAAAAAAAGAGGTGCAGAGAAAGACTAAAAAAATACTGTTGAATTTAATTTCATAACAAAAGGCAAATGAATGCTTTGCTTATGGTATCTCTTTGCTTCTTGTTACTATTCACTCTATCTTTATTCGTGTTTTACTCATTCTATTGCTCAATTGAGTGGGAGAAAGAGAGAGAGAGATAGGGAAAGTAATGAGAAATCCCCTTACTTGGTGTACAAAGCCAGGCTGGCTGGGAATGACTACGAAGCTGTTCAATGGATGATCATTCAATTTGATGTGTATATAATATATGCCTCAATATGTGTATACTTGTCTGGAAAATCAAGACTATAGCTTGTTAAGCTTGCTGTATAATCAGCTCAGATCTTTCTATACTTCTATGAACAGTTGCGACTTCCATTGCACATTGCATTCTATTTACAGGGTATTGCAATGACAAACAAATGCTGCTGCCCATTGCAATCCAGACAAAAACGATATCGTTTTACTACACTTTCTACCTCTCTACCTTCCTCTCTCTCTCTCTCTCTCTCTCTCTCTCCCTCTCTCTCTCTCTCTCCCTCTCTCTCTCTTTGTGCCTGTCTCCCCCTCTCCTCCTGCCTGGTTGCTGCCAATTTCAGTGTGCAATTACTTGGAATTTGTTTGTTGTGCAAGCCAAACGGCAGCAAAAGTTTGCGCGCACTTACACACACAGCCATACACCCGCACACCAGTAAACATTAAAAATTTAATTAGAGTGCCTTGCATAATAATAAAAAGAGCGATAGAGATAGAGAGAGAACGAGTAAGAAAATCAAATTGAAAATCGAAACAAATCGAGCAAAAGTTGCCAACAAATTGAGTTGAAACACGAAACGTTTGTATTGTGTGGCAGAAGCAGAAGAGTAGAGGGGGAAGGGGGGAAAGAGATTGGTGCCGTTGTGTGTGTGTGTGCGTTGCAAGAGCTCAGCAATTTGCCGTGTTGCATAAGCTCG
Source organism: Zaprionus indianus (assembly GCA_018904595.1). Classification (NCBI taxonomy): domain Eukaryota; kingdom Metazoa; phylum Arthropoda; class Insecta; order Diptera; family Drosophilidae; genus Zaprionus; species Zaprionus indianus. Next base: position 7,804,756 of record JAEIHA010000344.1, on the reverse strand, counting down.
GGCGATAGCTGCTGCGATTACAGCCGCCAAACTGCAATCCGTGCAATGCCCACGAAAAGCGGCTGCTGTTCAGCAGTGTGTGTGCAGTTTGTGTGTGTGTGTGGGAGTGCAGTATGTGTGTGTGCAGTGTGTGTGTGTGCAGTATATGGGGACAGTTTACGGCATGCATGGGACACAGCTTGATCCGCTGCTGGCCTCGTACGCTGCTTATGTCAAGGCACAGCAGGCAGCACAGCTCCCTCTCTCCATCCCTTTCTACCTCCTTTTGTCTCTGTCTTTGCCTCCCGATTTGTGGCTTTAACGGTGGCTGCCACGCAGCTTGCTCCCAAAGCCATAAATAACGACACGTTGTGCATTTTGATGTGACCAACAGCTGGGGAACGGCAACGGCAACGGCAACGGGAACTGTGACTGTGACTGTGACTCGTCCCCCTCCCGCTCCCCTTGACTGTGAGATTGCTTCACCCTTTTCCGCATCATCGATTGCGTGTGGCAAAGCGAAAGGCGTGGCCATTTCGAGGGGGCGCGTTGTATCATCATTCCCAATCAGACAGTGCCGACTCCACTTGAAGTATTTATTTTCATTTTCAAGTTTTTTTTTTTTCGTTATGTTTTCGTTTCCATTTCCGTTTCCGTTTTCATTTATACTTCTGCTTGTAAACGATTCATGTGTGTTTATCGTAAGTATTCATCCTCTCTCTCTTTTTCTCTTTCTCCCTGGAATTGTTTGTTATAGCTGGAAAATGTGGTGTAAATCTCTTTTAGAGGCATCTTCATTCATATCGAAATTGCTTGCAGTGTGAGTGTGTGTTGTGATTTCTCGAGCTGAGTTGAATGTAAATGAGTGTGAACTTGCATTCATATTACAGCTTAAGGATTGTAAATATTTTGTTTAGCAATAAACAAGTTACAAGTTTCATTCATTGTACCTTGAATGGAAGTGAAATGTTCAATGTTGAATGGAGTTAACAATTGTGAATAGTTCTTTTATAACTTTCAAGCTTTACAATCTTTCTCTTGCTGCTCTCCTTTCTTCCTCTCTTCTGGCTTTTCATTCGATACAATTTCTGCTCTTCTACCTTCCCTGCTTCAGGCCTTACTACCTTATGCGCCTCTTTAATATGTAAATCATTACAATTCTAATTGAAATCAATTATATTTATTAAGCCAATAAAAAGTGTTGCACTTTTTTTTCTTCTCCATAATATATTCACTATATTGAAATCAGGCAATTTATAAGCTGCATTTAAAGCTTTTATTGTGTTGCGCATTTTTGTTGATTTTCATTATTTCCATTAGGAATTCAATTGATTTGCCCAACTATTGTCGCCGCACACACATTTTGTATTTCAATTGCTCTGAACTCATTGAGAAAATTGCTTTTAATTTAATGCGAATTTGAATTTCAATTCGATTGGTAAATTTGTTAAATATTTGTCGCACGTCCCTGCTTGATCATTTCATTAAATGCGAAATTAGCGAAATAATGTGTCGATAAAGTGTTGAAAATGGAAAAAAATAAAGGAAGGAAGGAAAGGGGAAACTGTTAAATGGTTTTTTAGTCATTAAGTTATGTTCTCGGTCTCGTTTTCTGTGCTTTCCTTTCTCTATCTCTTCTCTCTCTGTCTCTCCCTCTTCCACTCTCTATTTTTCTCTATATCTAAACCTCCCTTTCTCTCTGATAAAGTTGTTTCAAAGTTCATAATGTTTCTGCCCTGGGCAAAGCCTTCCTATGCCTAACTTGAGCCTTGTACTCATTTCGTTGGTATTAAAGTGAAAAATTCAAATGCACAACGAAACCTGTTTCAATAGCTGTGAGTTTATTGTCTTTGCCCGACCTTTATAAGGCAAATTTTTAACACACACACACACACATAAAAACACACTCACATAGGCGCCTAATAAACACATGCAAAATGCCGAAATTTCTAGTGCAGCTACAAAGGGCAAACGTAAGATGCATTCACAATAAACTGCAGTCAACTGCAGCTGTGTGTATGTAAGGAAACAGAAAGAGAAGGAAATAAAAGAGAAAGAGGAGGGCAGAGAGAGAGGGAAGTATATGAGCCTGGCATTGTTTTTCAAATTCATTGTGCACTGACATCGATTGCGTTGCTAAATATTTTTCCTTTTTTTTGTGAATTCGTAAAAGTAAACAGATGAACGTCACTTTCAGGCACGCCTGACAGTTAGATACCCTCTGCATAGTGTTGGAAAACTTTTTACACAAACTAACAATAACCAGGCCCTAATGCCGACTGCCTTCTCACACTTACTTGAACAGACTTGAATGTCTTGTGTGTTGATTGCCCGATTGTATGAAGTTTATATATGTTTTTTGAGCTTTTAAAAAATTGCAGGGTATTAAAATAAGGGAAAAAATGCAGACCCTTTTCCTCTCATATTTTTCATATATTCCATTATTCTCTTTATTGTTGTCTCTTTCGCAAATTGTCAGCTAATGGGCGCGTTAAAAGCCAACAAAAAAAAAAAAAATACTTTAAATGCATTTTGCAAGTGAAAATGCAAAGTGAAATGCGTAGAACACGTTAATGAATTTTTGCCAGCAGTATTAACAAACTGTGTGAATACAATTCGCAGGCAGTGTAAAAATGAAAAATGAAAATACAATGCATAATCGAAATGAGAAATTGAACATTGCAATAAGCTGTAAACCGAAACTGTTCATGTGCGCAATAATATGAAAATTAATTGATGAAAGTATCGAATGTTGTTGGAAAGAGGGAAGGGGAGGGAAAAGGGGGTTCTTGCACTAATTGAAAAGTGTAAATAATACGAACAAGCTAAAACAATTAAATGCGCTTACAAGGCAAATAGATTGATTACGTTGCTGTTGCAGTTGACTGCTTATCACATTCGGTATCTAATTCGCAATTGATAAATTGAAATAAATTCCATAATTAGCAATAAAACGCAATGATTCCTGTATCCTTTGCTCGTTAAGAGTATTAAATATTTGTGTATTTAAGTAATTTGAGGTAGAAGACATGAGAAGAATTGTTGATGAATTTAATTTCGATGTCAACTTAATCAATTGAATAAACTGATAACGTTGGAGGAGGCTTAAGACTTATCGAACAAGCAAATCGAGAGCGGATTCTCTTGTAATTCGCAACTGATTTAAGCAAAGAGATTAACACAAAGTTGGCAGCTCGTAAGTTTTTTTTTTTTTTTTTGGTGAGAAAAAAGCCAAATGAATTTCCAGATTCCTTGTATCATGTTCGCTTTTCCCCCTAAGCTCTGTAATTAAATTCGATGTTATCTGCGCCTGCTCTGGTATCCTGCTGCACAGAACAGGCTTCCACTGATACTTGCTGCTCCTCTTTGCCTGCCTCTTTTCGCTCTGTGTTTCTCCTCTGCTTGCTCAGGTTTAGCGTGCTTCGCTTCGTGAGCTGTTTTGGCATTTTGTGGTCCATTCGAAGCTGGCGAAGTGCTGTTTAGGGGCTTCTCTCAGCTGTTTGTTAAGTTTATGCGCCGCGAATGCGAGCACCAGCAGTGTACTACAAGGGGGGCGGGAGGGGGGCACAGCTTTATCTCTAAGCTGTGCTTAACAACGCCACGCGAAGGCAACAAAGTTGCCGCATTTTGTTTGTTAGCTTCCTGTTTGCGCTGCTGCCGCTGCTTCCTTGGTTCTCTTCTTCGTTTTTTTATGTTTTTACATTTTACTTTTGGTTTTTATGCGCGTTATAAACACGCGCACACGCAAGGCAGCGGCACACAGACAGGCATAAAAAATCACTGCATACTTTTTTGGGCTGTGGCGAACTACGCGCCAAACACATTCGCCGTGGCAATCTTTATGTGCCGATCTGCCCTGTGTGTGTGTGCGTGAGTGTATGAGTGAATGTCTTTATGTATGTATGTATGTGTGTGTGTGTGTGTGTGTGTGTGTGTGTTAGCGTGAGTTTGTCCGCCCCTCGCAGCAAGACAAAAGCATAAGTTGGATTTCTTTCTCTCACTGCGTGTTGCAATTCATGTTGATGTATGTGTGTGTGTCTATATAAATAGTACTAATTGTATATATATTTATAATATATGCGCAACTCGCTCGCTCATTAGAGAAGGACAAGAAGAGATAGAGAGACAGACAGAGAGCGAGAGGGCTGCGTTTAATTTATGCAAATGAGAAGCGCGCACAAAAGCAAAGCGAGGCGACAACAAACAAATTCGAAATTAATTTGCATTGCATAACAAAGGAAAGGAAAGGCAAAGCAGCAAGGAGAAGCAACAGCAGGAGGTAGTGGAAAAATGTGAAGCCAAAGAGGAAAGCCAAATGAAAATCAAAATGAAAATGAAGTGCAAAAAGTGTCAAGCAAAGCGAATTCAATTCAACGCTTAAACAATACCAAACAAAGACCAAACGAAAGAGACAACGACAGACACAGAGAGAGGGAGAGAGAGAGGAAGAACGACAGCAAAGAGAAGTGCGAACAAGGCGAACTAAGTTTCCCCTCTAAACGGTAAACGGTGAGTGGCTAACGGTTAACGGTAAAGTTACGCGTGCTGCAATTGTATAGAGAGCGTGTTTCACATCGCTTCCGTTTCGTTTGCGTTTGCGTTTGTGTTTGCGTTCGCGCGTTTCCGTTTCCGTTTCATTTCCGTTTCGTTTCAATTACGTTGCGGCTGCACTTCCAATGGCTGTCAGTTCCTTATGATGGAGACATTTCTTGTCCTGGGCCTGTGTTTTATCCTGTACGAAGCATTGGATTTCTTTCAAGGCTGCATACACAGTAACACGCCCTCGCCGAGCGACCAAATCGAAGCCTATCGCCGCGAACTCGACGAACAGCGCCAGCAGCAGCAGCAAGAGCAATTTCTTGCCGGTCTGACGCCACTACTGGGCGCACAATTTGCCGCTGCAGCCGCTGCCGCTGCCGCTGCCAGTGGTTCGCAATCGACGCTGACCAGTGCCACGCCCACAGCGAGCACAGCGAGTGTGATAAGTGATTCATACGAACAGGAGCAATCACAGTCGCAATCACAATCGCAATCGCAGTCACAGTCGCAGTCACAGCAGCAACCGCATTCGCTGAGCACGCCAGGACTCTTTAGGCCCGCTGCGTTGGGCTACTACGATCCAGAGGATCCGTTGCATGCCACATCGTCGCTGCCACGTGACTATTACTATCTGCAACAGCAACAGTTGAAGAACAAGGCCAGCTCAAGGAGCCTGCTCTCAAAGTTCTCGTCCACCAACTCGGACAATCGCATTCATCCAGAGGCATCGGCTGTGATCACCAGTCAACCATTGCCCGCAGCAGCAACAGCCGGCGAGTCGGTGGCCAATTTGGGCCTTTTCGATTGCCAGCCACAGCTGGTGCCATTGTTGCCGGCACCGTTGCTTGTTGAACTCAAGCGTGCTATCATCAGCACTGGGAACGGCCAAAAGGAGCTGCACAATCAGCGAGAGGAGCACGACGACGAGTTGCTGAGCGATAACGAACAGATCTGTCCGCAGTGTGTCGAGGAGGAGCAGCAGCAGCAGCAGCAGCAGCACGAGGAGGAAGACGATAACCTATCCTGTAACTCAAGTTCCAGTTCCGGTTCCGCTGGAAGTGATTCACACGCCGGTGGTGCCGCCAACAGCGAACCAAACATCTGCATTGCATCGGCCTCAGTGTCGCAACTGCATTTGCCTCGCATCCATCACATTGCCATCGACGACATCGGCATCGGGGGCGAGGGCAGCAACGGCAACAACAATCATCTGCATCACCACTCGAGCCTGGCCACAGCCAGTTCCAGTTCCAGCTCACACGCCGACGTCCGGGAGATCGAGTGCGAGCGACTGCGTCGCAAGTGCGTGAGCGTTAAGCGCATCTATAGCATATCGGAGAAGTTCTAAATCAAAATCGAAGCAACAAATCGAAATTCAAATCAAAATCCAAAATCAATTCAGAACTCAAACTCAAATCAACTCGTCTCATTCTGTACAAAAGCAAAACTCGCTAAACTCACCACTGCACCCAGCTAAAAAACGCAAAAGAAAACAAGCCAAATTTGTCTGCAAAAAGGTCTAATTGAAAAACCAAATCAAAATCAATCGTAAATAATTTTTGTAAATCGAATCAAAATCCAATCGGAATCAAATCACTAATCGAATCTGCCTCACTCGAATCTGATATTCAAAATTTACCAAAGTAGACAATACCAGCAAAAGAAATAAGAAAAGAAAACAGTAAAAACCAAACTGAAAAACATGAAAAAAATCCAAGCAAAATCACAAAATTTCCAAATGCGAAATGCCCCACACAAGGTTAGCAACAAACTAGCTTGAAAAAAGCCAAATTTCAACTCATGCGTAAGCCAAAAAATTGAGCTGAAATATGCATTAAAAAGCAATCAAAAAAAAGAAATGTTTGCCAATTTGCCAATAGAATTTGCACTGCATTCTCGTCTCATTTGAATTTCACTTTCATTTTCGACCATTTTGTTCGTTTATTCCGTTTTATACATTCACGTTTGTTCACGTTCGTTCACGTTTTAGCTCGTCCTCGCCTTCACTTGTCACTCGAACACACACATGAGAAACAATCGCAAAGGCTGTTTCATTCTTCACTTTGGTAGTCTCACTTGCTCACATCCTCTCACCATATCAATCAGATGGCATTATCAGCTCCCGTCTCACTGTCTCTCTTCTCTAACCTTACTTTATTTACTCTTCCAGCCGCAGCCTTAACTGAATTAGCGTAAGCTTTGTCGAATACTGTCAATGTGAGTGACCCAAGCTGGGCGCCCCACTGCAACTTTTGTTAGTTTTGAACTTCGATCTTAACTTTTTTATTTTTTATTTACTATGCAACCTTCTTGCAGCACGTTGGGCGCCAGTGGCACTCAACGTGGGCTTACTCTGCTTTCCCGTACGCTTTATTTTCGTTTAGCTTTTAGTATTTGAGTATCGATTGTATAATAAATTGAGGCGTAGGTATCGATTTAAATCTGAGTAATACACATTGGCGCCCAACGTGGGCCCAAAACAATGCAATTCTAGCATTTCTACGTTATTGCATCAACTTGTTTATCTACTTCAGCTTTCTTAGTCAACTGAAATACACCAATTCGCATGGGCGCCCAACGTTGGCCGCGAAGCAATGAAGCTCTAGCATTATCAGCTAGTTTTCCATTCAGTTTTCTACTTTAAGTTTTATGCATTAAACAAATTCACATGGGCGCCCAATGTGGGCCTTGAAATAAACGGATATCTTGAATTTCTCACAGCATTTTCCCTTGAGTCCCAGCCGAGCGACTAACTGAGTGAATATATCCAAAGGAAATCAAAGTTCACTTGTTGTCAGCTAACTGCAAATGATAATGATAACTGGCACATTTTGCACAACAACTTTTGCTGTTCCACAACTCGCTCGTTGCCTGCTTACTCTCTCTCTCTCTCTTTCTATTTCTGTTTGCTGCTTGTTTTTGTTTTGCACTTTTTCCAGATTTCTCTAGTCTCTCTGTTGATGGCAACAAAATGCTAACTAGCTTGACAACTAACCAACTGAATCTGCCTTCCCCGTTTCCAGTTGGACTCAGTTCTATCGCTGCTGAGGGAATGCATGAAACGGATGTTGTTTGTTGGGGAAACTGGGAAAGTGGCAAAGTTGCAGCAAAGTTGCTTTCATTAAGCGAGGATATGTGCACACACATACATATACATATATACGTGTATATAAAGGATGCGTGGATGTGTATAGAGCAGATAAAGTATAAATAGAAGCTCATTTGGAAATAGCAGAAGAAGAACAAGAAGTGGTAGACTGCGCCTGAGTTTCGCCCTGACTTTGGTTAGTGGTTCTCTAGGCCAAACAATGCCCTGGGAAAGTTCTTGTCGTTGTCTTGTTTTGTTTGGACTATGGTAACTTTGTTGTCGTCCGACTGGGGTGTCGCGGCCACAAGCTGCTTGTAGCCAGGGCAACTTGAAGCGAAATCTTGCGTTCTCGTGTGCTCGAGTGTTATGCAAAGTAAATTGTACATAATTGTCAGGCACTAGGGCAAACACTCACACACACACACACACGCACACACGCGAGTATACTTATCTAAATACATATGCAAATGGGGGTGTGTGTGTGTGCGTGAGGGTTGGAATTTTGCGGATAAGTCAAGCTCGGGCGCACAATGACTAATTTTGCTGTCATGGAGCATTACTATCATATCTTACAAATTGTCGCTTCTAAGTTGTAGCTAGCCACGCCCCCGTACGCCCCTTAGCTGCTCCAGCATCCTTGCAGTACTCCGTACTCTGCACTGCGTATGTTACTTCCCCCTGTACTTTGCTCATTTTGAGCAGCTTGTGCGAATCCTTTCAATTATTCGATATGTGGCAGCATTTTCCTCAGCTTCTTTTTCCGGTACGCTCGCTTGCTCTCCCTTTCTCTCTCTCCGCTCTCCTCACTCCGCTGGGTTTTCTTTTCATTTTCATTTTGATTTTCCTGCTGCTCTCAATCCTCAACTCAACCCTCAACTTTTGCTTCGTTTTCATTTCTTGTGGCCGAGGAGAGAGCCCTAAGACCCGCATTATTTTTCATTTTCTTCCACATCGATTGTGCGTATATGTATTTGTATACATGTGTGTGTATGTGTGTGTGTGTAGCACACAAGTCCTTGCCGAGGAGGTCCTGCGCCGCATTCAGCGTTCAATGTTCGTAATCTTTTGGTCTTTTCTTCATCATCGTTTAGCTTGATGTGGTTTTTCCGACTTAATCAGTTTTACTATTGTTTGTTTTTACTATACATATCCCTCTTTTCTTTCTCTCTCCCATACGCACTGCCCACGCTGTGTGTGTCTATGCAGTGTATGAGTGTGCGTGTATGTATGTGTGTGTATAGTTTTGCTGATTTCCTGCTGGCCAACTGTGGCTGCTCTGTTGATTGGGTCCTGCGGGTGGAGCTGTGCCAGTTAGGCCCCCCAGCTTCCTATAGAAGATTACATACACACAAATCTATACAGGCATACATGCATGTGTCACAATAGTGCGCTGAAAAGTATGCTATTGCCTTTAACTGAAGCTAGCTAAGAGTATTGAAGCTTAGGTAAGGCAATGTTTTGCACTGAGGGGAGAATAAGGTATAGAAATGTGTATACGCCATTAATAAGGCTGAACAAAAACTAGAAAGGTGTTTGCAATATGCAAGAGTTAATTTAAAGTTGAATATAAGACACTTGCTAGTTATCTTAAGGTATATTTTCTATATATAATTCCTATTTTTTGTAATCCATTCACTTAAAGTTATCAAACTATTTCCAAAAGTAAGACCAGAGAGAGTATGCTGTATTTGTCTTGCTGCCTGTTTTCCTTTACTGTCTTACATCTTTGCCGACAATTATGTTGTACGTGTGTATGTGTTACGTTGCCATGACAGTTTAGCATTGGCAACACACACACACACAACAACAGCATACAAAACAAGCCACAAGACGCAACTTGGCTTGACGACGCGACTGAGCACGACGCGACGACTTTGCTTACAGCCGCCTGCGTTCAAATCAGTCAAGGGTAATATTCTTCTACATCATTAAGCGGCAATAGCAACAACTACAAGAGCGAAACTGTCTCCAACTGACCAGTTCAACCCCCAAAAACATCTCCCGCCTTCTCTGGCTTCTTCTACTTTCCCCCCTTTTTCGCTTAGCTGACAACAAACTGAGCAAAAATTGATATTAACTGAAACTATTGATTGACTCGATTTGCTTATAGATTGAAGATGGTTTGTCTATTGAAAATGTATCGAATATGTATGTAGTTGGAATGAAAGGGATACTGGACTGGAAAGTTGCTACAAGTTTTGTCATATATCATTTGTTATTGACATAAGAAGTTTTGTGCCTAAGTTGTTTCCTATTAAATCATGTCTCTATTATTGATTTAACTAAATCTTGTTTGGGGCTTATATCCCTCTCTCTTTAAGCGCTGAGCAAGATGAATCACAGCAGGCAACTTTGTAGCCTCTTGTAGGATGTAAGCAAGAGACTTAACTCCTCTTCCTTCTGTCTTGCTTCCCTCTTCGTCTTACTGGCTTAATCTTATCTTCAACTTTAGCTTCGCAATCCGCAAATTCGCTTCAATTAATCAGCGACTTTCGACTTTCCAAATGGCAGCTATACAAATTATACTCTCTCTCTCTCTGTCTCCTTCGCTCTGCCCCCCACTTTTTGTTTCTTTATGCCTCTTTCTCTCGCACACTGCCTTGGCAAATTTGTCTTATTTCGCTGCGACTTTAGTTGGATTTTAATGATTCTTTGCAATGTTCTTCTTAATGAGCTGCACATATGTGAGCAAGTACATGTGAGCCTGTGTGTGTGTGTGTGTGTGTGTGCGTAAACTTGTTGAGTCAAAAAGTCTGTGGTTGACAGAGAGTTCTGGTCTCCCACTCTCTGGCTGTACTGCCTCCCCTACCCAGCAAAAGAAATAAAGCAGCCGCCGCAAAGTATGCTTCAAGTTTTAATGTCGCGCTGCTGTTTTTGCCTCTGTGTGGTCTCAGTGCTATAAGTTAAATGTATTTGTTTGCCTGCATGTGTGTGTGTGTGTGCACATGCGTGTGCTGCTTGTATATAGCAGTGTGTGTATAGCACTCCACAAGAACCTTAAACAACAACGCGTAAGAAAACAAGTCAAACAAATCCTCGGCGCGAAAGAGTGCGTGTGCCACTGAGGCTGTGGGGGTGTGTGACTGTGTCTTCTGTTTATCTTTCTGCAACTCGGTTCATCCCCTGAACTTAATTTTTAGAGACACTAAATAGCTTCTGCTTGCGTGTGTTGGCAACACGACCGGTCAACGATTGCAGGGCATCCTGCGGCAGGCAACGCCTTCTGCCCAGCTCATCCAACTTGACAGAGATAACCATATCGATCTCCTTCTGGCGCTGCTCCTCCTGCGCCCTGTTGCGCTCACTCTCCAAACGATCCCGTTCGATTTCGCGACGACGTGCCCGCTCATGCTCCTCCATTTGTGCGGTGATGCCCTGATTGAGATTCAGCTTGCGTCCGATCTTCTGCTGTATCTCTGCCTCGCGTTGCTTCTCGTAGCGAGCACGCTCCTCCTTAACCTCATCCATTTCGCGCTGACGCTGTGTATAGTAGCATGCCTGGTACTTCTTGATGTCCTCCATGGCCTTGCGATTGCCAGCACGCAGATCGGCGACAAGAGTGCGACGATGCTGGGCAGCCTCGCGCTCCTGCTGCCGATACTTGCGCTCGAGGCGCTCATGCTCGGCAAGTAGACGCATCTCCTCGCGATTATCCTTGGCATCGAGAATCTTCTGTTGCAGCACAAAGAGTGCATCACGTCGACGCTCCTTGTCCGCCTCAGCGGCAGCCTTGATCTGACGCTGCTCCATGCGTTGCCGCTCCTTATTCAGCACATACGTATTGGCGCGTATCTCGTCGCGCTGTTCCTGTTCGCACATCAGACGATTGAAGTCCTGATGCAGCTTGATGTAGTGGAACAGCTCATTGCGGTAGTGCGTCTTACGCTCTCCGGTTGCCTGCAATTGTTCCACCTGATAGCGCTTATACTCTGCATACGCGTCAGCCACCTGGCGCGACTCCTCGCGGCGCCTCTCCTCGGCCATGTGGCGCAACTGGCGACGGTCAGCGATCTGCTGGCGCACGGCATCGCCGAATGCCTGGCGCTTGTCGTGCTCCCGCTGCTCCTGTTCCGTTGCCGAGCCCCATTTGGAGTCGTTGAAGGCGGTGTCCTTGCGCGCCTGCTCTATGTCGCGCTCCTCCTGGATGCGATCCATCAGTGCCCGCTCCTCGATCTGTGAGGTCCACATGGCGCTGCATTTGGCGGCGCCGATAGCACGAATGGCGTTCTGCACGCGCTCGTCGTCGAAGTGGCGAGCCTGCAAGGGGAAAAGATATTAGAGTATACAGATTTATCGATTATTCGGCAATTATCGATAATATTCATATTGTTTAATATACTGAAATATACTTTTCTCCCTTCCACATACAGTCAACAGCTCTAAGAATCCATAATTATCGATTGTTTTGTTCGATAATTATCGATTACAGTTCTAATAAATATATGGATACACCGATACATACGATTTCTTCCTGCTAATTGCTAATAACTGCTCAGAGAACCAACTTATGACGATTCCAATGTTCGATAACTATCGATAACATACATTGTGAAATTTCGAAACACGATTGTTAACATTTTATCTTCCCGCTTATTGTTAATTGCACAAATAATCCACATTTAGCTATTACAATTTACGATAATTATTGATAACAATCTGATTAATATATCGATATTCCAATCTATATATTTTTCAAACTCCCACTTGCTGTCTATTGCTCAAAGAACCCAGATTTATCGATTTATACGTTCGATAATTATCGATTGAAATCTGATTAGTATATCGATATCCCGATACATAGTTTTCTCCCTCCCACTATTCTTCAACTGCTCAAAGAATCTAGGTATGTCATTTGAAATGTTCGATAATTCTTGATATCGTTATGAGTAATTTATCGATAGACCGATAATAAGTATACGTGTTCCCTTTCTTCACTTACCGTCAACTGCTTGTGCAGCACCATCAGACGCCTTGCCTCGTTTGCCTTCTCATCGTCGCCCTCGACCTCAGCATCGAGCTGCCGCTGCAGCTCTCGCTCCCTCTCGCGACGGGCCTCATCGATCTCGTAGAAATACATGCGTATATTCTCTGCCTCTTCCTTGTTGAGACGCTCCTCCTCCTGCAGGCGCTCCTGTTCGGCCTGCAGCTCCTCGGGTGTGGGAGGCTTCAACGATTTCAGCCGCTCCACTTCCTCCTTCTCGAGCTCGCAGTATCCCCTCGACTCCCACGGCTGACCGACCACATGGAAATAGGTTGCCTCGCCACCGCTGCCCTTGCGCCGCAGCGGTTTCTGATATGGCCGCGGCAGCGAACGGGACATCGGTGGCGAGGTTGTGCCCGGCGGCAGAGGGCGCTGCTTTGTTCTCGATTTGAGGCCAACTCCCGCGGAAAGCTGAAAGCCTGTGGAGCGTGCCTGTTGTCTCATTGCCTCCTGCTGTTCCTTCTCGCAGATGCGCAGCGCCAACTGCCTACGGCCACGCGCATTATCTGGCTGCATTTTCAACGGATGCTTGCAACGCTCCAGCTCGAGTCCAACCTTACGGCCCAGTCGATCATAGCAATCGGGATGTAAGGTACGAGCACGTCGCGTAACACAAGGCATGTTGGTCGGCATGATGACGCAGCTGGCTGAAGATCCTTTTTACGCGATGTATGAATTTACTGGTGAACTTTACAAAATATATACGATCTTTATATAGTTAAATATTTAAATATATTGACAATTATTTAGAAGGCAGCACGTGTAGTTGTATTGGTGTGCTTAATCTAAATGGGAAAGTGCTAAGCTCGCAGCCCTGGCACAATTTGACAGCTAGGCAAGGCTTGCTATACATTTCATTTAGGCAGCTTGAAACAAGCTAAGTTGTAGCAGATTCACAGTGGAAATATTGTATATGTGAATAATACTGAATTTCAGCGAGATTTTTGCTGTTGAACTAGCCTAATTGCACCTTATGCAGCATGAGCCAACTATGACAAATAAGAAGTAAAATGTTAGCTAAAATATACAGGTTGCTCCAGTTTAATTGATCTTTATATTTTAGTTTCTTTACGTAGCTTCCCCAACATAATAAATAAATAAAGTTTGCAGAGGAACTTCTATTCTATGCCTTATGCCTTAAGCAACCTTAGTAAACCCTTAACCTTTTCCATACCAATTTGCACTCCAAAATTACTGTACAACATTTGGCTCTGCCCTGCATTAGTTTTGTATATTTTATGCCCGAAAAAGTGCTGTAATTGAGATGATGTGCTTCAGCTGAATTATAGAACGAGTCTAAAGACCCTAGAAAGCTCAGAGAGCTCTTGATATGGAGATTATAACTAAAAACTAACTGTAAATCCTCTACTTCAAACTATACAAATGAATGAGGCAGAGAACACTCGAGCGAACTAGAAACAGTTTTTTGGCTAATTGGAATTGGAGTGTGGATTAGAAGAGGTGAAGAGGGAAAGGCTGAACCTGAAGTGGGGCAAGCAAAGTGAATAGGCAATTAGGAAAGAGGTTATATGTATAGAAAGCTTTGAATTAAGAATTTGGTAATGGATTAATGTAGGGATTATAGTCAAACTTACAGCAGTTATGGCATTCAAGACATTAATCTGCAGCAAAAGCCACAGAGAAGTTCCCCAACGGCATAAATTATGTGATATTTTGCTGACTCAGTTTAATTGCTATGTTTACTGTTAGATATATGTATATAAATATACGACATATATATATTTATGTGAGCAGCGCATTCATTGAATTTCACTTAAGCTTTTTGGGGGCCTTATGAATTTTTCAACACTTTATGAGCTGCTTGATTGAATCAAATCAAATGCTGTGAATCGAAGCCTAAGCAATGACGTCAGAGACACAAACAGGCATAGATGTATGGTATGTCTGTCTTTGTTTGTTTATGTATAATATGTGTGGGATACACACACACACACACACACACACACTTATATTTAGATTGTCTGCGGGGCAGACTTCTTTCTTCTGCTCATGTTTTCGTGTCTTGTCGTGTGTTTTGTGTGGCGCCTCGAGTACCCCCAAATACGCATTGTTTGTGCTGTTTATTTGCCATTGTTGTTGTTCTGCTTGTTGTTGTTGTTGCTGCTTTTGTTATGCTCATTGCTGTTGCCATTGTTGTTGTTGTTGTTGTTGTTGTGTTGGCAGTCAAACATACCAATGCCCAGCAGTAGCCCGAGACAACAAATATAATTTACTTGCCCCTACGTGTTCACAGTCGCTCTAGCTGTGCCTGTACATCTGTATCTGTATCTGTATCTACAGCTGTAACTGTATGTATGTGTAACTGTATCTGTATCTGTATCTATGTGCTGTGAATGAACTGAGGCAGCGTCGTCGCTGTTGCTGTCGCCATTGCCAGCAGCCACAAATATGAGTTACGCATTTGGATTCATATTACGCATACGCCGCGTACGCCTCAGTCTCAGCTACAGCCTTTGTCCTTTTAGCTGCGATTTCTTTGTGGGGGGGAGGGAGCTGGGGCGGCACAAAACTTTTGCACATTTCAATGGCAATAAAAGTGATTTAATAATGCCGCGTTAAAGCCCCGAGACGACAGCGCAGCAACAAGAACAACGCAAAAAGTCGAAATCAATTTGATTTGTCGCCTCATGGGGGCAGGGCAGTGTGGGCTAGGGAGGGAGGCAGCAGCCACGCCTCGTGCGTGTGATTAAGTGCGCGTTTAATGTGCATGCTCCGGTCCCATAAAACAAATTGCATGCAATCGCCCGGCGTCCGTTTCGCCTCCACACACTCTCCCTCTCATTCTCACTCTCAGTCATTCTCTCTGTCTCTTTCGTATTGCTATACTCAGCTCTTTCTTGCCTCGCGAGCCTAACCCATTGTTGTCCTTGTTGCTGTACGCTTTGAAATGTAAATACGGCTCATTATTTCGATGCTCGGCCATTCATTTGCCTGGATTTCAGTCTATCCAACTCTTGCTCTCTCTCTCTCTCTCTCTTTCTTATTCTCACTCTTTCTATCTCTCTCTTCCTTCACACATAAAGAAAAACTCGAGCGTGTGTTCCAAGTTTCTCAGCCGTAAAAAAATACAAATCGTAAATGGATTTTTACAGGCATCAAATCGAGCATAGGAAAGGCAAATAAAGTTGGAAGAGATTAAAAGAAAGCCAGAGATAGTACTAAAAAAATACTAAAACTACTTAAAGCTGGCATAGAAAAGTTTGTTATCCTGGTTTTAAATATACCAAAAACACTGAGATACTGAAAAAACTAAAGAAATGATAAAAAGTCTTTTAAGTATTTCTTTGACTGCCTTCATTTTTTTCATTGCTCTTTAGTATTTATTGAAGCATTTTGTTTATATTGCACCAAATGAGTTTCGTACTTCTGTAGTATATTCTCTAGAGTCTATTGGTATTTTCTAGTATTTTCTAGTATTTCTAGTATTTATTATTGTTTGCTTTTAATCGCACTGCGGCCTCTTTGCCATCGAAAATCCCTTAAAATACCGCACACACGCACACACACACTCTTTAGAGCCGTTGCCTTTTTGTCCCACTGTGCAAGGTCAAGCTTTAATTAACTCTAATGCAAGACCCAAAAAAAAGAAGAAAAAAAATACCAAAAGGAAGGCAAAGGAAAAAAATCGAAAAAGAAAGCATGAACAACAAGGGCAGCCGCGCCATGCATGTGGCACAGGCCTAGGCGACTGCGGGATGCCCTCGCTAGCTCTCGCTCTATCTCTCTAACTTGCTCTGTCTTTCTCTCTCTCCCTCTCTCTCTGTCTGACCGCCCAAGGGTTTATTATTTTCACTTAATTTGTGCTTCATTTAATTTTTTTTCGACGAGGCGTCGCAATTTTGTTTTTCTTTCTTGGGGAAAGCGGTCTCTAAGTTGTCTATGAAATTTACGCGTCTCGACTGTTCCAGTAAGTCAAATGCCGCATCATCACAGCGAGGCACAAATGAAATTGTGGCAGAAGGATAAAGAGAGAGAGAGAGAGACGGATAGAAAGAGATAGAGAGCGAGAGCGAGCGGCAAAAAGTGTCCCTTTTTTAGGTTTAGACAAATTTGGGGTCCCAAAAAGTATGCTACGAAAATGTGAGAAAATACACAGAGTGATGTAGAGAGGGAGAAAAATAGATGTTGTTGCGGCCGTTGTTGTTGCTGTTTCAAATTAACTTGGCACGGTCCACATTGAATGACAGTGCAGGTGACCAAGGTCCCTGTCCTCCTTTTCCCCTCCCTTATTTACTTCGTCTCTCCCCGCGTCTTCATTTACTTTGTCTCTGCTCCCCTCCTTATTTAGTCAGGAAGCGACAAAGAAATGTTTCGCCTGCTGCACAATGGGCAAATAATTCATAACGTGGCTCAAAAGTTTGATTTAGTTGCAGTTAATACACTCAGCCCGCCTCCCCTCAGACAACTCTGTGTGTGTGTGTGTGTGTGTGTGTGCCGTATATCCGGGCATACGTCGGCCTGCATAAATTTTGCCTTGGCAGTTGCCTGTGCCGGCTCCGGCGGCCCCGTTGACAGTGGCAGCAGTCGCACATTTTGCCGAGCAGATAAATTACGCTTGCTCTGCAATGGAGACGGGCCTAGGCAAGCGGAAGAGCCAACATAGAACACTGACAGAGCCAAGAAGAAGAGGCAAGGGCACACACAGAGATTCAGAGAGTGAAAGAGAGAGGTAAAGAGTGAGAGAGGGGATCTGGGAGAGCGGTATCAGAGCTCTGTAGACGGATGAGGCTGAGCTCTTTCACTCTGACGCTGACTATCAGGCTGGCTGCTTGTATGCTTATTTTTCTTTAAATGTAACTGCAGTACAAACACCAACACACACACACACAGCAACACACGTCTGTCTGTTCGACTGGAATGTCCTGCCAGGCGACATAAATAACAGACTTCTTTTGAGCCACAGGACATTGAAAAGCATTGCACACAAATTGTTTTTTCCCTCCCACTTACGCTGTTTCTTTCTCTCTCTCTCTCTTCTCTTTTTTTAATATTCAAAACATAACTGCAGAAATATGAGGGGGAGGGGGGAGGCATGGGAAGGGGCTGCCACATTCAACTGCAGCTGGTTAGGGATAATAAATACTGGCCATAATCAACTTAGTCAAAGCTAACTCGATTATATGGAAAGACAAACAGAAAAGAGTTCGCCATGATTCACAGTGTGTTGATTTATAGTACGGAACGGTAGGGGAAATTAAATAACAAAGGTGGCAGAAGGGAAGCAAAGGGTGTAAGGGGGGGAAGTAGGAGGAAAATTGAGATTAAATGTTATGTAGATCTATTTTAGAAGTCAACACTTGGACTAGAAGTTAGTTCTCTTTGAACGATATTTATATTGCTTGAGGTATATACACAAATTCGAGCTATTTTTGACAAGCCTGTTGAAATATATATTTTAAGAATGTTTTTAAAATTTTGCTTATAATTCTCAACAAGTTATAGCAGCGTAGAGTTGAAACTGACTTCGATCTTCAAGTAAGTTAGCAATGAGTGCTGCTGATTGCAGTTCGTTGCTACCTTGTCCTTCGACAAGTTTGGTTGTGCTTGGCGGCTTTAACTATAAGGCAGAAATTGAACCTTTATTTTGATCCTCGATTCAACTTAATTGTTCAAATAAATAATTAACAACGAAAAGTTAAGAAATTAAAGGTTTGTAAGTGAGCATCTTGAAGTGCAAAGGATTAGTTTGAGCTTTTTTACACTGTGTTGTGTTTTCAATTTAGTATATTTTGGTTGTTTGGTCAGCAGCCAAGTATTTCAGCCTGCCTTCCTGTTTCTCCGTCTCTTTCTATCACTCTTATGGTGCGCTCTCTCTCTGTCTCTCAGTCCACATCTTTGGCATTTCTTGAAGACCGTTTGCTGTGCTATAAATTTTTAACAAACATTTAACATGAATTTTATTAGTCCCTCGTCGGAGGTTTGAAAGAGTTGCAAGCTGCCACATGGCGGCAGTGGGGAAGGAGACACAAGTGTGTGTGTGTTAAAGAGAGAGAGACTCTTATTATTGCTGTCCCTGTCTTGGCATCAAAATGACAAGCTGCCTGTTGGCTAATTTTTTCGTGCCTTTGCCTGGGTTTCTCTTAGTCTGTTTGTGTTCATTTCTTTTTTTTTTTTTTTTTTTTTGGTCTTAGCTGTGCTCTACTTTATCGACTAAGTCAGCCACAGCCTCAGTCACAGCCTCAGCCTCAGGCTGCTTCTCGTTTCATTTCACTTCGGTCCATGGTCCGCAAACAGTTCCATACGGAACTGGAACTAGTTCAGTTGCTGCTCTGCACTCGGTGCGGTCAGTTGAAGCTATTTTCAAGAAGTTGTTGCTCTTTTCGTTTCGTTTGTTTTTTTACTTTTTGCATTCCCTCCCCTCTTTCCCCCTTTTCCCTGCTCCTGTTCTTTGGCAAATTCCTGCATTGAGTTCTGCTTTGTGTTTCGTAAGTTTTCGCAAAATATTTTGCGCTTTCGTAACCCAAAAAAAAGAAACCAAAAAAAAAAAAAATACCAAACACAAATTTCAGTTAAGCAAATGAAGCAATCGACAAACAACTCGAAAACAAACAATCAAATTAAAAAAATACCAAAAGGAAATACAACAAGAAATCAAAGAAAAGTGCAAGCAAACATGAACAAAATGGGAAAGTAGAAAAACAGCCAAAAAAAAAGCCACAAAAATAAGCCAAAAAAAAAAACAGCTAAAAATAGCTAAAACCGACAAGCAAGAGCAAATTCCACGATAATCGATAAACGATAATTGATAACCGATAATGGATTCGCTGGAGCGCTTAATGCGCGCCGCCCCCCTGCCCCGCATGCTGACCAACGGCGTGGTGGCCACAGCCGCCGCTGCCGCTGCCAGCGCCGCCGTCGGCGTCAAGCAGCAGCAGCAGCAGCGCGCACTGGTGCATGCCTCGCTGGCGGCCGCGGCGACAGTGGGACGCAAGGGACGCCATCTAACGGGCACATTCTGCCTCACCGGCGACACCATGGAGGGCATCATACAGTGTTTGGTATTTCTCAAAGCATTCTCGGTAAGTGGGACACACACACACACACACACACACACACACACACACACACACACACACACACACACACACACACACACACACACACACACACACACACACACACACACACACACACACACACACACACACACACTCACACACACACACTGACTGGGTAGCAGAGCCAACTCAATTTGATATCTTTTGCACAAAATTCAATTTAGTTTTTGGTTTGCGCTTGACTAAGTTTTTTTTCTTCAGGCCACGCCCCTTACCCCTCCGCACACACACACACACCCGCCCAGTTGCCAAGCAATGGCCATCAAAATGTGCAATAGGCTGTAAATAGGCAAATACATTTACCCCCACACACACACACACACACATACACACTCGCCCGCATATTGTGTGCCTCGCCTGTGTGTAGCTGATTTTGGGATTTTGGCTTGGTGAACTCGCTTTGATATGAATTTTATAACTAAATTTGCAGGAAGAAAGAGACAGAGACAGAAAACTGAGCAAAGCATAGCATAGCAGAGCCCTCAGGCTAGTGCCCCCTACCTTCCTTCCTTCCTTCGCCCTCCCTGCCCCGCCCTTCGTCATGCGCCGCCCACATAAGCCGATATTCATATAATAAAATTTAACTTGTCTGCTTCTTGTTTAACACATTTTCTCTTCTTTCTCTCTCTCTCCATCTCGTTACAGGTGAGTTGAATGAGTTGCCAGCCACGCCCCCCTCTTGCCTGGGCTGTCGTGAGTAACAACGTATTCAAGTTAATTAAAAGCAAATGCTCACACATACACACACACGCACAAGACTCGAGATAGTTTTGGGGCGAAGATTTTAAATATTACAAATAACTTGAATGCATTATTGATGTGTGTGTGTGTGTGAGACTATGCGTGTGTGCTTCTTTTATTTATGTCTGGAATTGACATTAAGCAAGCCTTTGCCTAAAGGGTGCTAGAAGAACTTTAAGGGTTGTCAAGGCACTTTGGAATCGACGCATTATAATTTTATAGTCTGTCAATGAATAAAGATGGAAATATGTCAAAATTAACTGAGGGCATTTCCTACTTCCACTCGTAGATAGTTTGAGCAACGAGACAATTTAAAGCGTTACCCTAAAAAAGAAGAACAACAACAAGTCAGAGCTTGTCTGGCACAGCTGTCATATCACTGGCAACTTAAGAAAGCATGCATGCAACTGGAATAGGGTGAATGAAATTTTCAGTTATTTTTTTAGTTTAGTTCCACACTCCTTGCTGGAACCTCGTGCCTTGTCTATATAACTCAAAGTATTGTCATATTTTCCACTGGGTCATCTTATCTTAAGTCTTTCCAGCTCAGCACACACAGAGCAATACAATGGCATATCACTCTCTCATATTGCCAGACAGATTAATCGCCAGACAAAAGTGGAAACTTTAAATTTGTGCAAAATGCAAGAAATTTTAGATTTTTAAAAGGCTTTAAAGGAAGCAATAGATTGGCAAAAAGAAGTCAGTTATGTATGGCAACATATGGCAATGAATGTAGAAGTTTTGGAGTAATAAGTACACAAGTAAATTTTATATGATAAGGTTATATTTACAAGTTTATATCTGATTCATAAGAAATTAAAAACAAAAAAAAAATAGAAGAGCTTCTTCATTTATTTCTGGATTCATTCCAATCCTAACTCAACTGAACTGATGAACTATGGAATGAATAGTCAACATATACCATTTCCTTTTTATTTAGCTCATCTGACACTTATACACACACTCACCCACACACACACACCCACCCCGTCACACTCCCTTTTCAGGCGTGGCTAATTGAGTTCATGGCATAAGTGTCGACAGTTTGGAAACAGCATTTTTTTTCTAGCTAGTTATTCGTATATCGAATTGAGTTTTGGCTTGATTCATTTGCGTTTCGTTTCGTATTTTTGTGGCTTTTTGTTGCCTTCTCTCTTCATCGGATTATTTGGTTTATTCGCTCTTTCTTCGTTGCCTTTTGACTGTGTAATCGCTGTGCTCATAACTCAATTTCCTTGTTGTCAACGCGTTGATTTTTGCCGCTTGGCAATTTTTAATTGATTTACTCGCAGCTCTCGCCCTTCCTCTCTCTCTCTCCCTCTCTCTCTCTCTCTCTCTTTTTGGCATGGTCTCTTACAGTGACTTTTTAATTAAGTTTGACTTCGTTCTGCGAATTCATCGACTGATTTTAATATTTATTTGCATACGAATTTCCTCTCCTTGTTCTGTGTGTCAACATTGTTTTCCCCCGTTTCCCTCTTTACACCCTTTTCCCTGTAATATTCATTGCGACATTCGATTGCAATTTGAGCGCGATTTTTGTAGACTCATTAAGCGCTACGTGCGATTCGTTTCGTGTTACATTTGACTCGTTACGCATTTAATTTCTGTGCTTTGTCGCTATCAGTATCTGTTTCAGAGTTGTTACTTTTTACTTGTTACTTTCACGCCGTTACTCGATACTTTTCTTGCGTCACATTGTATTCATGAATTGTTGCTTGATTAAGCAGCGACTTTTGACTCGTTACTTGCGGTCACTTGGCTCATTAGGCATTTCTTTTGACTTGTCACGCTTTTGTCTTTGATTTGTTTCGACTTGCTAGCTTTGAATCATAAACGGTTACTTTCGACTCGTTACACGTTACTTTTGACTTGTTACACGTTATTTTAGACTCGTTACTTGTTACTTCTGACTCGTTACTTGTTACTTTTGTGCTCCGCACTTAACACTCCATTGGTGGGTAGCACTTCCTCTTCCCCTGTCTTCATCCGTTCCCAAGCTTTTAACAGTTTCATTTTGTGCATTTTACGGCATACAGAAAAACTGAGGGATAGAGGGAGTAGCTGATGGCAGGAGTAGGGATAAGAGAGGGGGTGGAGGACTACAGGGACGAGGTGCGAGGCCCACAGCTAGATATTAAGCCCTGGCAGCAATTGCAACGCCATTAAAACTGACACATTGCAATTTCATTTCACTGGGGCTATCAAATGCTACAAAAAAAAAACATGGCTACTACCCCTTGACTCCCTGCCTCCCCCTGGCAGCTCCTAGTACCCCACACACACACACACACACACACAGTCACACACACGTAAATAAAAACCAGCGTGAGGACTTTTTACGCATCGTTAATTTCTCCCCGTAGACACAACTCGACGCCTGGCGACAATTCTACCTTCCCCCGCCATCCCTCTTGTTCCCCCACCCCCCGTCCCACGCTTCTGCCATTTCTTGCTTGTCTCTATCTTGCACATCAGGCACATCAAGCCGTCATTCGCTCAGTTTGTCACTCTTTCACTCAATCAGCCATTGGCGCTGTCTGCCCGTTATAATGATGTCTGCCTTGCCGCCTTGTAGGCCTCCAGTTTGACATCGACACCGCAACCACCAGTCGTGATTTACTTACTGCCTACGTCCCTCTATCCGCCTCTCTCTCTCTCTCTCACTGTCTCTATCTCTCTCTGGCTGGCTGCTGTGTGCGTGTAAATTTAAATGTTGCACAAATATGAAAAGCAATTTACATAATATCCTGCCAAGTGTAAAATGATTGTCAATGCTGTCTGTACCCGCCGACGAGTCGTCGCCAGCGGGCTGCAGAAGGAGAAGAAGGAGAGATGGAGAGATAGAGAGAGAGAGAGAGAGAAAGAGAGAGGGAGAGAGAACATAAGAATGAGAGATACGGAGAAACAGGGAGAGACCGACTGGCTGTGGCATAAGAACAACCGCATCGCTAGCATGTTCATCGAATCTTGTTGTGGTTCGCGCAGTGTCTGTTATCGATTAGAGATGGGAAACTTTTATTAATATATAGCACGCGGAAGTTATCGATAACAGTCTGAGAGTGGAAGTTGAATAATAAAAGTAATAGAGACGCGTAAGCAATAACCACAGCGTCGCGACCAAGTGAGTCTGTGAAGGCTGTCATGTGTTACCGATTGTTGTGTGTTATCGATTATATATAGAAAACCAGTTGTTGAAGAAAAAGCTTATGCACGCTTTTATTAGCATAAAGAGCAGGCAATTTCAGGCTTATTCACGAAATCTATTGATAACATATAGATAACACTGAAGTTATCGATAACAGCCTGATTCTATGTTTTCGATCAATTTTAAAGTCAGGCAACTGCAAGCGTCTCAATAAGAAGGTAACCTGCCGATAATATATAGATAGCTTGTATATATACGAGTATAATGCAGAAGTTATCGATAACAGTCAGATCACATGTACGATATTAGATTCAATATAAGGCCAGGCAACTGCACTCAGCGTAATAAGTGCGCAATCTTTCGATAACATAACAAAGTATGGGGAAGTAATGTAAATTTATGATGCAGGAGTTATCGATAACTATTAAAAAATTCCATGATTGGATTTATATAGAAGATAGGCAGCTCATTAATTAGCCAGCCTATCGATAACACATGAAACTATACGGAACTTTGCTTGTAAAAAACTTAGTGTTATCGATAACAGTCAGAGAGTTCAACTCGATAAATTACGCAGTGTTTTCTATCTTCTTCACTCTCAGTTCCCTTCCCCTGCTCTGCCTGCCTTGCTCAATTCATGTGTAACAACAGCTCTGGTTGCACCTTATAGGGTTGCCAAACAGACCTCCCTCCCTCCCTTCCTCTCTCTCCCTGCCTTTCGCTCTCCCCTTCCCACACCCCCCCTCCACTCTTTGCGTAGCCGTCAACATTTTGAAATTGATGATGTCGTCGCACATTATGAGGTTCAATATCCTGTATAATGACGACAAATTGCGCAATATTTGCAGCAAGTCGCAAACATTGGATGGCAAATGAGAGGAGGCGCTCTTGGTTCTCTGTTGGCGGGGGGAGGGGGGGGAGTGGCACAGGGGGTACGTGGGAAGACACATGGCCATTTGCTGTTGACTGAGAGAGCAAACGCTGAGTGCCGTGTGTCCTTGTAACTGCCATCAACATCAACATCATCATCATCATTATCATCATCGCCATCATCTTGCGCTACGGTCAAACATGATTGATGAACGCTAATTAATGTGGCTGCCCAGCAGAGTACCCCCAACCCAGTTCGATTTGCTCAGAAAATTGTGTAATTAATTTGCAGCTCAAGTGTCCCTATGTACACATAATTATGACGCGCACTGTGCATCGGTTCCCTACTTTAGCTCAGAATTAGCCCACTTGGCGGTGCCTCTCCGTACCCGTTACTCATTAACATGATTTACCGTTGGGGTCGCAGTTCATTGCGCATCATTTGTTAGAGGGGAATCTTGCAAAGCTTTCGCGAATATTCACAAAGCAATCGAAGGGGAATCAAACAATGAATAAACTTGAGTGCAGTTTAAGTATTCAACTCTTTACAGGCAATTAGTTGTGGGTTTATAGCGAGTATAGTAAACGTGCTATAAACTATACATATATCTAACAAATTTCCTGATTTTGTTTAATATAAACTTTTTTAATTTCTATAATATTTGTCACTCTCTCTCGCACTTTGTGCCACTGTGCAGTGCAAAGGTTATAAATGGGTTATGTATGCATGCAGGCAGAGAGTTGCCAGTAGAGTGAGTGTAATGGGAAGAGAAGGGGGCTTACAGCAGAGGAGAGAGAGAGAGAGAAGAGAGGAGTGGAGGGAAGCAGGGTGTTCCGCTTGAGTTGCATGGCTCCAATCTATGCAAATTTGTGTGCACTTCAGCACAAGCAACATGCACAAACACGCAGCAGCACTCGAGATGAGAATACTGCGGACGCATGCCACTTACACACGCATGTGTGCCAATGTGTGTGTGTGTGAGTGTGTGTACCAATTGAATAATAAGTTGCTCGACAGTCTCAGGTAGCGCCTCAGCTGTTGCAAAACTTAAACAGTTTAAAAAGCAGTAGCTGCAACTGTTTGAAGATATACACTTTGAGATGCAGATACATCGACTTCGATGAACTAATGTGATTAAGCTCAGATTGATGCTGTTGAAAATGCAATTTGATATTGTCACAGTAGAGTGGAGAATCAATCTCAGATGCACTCCTCAAATTGAGCCACAGTTACGGGAAATATAATGAGAAAATCTGGCTGAACTTGTGGCGAATTTGTGAATGAGATAGCGAGCTACATAAATAAACGTGCATATGCATAAAATATAAATGTATCACAGCTAAAGTGAGACACCCCTTGCAGCTGCAGATACTTCAGGCAGCTGCAGTTCGTGCCGGTTTTACTTCATGTTCTTGTGGATTAGCCTATTACACGAACACTCGACTGGAGTGTGCTGTGTGTGAGGGATCTCCCTCTCTCTCTTTCCCCCTCTCTCTTGCTTTCTCCCTTCCCACTCTTTGCCTTATCCTATTGCTGTCACTTTACAAAGCGCAGCAGGCAGTTCCAATTGAAGTTGCCCCTTGCTGCGGGCAACTTTTTGTATTCGATTTACCCTTCTTCACTCAAGCACAACTGTACTTTGCATGTTCAAAGGACAGAGGCACTGCTGCTAATGAGTTGCATGCCACACCTAACTAATTGAAAATGCAATTCCAATTGGAATGTACAATGTAAAGCAATTCCTTAATTGATTTGGTCAGCTCAAGTGATGGAAATTTAAGGGTTCAATATACGTTTCAATTTCAATTGTTTCCTGTTTAAATTTCATTGCTTTGGAATATTGTTTTTCTCTTTTCACTTACAACATCACAAACTATTGTTCGCCATTTTGTCACACAATGTTCATTCATTTACGAGGGTCGTTTGATAAGTCCGTGACTTTTTGAATAAAATATATTTTTTCGTCAAAGAAGCGTTTTATTTCTCAACATAATCTCCTTTTAGCTCTATACATTTAGTCCAGCGTTTTCCAATTTTTTTATTCCTTCCAAATAATAGGTTTTCTCAAGGCCCTCAAAATAGTCGTTTGTTTCTGTGATGACCCGAATCTCTTACCGCCGAGCCATTTCTTCATGTTTGGAAACAAAAAATAGTCACAGGGGGCTAAATCTGGAGAATATGCTGGATGGGGTAGCAGTTCGTAGCCCAATTTATGAAATTTTGCCATTAGCACACGAAATTCACTTTTTCCATTTTCGTTAAAATTCACGAGGTCGTCTGCTTTCAATGCCTATAAAACGCAAACAAAAAAACGCAGCTTTCTCAAAATTTTACAGTCAGCTGTTAATCGATAACTGCTGACAGGAGCAGTGTTGTATTTAGAGCAGGTGCGCGGCAAATACAAAAAGTCACGGACTTATCAAACGACCCTCGTATTTTCATTTCATTCCCATTGTTGCAGCAAAAAGATGCCTTGCCATTGTCATTGTCATACATCATTTCTTTTCATAGTATTGCATTAATCTTGTGCTCGTCTTATGTCTGGCACAGCTGTTCCATTCCATTTCGTTCCACCTTTGTCGAGGTCTTTGAATGTGTGCGTTAATAGCATTTGTTATACTTTTGGCACTTGAAATTCATTGCCAGCTACACGAGCCAAATGCAAAAGGCGGAAGTGGAGACGGAGCAAGAGAAGGAGAGAGAGAGAGAGGGAGAGAGAAAAGGAAGGTGGAGAGGGAAAGAAAAACATTTCAGTTGTAGCTTTTGTATGCGGCACACGATGTGCCAAGGAGAGACCTGACAATTTCGCTAGTTTACAGAAACGAAACACGCAGCTAGGCAGGTGGAGAAGACGCTGCTCACTGTAGGCCTCAACAATACTACACATGTATACATATGTGTGCATGTATGCACGTGTGTCAGTGTGTGTGTGTGTGTGTGTCTGTGTGTGTTTGCAGCATCATCCATCTAAATGGATATCGCGCTTTTGCGACGATGGCAACGTTATCTTGAGCACATGCTCAGCCAGCAAACGAACTGACTGTCTGTCCCTCTGTCTGTCTCTCTGTCTGTCTGTCTGTCCCTCTGTCTGTCAGCCTGTTCTTCTGTCTGTTTCTCTGCTCGTCTGTCTGCTCGTCTGTCTGCCCGTCTCTCTGTCTTGCTGTATTGCTGCACGTACATGTCGTAGACTTCTTCTACTTTTGCTAAAACTTCACTAAAAAATGAGCATGGCAAGCGTTGAGCATTTAAACTAGCTACAAAACAGCTAGACATGAATCGCAACGCCTAAGCGGTGCGTCGGGTGGAGGGGTGCGAACAACGAAGGGGGGAGGCGAGTAAGTTGCCCGAGCAACCACCAAACAGCAGTCAAGGTATAAAGCGGCGCTTGCTACGTGCAGAGCATGCACAACTAGAACAGAGTGTGCAAGAGAGAGAGCGAGAGAGGGATATACACAGATATGCTGTGGTTGTATCTGTGTGTGTGTTGGTTGCCAAGACAAAATGCGGCTAATGTCCTTTCTTCGGTTTAGATTTACAATACAACGTAAAATGTTGTTGCGATTCGCTTGCGATTGTTGTGCCAGCGCGTTCGTTTGTGTGTGTGTGTGTGTGCGAGTACGTGTGTGTGCGTGTACGTGTGTGCTTCATTCTTTTATGTGTTATTGCTGTTGTTGTTGTTGGTTTTCTTGTCGTTTTATGGCGCCAGTAGTTGAGCATCAAACGAAACGGCCGCCGCTAAAAAGTATGCTACACTTTTCTCATCTCTCTTCCTTACATCGCGTATACGCAGCGTACTCTGCCTGCCAACTGTATAGAAGTGGCAAACGCATTGTTTTTGCTTGCTTGCAGCTAATTGCTTGTGATTCGCTTTTGAATTTTCGATTTGTTGAATTTTTGAATGTTTTCAACTTTAAAAAGGTTTTTTTTTTCTGGCAACGAGTTTTTTTTAAGACTTTCGATTACAGAGGTTGTTCTTCCCATTCGTTTTTCTCTCTTCATATTTCACTCTAGCACGTGTATAACTCTTCTGCAACTTCCAAGCTGCTCAAAAGTATTCATTCAACTCATTCATATTCACATCAACTGTTCATTCACTTCGGCATTTCTGCACTTCACACGCATTCTTCTTGTCCAGTTTTGGCTCGCAGTTCAATAGTTTCCACACATTTTCTAGACAATAAATACCTATGCAAATGACAATAGCAACAACAATAGTGATGAGAACAACAACTGCAACAACAACATCAATAATAGCAAACTGTGAAGATGCTTAACACATTTTTAAGCAGCTTGTCCACTTTTGCGCAACTATTCACTTGCTCTCTTCCCTCTCTCTCTCTCTCTCTCTGTCTGTCTCGCTCTGCAAATGACATTTATGTTGTGTACACTTGTTGTTGATGTTATTGCTGTTGTTGTTAATGCTATTGCTCTTGTTGTTGTTGCTGTTGCTGTTGTTGTGCTAAACAAAACTAAATGAAGCAACAACGACAGGACAAGTCAACAAAAGCCAAAGCAATTTGGCAAACTATGCGAACAGCGCGTCGCAAAAGACAGCGCAAACATGTGCCAAAGGGGGAGCAAGAGGTTGAAAGAGTGAGGGGGGAGGGGGGGGGGGTATATAAGGAGCAGTAAGTTGTGCTGGCTGGGTAAATTGAAAGCACAACGATGGAGTGTCAAGGCGAACTGCGGCACTCACTTGCCTCCTCTCAGCGAGTTAGTAAGAAAGTTATGCCAATTCATTAATTAGCCAGCCAGTGGTCACGCACACACACACACACAGACACACAGACACAGACAGAGACATGCACACAGACACAGGCACAAAGTTTGCCCTCATTTATGGTGCACGCAGACAGTCGCACAAAGTGTGTAACTTGATATGGTCTTCCTACTTAATAAAAGAGCGAGCTCTGCTTTTCTCTTCTTCTACACTTGCTCTGGCTTTCGTTTGCCCCCTCTCTCTTTCTAGCATGCGCTGCTCCTCTCTCTCTCTCGCACTCCACCCCTCTCACTCTCTCACTCTCCTTCCTTGTTGTTTGTGTTTTGACAGGCATATTCCATATTCAATACGCGTGAGGTAAGCAGGCGCCCTCTTCCCTTGTCTTCCCCCCTGTTGCTTGACGCCTCAAGTTGCGCTTGCTCGTTTATTTGATTAGTGTGCCCCCTGCACACCCTTCGCATGTATGTGTGTGTGTGTGTGGGCGACTGAGTAAACTTTTCGCAGCAAATATGGCAAACAATTTCACAAAGTGGCCAAGCAAAAGTTTCGTCATCGTCATCGTCAATCGGCAATTGGCGTCGTATTAGCTAATCGAGCCGCAGCTGGCAGTCCCGAAACACACACAATTTGCACGTCTTGGCCAGCTAATTAGTGGACCTGCACACACACACATAGTTACCTACACACACACGCAGCTGATTGTTATTTTGTGGGCACCTTCGACTCGCATCACAGTCGTATTTCAACTGTGAAAATTCGTTTGGCTTTCGCCAGCGCATTCAATTAGTCAATTTATGCGAGTGTTATGCATGTGTGTGAGAGTATATATGAGTGAGTGCATGTGTGTGTGTGTGTTCATTTAGTAAATTTACTCTACTTGCGCTTCAGTGAATCGCATGCAAAAGGCACTCGGCAACTCATGGGCGAGCGAAGTCTGCAATTAACTCGTGATACTCGACTCGAGGCATCTCCCACTGCCTTCTGCTTCCAGCTGTGTGTGCCACGCCCACCTACACACACACACACACAAACACACACACACACATACACAGTGCCCGCAGTGTCCGAGGAATGTCATTAGCATTCATTCAGTTTATGATATGCATTAGATCATTGAGTGTGGCATTTCGGAATTATAATACACAATCTATATGGAAATATGCAGCATTAGATGACCATAATGTAGCTTATTATGCAGATGATCCAGCACCCACATCCACAGTCCCACAGCCCACATCCACACCCACAGTTCCACATTCCCTCCCAGTCATTCCCACAAGGATTACACAGCAGGCCGTCAATCAGCAAGCTGCGCCAGTCACACCTCCTCCCTGTTGGTCGTAAACACACACAGGATATCATTGACAATTGCTAAATTTGCAATGAAATTGCTCGCTGCAACAACAACAACGACAACAACAACAGCACAACAGCAACTGCAAATGATGCCAATTGCAGTTGAAGTTTGATTTTGAATTTTGAATTGTTCAATCTTAATTGAAAAGCAACGAACAAATTGTTGAACTTAGTCAGCTCTTTTCTGTGTTGATTAAAAATAACAAAGAGAAAGGCAGGCAGGCCATGCGAGTTATATATGTATAGTTGTGAAGAACAAGATTCAGAATATAATTATATATACTTGATGAATACTGCAGTTAATATACCCTTTGCAAGGATCTAAAAAAAGTCCTTAAACTTTCTTAATTTTCTGTATAAAGTAAATGAAACATAACTAAGCGAACATTAAAGCGCAAATCTCTTGAAGCAGCTCTAAAGAAATCTCTCGATTGCATTTCGTTCCACTTTCAAGCTAACATATCAGAGTTGCCAGATCTGCTGAAGAAGTATATCCATTGTCTGCTCGAACAAGCGATTGACCCACAAGAGAAAGGCAGCAAGAGACATAGAGGGAGGGAGAGAGAGAGAGAGTGCTGCTCGCTGTCTCTTTCAGCGCGATAAGCAGGCAACTTCGTCTTAGACTTTGTGTACTATCTGGCAACGCCATCGCTTCCGCTTCTATGCATTGCGCGTCTTATCTAAAGCACACATCGCCGTCGTAGAAGAAGCAGCTGAAAACTTTGCGACGCCTTTTTTCGGTTTTTTCTTCTGCTTTATTTTTTTTTTTGTTTTTCTTTTTGTTGTTTTTTAGCTTTTTTTCACCACTTTTGTCGGCTTTTCATTAAAAATGGTGCGCCTATCGCAGCTGGCAGATCTTTTGGCTATGAGTTCAACTGGTCGAGTGTGCGAATACGTGTGTCTGCGTGTGTGTGTGTGTGTGTGTCTGCCTGTGTGTGTGTCTATGCTTTGACTTTTGTTACCTTTGTCTAAAGCGCAAAATTGTCGAGTTTTGCAGAAATTTTATTGCTGAAAGGTGCTAAAATGAAAAGTGCTGATGCTGAAGCTGATGCGGATGATGATGATGATGATGATGATGCTACTCCCACTAGCGGGGGTACATAGAGAGGGGGGGGGGGGGTAAGGGTTAAGGGTTGCTGTGTTTCCGGTGTCTCGTCTTCTTTCAGTCTCGCGTGCTTAGCCTCTTTCTTTAATTATTTAAATTAAAAATTTGCCACAACTTTGCAACGCGGCTTGGTGTCGCTTTGCCACGGCGAGTGGCTGCCGCTGTCTCTGCCTCTGCCTCTGCCAGCCACTTGGCACAGTTTTCAATCTCTGCCGCTGCAAAAACCTCTACAACAACAACAACAACAACAACAACAACAACGGCAACTGACGCGTTTAATTAAGCAAAGTGGCTGGCCAAGTTTCTGCCGGGCTTTGGTTTTGGCTTTCGAGTTTGGTTTGCCTTACACGCTACTTCAGGCTTCCTCGTGCCACGCCCCCTTTACAACTCCTCCTCTTTTCTATTGCAACATTCATAGCCTACACTCCCTTGCACTCCACACTCCACACTGCGCCTCCCCTATCTGCCCCTCTTGACTTGCATTCTTGCTAATTTTGTCTAATTTCGCTAAAGTGACGGCTCAGGTCGTTGGCTTTTATGACTGCGCACACGCACACACTTGCAATTGCACACACACTCTCACATACACACACTCCCATACACACACATACTTCTATAGACACTCCTTAGAGACACCTGTCACTCCCGCTGCTCTTTCTGTCTTTGCAAATATTTAATTTCTTTGACGCTGCCTTTTGTCTTCGACTATGGTACTTGGCGGACGATGCAAGTGGCAACTGGCTGAGTGGCAATGTTGCAAGTGGCATGCAGCAAATTACAAGCACAAAAATCGCTGCTTACTATGCAAATCTCAACTCGTGTCGCAGCGAAAACTTCCCTAATGTAAATTGCAAGCGTCGAGTATATTTGACTTTTACTCTGGGGGGGAAAGTAAATGAAGTGTCGGTGCTTGGAGTAAGGTTAACTAGCTGTGTCTTGAAGGAGAACACTTTCCAGATCTTAACAATCAACTATATACGATTAATATGATAATAATGCATCACTTCAGTTGGAATAAGATACTTTTACTATCTAAAAATGGAATTGAAGAAGCAACTAAACAAAAAACTCGTTAGTTCAAACATAAAATTTTATATCTTAATTTATTTATTGTAACCTTATTGTTACTTTAGAGTTGATTGTTCCCTGCCTACCTTTACCAATGTAGCAAGCATTTTTTAATCTTAAGTGGTTTTAATACATAAGAATTAGACATAAGTTACTTCAAATACTTCTTATTGAAGATAAACAACTCTTTAGCAACAAGTTGAACTCAGCACATAATTCATTAACAAGTTCACCAATCGATTCCTTACTGTACCCTTCCACAATTCAATTCCAGAGTTAACATACAGTTCATACAATATATTTTAATTCTCTAACTTGTCTGGCAATGTCCCAAGAAAATCATCGCAACACTTCAGTAACTGCACTTCCTCTTCACACTTTATCAAGTGGACGCCACAACAAAATGCAGCTACCAATTTACCAAACACTCTGGCAAGCTCTACGCTCCTTATAGTATCGTATTCCATTTCAGAATCACCTTACACACTTACAACAAACAATCGAGCAATAACTGTAAATCGCATCAAGCTGAACATGCTTGCAATTTGTTTTCAAGGGGAGCAAAGAAGGAAGGCAGAGCAAGGATCCTCCAATTGTCACATATTAATATCCTGTCGCTTAATGTGCCATGATTGCATTGGCCCCCCCCTGCCCTTCGACCCCCACGAGCTCGTCGACCCTCAGTGACACCCACCCGACCCCTGAACGTGAACCTTGGCCTTTGCTTTGGCATCTTGGTTTGCCCTCTTGATTTATTGCCCGCATGCAGAGGCTGCGTCTGTGAAGCTGCATAGAGACAGACTCCCATTTACCCCCCGTCACTCTCTTTTCTCTCTGTAGTCTCCTCTCTCTTTGTCTCTATCTCCATCTCTCTCTCTCTCTCTTTGAAGCATTCTTTATGTTGTCTAACGTTTTCAATTATTTTTATTATTTCTTCACAGCGAGCGCATTTTCTTAATTTTACTGCTCCTCACTTTGTGTGTGTGTCAGTGTGTGTGTGTGTGTGTGTTGGTGTGTGTTGCCAGCAGGTTGTCCTCTTGTGCAGATTGAAAAGCGCAGTCAAGCAGTGTCATAGCCCTGCCCCGTTGCCACGCCCTCTCTGCCTGCGTCTGTCTGGCTATGGCTCAGCCCACGCTGCAATGCACATTTGGAAATTGAACAGCGGTTGAAATATACGCGACATTATTCTGCATACCCTGTAATAAAGGGGTAGAAGGGGTGTGATAAGGCTAGAGTACCTGTGTGTCAATATTAACTCTTTTTCTCTCTCTGTCTCTGTCATGTTTGTCTCTCTCTATCAATTTTGTCCAATCTTTCCTGTACTTACTTACTCTTCTACAGACCTAGGGTGAGCATGGCTTCTTATAGTTTCTTCCTGGGCATTGCCTTATTTCTTATTATACACTAGAGTGACCATAACTTGTCTTCCTCGCTGAGGTCACTTTTATTGTCAGTCGTTTTTCAATATCATTTTGGAATATTTATCTTTAAAAATTTAGTATGGTCACCCTTTTCCAGTTTTTAGATTTTCTTTTGACATGCTAATATTAAAATTTCCAATTCCACACTTTAGGGTGACCATAACTTTTTCGATGGTAACTTCCGTTTTCATTTCAAATTACATTTTAGGATGACCGTACCCCAATTTCCACTTTAAATCATACTTTAGGGTTACCATACCTTCATCACTTATTTATAGCCCCTGCAATTGTCAATTACATTCTGTTTACTGTTAGTACACAAGTTAATGGTTACCCTAATATGCTTTTTCACTAAAGTAAAGTCACTTTTATTGTCAATAAAGTCTCGACATTAATTTCTT
This sequence comes from Zaprionus indianus, assembly GCA_018904595.1. Taxonomy (NCBI): domain Eukaryota; kingdom Metazoa; phylum Arthropoda; class Insecta; order Diptera; family Drosophilidae; genus Zaprionus; species Zaprionus indianus. The sequence continues at coordinate 7,770,256 of JAEIHA010000344.1, read as the reverse complement.
TACCAACTTCCACTTTATTGCTTTGTTTTTCTAGGATTTTAATTACTGTAACTTATCCAACTGTTCTTTGCTTTTTATTGCCACTTTGGTCACCCTAAAATTCAGTTTCGAAAATCTTTTATTGGTTTTTCTACTTGCAAGCTCTTCCTCATTGTCACATTAAAAACTCCTGCCATAAAACTATTTTATTCAATCGTTTCTTAACTCAATTAGTCATGACTGTGTGCTCTTTAGTGATTGCAAACTACAGGGTATGCTGTCAGTCGTGCACTCATTCACCTTCTCTCCTCTCCGACTGGTGCGATGTCCTCAAGCGTCGGCAATCAAGCCAAGTGCAGACACTACTCATTCATGTGCTATAAATCTGCCAAGCAACCCACTCCTTATCATCCCCCTCTCCCTCTCCCACTCTCTCCCTCTCTCTAGACCTTTCCCCAATGCCGCTGGCACTCTCCTTGGCCATTTTTGTAATACGTTTTTAAATCATATTTAACGCTCAATTATTGACGCTCGCTCAAAGTCGACGCCAGACAATGACAAACTAATGGACGCGTCCTTTGCCACCGACGGGCCAACGGGTAGGGAGGGGAGGAGCAGCAGGAGCAGGGTTGCCATTTTGCACTTAATACTCGTAACTCGACCCCTCCTCCTCCTTCTGCTGCTTCTACTGCTGCTGCGTTGCGCCTCTGCGCTTTGTGCTCCAATGACAATTTGTAAAGCTTTCAATGAGTGGAAGATGAGGAGGAGAACGAAGACGCCTCGTCTCGGGCCGCCTATAAAATATAGCTAGAGTGCGAGTGCGAGTGTGTGTGTGTGTGTGTGTGTGTGTGTGTCTCTGCTGAAATGAGAGGGCCGCACACGCGCCACGTCCCCGGCATCGTTGCGCATCCTGGCGCGCTCTCAGTAATCAATCACTCAATCAATCAGTAAATAATGCGCATTGAAAATTTTTTAAGTGTCCATAATGTTTGCCACGCAAACTGCTTCATCGGGGGGCGTGGCAGGCAGTCAACTTTGCTAAGTAATTGTATGTGCAAGCACAGAGAGTGAGAGAGGGAGGGAGGGAGATAGGAAGAGAGTGGAAGGGAGACAAAGTGTCAGGGATTTAGCAGCGACTTTTCTGCCTTATTGCCTTGTCATTGTCGCTGAAGACAGCGCCGAAAGGGAGAAGAGAAGGCCTGCTAAAGAAGGGAATGAAAGAGAAGTAGCCGAGAGGGAGAAAGAAAAAGAGAGAGATTGGGAGAGTGGGTGGGGGCGGCTTAGGGGGTTAAAAAGTGACTGGTCAATTGTCTTGAAATGAAACAACAAATCCGTTTTTGAAGTAAGTAAGTCAGGCAAGTTTTGTAAAGGAAGAAGATTGAAAGAAAGTAAAAGAGGAAGAAATGTTGAAGAAAGCAAAAAAATATGTGTAGAAAGCAAGAGAAGGGCGAAGAAAGGAATATTGCTGCAATTTATTGGAAATCTTAGTAGAATATGTAATGATATTTTGTTTCCTTCCATGCACAATTGCAATAAATATCAAGTAATCTTAACCTATCAGCAAAAGAAAGGTTACCACGAAGAAGACTATCTTCTTAAATCTTCTATCATGCTATCTTTAATTGTTATATACTCGTATAATGGGGCACTACTGAAAAACATTGTATATATTTATTGACAAACATTAATAACTCCTTTCGTTTGAAATAAAAAACTTTTCTAGGCAAATTTTGAATCTCTTAAGATTCTCTTTATATCTCAAAACTGTTCATATAGATTATATATATGTTTATATATATGTTTATAAAGCAGTCTGCTCATCTCCCCTTTTGATTACATCGTTTTCAACTCATCGTTGTGTGTTTTTTCTTTGCTTTTCCGCCTGTTTTTCTGTTGCTGTTTTGGTTTCAGTTTCAGTTTCGATTTCCATTTTTACTTGTTTTTTTTTTTTTTTTTTTTTTTGGCTGATTTAATGGTTGTGGCCATATTTGATTTATTTCAGTTGGAATCGGTTTTTCAATGACCATGCACATTCACAGGGCATCTCTACCGCACACACAGGCTGTCTCTGTCTCACTCGGGGGCTTTCATTTTATGCTTAGCGTGTTGCAAAACTTCGATGATTAACTTTTTCGATTAACTCAAAACTCAAAACAGACAACACACACACACACACACACATACTGCACATTGGTACACCCACTCTCTCACACACACACATGGAAAAAAATTGGAAAATAAACAAGCCAACAACAATCGGCAAACTTTTTCATGGCGATAAACAATTTTCCAACGTTTTTTGGCGGCGCCCCTCTCCAGAGTGTTTGTTCTTTTTTCCACCATAGCATAAATTTATTTTAATGTTTATGCTTAACAATTTCCACTGGCACTGCCACGCCCACAGGCCCACACGCCCACGCCCACGCCCAGGGCTCCACTGCCCGTATACTCAATCAACCTCTCGGCCTAGTCGAAAGTTTTGCTCGGCTCCCAGTGGAGAAAAGTTTTGCATATTGATAAGGCCAGCAATGCCGGCACTGATAAAATGCCAGCAGATTAAAGGCGAGCTCTCACTCCCTCTACTGCCTGCTTTCCCCTCCCCCCTGTCCCCTGCTACCCTTTGCCAGCTCCTGCCTGGCTACCCCCTTCTGCTGCGTGGCGCAACCCAATGTTGAATTGTAGAAGAATCTCTGATTGATGTCTGTCAGTCAGGAATCCTTTTATCATTTGGGCACAGTGGGCGTGGCAATGTATGTATATATGTGTGTGCGTGTGTGTGTGTAATAATTATGGGGCATGTTAAGCCAGCGGCAATTGTTTGTGATGATAAATGATAGACATACAGAAAGAATGATACTCGCATTCTAAGACGTAGGCAGAGCAGAGCAATGGCACAAACAAGGCAATGGGCGGTGGGCGGTGGGCGTGGAGTGACCATGAAATTCATTAAGCTCAGTCAGAGTGGGAAGCTACCACACAGACAGACAGACAGGGTGCACACACAGGGTGCTCGACGGTGCGAGTCATCAATAATGCGCTCGAATCTCTTACTCCCTCTCTTCCCATTTCTCTGCTGCCTCTCGCTGTAGATTTGCCACCTAATGAGGCCCCCTCGCAGTGTATTCAAAAAACCCAGAGAGGGTGAAGATTAGTGGGGGAGGGGGGTGGGGTCTGTAGGCAGAGGAAAAACCAAAGTGATTTCTTTGCCATGATGAGCCTGGGACTGCAACAAGGGAACTAAAGCTGTGGGAGGCTGCGAGCAGCGTAAAAAAAACAATAAAAAGTTGTGCCTAAAGAAATTTCCCCAACGAGCAATTTATGTGTGTGTGGCTGTGTGTGTGTGTAAATAAGATGAGAGAGAAAGAGAAAAAAAGGTGAAGCAAGAAGAAAGAAATTGAGTAAAGTGTTCAGAGCAAAGAGCATTGCCAAAGAAAAGCCCCGAAAAAAAAGTAGAAAGAAATTGGAGAATAGGCAACACGAGCTAAGCTAAAGTGCGAGTGGGTAAAGGGTTGCCAGAGTGATAGGCAAAGCAGGGGGGGGGGGAGGCAGCACAGAGGCTGAAGCCGAGGCAGAGACAAAGTCGGTTTTTAGGGGAAGCTGCTGCGTTTACTTTTCAAAAACTGTTTTAAAAGCTTAAACCACGAAAAACTGTGCAAATTCCCTAATGACGGACGCTTCCTTAAAGCAAAGCCGATGAGGAAGAGAAACGAGAGAAAGAGAGAGAGAGAGAGAGAGAGAGAGTAGAGGGAGAGTGAGAAAGCAGAGGCAGGAAGCACATGAGTTTTGGTTTGATATGGAAATGGGCAAGTTTGCTCGACAATGATAAAGCGCCATGATAAACCATCAAGAGACATTAGGCATGTGCGAAAGGGAGAGCAGGCACATGTGCGAGAGAGAGAGAGAGAGAGAGAGAGAGAAGGAAGAGCTGAAACAAAGTGAAAAGCGTGTGGCAGCAGGGAGGAGGTTCGGGGGGACTTCATTTTGGCATTTGAATTTGAATTTGAGCTGAAATTCGAGTTCCTCCAAGGAGTAGTTAGTCATGGTGATCTTTGTTTCTGGCAATGCCAGAACCACTTGGGAATCACAAACCAAATGAGACAAAGCGCAAGCCGGGCAACTGCTGGCAATGGCAATGTTTGCTTTATACCAAATTGGAGTTTTAGTTAGTGGCAGAGAGAGAGAAAGGAAGTAAAAATGTGCCAGTTAGTAGACCATGAGATACCCTGTAGGCAGTAAACGGGGGTTTCTTTATTTATTGTGTACTTTATTGAGTAAAGAGCAGTTGTTGATAAGTTAGGCACACTGGTTGCTCATACTTACAGGGTATTAGCTAGTCTTATATGCACGCAATACTAAGCTCTGTTGAGTTGAATGCGAATGTTGTGCTACTGATGTTTCTAGATTTCCTTTGTTGGCTTGGCTGGGCACAATCCCCAACTCACCCAACAATAGATCATATATATACTATATATATATTCTATATATATACAATCTACACTTGTATTTGTGTTGCTTTGACAATGGACCCCAAGCAATTGAAGTCAGCTTCGACAGTTCGCAAAATGAAATTGAATTACAAAAATAATGCGAACAATACCAGCAAGGCAAATGTCAAAGAGAACACTATAGAAGGGGGTCGCACCACCCCCCCCCCAACCTCCTCCTTCTCGTCCACCACTTCTTGCTCCATCCGTTCTACTTTCATTGCTGTTTCCAGCGAGTGAAAAGTGTAATTTTTACACCTTCACGCTAAATTTTCTGCTACAATTCCAGCAAACTTCCCCCTTCCTTCGCTTTCGACTGTTGCCACGCCCCCTCTTACTGTGGCACACACAAAACGTAGCCACTTGAGAACTTTTAGTGCGTCTCAATGCGCATTTTAAATAAAATAGAAATTCAATTTACTTTAAATAACGCGCAAAGCGACAGCTTCCACAGTGGCGTAGGGAACTAATGGAACCCCAGAGGGGGGTAGAGTAAAGGGAGTGGGGGTGTAAAGTAGAGCCAGACGAAGTGACAAGCAGCAGCGAAACGTCAGCGACAGCTTCGCGACTTCAACTCGAAAAGGAACCAAAAAAAAAAAAAGAAAAAAGAAAAAAGACAAGACGAAAAAAAAAGAGAAGAGAAAAACTTTTTAAATGAACTCAAAATTGACTAAATGTGCCAGGAAAGGTGCGTGACGTGGGGCGATCCTGGCGACGACCCTTGGCGCGGTTGCTGGAATGTCGCTGGGGAATCGAGTGAGCTGGGATGGAGCCCAAGCTCGAATATAATTAAGCGGCGTTTAGAGCCAAGTTGCCTTAATTGCTTGCCGAGAAGGCTGCGAAACTTTCCGCAAAGTTTAATTTAAATATGAATGAGAGAATTCACCAGTTCTCCTCTCCCTCTCTCTCTCTCTCTCTCTCTCTCTCTCTCACTTGTATTTTATTTTATATTTCACTTTATAATAAAAGAGAGAGTGAGAGAGGGGAGGGAAAATGAGGAAACCGGGAAATGCGATTTCCAGTTTTTCGGAAAATTTATTTAATTTTCCTCTTTCGATTTGATGAGCTTGTTGATTGTTGTGCAAAGTCGATTCGTGCGTGAAGCAATGCAAATTGCTTTTGTAGTTTTGTGTAGCCCCAAGAAAGAGCTGATAAAGTTCCAAAAAAGTTCCTTTTCAGTACTACTTTCAACTGTTCTCCTTGTGTAGAACTGTTATATGCATAATTATGAGTGGGACAATAACGGGATTCTTTTTCTTAACACATGTTACTGCTGAGTTTAATAATATATAACAGTTAGCAACTTGAATATCAGTTACTTCATCAAAAGTTGCTTGAATGACGGCATTCGTTAACTACAATTAATAAGTTGTATAACAGTTTCATCTAAAACAGTTGCCTGTTCAACAATTGTCAGTATAGCAGTTGTCTGTATTACAGTTGTTTGTATAACAGTTGTCTGTATAACAGTTGTCTGTATAACAGTTGTAGAATAAATAGGTTATGCCCTATAGGACATTTACAATAATATCAGATTCCCAATAAACGAATTTATCCCCCAATTGAAAAGCACCTTCTAGCCCAAATCTGGCTCTACAGCTTGCTCGCATTGCAAATCAGGTGATAAGAAATCACGGGACAATTATATGAACCCCCCCCTCCCCCTTTCAACCCGACGCCCTTGAGGCAAATATGCTGTGAAAAGATAGGCGGTCGGGCGAGGGGCAGTGGAAAGGGGGGGTGCTTTACAGGGACAGGTTTCAGTATGGTAACCACAGAAGCCACAAGGCTGCGGTTACCAGACACCACAAACCACAAAGGGGGCGTGGGGGTGGGGCAAAGGCGTAGGCAGGTCTTAAGGCCGCATAATTATAAAGCTGTGTCCATAACAAACAGCTCAAGTGCAATCAAGCAAAGAGCGAGTAAACGGGCAGAGTGTGAGAGAGACAGGCATAGAGAATGAGAGAGAGAGAGAGAGAGAGACAGGGGAAAGAGAAAGGGAGGGACGCGACTGGCGCCCAACTGGCGGACGCCAGTGAAAATGTTCAACAGAGGAGAAAATATCAAGATAGCGAATGAAAGTGGGCGGCAGGCATGGCATATATGCGTGTGTGTGTGTGTGTGTTTGAGGGAGGCAGGGAGTTAGGGAGTTAGGCCGGGGGTGGTGTGGGCGTGGCACTTGTAACACTTGTCGGCCAAAAGTTTTTCCTGTTGGTCTAATCAATTTATTGAATTCATTTTTGTTGATTCTGTTAAAGCGCGCAAAAAAATAGAAGCGCCATCAAATGAATTGACACAAAATACACAAAAGGCAAACAGAAACAGGGGAGTGGAAGGGGAGATAGAGAGGGAGGGAGAGATAAGAGGGGGGGGGTTGCGCTAAATTCAATTGCCGATTCAATTGCCTGTCAAAAACCGGTATCGATTCTAGTCGTAATTAAGTTAGAACCTTTCTTCACTTTTACTATTCGCCACGCCCTCGGCAGCTGCGGCGCTCTTCATCTCCTGCTGCTGCTTCTTCTTCATCATTCTTCTTTTTCTTCGCTGCCTTTCTTTTGCACTTTGTCTTCTTCTTTGACTTTTTTGTTGTTGTGAAAGGCGTGCTGATTGCGTTGCCAGGATGTTGCTTGGACTGCCCCTGCTCCTTCCTTCCTCGGTACTTAGCTTAAGCTCAAACAACTGAGAGCCGCACAATGGCTCGAGGCGTCCAAATGGTTTTTCCAGCCACCATCTTAATCCCCACCAGCAAGCTGCCTTCCTCCTCTCTCTCTCTCCTTTTTCTCTATTCTCATGTTTAAGTCTCCCTCTCGCTCCCTTTCTCAACTTAAAGTGAAAAATAATTTAAATCGAATTTCCACCGACTTTGACATCGCAACCCCAATGTGAACTTAACCCCAGCCTCAGCTCGATCTCAAGTCGAATCTCTAGTCGCATCATCTTGCTACGCATCGTATTTCGGTTGCCTCATTAAGCGATACACACACACTCACACATACACACACACATGCACATGTTCCATCTGCCTGGCATCATTATCGAGCAAATTCAAATTTCGCTGCAATTATCGTTACGCTTTAATGATAGGAAACATTATTACACATTACTCAGATATCAAAGTTTAAGTTGACATATATATACATGGTACATATGTTAGATAAGATTATAAAGATCATTATACAATATAAAATGCCACAATGTGAAACCTATCGCACAATTTAAACCTATTTTTAAATATCAAAGACCTTCTCTTTTCTCTTCATTCAACAAATTGAATGAGGAACAACTTGTTGTTCTGCCTTGGACCTCTTGTTGCCACTTGTAATATAAAGATTATAAAGATTATTATACAATATAAAATACCACAATCTCAACTTATTGCTAATCTATCTCTCTCTTTCTTTTATCTCGCCATCTTTCTTACAGTTGGTCGGCGGCGAATTCGACATGGAATTGAATTTTGTGATACAGGATGCGCAGAATATTAAACATATGCTGGAGCTGCTGGATCATTGTCCGCCCAATTTGCAGGTGAGTTCAGTTCAATAAGCAACAAAACCCAAAAAAAAAAAAAAAATAAAGAAAATAATTTGTGCGGGAGCGAGACAGCAATAGCAAGTGAAATTCAATCAAAATTTTCGTTGCCTTTTGCGTTGCGTTTCGGCATCAAAGGCAAATTAAGCAGCGACAAAATTGTGGGCGACTGTGCGTAACGAGCGCAGAGAGGGGGGCATGAGGCGTGGCATGGGCGTATGCGTGGGTGTGGGCGTGGCGGTGGGTGCCGTTCAAATTGTGCGTAATGAAAGCGCAACATGAAATGTCTTTCAACTGTTTCTCTTTCACTTTAGTCGCGTCACAATGTTTTTTTGATTTGCATATGACTGTCTTTGTGTCAGTGTGTGTGAGTGGGTGGGTGTGTGTGTGTGGGTGGGTGTGTGTATGAGTGGGTGTATCTTGTGTGTGCCACTGTGTGTGTGGGCGTGTTAAACAATATTTTACACCTGACGTTGTGCGGCGCCATCAAATTATTAGCATGGCTGCTGGCGAAAGGATTCGCCTACCCCGGCACGTACGCGGCACACACACACACATGTACATTAATGTCTGCAGGTGAGTGAGTGTGTGGTGTGGCAGGAAGTGTGTTCTCGGCTTGACTGCCAGGCCGCAGCATGGGAAAGTGTAAAAAAAAGAGTCACAAGTTGCCGGAAGTCGAGTAACCATGTCAGCATAGTGCAGCACGGGAGTCAACACGGCAACGCGGCCGAGCACGGCACGGCACATGCTGCAGAGCATTCCACAGGCAGCAGCACTCTACACCGCAGCAGCAGCACCAGTGGCAGCGGCACCAGCAAAGTTGCCACAGTTGCCACAGCGACAAAAACGTCGCCAATGTTGCCGCTTAATGAGTTTCCTCGCTTCGTCGCGGTTCATTCACCTGCAGCGGACAGTAAGCTGGTCACACTGAAAAATTAATTGAAAAAAAAACAGCAGGATTTAATTAGGATAGAGAAGGGATAGAGAAGGCATAGAGAAGGGATAGAAAAGGGATAGAGAAGAGAGGAGAGAACCACATTTCGGTTGCAAAAAATAAAGAATCAACAGTCTGGAATAAGTTTACATATGATCTATAAATGCTTTTTAATTGTGTTCAGATATTTAAAATATATGTATGTATGTAACTTCAATTTATTTGAGCTCTTATAATCATATACTTTATGCTTTTACCTTATATAGAATTTTTATAGTTGAGTCTGTGACTTTAGCAAAGGTTAAGAAAGCTAAACTAATCCGCGCATTTTGCGCTTTCAGAGTTTACAGAGTTGAGGGAGATGGCTTTCTTCTTGCTTAAGAAGGTTGTTGCATCTTTAAGAAAGGGAGAAAGAGAGAGCGAGAAAGGAAGGGAGATATGGTAAGTGTGTGAGGGAGACAAAGTAAGAGTGGGAAAGAGATAGAGTTGAAGTGGGCGGACGACAGAGTAAGAGTGGAAGGGAAGGCAACAAAAAATGAAAGCAAACAATTTTTTTTTTGGCATTTGCTTTGGGAAATGTTTGTAGCAGCTCATCTGAGTGCTGTGTATAGTGTGTGTGTGGGAGTGGATTATGTAGGGATGAGTGTGCGAGTGTGTGTGTGTGTGAGTGTGTGAGTGCTGTGTGTCAGGTCAATCCATTTGGGGCCACTTACGTATGCAGCCATTAAAATGCCGCTTACCAAATTCCAGCCAGTTTCAATGTGTGAATGAGTGTGTGTAGATACATATGAGTGTGTGTGTGTGTTTGCACGAGTGTGCGTGGCATGTAGCGCGTTCTGTCAGACACGCGTTTTGTCTTGTTGTCATTTGTTGCCACGTCGCTGCTGGCAATGTGAATAGTTGCGGCTTGAAAAATGTATTAAGCTTTATTTTAAATTAATGAAAATTGTCACTGACAAATGTCGCAAGCAGAGGCACACACACATCACACACACACCACACACACGCACACACATGTGGTTGAGTGTGTGGGGGCATCAAATATGCCACCATCGAAGTGGCAAAAAAGGCGTTGCGTGATTTTAGGCGCACGCGGCAGCAAGCATTTTTGCGAGTTGCGCTTAATTTGGCATGCCAAGCAGGTGCCAGGCCTCCCTCTCCACATCACCCCACGCTGCCACTGCCCCCTCCCCCCTCCTTGCCCTTGCTGGCATGCCCCTTTTACGTGGCAAGTCGAAAAAAAAAGGAATTTACAGCCGTTTTATTGCCCGGGGACAGCAACAGGGAACAGTTAACGGCCCAAAGCCGTAACGACAGCCCAACAACAATTTTGCATAGCACACACACACACACACATACACCCCCTCTGCCTCTACCCCTCCCCTCAGCCGGGGTTATACTTAAATGATTTATGTGTTTACCAGCAGCTTTCCCACTCTCTGTGTAGCAGCAGCAGCGGCAGCCACTCAATTGATTCGGCACGTAACCGGGCCAAGTGCAAATAACTGTTTTGAGTCGAACCCAGCCACGATTCACCTGCCACTACTCTCCTCCCAACCCTTCACCCCTTCTCCCCCTTTCCCTGGTCTGCTCCACCTGCGGCCATTACATTTTATACTTGACAATAAATTTGCAAGTCGCTCGCTTCGGTTCGGTTCAAGCTGAGCGCAAATCAAAGCGTCTTTCGTGAAATTAAGCCACGTTATGGCAGACTGACTGCAATACCCTGTAGCCGGAATATGCTGGGTATACGCAATATGCAATAGCATGTGTGTGCACTGAGGAGAGTGGAATATGAAATAAATTGAATTAAATAATTTATTGTTTAATTTTTATTTATTGTTTTCTTACTAAACCAAAACAAATGTGATTACGGAGTATTTCCTAGTCGCGGCTACCCATCCGTGCTTCATCAGCTGCTTTAGTTTCTGTTTCAGCTTGCAGCTACGTTAACCGTCTAACCGCATATTTGTCCAGGGCCAAGCCAAAGTCGAAGCTGAAGCTGAAGCAGAAGCCTTTGCTCTGTGTATGCTCAATAAAATTTTACAGCCTTTGCCAGCGCAGCAATTTGCGTTGCTTTTGCCAGAGTTGCCACCGCGTTGGCCCAACCCTTGAACAATCGTGCCAGATGCCTGCACAGGCAACAGTCAACAGGCAACGTGGTCAACAACAGCTTCACCTTTCGTCAAGTTTACGAACGCTTGAAATCTTCATTCTGTTTGCTTATTGCGCCACCTGGCGGCAGCTGTTTTGCATAACCCGTGTGAGAAGAGTGATGAGGGGGCAGACATGCCACGCCCCTTTCTAAGCAAATTCACGCCTTTGCTTTAACCTAGGAATATCTTCCCAACTGCCCAACTCCCTCTGTCTCGATTTGCCTCTATAAGCCTTTCTTACTCCCTCTCTTACCCTCTCTCTCTCTCTCTTATTTCTCCTTCTCCTTTTCTCTCTCGCTCTGCTCTGCTCAAATTACACTAGACAACAAAAGTAGTTGAACTTTCCGAGGCAAAAAGCAAACTTAAAATAGTTTTAGGCATAGCTTGATCTCGAATTAGAGATTAGAAAGTTTGCAAACTTGCAAATTTCTACCTTACTGCAGCAGGCAAAGTTAATGAAGGAGCTTAGGGAGTATGGTAGGTACTGAAGAAGGTCTCGAGTTTCATAATTACAATTTAAATTGTTTATTTTGAAATGCAAGAGAGAGAAGAAGGAAAGAAAAGAAGAAAAAAAGAAGACAAAACAATCATTGCAAATAAATGAAGAAAATCTCAATACTTTGATTTGTTCCACTTCGAAATCCGTTCACTTAAGCAACTTTAAATACTAATAGCAGTATTTTATTCATATTATTATAGTATTTTATATATATTTCTACAAAAATACCAAATATTAGATACCTATAAATTTGAACTTGAGTCAGAAAAGGTTTAAATTTCGATGTGTTTCCGAAGCAATGCAAACTTGATACTTCCAGTCACTACGAATGCGAGTGTAAGTGAGAGAAAGAGGCAGAGAGTGAGAGCAAGAGAGAGAGAGAGAGAGCAAGTAATAACAAGAGCACCGCATGAAGTGGGCGGTAGTGTGCGTAAGTGGGTGGGGCTGGTTAGCTTTAGCTGCTTATCTGCGTTCGAACAGCGACAGCAGTGGCGATGGTGGCGACTTGGGCTGTTGCAAGCTTCAAAGTTACACGGGGGATTAACTTGTGATTATGTTGCCAAGAACTCGAAGCAGGCAGAAGCGAGGGGGGGGAGGCACAACTGAAAAATAAAAAGTTTTGCAGTGGCAGCTATGGTATGGAGGCAATGTCGGCGGTGATGGCATTCAGCGGCGGCTTAGCTGCAGCTTAGTGGCGTGTTAAAGCCAAAAGAATGCTCGCATGCCACCAGTTTTTGAAGCCAACAGAGCGTGGCAGACAGCAGGCACGGGGGCACTAAGTACTCGGGCGGTGGTGCTGAGCGGGGGAGGGAGGAAGGGGACAAATTAAAAGTTCAAAGCGCGCCGTAATTATCCAAAAAGTGTGGCAAATCAGCAGGACAAACAAAGCGGGTGACAGAAACAAATCCGCGCGCGAATGAATATATATCTCTGGTATGCGAATAAATACAAAAACAAAGTACGGTATATACACATATAAAGTGTATATACGAGGGTCGTTTGATAAGTCCGTGACTTTTTGTATTTGCCGCGCACCTGCTCTAAATACAACACTGCTCCTGTCAGCAGTTATCGATTAACAGACTGTAAAATTTGAGAAAGCTGCGTTTTTGGTTTGCGTTTTATAGGCATTGAAAGCAGACGATCTCGTGAATTTTAACGAAAATGGAAAAAGTGAATTTCGTGTCAGCATGGCAAAATTTCATAAATTGGGCTACGAACTGCTACCCCATCCAGCATATTCTCCAGATTTAGCCCCGTGACTATTTTTGTTTCCAAACATGAAGAAATGGCTCGGCGGTAAGAGATTCGGGTCATCACAGAAACAAACGACTATTTTGAGGGCCTTGAAAAACCTATTATTTGGAAGGAATAAAAAATTGGAAAAACGCTGGACTAAATGTATAGAGCTAAAAGGAGATTATGTTGAGAAATAAAACGCTTCTTTGACGAAAAAAATATATTTTATTCAAAAAGTCACGGACTTATCAAACGACCCTCGTATATCTATGAATTGTACAGCACTACCCCGGGGGAGATTAGCACCAACAACAACAACAAAACAAAAACAACAACAAATGGAAAAGGCAACGAATATCCAAAGGCGGCGGCATTAAAATTTATTCATGAATTGAATTTGTATTCGTTGCAGATATTTTATAAGTCCCCCCTTCCATCTCTCTCTCTCCCTCTTGCCTTCTCTTTCTCCTTGGCGCCCTTGTCTGTGTATAAATTTTAGCATGCGCAGTATTTTATTTGGTATTTAAATAGTATCCTCGTTGAGTCGAGACCACGCAGACATGAATATTTTCGTGGTTTCCCCTAAGTTGAGTGTGAATAACTTTTGGCATGGCCTAAGTGAGGGAACTACGAAGCAAACTCTGTCGTAGGCAGTCAGAGTGTGTCATATGCTTGCTTTTTGTATGGATGGTTGCCATATTTCTTGAAAATATGCATAACAATTATTGATGTATCGCTTGCGAGTTCATTTGAGATACTCAAACTTTGAACTCTGGTGTCATATGTTGTCATATGCTGTCATATGTTGTCATGCATAACTTATATGTCAGTCCAAGATAGTGTACATGTTTCCCTTTAGGGTCATATATTGTCATATTCCGTCATATGTTGCCATATACTTTCATATGCTGTCATATGATTTCATACATAACTTATATGACAGCCTAAGATATACTCAAGTTTAATGAGCTAGCGTACACATTTCCATATAGGGTCATATGTCGCCATATAGTGTCATATGTTGCCATATACTGTCATATATTTTTTTAAATTACTAATATTACAGCCTAAAGTATATTCAAGCTATGTTAGCCATCATAAATATTTTCCTTTAGTGTCATATATTTCCATATACTATCATCATATCTATGATGAAAACCCAGTTCATAGCTTCTCAATTTGATTACCAGCAACCTTAGTATACCTATCTATCACTTCAGTCATCATTCATATGTATGACTGGTCTGATATGGCTACTCAATCCTTGTCGCGTCATATTTGCTAAGCAAATTCATTTGTGAGTGACAGTGACTTTGCGGTGCTTACACTTGCACAGCAAGTCAATAGGGTTGCCAACAATGATACGATTAAATATGAATGATTGTCAGAGCGAATGTCAATCGAAGCGAGTGCCATACAAAAGTGGACACACATGCGCCATATTAGCCCCGACCCAGCCCGATTCTGTTTGTGTTTGCCTACGATTCTCGCCCATCAGCGTCACGTAGTAGACCCAAAAAGGGAGAGAAATGGAGAAAGAGAGAGAGAGAGATAGAGGGGAGAAAATGGGAAAGGAAAAAAGAAGAGGCAGCGAAACAAGGAAAGCCCGCGTTCATTGCGGCAATGTGAAGAGGTCATTTAATTTCTTTTTGATTTGTTTTTATCCATATCCTGGTTCTGTCGTTCTTGTCGCACCATTAAAGTGTAAATGTATTTTTAAGTAGACGCTTAAAAAGCCAACACCCCCTTTCCCCCTACTCCTTCTACCCTAAAGAAAAAAAAAGTACAATCAAGACGAGCCTGGCTGGCAATCTAGAAGAAAAATAGAATCAGCAAGAGGAGCGTAAAGCCGAAAAAAGCCGCACAACTTTGAAAATTTAAGGCGAGACTTAATAGCATTTTAAGTACAACACAAAAGGGCACAACGGAATGGAACGAAACGAAACGAAACGAAACAACACAAAACGAGATGGAACATGGAAGAATAGCATTGCGGATGCTCGTTCCCTTGTACCAAGGCCATAAAATCAAAATTAACTTACGAGAATTTCTGACTGAAATTTCAATTCAATTCGAATTCAGATTGAAAATACAAATCAAGCCAGAGAAAGAGAGAGACAGGGAGAGAGAGAGAGAGGGGGAGAGAGTAATACAAATGAAATTGCCAATGCTCGAGTGCATCGTAATTAGATTCTAATGGAGCAATAGAAATGTTATCTGCGTCAAGCGGGGGAAGGTCTTCAGAAATAGATTACGCCAGTACTTTCAGAATTTTAGAATGCTAAAATTGCTCAATTTCGCATTTGGGTTCGTTGTAAGGCCAAATAACTCTAGCATTGTTTGATTTGCGGCATTGATTGCTTGTGATTTGTGTAGAAGCTTTGTTTTCTATAGATTTTACAGGAGCTTTTGGACTTAAGTACAAGTTTAAAGTTGATTACAAATCTGATATAAAGTACAAGTATTAAGTATTCTTGCTTAAATATAAATACCTCAATAAACTCTTTATAAAGCAATGAAAACTTAAAATTTTCCTACGATTAAAATATGTAAGATACAATAGTTTAAACTACATTAAAGCTTACTTTATGGATTATTAGTACACTTAGTTTTTTTTATTTATTTATTTTATTAATTTATTTCCTTGGCTTCCCCACCCATCAAATCCTCAATAGTCAAGCATTCTTAGCACTTGTTTAAACTTAATCTTTGTACATTTACTAAGTATAAACTTATATGTTATTAAATCCAACAGCTTTTTAAAGCACATTAAAGTTCGCTTCAAATTTAAAGCTTACTTAGCTTGCTCAGTTGAACGGAATTTACCGCACTAAATGTGTAATTAAACTTCTCAGACCTTCAAGACTGCCTCGCTTGAAGAGCCTAAAAATAGAAGAGCATCTGAAACTTCCCGTAGTATTTTTGTTTTCTTGTTGCTCCTGCTCCAGTGTCATCAGAGATGAAATATGCATAAAGATCTGCTCAGAATTTCACTTTAACGCCGGCATGGGAAGCCTGCGAAAAAACTGCGTGTGTGTGCGTGTGTGACGCCCAAGGGCGATGGCAGATTTGAGCACATGGGCGTGGCACAGGGCCCAGCATGAGATATATGAAGGCGGAGGTGAAAAGTAGGCGTGGCCGGGCGTCGTGTGCGTTGTGAAAACAGTTTGGAATACTTTCGAGCTGCTTTGCATTTTTGGCTTGTGGGCTTAGCTGTAAAACTCCGAAAAGGATTGAACGCCGTCTCTGTCTCCACCTCTCTCTCTCTCTCTCTCTCTCTCTCTGTCTAATGCCCACACATGCGTTTTGTCATTCAATTTGAACGCGTGCAAAGCCCGAGGTCGTCTCTAGGCGTTACGAGGGGGCGTGGCGGGGTAGGGGCATCATCGACTCATCAATATGCAAAAAAGGGGGCGTCAGGCTGGCAGCCTTAGAGGGCTACGCGGTCAGCAGCCTGCTGAAGGAGGAGGGAGAGAGGGGCAAGAGGGCGTTACCCAATCCTGGCAGTTTGGCAGTCTTCAACACAAAGGAGTTCGAGCCGCACACACACACACACACACACACACATACGCACACACACACAAAGGGGGTACCGTTAGTCAGCCGTGCGTTAAAAGCAATGCAAACTTTTTGCGGGCGTAAAAAGAAAAGAGAGAAAAGAGTGTGAGAGTGAGAGGAGAGAACAGAGAAAAAATGAAGGAAAATTATTATGGAAATGTCAACGTGAAACTTTTGCACAAATTCAAAGCTATTTCCCCCTCTACTCCCCTTTAACTTCCCCTCAACTGACAGCGGACGCATATGCTCCACATTTCGAATGCGGCGTCCATTTTTGGCCCAGCTCGAATTCCAAACACAATTGAATTTCATGTTTGACATGGCCATACCCGGACACGCCCCCCCCCCCTCCCCCTCTCCATCAACCCCCCCCCTCCACTTTGATCCTCCCCCCTCTCCGCTGTGCTGTGAAAGTGTGCAAAAGTTTTCATTGTTTTGCTTTGGGTTTGCGATTCGCTCAGGCCGCAGGCGAAAAATATTTAATGCGATTTCCATTGGCTTCAATTCACGCAAATCTCAGATCTGAAAACTGAACTGAAATCTTGGCAAATACCCGCCACGCCTTCGGCTCATGCTTGCCCCCCACACAGTCAAAGGCAGTCGAAGGCATGGCATGACTCAAGTGCAGGGGCGTGGCAGTTTTGGCTTAGAAGGGATTTGCCTTTGCCAAATATTTGCATATAAATTAATTCAAAAACGCGCACGCGTTTTAAACCGCGCACAAATCGCGCTGCTTAATACACACACACACACACACAGCATCACTTAAGTGTGTGTGGGTGCTTGAGCAGAGAGCTTAGGATGCATTGGGTATGGATCAACATTAAAAGGGTTCACGAGCAATTAAAATACATTAAAAAATTTAAAAAACCCAAAAAAAAAAAAAAAAAAAAAAATAAATAAAAAATTATTTTTTTCTGCTAAAAGTACTAGAAATTTGTATTTAAAAAAATAAATAAATAAAAAAATACCACAGACCTAAGTATGCATATTAAAATACCACACATATAAAAATACTAGTATTTAAATACTTCCACAAAATACCTTACATACACTTGCAACCTCAACTGCAAGTTGTGCTAACATTTTTACTTGACTGTCACACGATATTCGTGCACTCAATCCCACACTCACACACTGATTCACTTTAAATTTGAGTGCACGCTTGAATCAATTCGCACTCAGCTTAAAATCACATCAATCTTGATGAAATTCTCCAGCCCTGTCACAATCTACCTCAGCCAGAGTGTGTGCACAACCCTTCTCAATGGATATGCCGACCTCCCTCGGAATGAGCCCAAACTCCTCGTGAGAGCACTCAGATGTTGACTTTTGTGACACCTTCTTATAATTCAATTTAAGACACGGCTTTTCGCAGCATCAAAGGGTTTAGTGCTGATGCGGCTGCTGCTGCTGCTGCTGCTGCTACGCTTGGCTGGGTGACAACTCTGGTCCTCGCGCGCGATTTTTCACAACTCGCGTTTTTCACAACTTGCGCACGATTTCTGACGCCTACACGCTCGACTGAGCCTAGAGCAGGTGCCGGCCCCGCCCCCCAGTGGACAGAGTTGCCCTGTCCAACACCTGACCAAGTTTCCCCATGGACTACAGGGTATGGTCAGGGTATACGAAATGCAAATGTGCGGGCTGTCGCTTCTCAAATCTATTGTGAACTGTGTCAAAACTTTTAATTTGCGAAGATATCAAAAAATTAAAAGAAAGGAAAAGAAAAGAAAAGGGGAAAGAAAGTTGAAGCAAAGCGTAACGAAGTAGTCGGCTAAAAGTTGCGCTTTATTTGGTGCAAATGTATTTAATACTGCAAAAAATACTAGAAAACCTGAGCCTGTCTATATCCAGTGTTGCGTAACGCAAAAAGAGCATGACGGCATCACAATTGATTGAGATAGTCAAAAGAACAGATTGAAATAGTGCCGAAGATATTAAAAATAACAATAAACCAATGATCACATAGCAAACCCTGCCAGGCATACCCTCACTCTTCAACCCTGCAGGGTATTTAATAATTGAAGTGCAACTTTTGTTCGCTTCTTTTTTTTTCCCTCGTTCATTTTCCCCCGTCTGCTGAGGACAAACAGACACAGAATATAAACAATGCCAAATGGAGGAGAATGTTGACTTTCTCTTTCGTTGTTGTCCTTGCTGTTGTTGTTGTTGTTGTTATTGTTGCTTTTGTTGTTGTTGTTGCTGCTACTGCTTGAGTTGTCTTTATGAATGAGGGCAACTCTTGCTGGCGGTTTGCTGCGTTGCGGTTGAAATTAATTAAATAAATTAAAATGTAGCCGAAAAATAAATTGAAATAAAATGCTTGTGACAGTGCACTGTAATTAACTTGATGACGTCAAGGGACGAAAGAGGGGGAAAGAGAGAAGGATGGGCGAGAGAGATGGAGCAAAATACTTTGCCACTGGAGGTCAGCAACGGTCACAAGTGATTGCCCTTTGTCAATTGTCAGTTGCCCTGTTCCCTGTTCTCATCTCGTGCCACTTGATTGAGTGACTGACGGCAACGTCAGCTGCCACACAACGCTTGACTCACAAAAGACAGAGAAGGAAAGAGAACGAGAGAGATCGAGAGACAGATAGAGAGGGAGTCTTTGACATCAACAACAACATGAGGAAGAAGCTATAGAGCAGTTGAAATCGGTTATTGACAGGCGACAAAAGTAATTGATGCACTTTGATTGTGGATAAACAGAGCTTGATTTCTCCATTACTTGTACAGTGTTGCATAACGGTTTTGTATATTGGTGGGGCTAGTGTTGCCAGTTTGTTAGCACAGTGTTGGATAAATTTGTCGGAACTTGATAACTCTTTTACTTATATGCATTATTTGAAGAAGGATTGTATGGAAACAGTGTTGAACAATGTTAAACTGTGTTGCATAACAGTATTGTTAACAGAACTTGATTACTCAATAATTATCATATTTCCAACAACTTTGAATATATCAAAAGAATGCAAACAGTGTTGAACAGGGTAGGAAAACAGTATTGCATAACAATGTTGCACAGCAGTATTGCATAATTATTTTTTTTAACAGTCAGCACTTGATTCTCCTATTCTGTGTATCCAAATAATTTTTAAATTCACAATTAAAAGCAGGGTTGTATAGAACAGTGTTGAACAGTGTTGCATAACATAATTGCTACTCAGTTACGGTAGTGTTACAAGCAAATGAGGCCAGTGCTGCAAGTTAGCAAACAAAATGCAAAATTCAGTTTGTCATATCATATTCCTGCGTTGCTCAACACTAAATGCGCTGAAATCGAACTAAAACTGACAAATTTGTTGCCTGTGTCAACGTTTAGATGAATCGACAAGCGAAGGTTCTTTTGCTGCCTGCCTGACTGTCTGTTTCTGTCGCTCTCCCCCTCTACCACCTCCTCCTTCTCTCACTCTCTCTCTTTCCCACTCAACATCTCTCCTGCTCCCTCTTGATTCCATCTTCATGCTGGCAATGCATTTTACTCGGCACTTTGTGTCAATGTTATGCACATCAGCGACGCCAATGACATTCAGCAGAGGCGTGGCAAGGGGCGCACAGAAAGAGAAGGAGAACGAGAGAGAGTGAGAGGATAAGAATGAGAAGAAGTCGAGGGGAAGAATTGATGGAGAGATTGGAGGATTGAAAGTGCCAGTTGCAGAGACAGAGGCCACGCTACTTAACCCGCAAACTGCTGACGATGCTGCTGCCACTTTTTAGTCTCCTGTGTGTGTGCGTGCATGTCTGTGCATGTGTGTGCGTGCGTGTGCATGTGAGCACATCCTTGTTTGCATTGCAGCGGCAGCTGTTGTCAATAATAAATTTCCGTTAGAGCTGCAGCAGATTTGCAGCAAAAGAAACCGACAGCCGCAGGCAAAGGAATGAAGACGGCAGCAGGAGAGAGAGAGAGAGAGAGAGAGAGAGAGAGAGAGAAAGGGGAGGTCAGACACGGCTGAAGGAAGGAAGGAAGCACACATAAGCGCATTGCCAAGACATGCCAAAAGACGTTGCAGGGACGGTGGCAGAGGGGAAGATAGGGAGACGAAGCTGGCACACTAAAAAGATGACATAAAGATAGAAGCGAGCGGGCGTTGAAATTGAATATGCCAAGCAGGGAGACAGTGAGACAGAAAAAGAGGAAGAAAAGGAGAGAGAGAGGAGTGAGAGGTTGAGGCATGCAAAGCGCAAGCGATGCGACCTGCTGGCGATAAAGTATACGACGCATTGGCCGGGGCAAAAAGCAAAGAAGACTTTGACTGGCAGCTGCGAACGACGATGACGGCATCGCCAGCAATGGGCGGCACGTTGATAAATTTATTGAAATTCTATTGAAACGAAACGAAACGATTTGACTGCGACAACTGAAAAGGGGCAGCAGAGGAAGAGAAAGACAGATAGAGAGAGGGAGGAGGAGTGGATGGAAAAGGGTTAGTGGAAGGAACATGGCAAACTGGCAAAACAAATCGCTGATAAAGTGAAAATAAGTGCAAGACAGCGGGCAGTTGAAAGAGACAAGAAAGGAAAAGCAGGAGAGACAGTTAGAGAGATGGGAAAAGAGAGAAAAAGAGGGAGAGATACAGGGAGAGAGAGAAGAAGACAGGCAACCTGAGTATGAGGTCTGTGTAGCTTTGACTGCTTGATGCTGCGTATGTGAAATGCAGTAAGTAAGTTCAATCTTTCTTCGAGGCTCTTAGCTTCTAAAATTTATTTTAGAATTGAAAACAGTTCTAAAGCAAATAGACACTACAGTCAGTATGCGATACTAAAATACCCTAGACTTTAAAAAAAAAAAACAATCAGAAGTAGAAAAATTTATGAGACTTGAATAACTTTAGTATTGATTGTTCGAGTGAAATGAAAATTGGATGAGAGCTAGATATTCAAGTCAGCTAAGTAAATGTCGAACTCAAAAAGTCTTCTCTGTTTTACTTCGCCTAAAAGTGGACTGAAAAAACTAAACTCTTAATTTGCGAAGGCGGTGGGCGTGGCACAAAACATTTGGCATACACTTTATTTGCGTCTGATATACAGAAAACTTTGTATCAAATTTGGTGTTTCTAGCTTTTCAAATGGCTGAGTTTTGTGTCCTCATACAGACAGACATGGCTAGGTGGATGCTGAATTAAAATATATATACACTGCGTGGTCTGCAACGCCTTCTTCTGTCTGTTTCATACATTTGCAAAAAGTAAGTACACCCTTTTCGATGGGTATAAAAACAAGCAACATTTTCAAAGTGTCTAATGAAATTTTCAACTCATTTTTATAGCCAAATTTGAGCGCCTCATGCGCTGCATATACCGAGTAAATAGCATATTAAAAACATATAGTATATGCTCTAATATGTTTCTTTTTTTGTGTATTTTCATGGAGCTACCGTACTCACTCCCTCTCTCTCTCTCTCCTTCTCTTGTCTGCACTTCTGTGCTTACTCCGTTGTCACAAATCACACTTAAAGAAATTGCGGCATCTTCTTCCATGGCAAGTTCTGCTGCAGACTGTGGAAACTTTCAACATATTTTCACAGCAAAGTGAAAGGAAAAAAAAAATGCATTTAATTTTTAATTTTTTGTAACAATTTTATTTGTTGTTGTTGGGTTTCTTTGGGTTTGAGTTTGCTGCTTTGACTTTTGCCTTGGGTCGATGCTCAATTTAACCTTAGCTACTACAACAACAGCAACAAATGCAACAAGAGCAGATGAGACGAGGCCGAGTTGCCGCTTGAGTGCGTCGGTAAAGAAGGCAGAAAGAGAGGGAGATAGGTAGGCAAAGATTGAGCTTAAGTTGCAGCTAGACATGGAGGAAGAAAGAGAGAGAGAGAGAGAGAGAGAGAGATGGGAAGGACGCAGCACAGCTAGCAGCGGGAAAAAGGCCAAAATTTAATTTGTGCTCCAGTGGCCTCTTTTTTGTTGTTGTTGTTGTTCGTGTTGTTGTTGCTCCTCTTGCTGTTGTTGTTGTTGTTGTTGTTGTTGTTGTTGCTGCTGCTGCCATGCAGAAATTGCTACCCAATTACGTAATAAAATCTGACTGAAGTTGCCTCTCTTATTATTTAATTTTTGTCTTCTCTTCGCATTATGCTGTCTTGCTTCATGCTCATCTCCCACGGCTACCCACCACCTCCCCCCTCCTTAGCTACCCTCTGCTTGCCACTGCTCCACTGTTGCCCCCACTGCTTGCTCCCTCTCTCTCTTTCCTTTTCTCTCCCTTCTTCCCTTTTTGTGTTTTTGTGCTTTTTGCTTTTTTCTTGTTTCTTGTAATTTTTGGCAGAACTTTTTCTTGCGGGGTAGTTACAAGTGCGGCCGCATAGAGCCAAGCAAGACAAGGGTGGAAGGGGGTGCGTTGGTTGCCTGGGCAGAGCAGGGTGTTGCCCCAGGTGGTAGCTGTTGCTGTTGGGCGGGGGCGTGGCGCTTATTAAGAAATAATGTTGTAAAAACAAAACGCAACGGCGTCAAATCAACTTTGTATTTTGCTATGAGCAACATTAGCAGATAGAAAAAAAAAAGAAAACAGCAAGGCAGAGCACGTGGGGTTGATGCGACGCAGTAGATACCCTATGGACCAAACATGCATTCTAAACCAGCATAGCCTGTGTCTGCGAAAGGGAATCAAAAGGAGAATTTATTAGTATTGAGTTGGATTAATAAAATGGAGACTTAAATAGGTTTGAAGTTTGCAGCGTGAGTGTCCAAGCTGCCCACTGCTGTGCACTCTGATGTTACAGGGTATCTGCTGTGTAACTAGCGAGCAGCAGTTGCCCTTGGCGAGAGGTGGAGGCAGTGGCAGCAAGCGGCTCTGATTCGCTTGGTAATTCGCGGCAAGGAAGAAGTTGGTGGCTGAGGCTGTAAAGTGTGTGGATGAGTGAGTGTGCTTGTGTGTATGTATGTGTGTGCCTATGGGTGTGTGTGTGTCTGTGTGTGTGGGTGTGTGCGGCGTGTGCCTGTGCTCCTGGCCAAGTTGCAAGTTCTTTTTTGACGGGCCACAATTGCTGCTTGGACTGATCAAATTACAAACTGGCGCAGCTTACACCTACACACACATACACACGTAAGTGTAACTGCCTGCCTATGTGTGTGTGTGTGTGTGTGTATGTGTGCCCAGGCTCAAAAGTCAGCGACTGCAAATTGACAGCAGTTACAGTTCGTTAAATGCCTCAAACAGACAGACAGACAGACACACAGAAGCAGCTTGGGGTTGAAGTCTGATGAGAACAAGAAGTGGGGGAGTTTGGGGTATGGGGTATGGGGTAGGGGCAGCACATGAGAGCAAAAGGCCAAGAGGGTTGCCAGACCGCAGGATGTGTCATTGACTTAATAAAATCAAAATCAAAGCCAAAGACACGCACAGTCTGCTGGCTGAAAGGGGCAGGGGAGAAAGAAGAGTGTGCGAGTGAAGTGGTTGAGGGAGTGCGAGAAGGAGAAAGAGAGAGAGAGACGAGGAGAGGAGTAGAGAGTGCTGGGGGAGAGGGGGAGGCAGCGCGTGTGAGTTATGGCTGCACACGCTAATGAAGAGAAAATTTGCTGCGCTCTTTGTTTTCTTGACGCGAGGCATGCGAAGCGCCTCAAAGTATGCTTAGCATACAAAAGAATGAGGGTAGTTGCAGCGCTGCGGGGGGGGGGTGGGGGGTTAGTTGGTAGCCATGGTAGGCGTGTCGGGGATTACAATGGGACAACAGGGTCCACAGTGCGGACCAGTGGGCGTGTCACGGCCGCTGACAAGCGTGAAATTAATCGAAAATCGCAATTCGGCGGCCACTCGACGAGCGATTCCATTTCAGTTTGGACACACACAGCAGAGCAGAGTAGGGCGCGGGGAAGGGGGGGGATGGAAGGTGCTTGTGTATGTGTGTGTGTGTGTGAGCTATGCGATTTAACTATTGCCAGCTTAGCTGATTTATGCCTTGCCTGCACAGACAAACAGACAGACAGACAGACAGAGCTGAAACTAGCCAAACCCGCCAAATGTATGAGAAGCTTTTTCTCTTTCCCTTTCTCTCTTACTCCCTATCTCTACCTCTCCTTCTTACTCGCTCTTCTTCCTCTGTCTTTACTCTTTGTGTTTCCTTTTTTAAATATGTTTTCTGACTTTTTTACTTTTCTTTTTACAGCTTTTTAGTTCAGTTTAATTTCCTATTATTTTTTTTTTCCTTTTATATTTCCCGTTTTTTTTTTTTGTTCCTATTATTTTCCTTGCACACTAAAGACCTCTCTCTCTTGTAATTTTTGGCAGAACTTTTTCTTGCGGGGTAGTTACAAGTGCGGCCGCATAGAGCCAAGCAAGACAAGGGTGGAAGGGGGGGTGCGTTGGTTGCCTGGGCAGAGCAGGGTGTTGCCCCAGGTGGTAGCTGTTGCTGTTGGGCGGGGGCGTGGCGCTTATTAAGAAATAATGTTGTAAAAACAAAACGCAACGGCGTCAAATCAACTTTGTATTTTGCTATGAGCAACATTAGCAGATAGAAAAAAAAAAGAAAACAGCAAGGCAGAGCACGTGGGGTTGATGCGACGCAGTAGATACCCTATGGACCAAACATGCATTCTAAACCAGCATAGCCTGTGTCTGCGAAAGGGAATCAAAAGGAGAATTTATTAGTATTGAGTTGGATTAATAAAATGGAGACTTAAATAGGTTTGAAGTTTGCAGCGTAAGTGTCCAAGCTGCCCACTGCTGTGGACTCTGATTTTACAGGGTATCTGCTGTGTAACTAGCGAGCAGCAGTTGCCCTTGGCGAGAGGTGGAGGCAGTGGCAGCAAGCGGCTCTGATTCGCTTGGTAATTCGCGGCAAGGAAGAAGTTGGTGGCTGAGGCTGTAAAGTGTGTGGATGAGTGAGTGTGCTTGTGTGTATGTATGTGTGTGCCTATGGGTGTGTGTGTGTCTGTGTGTGTGGGTGTGTGCGGCGTGTGCCTGTGCTCCTGGCCAAGTTGCAAGTTCTTTTTTGACGGGCCACAATTGCTGCTTGGACTGATCAAATTACAAACTGGCGCAGCTTACACCTACACACACATACACACGTAAGTGTAACTGCCTGCCTATGTGTGTGTGTGTGTGTGTGTGACTCTGCTGCCTGTTTGTATAGTCACTACGCGCTTTTAAGCGGCCAAGCTTAGTAGCAGCAGAGGCAGCAGGGAGATGGGCAGGGCGGGGCAAGGCAAGACCAGGCAGTGCAGCACTAAGGTAGAGCGACAGCGGGGGGCGTGGTCTACGCCCACGAGCAGTGTGCGAGTGAATTTTTGTTGGCAATTTATGAATCGACGAATTAAATTATGCGTGCAGTACATTAAAGCAGCAACAACAACAACAACAACAACGATAAGCAGCAAGCAGAGCAGAAAGTGGGAGAGAAAGAGTAAGAGAGAGGAGAGGAGAGAGGAGCAAATGGAAAGAGGAAGGGGAAATGGGATGTAAAGCGGCAGGAGATGGCGGCCGAAATGATGCGTAAAACGAGCTAAGCAACAGATAACGAGAGAAGCAGCAAGAGCAGAGCAGTAGAAAGGAGGGAAAGAAGAAGGGAAAGGGGACGAGGAAGGTGAAGCGAAAGGCAGATATGAAGCAGAAGATGAGGGAGTAAGCAAAGGCACGCAGATTTACACACAAATCAGTTGTACGACGAATTAAGGTGACCAGTCAAAAGGAAAGAAATGAAAAAATAAAAAAAAAAAAAAAAAAAAAAAATAAAAAGAAAAAAAAATAAAAAAATAATAAGAAAAAAAAAGAAAGAAAAAAAATAAGAAAAATAGGAAAAAAAGAAAAAAATAATAAGAAAACAGAAAAAAATTAAATAGAAAAAGAGAAGAAAAATAAAGGAAAAGAAAATAATAAGAAAAAAGAAAAGAACAAAAAAATAAAAGCAAAATCTTTGGTAAAATTAAAAAATTCAATTATGCAGCATGAAATTCCTTTAAATGCCAACAACGAATCGAAACAAGAAACGACGCGTGGTTCAGTTCACTTCGGTTTGGTTCGGTTCAGTTCGATTTCGACTTCGATTTGGCTTTGGTTTCTATTTTTTTTTTTTTTTTTTTTCCAATTTGTTCCGGGCAACAATTTGGGAATCAATTCTGGATAAATTCATTGCGACTCAAGAGATTTCGTGGTTGCTCCATAAGAAGACCAGTTTCCCTCTTTGTAATTAATAAATTTAAAGCTCGCATTAATTTGTTCTAAATCGAACCCAAAGTTGAACCGGTTCTTGATGGGAGTAAATTCTTCTTATATATTAGTTCCACTGGTTCCTTTTCAACCTCATTCCGCGTATACTTGCCTAATGTAAAGTCAAGCTGAATCACTTCGATATTAATTTTTGATTCGTTTGCTCTTTAAGTCCTACTTCCTCCCTCTCTCGCTCCCTCCTTCTTTCGCTTTATCCTTCCTCTCAGCTTAACTTAAACGTTTCTTCAAGTGGAAATCGAACCGCAAGCAAGTGCCGCCTGCTGTCTGCTATGTGTGTGGGCAAGAAACAGCTCAACCCATAAATATTACGCATACGCATACGTGGGGACAAGAACGCGCACTTCTGTATTCAAAAGCCTCATTATAAACACTCGAAACGTTTGCATTTTCATTGTCTGCAGAGGCAGTTAAAGATAAGAGAGAGAGAGAGAGAGAGAGAGAGAGAAGAAAAACAGGAAGAACATTGAGAAAATTATATTCATTTTGTGTCTTTATGCAATGTGGCCAATCCAATGTGCAATCTCTTGATGTGCTATGCTTGCGCTGCGTGTGTGAGTGTGTGTTAATGTCTGTGTGTGTAAGTATGTGCGTGTGTGTGTGTGTGTGTGTGTGTGTGTTTGTTTGCCAGGCAATAATCATAAAAACCGCCAAAGCGCTTTTCTTGCCTGCCAAAAGTGGCTGCCGCATGCCGCGCAAATATTGCAAGGCAATAATACATTGCCAGTGTGCGTGTGTGTGTGTGAGTGTGTGTGAGTGTGTGTGGAGTCAGAGGGGGTGGAAGAAGTGGGCGCAACAACAGTTAAGCAGTTTTCTTGTTGTTTCTTGTTGTAGCGCCTTCTCTTTTGGCTTGTGCTTTGCGATTATTTTGCCATTATTTTCCATTATTTTACTTTATTTCAATGACTGTTTACATTAGGCACACACACACACACACAAGGCAATCGCAACCAAGTGCTGTGTGTGTGTGTGTTTGGCACTTCACTTTGCTTATTGAACGGGGCAAGACAATGAAGCAACAAGAACAACAACAATAACAGCAACGATTGCGAGTCAATTCTTTGATTTTGTCAGAGTTTCTCAGCAGCTCAGCGCATACCCTGTAAAGAGTTTGTTGCCAACTGGGGTAAACTAGGGTTGAGCATAAGCAGAATTAATGCAGAGTTGTTTTAATATACAATGAATATTAAATATTATAAGGTGATATAGATATATCACGAAGGATCAAATTAAAGTAATCAAAAAATTTTATTTCAATGGGTTTCCGCTTAACTGAGTTGAATAGTTAGGTATTAATGCCTCTGCCATATTACAGGGTATGCCATTTTTTGTTCTCTTCTTGTTACTTTTTTGTATCATGCTGGGATAAACACACATACACACACACAAAGACACGCACACACTCTGGAGAAATTGGGCACTTGTTATGCATTGTAAAGTTTTGTCCTTCAACTGCTTAATAATGTCATCTCTCTCACACGCTCTCTCTCTTTCTATCTCTTTCTTGCAGGCCGAGATCTGGAGCGTATTCATTGCGATTCTGCGGAAAAGCGTACGCAATCTGCAGGCCTGCACAGACGTCGGCCTTATCGAGCACGTACTCGTTCGTCTGCAACGCTCTGAAACTGTTGTG
Organism: Zaprionus indianus; assembly: GCA_018904595.1. Taxonomy (NCBI): domain Eukaryota; kingdom Metazoa; phylum Arthropoda; class Insecta; order Diptera; family Drosophilidae; genus Zaprionus; species Zaprionus indianus. The sequence goes on along the minus strand of JAEIHA010000344.1, from coordinate 7,742,079 downwards.
GCAGGTAAGTCAACTACAAAGAGACACAAACACACATATTCACACACATATATAGGCATACATACTCACACATACACAGACATACACACTCACTTATGCATACATGTTTGTATATACCTTAAATTGATGTACAGGCTAAAGCAATGTAAGCTTCCTAAGACGTCTTTGCCTTTAAAACAATCTCTTTAAATCGTCACATGCAAGAGGTATTTAAGTAGTGCAGATACCCTATAGCAATTAAAGTCTAGCTGCAGTTGTATTAAAAGCTAAGAAACTACCTTAACATGCTGCGTAATTATATTCAAGACTATTTTATCTGAAGCCAAAGTTAATTTGATAATAATGTAGAAAGAAAAAAAAAAATAAATAAATAAATAAAAAAAAAAAACTGCACCAAATGCAGTTCGATGGAAGGCTTTAATTTAGAGAGGTCTTTAGTGTGCAAGGAAAATAATAGGAACAAAAAAAAAAAAAAGGAAATATAAAAGGAAAAAAAAAATAATAGGAAATTAAACTGAACTAAAAAGCTGTAAAAAGAAAAGTAAAAAAGTCAGAAAACATATTTAAAAAGGAAACACAAAGAGTAAAGACAGAGGAAGAAGAGCGAGTAAGAAGGAGAGGTAGAGCTAGGGAGTAAGAGAGAAAGGGAAAGAGAAAAAGCTTCTCATACATTTGGCGGGTTTGGCTAGTTTCAGCTCTGTCTGTCTGTCTGTCTGTTTGTCTGTGCAGGCAAGGCATAAATCAGCTAAGCTGGCAATAGTTAAATCGCATAGCTCACACACACACACACATACACAAGCACCTTCCATCCCCCCCCTTCCCCGCGCCCTACTCTGCTCTGCTGTGTGTGTCCAAACTGAAATGGAATCGCTCGTCGAGTGGCCGCCGAATTGCGATTTTCGATTAATTTCACGCTTGTCAGCGGCCGTGACACGCCCACTGGTCCGCACTGTGGACCCTGTTGTCCCATTGTAATCCCCGACACGCCTACCATGGCTACCAACTAACCCCCCCCCCCCCCCCCGCAGCGCTGCAACTACCCTCATTCTTTTGTATGCTAAGCATACTTTGAGGCGCTTCGCATGCCTCGCGTCAAGAAAACAAAGAGCGCAGCAAATTTTCTCTTCATTAGCGTGTGCAGCCATAACTCACACGCGCTGCCTCCCCCTCTCCCCCAGCACTCTCTACTCCTCTCCTCGTCTCTCTCTCTCTTTCTCCTTCTCGCACTCCCTCAACCACTTCACTCGCACACTCTTCTTTCTCCCCTGCCCCTTTCAGCCAGCAGACTGTGCGTGTCTTTGGCTTTGATTTTGATTTTATTAAGTCAATGACACATCCTGCGGTCTGGCAACCCTCTTGGCCTTTTGCTCTCATGTGCTGCCCCTACCCCATACCCCATACCCCAAACTCCCCCACTTCTTGTTCTCATCAGACTTCAACCCCAAGCTGCTTCTGTGTGTCTGTCTGTCTGTCTGTTTGAGGCATTTAACGAACTGTAACTGCTGTCAATTTGCAGTCGCTGACTTTTGAGCCTGGGCACACATACACACACACACACACACACACACCGCTAACTTGTAATTTCACATGTGTTTGTGTTCGTGAGTGTGCGTGTCACCTGACAAATGTCGAAACGTGACACTTGCCAAGAAATTAGATAAGCTAAAAGTTTTTCAAACCTCTTCCTCCCTCTGGCTTGCCCGCTTACTCTGTCTATTTCTGTTCATCTCTTCATCTCTCTCCATCCCTTCATCTCTCCCTCTCTCTTTTCTCTGTACCTCTCTCCTTTCAGTGCGACATTTTACAGCACACAGTCAACTATTTTCAAATAAACCCTAAATTAGTTCAACTTAAATTATGCCAAATGCGTGCAAAATCAACTTGACTTGACCTGCGAAACGTGCCGCAAATTTAGCCGCTTTTCGGCTAGTTATCACATTATATTGTGGGCCCTCTTCTATACCCCTCTCTCTCTCTCTCTCGCTCGTGCTTCCTTATTGTAGATTTTATTTAATTTTCAAACATTTACTGCAGTCATTTTATACTTACTTTGAGAACTGTAAAATTAATGTTTAATTTCAAAAATAAAACATTCCGTCTCATATAACGCATCATTATTATAATCTCACTACTCCTAATGACTTTATTTCAATTGCCAGTTCTTCATTAAGCTTTGGTTTTATGTCATCCACAATTTTGTTTCAGTTTTTATGATGTGTTTGTTGTCAGCACACAATCGTGAACTATTCTGTTTTTATTGCTGACAAGTTTGGGTATATCAAAAAGGTTTATGTTGTTTTAATGATGGAAATGCTGCGAGTCGGGGAAAGAACAATGGCATTAATAGAAAAAATACAAACAGAGTTAGAGAAACACATTAACATTGAGTAATTTTATTTCAATGGAAACAATTTGTTCAAAATTTTGGAGATTTCGTAAAAAATCTTTTCATACCACGAAAGCTCAACAGGCTTGAAAATGAAATGATACATATTATAGAGAATTGGATAAAGCATAAGCAGACATATAAAAAATAGAGCAACAAAAAATTCTTTGCGGCTCTTTAAGGACCGGAGAGCTACTATAAATTTGTTAACCACCGGAGGAACATACTTAACGCATGGTTTAGCATCCTCATTGACTACAAGACGTGGCATGGGATAATCGTTATTTGCATCAGCCAAGGGCTCGACTAGCCTTGTGTGCATAATATCCACCCTTGTTTGGGACTTATCCAAATCAATTATTATCCCACGTGACATTTTAAAGTCGCGAATTACGATAACCTTCCAACCAAAGCGTTTGGGCTTTAGGTTAAATAACAATTGTACTCGATCATTTGTATTGAATTCGTACAACTTCGCCAAGCCCTTCAACATTTCCGTGTGTACGTAGTTAAATAAATTTTCACGGCATTCTACTCGTTGCTTAACGGTGTACCTTGCCTTTATGATATCATATATTTCAGCATTTCTGTTCAAAATCAGTTTCTTTGACACAGTGGCGATGTACTCGTTAATCTGTGGAAGGACTGTATCATTAAAGGATTCACAAGAAACAAACACACTTTCTTAACTTACAATTTCAACAAACCTAAAAAAATTCTTCAAGCTAAAATCAATTTTTATTTTGGCTGGATCCACAGTAGGAAGGCGGTGAAAACTTTTTCGCATTTTCTTCATCGCTTTTCTGTTAATTTTTGGAACACCAATTGCCAACTTCCTCTTCACCCATGAGTTGAAATTTTCATATTCTTCCTTAGAGAACTGACTAAAATAATATGAAATATTCACATTGTTCAATTCGAACCTAACCCTCCCAAATTGATCCCTTCCAAAGAGTGCCATTTCCTGTTAACAAAATGAAAAATAGTTTAGTTACTTGAACTTCGAAAAATAAATTTGGTATTATTACTTTTTCTTATTATTAGAGATAAAAAAGTTTTAAAAAATTAGGAAAATTGTTGTGTGTACTTCAGACTGAGTTGAATTTGTGGCAATGGAAATGAAAATGTAGAACAGGTCGAAAAATTTGATTGAGAAAAGGTAACTCGATTCATAGTTTCTTCCAATTTTTTGTTTACTTTTCGACTGAGTGTTAGCCTTATTATGTTATGCCTCTGCTGCATTATTTATCGATAACTAGCGTTGCATTAGGGATGAGTTAGTGATGCAGTAGCCTTATAGAGGTTGGGTACAAAGCCAGAGAGAGTGAAAAACAAACTAACAGTGAGTCAGTCACGCAGAAAGACAAGGAAGCAGATAAAGAACTTCGCTGCGACATTGTTATGGCACTCTAAGCACAGTCTTCTCCCTCTCTCTCTCTCTCCCTCTCTCGCTCTCTCCTTCTCTCTCTTCGTTGTCGCTGTAATTAAATGTTACTACCCGAGGCGGCAACAGTGATGAAAGCATCACAAGGGCAAGAGAGAGCTGAGGAGAAGCTAAGAGCTCGTATAGTACGATAGACATGTTCCTTGTGGGACCGTATACGAGTGTAGGATGTAGAGGGCGTGGCAGCCCCTAACTGAAGTTGTTACTCAATTTCTTAATTTACGCAACCCGAAACGTGTTGACGCTACCGAAACTGGCAGCGAACTGTCGCCCGGCGTTGCCAACTCCTTGGGGGGGGCCAAAAGGCGCTCACTCACTCTGCGGTGTCCGTCCAGGCATTAAAACGAGCCGTGCGTCCCATTTCAATTAGTGTGCATTACAAATGAAGTTTGGGAATACCGCAAGAGACGAGGCGGAACGAGGCTGCTGCTGCCGCTCTCTCTCTCTCTCTCCACTGTTCCTGCCCGCTCTTCTTTTGGGTCTGGCAATGCCGCAATGCAATTTTGTGTCGCCTGGCAGCACATGCGGTTCGATAGTTTCCCTCTACGGTAAATGCCTCGTCCGTGTTCTCCCCGTCCGTGTCGAACAGATCGAATGCAATTTCCAGCTCGTTTCCGTTGCTGACCTTGATGAGTCGCTGCCACGCCTATCACGGCAGCAATGCCAGCCACGCCTACCTGGTTTTGCTCTTTTTCCCCTTTCTTTTTTTTCATTGTGGCGAATAGTTTAAGCGCGTCCTTGTCGCTTGGCTACACGTGCGATGCACACTGAGCGAAAGACTAGGAAGAAAATATAAAAAGGATGTTCTATCGAAGTGAATCCAAGTAAATTTCTCTCAGTGCAGAATGTTTTGCAGTTGGCACTTTTATTGTTGCAGCAGCGCCATTTTTAGTCGCTTGTCAGGCAGAATCAGCAAAACATTTTCATATACAATACATTAAACGCCAACACTCTTCCCCCCTCCCTCTCTCACACCACTTTATCTTTCACACATTTATTCTCCTTCTCTTTCGCTGTTGCAGATTTGCTCATCGAGATGCTGGGCGTATTGGCCAGCTACAGCATAACGGTCAAGGAGCTGAAACTGCTCTTCGGAACGATGAAGGCCAACAACGGCAAATGGCCGCGTCATTCGGCCAAATTGTTGAATGTTCTGCGGCAAATGCCGCATCGCAATGGGCCCGATGTATTCTTCAGTTTTCCGGGACGCAAGGGATCGGTAAGTCCGCGCTTAATAATCACAATAATAGTAAGCGATAATAACAACAACAACAACAACAAGAGCAACACGACGAAGTACGAACGGAAAAATAAAGTTAATGGAGAATGCGAAATGGGAAATGTGGAAAAAGGTGTGGGGGAAATCGGAAGCGGGAGCAAATCAACGCTAGGCAATATATATTTGTTTTTCTTTTGGTCAAGTTGTCAGTTCGTTATTTAACTGACCACGCCCCCAAACTCCTTAGCTTGCTCAAGCTACCTAAAAGGTCCTGAACACACTTTGTGGCTGAAGTTGAGTTGAAATTCATGACAAGAGAGAGCTAAGAATTCTCAATGTTGTTGATATCTCATCAATCAACCAAGCGATCAATCAATCAATGAATCTTCTAAACTATTGATACATATCAGTCTACCAACCCATCAATCCATCAAAATATCAATATCTCAATCTTTTTCACTCTTATTTTATTAATCTGGTAATCTATCGATCTATCAATCTTTCAATCTAATAATCAACCAATCTATTAATCCTTTAATTTTTTAATCAATCTATCAATCTTTTTATCTGTCTGTCCATCTACATATTTACTATTCAATCAATCTATTAAGCAATCAATCTTTAGGTCTCTCAATCTTTTCATCTACCAATATTTCACTTTATCAATTTGTCAATCTACCAATCAATCAATTTATAAATGTTTCTGTCTATCAATCTGTCAATCAAATAATCAGTCAATCGATCTATTTATCTTTCTATCAATCTATCAGACTATCAACCAATCAATTTATTGATCTATCTGTCTATCAATCTGTCAATCGATTAATCACTCAATCAATCATTCATTCAGTGAATCAGTCAATCTTTCAATCAGTCAATTAACAATCAATCAATACATCTTTCAACCAATCAATCAATCAAAAAGTCAGTCAATCAATCAATCAATTTATTAAACTTTCAATCTGTCAATCAATCAGTCAATCAAATAATCCCGACTTTGTTAGGTCCTTTTGTCCCTTCCTTGTGCTGTACTAACCATCCCCCTTCCACCCGCCCATGCTCTTCACTTGCCCTCATCCAACCTTAGAGGATCCATTTCTTTTACCCCGCGTCCAACTTAGAGGCTGCTGAGGAGCTGTCCAAGTGTCCGACGCCTGTCTAGGTTGTTCGCTCAGCTTGTGCCATTTCCGTTCAAGGCGGCCAGCGGGCGTGGCAATAGACAGGGGGCGGGGGAATAAAGCTAAAACGGGGTTGGGGCAAGCTTTTATTTTATTGCGTCGCACTTAAATCGAATTCGTAATGTGCGCTGTCCATGTGGCATGGCATGGCATGGCATGTGGCATGTGGCAGGCGGCTCTCGCCCGCTCATCTGACAGTTAATGTGCACTGTGTACACACACACACACAGAGTGGGCGGGGCACACACACTATGCTATCTGTCTATGCCATAAACACATAAAAAGTGCCATAAAGCGAATTGGAAGTCAAATGCGACACGAAACGATACGAGAAGCGACGAGAACGACATGAAACGGTAAATGCTGGACGAGCACGAGCATCGAGCAACGAAACTCGGAACGCAATTGTCACAAAATGTCCAATAAACAGGCTATATTGCTGGGCACCCCTCCTCCCCATACCGCACTCCCCACTTGCCACTTGCCCCTTGCCACTTTCCACAGCCACGGCACATTTTCACGTCGCTTTCCGTCGTCGTTTTTAATTTTCATTTAGTGCGCTTTAAGGAGCGTGCCAGGGTGCGGTGTGGCGGACAGGTTTGGGCTGGCTAATGAGATTTCTGCAGCTGCAACACAGTGTGGCTATGTGAGTGAGTGTGGCATGCCACACTGAGCCGAGTTGCCTTCAGCCGTGCTCTCTCTCTCTCTCTCTCTCTCTCGTACTCCTGCATCTCACACTTGTCGCTTGGCACAGCCAGACAATGTTAAATCATGCGGCATGCGGCATGCCACATGCTGCACTGTTGCACAATTGCTCGACTTGAAGGCCTCAAGACAATGTCCGCTCCGCTCGATTCGCCATTTCAGGCACGATATGCATACAAATGAGTTGACAACTTTGTTGTCAATCCAAAGAAAATGAATATTACACACACACACACACACACACATACACTCGCACACACACCCGAATGGGGAGTAAGTGAATCAGCCAGTGAATCAGTCAACTGACAATGAATGTAATGAATGCACGACGCCGCCACACACCACACGATGCCCAATGAATCACAAGTATTCGCTGCTGCTTCTCCTTCCTTCACTCTTCTTCCTTCACATCTCTTACTCCTCTCTCCTTCCTCATGTCTCCTTTATCCCCTCGTTTATTCCCTCCCCCAATCGCGTGTGCTACGTGATATCACTTTCGTAAGTTGATTTCGCAACTTTGAGATCGGATTGGATTTGCAGACAAGCAGACAATGTGAATGCTTCGATGAATGCATCAATAAATACCACAATGAATGTCACAATAAAAATCACAATGAATAACGCAAGGAAAGCCAGACACGCTGCTACATTGAATAGGCGACTGAATACCAATCGAATTGTCTAATTAGGCATCTTGCTTAAATAGTGAATCAACCACGAAGCCAAGTCCCACAGGGGTATTCTTTGCAAGAAAGGAAAATAAATCTAATCAAAGTCAATATAATTTTTATTTAATCTGACAAAGCTGTCACTATAGGTTGTACAACACTGGTGTAAAATCAAATAAATGTCATTCTCAAAAAAAAAAAAAAAAAAAAAAATTCTAGAATTTTAAGGCACTTGCCTTATAGTTGCTCTGCAATAAAAATCAGTATCCGAAAAAAAAAAAAATTCCAACACAACTTGGTAACAACTACCAAGGGGTATAATACCAACAAAAAGATACCAGAAATACCAATTAATAAAGCAGTCTCCTGAATAAAATATCTCAATTAGAAAACTTAATTCGAACTGGTTAGGGGAAAGTCAAAGGGTACGAAACAACTTCGCCCAATTAAACCACATTTATTTTCAAGATGGCGTAGGCATACCAAGCAAATGGGAGGTAGAGGGTAAGTGGGCGTGGCACACAGTTATATAAACATTATAAGAACATAAATTGCGAACGTTATGAGGCATTGAAAGGGAAACAAAATTTATGAAGCAAAAGTAAACACAGAAGCAGCAACTGCAGCAGTTCTTGCTAGAGTCTGTCTTCCTCTCTCTCTCTCACTCTCTCTCTCTCTCTCTCTCTTGCTGTCTCTGTGCTGCTCTGTCTATCCGTTAAGCCACAAGATTCATGATAAATCAAATATGCTCATTTCCTTTTAATTTTCACTTCATTTCTGCCTTCGGTTTCGGCATCGAGCTCTCTCTGTTTCTCTCTGCTTCACTGTTTGTGGCATTTCGAGTTGCCTGCAAGTTTCCACTTCCCTTTGTCCCTCTTTCCTCTCCCCACTTGCCCAGCTAACATGCCTCTTCCTGTACCAGTTGAAGCACAAAGCTCATTCAAAAATATTCGAAACTTTGATTTATGTTCGCTTTGTTGGCTTCGAGTTGGTTTTCGGCTTTGGCTTTTTGGTTTAGGGAAAAAGAGAGAAAGAGAGCTTGTGGTGCGAGTAAGTGCAAGAGGGCAGTGTAGGGTTAAGTAGTGCCAATTTCCCATTGTGGCTTTGACTTGTGGACTTGTGCCTTGACCAAGTGTTGCATACCTTGTTGTGCGTGTGTGTATGTGTTATCTGTTGGCCAGGCTCAAATGGGGCAAATGAGTCGCCTTATTAGTCGACTTCATTGCCTGATTGGGCTAATTGAACTCTAAGCTTGCCACTTGTGGCACACACTTAACTTAACCGTATACACCTACTACACAAATATATCTGTCTCTGTTGCACTTACAGGCCATGGTACTGCCACCTTTGGCCAAATGGCCCTACGAGAATGGATTTACATTTACCACCTGGTTTCGATTGGATCCAATTAACTCGGTGAATATTGAGCGCGAGAAGCCTTATCTCTATTGGTAAGTAGCAATTTATGGTAACTATCTCTTTCTTTCACTTCCCTAATTGCTATCTCTATTTCAATCTCTCCTTCTCTCTCTTCCGCTCAGCTTCAAGACATCGAAGGGCGTCGGTTATACCGCGCACTTTGTGGGCAACTGCCTGGTGCTCACATCGATGAAGGTCAAGGGCAAAGGCTTTCAGCATTGTGTCAAATATGAATTCCAGCCACGCAAGGTAAGTACCATCCCCGCTCTCCCCCTCTCAGCACTCGTCCTCCTTAATATACCTGTGAAATACGATACACTCAAAATTAATGGGGCCACCGATACGGGGAGGCGGCAAAAAGTTTAATTAACGCAACTTGCCCAAGAACACTGCTTAATTACCCCACGAGCGGGCGCGTGAAAGTGGGCGTGGCTGTAATTGAATACACTTCAGGGTCGCAATTCAAACGCTCGCCCCACGATATATGCTCAAAGTTTTCATATAAATTACACTTAAAGGCGCAATTCGATAGCAAGTTCGTAGATGAGCCCAAAAGGCAAAGCGAACGAATGGAGGATTGATTTAGATCTCTAGTTTGGTGTTTTGTTTATTCAGTGATTTACTTAAAATATATATACGATAGATATACTTGATCAAGTGTACAGAACAGGAAGATATAAGTCAGTATTAAGTAACGTATAAAAGTTATCGAGGCTTGACATATGTATGTTACAGAAATACATTCCATACAGCATCAAGTTACAGCTTGACTAACTAACCTTGTGCTCTCTCTTCCCTTCTCTCTTTCTCTCTCTCTCTCCCCCCTCCTTTTGTACAGTGGTATATGATTGCCATAGTGTATATATACAATCGTTGGACAAAGAGCGAAATCAAGTGCCTCGTGAATGGACAACTGGCGTCGTCAACCGAAATGGCCTGGTTTGTTTCCACAAACGATGTGAGTAGCCTGCTTGCCTTATGCAAATGATCCAAGTGCAGGCAATACATAATGTTCCTCCTCCCTCTCTCTCTCCTTCTCTCTCTCTGCAGCCCTTTGACAAGTGTTATATTGGCGCCACGCCCGAACTGGATGAGGAGCGCGTCTTCTGTGGTCAAATGTCGGCGATTTACTTGTTCAGCGAGGCACTGACAACGCAACAGATCTGCGCCATGCACCGTCTGGGGCCCGGCTATAAGGTAAGTGACATCACCCCCAGAACCCTCTCCGTCCCTCCCTCCTCCACTGCACAATGTGGCACAGTGCACCGAAGAACACCCGCCACCCGACACCCGCCAGGAGCAACCACTGCAGCACTCAAGTGTTGCTGCGGCCAATGGCAGCACTGCTCTGCACCGCCTACTCTCACTCTGCACTGCAGCAGCACCCTGTATCCAGTGTCCTCTGTCCCCCTTTGGCCCAGTGCCCGTTCCCTGTCCGTGTACTTTGGTACTGTCTCATATCCTAGTGGTAGCCCACACACACTGAGCTAATTGAGTCAACTGTCCAGTATAATTTAAGTATTTTTTACACAGTATTTTATTGGGTAGTGCCAAACACCAGTTTAGAAAAATACCAGTGAACCTTCTCACAGTTAAATAAGTTGAATTTCTTTTGTTGTTTAAATTTATAAAATACAATTTGTATCGTATACTAAATGAAAATACCAAATAGATTTTTGCTAAATATTGTTTACTGTTCTTAACAAAACATATGATTACCACGTTTGGTATTTATTTATTATTTACAATATTTGGTTGTCATTTGGTGTTTTATTGTTATATTTTTTTGGCATTTTTGCGGTATTAATTATGTATTATTTTGTACTTATTCGGTGTATTTTTTTGGTATTCGTTTGGTCGTCAATTGGTATTCATTAAGTATTTTTTTGGTATTTATTTGGTATTAATTTAGTATTTTTGTATAAAACTGGTATTTATGCTAGTATTTATTTGGTATTTATTCTAGTATTTATTAAAGCTTTTATTTAGTATTTATTCTAGTATTTATTAAAGCTTTTATTTAGTATTTATTCTAGTATTTATTAAAGCTTTTATTTAGTATTTATTCTAGTATTTATTTTGTATGATTTCTAGTATTAATTTGGGTTTTTTTTAGTATTTTTTTTAGTATATTGTTTTAGTATTTTTGCCAATTATTTTAGTATTTATTAGGAAGGATTCCCCATTCATTCTATGGCTCAATTACAACAGTGTGTGCATCCCCTTCCCAGTAATCTCCCCACCCCCTTTAATCCTTGTAAACAAATACGTACAAAATACAAGAAATAATTAAATGTATTTTTTTCTTATTCTTTTCTTACGCTCTCTCTCTCGTTCTCGTTCTCTTTCTGTCTCTCTTTCTCGTTCTCTTTTGTCTCAATAAATGCTCTTGGCACCCACGCAACAACTGCACCAACAACAACAACAACAATCATGCTGTGTACTGTGTCTGTCTGTTGTCCTCCACACACACACACACATGCACCTGCTACATACACACAAAAAAAAAACACACACAGTCGCAGTTCCGCTTCGACAACGAGTGCTATCTGAATCTGCCGGACAATCACAAACGGGTGAGTCACTTTCAACTAACCAGCTCCAGCTTGGCTGGACTCGATGCCTCGATCGCTGCCTCAGCCAGCGCAGGCGGCAGCAGTGGCAGCGGCGGCACTGGCAACCAACAGCAGCAGCAGCAACAGCAGCAGCAGTTGCAACAGCAGCACCAACAGCAACAGCTGCAGCTGCAATTCCAGACACTCGCAGCCGAACAGGAGGCGCGTGCGATCGATTGGTCCGATGAGAGACTCGATCTGAGTGCGGCATTTGTGAAGATACGCGCTGTGCTCACGGCACGCAATGCAGTTGCGCTGGCAGCGCTGCCGGGTGCAGCAGCAGCAGTGGCAGCAGCAGCAGCAGCAACAACAGCGGCAACAGCAACGACAGCTGCAACAGCAACAGATACGTCAGCGATCACGCCCAGTGCGCCCAACACAGGCGATCAGAGCTCAGGCAGCAGCAACAACAACAACAACAACAACAATGCAGCGGATGATCCGCTCGGCCATTTGCCCACTGGAAATGCTTCTTTTGGTATTTATTTTGATTCCATTGATTTTGTTTTGTTTTCATTTTTTTATTGTGCCGCTTTTTACTTAACAATTTTGTGTTTCTCTTTCTCCTTTTTTACTTTGACGTGTTTCCTATCGTTTATCGTTTGTCGATTCATTGATCGATTGTGCCCATGCAGAGCACCTGCGTCGCATGTCCAGCGCGAGCCTGACCTCACTGGGCGCCGCCTCCGCTGGCGACACTGAGGAAATCAACCAGCTCAAAGCTGTAAGCAAAATTTCACTTTCAATCTCTTTTTTTTCTATTTCTTTTATTTGTATTATTTATTCTTCATTTTAAACAATTTGCAGCTGTGCAGAAATTTGAAATTATTTGAAGTGAACATAGTTATTTATTCGTTTGAGTTAACTTCTAATTTAATTTGAATTTTAATCGACAATTTTTTAGTATTTTTTTTTTTATAAAATAATTTATTTTTACCTTTTACATTTCATTTACTTTTTAATTTAATTATTTATAATTCGAATTTCCTTTGATGTTTATTGTGACTAATTCCTTTCGTAATTTAAATATTTTTTTCTATTTCACTTGTACAGTTTTTAATTGAATTAATTTCGAAATGTTTTTGAAAATTGTTCAAGTATTTTAATTCAATTAAGAGTGCTTTTGAAAATCATATTGCCAGTCGCGTAGTTGCTCAGCAGCAAGTTTGCTTGCTCTCAAGCACCGCCAGCCCAGTTGAGCTAGTCAGCTAGTTTTTTTTTTTTTTTTTTTTGAGCAGGCCACACGACCACGCCCCCCTACCACCACCACTCGTAGTTGAGGTTGGGGTGTGTTTCGTGCCAATTAAAAAGTTAGCAACGTCGCCAATGTTGAGCATCGTCAAATCCGCAAACCAATCGCAGTAAATCGAATCAAATCGCAGTGAAATGTTTTGAATACCAAGCCGCCCTTTTCCCCTCTGCCGCTGCCTCTGCCTCTGGCTCTGGTATGCCTTTAGCCCCCGCGTCTCTGGCCCTGCCTTGGCCCGAAAACTAAACTTCAAAGCCAATCAAAATGTTCCCATTCATTGAAGCGCAGCATTCGCTGCTCTATTGAATTTTTAACAGCTTCCCCCAGTCTCACAAACCCAACCCCAACCACAGCAGCACCCACCCCCACCCCCCACACACATACATACACAAATACACACATAAACAGAGGCGAAAGAGCAAGAGAAGCTCTTTCGTAATTATGAAAATGTTTCTGATATTTTGTGTAGCTCTTTAAAGTGTGCCGCTTTAAACAGGGCATAGCATGGGGGCGGGGGCAGTTTCCATAGTAAAGTGGAATGGGATTGAATGGAATTGAAGTAGGAGTAGGGGCGTGTTAGGAGGTGTGGCGTGAGTAGTGGGAGGAAAGTTGCGCTGGCAACAATGCTGTGCAAGGCAAAGAAATAAATGTTGCATACTTTGCAGCGCACCTGGAACCAGACAAAGCCAATGCGAATGTAGAACTCCTAAAACACACACAAACAGACGCACGCACACACACACACCCTCACACACCAGACTAACACATGCTTCTTAAGCATGTTGTTTATTATTCCCGCCTCCCCCTTCCCCTATCGCTCCACACCCCCTGCAATTGTTAAGAATCTATGCTGCGTGTTCCATATACAACTTGGAATGGGGGGGGGGGAGGTGGACAGGAACAAGGCAGGGTGGCAATGTATTTTAGCGCATTTCTATGCCAGCCTCCTCTGCTCCATGTGAGTTCACTTGTTGTGCACTCGCTCTATTATTATTATTATTATTATGTGTACTTATGCATGTATGAGGAGGCAGGAGGGCGGGGGAGGGCTGTCTTTCTGTCCAGCTCCAGAGTACATTAGTTTCGAAAGTTATTTCATGTGTTAGCCAACAACCCAAAACGAGGCGCCAGCGAAGTGGGTCAAGATGCGAAACGATGCGAGATTCGAGAAAGCTTTTTCACCCAAAAAAAAAAAAAAAAAAAAAAATACCATCGAGATGTATTCAATTTAAATGGCGACTGTTGAGGTTAGGATACTTGAAAGGCAACTCGCATTTCATTTTGTATAAAAAGGCAAAACCTGAAAGAGATCAACGTGTAGAGATGTCTGCTACTCAAAAAAGATTGTCTCGTTTAGCAAGTCAAACTATTGTTCAGTCAATTCAATATTAGATTCTGTTTCTTTAATAAATATTATTTAAATACACCCCATAATCAAGAAGATGAAAAAGTTCTTCCCCCAAGTGAGCAAGTCTTCGTTTTATAATTTAAAGAGCACTCAAAACAACACGAAAAACGATTTGACTGTGCAATTAAATTTAATTAATTTATTGAATTTTATACAATACATTCACCTCTCTCACATTTATTACTTCAATAATTAAGTATTTTATTTGTTAATTCGTTAATTTATTTTTGATTCCACAACTTGAGCAAATTGCAAACAGTTTTTCAGTTTCACAGTGCAAAGTTCTGCACAAGTTGAACCATTTTTTGCTTGTTAAAAATTCTTGACTTATTTTAAGTTGCGCTCTCTTTCTCTCTCTTTTTCATTATTTCCTTTTGCAATTTTCTGTGTGTTGATTTTCCTCCACATACGTTTTTGTTTGCATTGGCTTTTTATGTGCGCGCAAATTTCTTCTTCTTTATTTTTGTACCTCTTTTTCGGTTTAAATAACGCAAAGAAGTATTTTTAGCAGCAAATTATGCAGCCAGCGAACACACACACTCACACAGACATACACATACATACATATATATGTGTACATATATACATCTGTGTTTGCCTATAGGTTTTGTTCACACTCTGCCGCACACATACACACTCACACATACACACGGCAAGCTACGCACCGTACAGCAGCAGCTGCAAGAAAATTGCGCATACGCCTTGTATGACGGCGCCAGCTAAAAAAATGCACCAAACAAAAATGCGCTGAGAAAGAACGCGTACAACAGCAAGTCATGGCTAATGTGCAGCAGCAAGGCCACACTATGTATTGTATATGTATATGTATAATATCGTGTGTGCGTGTGTGTAAACTATGTATGTGCTCGCCTCGCCTCGCCATATCAGGCGCCTTTGCTCTCGAGCTAGACGAGCTTATCATGTGTGTAACATATAAACGGCTTTTGTGTGTGTGTGCGTGTGCGCGAACAACAGCAACAACAATTACAGTAAGAACAACAAAAGCTGAAGCAACTACAACAACAACAATAGCTAAAGCAAAAACAAAAGTAAATTGCAAGCATGACCGGAAACAATTCGCCTTGCCTTGCCTTGCCTCGCCACAGCAGCTCAGCTCAGCTCAGCGCGAAGCTCGAAGCTCGAAAATAACGCCAGATGACTTGTTGAAAAAGCCATGCCTAATACGCTTACTCATGCTCGTTCTCCCTCTCTCTCTCTCTCTCTCTTTCGCTCAGGTGCTATACGATGGCAAACTATCGAATGCCATCGTCTTCATGTACAATCCAGTGGCAACCGATGGTCAACTGTGCTTGCAGTCTTCCCCCAAAGGAAATGTTTCATATTTTGTACACACGCCGCACGCGCTCATGCTGCAGGTAAGTAAACATGCTCCCCTCCCCTCTCTCTCTTTCTCTCCTCTCTCTCTTTCCTTCTTATATATGGCATATATCGCATGCCGATGTGTGTACATAGCTCTAGTTCAGCTGGAGTCCATTCCACGGCCAGTCGCAGTCTGCCTCAGGCCAAAGACCAACATTACACATAACACTCTGGCACACACACACACACACACACACACACACATACACTCAAACATACATACTCTGAAGGCAGACATAAATTTCAGGCAGCATTTTACGACTCCAGCGCATGCTTTGGCATTTCTTATTAGGCACAACAATCTTTGGTCCCGTATTGCCCCCCTCATCCTTATCGAGGTTGCTGTTGGGGCAGGGTAGCCGCAGTGCCGCAGTCCGCTTTGCCGCTTGGGCTTCGCTCTGAGACTCTCAAGTCTGCCAACCGAAATTATTCAATAAATTTTGTAGTAATTTCTTCAACAAACAACACACAAATCATAAGCAACAACAACAACAACAGCGACGCGGATGACGACCAAAATGACCCAGAGCAAGTTGAAAGAAAAGAAAAAAGTAGAAAGAAGCAGACGACAACAATTTAATCGATAAATATTGAACAGCGGGGCGGCAGATAAAATTTATGTTATCAACAAATTTGATAGACATTTAGGCAAATGGAAAATGGAAATTATGATGCTTGATAAATGATAACACGCAGACCTATCGCTTATCGATTGGCCTTGGCTTCACTTTTATGGCTAACGAGTGAGTTATCATTTATCGTTTATAACGATGAACTCAACTCAACGCGATAAGAACGTGCTTGGAAGCGTTGCTCAGTTGCTTAACCCAAATATTCGATTATTATTGATTGTGCATTTACTGTATTCGACAATTCTTGTTCTTCTTCTATCGTTATCGTGCTTTCGAAATTATCGATTGTTATTGAATACTTATTTACTAATGCGATAACTCTTGTTCTGTTTCCATTGTAAGATAAATGTGAAATCGAAGTTATCGATAATTATCGAATGCTGTTATCGATATTTTTCTTTATGTATCAATCGCAATGAATATTGTGTATACAGGATCATTGATTAGTATTGAATATTCATTTTTTGTTATCCATAACTATCGCTGTTTCTATCGTAGGATTATTATGTCTAATACTCCTCGCCTGTTATCGATTATTACGTATCATTTCTATCGTAATATTTATGTGTAATCGGGATCATCGATTAGTATTAAATATTCACTTACTGTTATCGATAATTCTCGTTCTCATTTCTATCATAGGATGTCAAGGCTGTGGTTACGCATTCCATACATTGCACCCTCAACTCGATTGGCGGAATTCAGGTGCTGTTTCCGCTCTTCTCGCAGCTGGATATGGCACACGAGGGCATAAGCGACATTAAACGGGATCCAACGCTGTGGTAAGTGCAAGATTATTAATCGAAATAAACTTATAAAACAAATATCGAATATACAATATTTCTAATAAAAATAATAAGAGAAATAAAATATAAATTGGCTTATTTTTGATATTTGCCTTGCAACATGTTCACATTTCCCCTCCATTCCACCTACAGCTCGAAACTGTTGGGCTTCATCTGCGAACTAGTGGAGACCTCGCAGACCGTGCAGCAGCATATGATTCAGAATCGCGGATTCCTGGTGATATCGTTCATGCTGCAGCGCTCGTCGCGCGAGCATCTCACGCTGGAGGTGCTTGGATCGTTCTTGAATCTAACCAAATATCTGGTCACGTGCTTGTCGGCCAACAGTGATTTGCTGCTGAAGCAGGTAAGCGATCGATAGTATGCTAACGATATCTGATACTCATTATTTGCCGCTCTATGTTAGTGTGATAAGAATTATAATTTATGATTTATACTGAATATATATGACTATCTCGCTCTTACACTCACTTGGAGCATCGACATCGATCGAAACCATAAAATATATCTATAAATAAACAAATATTTATATTAATCGATTAATCGATAGCATGCGATTGACATTTGAGGGCCGCAATGTCTTGGCAAGCATGCTTACAAAACAATTATCTAAATGTGTCGATGCAGCGAAACTCTACATATCGATAACTATGTAATACTTGTATATGTATCAGTATCTGTATGTATGTATGTATGTCTGTATGTCTGTACGTATTGTATATCTATGTCTATTCCTAAGTTCGATCTAAGCTCTCCTGCCGCCAATCGATTTGCATGCCGATATGCCTCGCTGTGAGTTGATTTTCATTTGGCATTGATTTTACCTTCTTCGTTTTTCGATAAATTTATCGTATCGTTTATCAGTCCATCTACCGATTATTTAAGCCAAGTCCAACACTCCAACTGACCCCATTCAGCGTCGTGTTCTTTTACAAACGGGGAATCACCTTTCCTCATTCCCTGCGTCCGTTTCAGCACCCTCCTTCTGAACTCCTTTCGGCATGTTTAACACCTTAACAAACAAATTTCAAATGATATGCAAGATGGAAAAGAAAAACAGAAAGAAATGAAATAAAAAAAAAAGAAAATAAAAATAAACACTCACCTGCTCTCTCTCTCTCTCTGTCTCACTCTCTCTCAATCTCTCTCTCTCTCTCTGTCTGTCTCGTTTCTGTCTGCATCTCGCACCGTGTTTGCCTTTGTGTTGTTCTTGTTTTGATGTTCCTGCTGATTTGATGGCGCACTCAGTTGAACACGGGCCTGCGTAATCCTTTCAAAAAAGTAAACACAAAACGTATAACAAATCTCGCACGATTTCTCCTCCTTTTTTTTCCACTCTTTCTACTCTCGTTCTCGTTCTGGTTCTTGTATTAAGTAACTCTCCAGCACAGCGAACGACCACGACACACACACACAGACACACTTACACACAGACAGAGCTAAATCCCCGCAACACTATGCTATATACTGTAGCTACCGTTATATCTACTTTATATATATACATTTATAGCACACTTGTTATTTAAACACTCCCCGCCTTGTTTATTCTACACTTTTCATATTTACCTAACTCGCAAATCTGCAAGCGGTCGCAAGGTGTCCGTGGAAAGATACGAATACAAATAGCGCAGCAACTTAAATGAATTCGCATAATCCAAAAAAAAAAAAAAAAAAAAAAAAAAAATGCCAGACAGTTGTGAATGTTAATTCAGCAAGGTTCAAGTGGAATTAAAACAGTTTTTTAATTAGTGGGGAATAGTAGAGAATCTTCTAAAGAATGTTGTGGGTCTTTTAGCAATTCCAATGACAGATGTCCGACATAGGTATCGCTTTGTCATATATACAAAGAATAACTTAGTGTTTAACATAGTCTCAGCTCAACATTGAAGGTTCCAATTTAATTCACACTGACAATTAACAATACTAAATATACCCCAACTAATTTTATAACTCTAACAATTTTAAGGAATTTTTTTTTTTTATTTTGCTTTTAGTATCCACTGTCTAAAGCTTTTGATCTGCGCTCTGTAGTGAAGTGTTGCCCATCAGATATTGCGCTTAGCTTCGGTCGCAGCGAAGTATTCAGTTTGCCTTGTTTTGTTCACACTGTTGCATGCTTGTTTTCAGGCACTGTCTGCTGCCATACCGTGCTACCCGCTTTGATTGGCAAACATATTAAATTCCTTTTTTGTTTTCTTTACTGTCTCTTATTGGCACCGCTGCACCACCGTTTCTTGCTACGTTTTTGTGCACCACAATATATATTCAACTTTATACGCTTTGTTTATGTTCAACCTAACCAAGCCAAGATTAAACGAAATCGAAATTAATTTATTATTTGCCCAGCCATAAGTGCCAACTAGAGCTTAGCAAGTGAAATGTTATAGCAAAAAATCAACGTGCTTTTAATCAAAATATTTACAATCTCTACATATCTCTATATATATCTGCTATATATATACTTACGACTAAACTGAATTCTTCTACTTTGTCTGCTCTCTCACGCTCTTTCTCTCTCTCTCTCTCTCCCACTCTCAATATAATTTATCAACTGTTTTGTGTTCACTTTATTACTCTCACTTTCCACACACACACACACGCATACACACACGCAAACCTACCCCAAACACACATACTCACACTTGCGAACACCACTCAACATACACACACACACACACACTGTCATCAATTGATTCGTCCATTTTGATAATGTTTCATATTCTTTTGATGCGTTTCAATTCATCTCTTCGTTTCAATATCAAAATTGTTTCATCTGTGAAACCCTTTTGCAATCAATCGACACTCACACAATCAATCAAAAAAACCCTCAAACAACAACTACAACTACAATTAAAACTGTCAAAAATCTACAACAGTTCTACCAGGTGAAGCTCAATTCTCAATTTCTCTACCAAAACTACCGTACTATCGTATACTACTACTTGTACTCTCTATATAAACGTTTTGTTTCGTTCCATTCCGTTCCGTTCTGTTATGATGTGTCCACTCGCTTGCCTTAACAAATTGTAATATGTATTTACAGAACTATATCTCTTGATCAACTTGTACAGTACAGTGCTTGATACGTCGTTTCATAGCTCATCTTTTCATTGCCATCATATCCATCGTTCCATCAATTGTAGTATATCCGAGTTGTGAAGCAAATGTCTGCAGAGCGAGTCTCATTGTATTGTAAATAGTTTATAGGAAAGATTAGCGAAAATTTATCTTTCTATCAATCATATCAAAATATATTTCATTTAGGTTTCACCATCATACAGTTTAAAGTCTTTGTTGTCCTTCGCCATATTTTGTGTTTAAATCATTTAAAACTGTCATCTTTATTGTCATATCCTATGTCAGACTGCCATATCAATATGAACACGATAAAACATCTATCTATAACAAATATGCATTTAATACACCATAGTAATCTAGTTTTAAACAAGTTGTCATTCAATATGTTTCATATGTAAGATGTGCCATACAAATATGACACCGTATCAAACAATATGGCGTAAACTTAATTTGAACAAATTCAACAACATAAACTCCATCGCATTGTCATCTGCAAACGACATGCAGGTTCTGCTATATTTCAACCTATCATTTAACTCCATCACTCCCATCTTCCCCTTCTCTCCCTCCCCCGTCTTTTCCCCTTCAATTTATTCGATTTTCCATAATTAAAAGTTGACTTTGCACCTTTTTTTTTACCCATTTTGACCAACTCTAACAGCAGCTCTAACTCATTCAATACTCATATTTGCGAAAATGAATAAATTTCCATGGACAACGAAACGAAACTTTTTCGGCATAAAGGGGGGAGAGGGTCAGAAGAAATGGAAGTGGGGTTAACTCTCCCCCTCAGCCTCTCACGGATTGCATAAATTTCTGTGTATTTCTCATGTTGTGTCGAGCATTTCCGGCATGGTGGTGCCCCCTACTTCCTCATTCGGCCTTATTATTTTACACTCGTGCACAGTTTTTAATTGGGAAACTTTGGGTTGGCTGAGTACCGGTCAGCAAAGGGGGGAAATTGAAGCGTAGCTAAGGGGTGTAGCATCACAACTCGCCCATTGACCAGTGCCCGCTGCATTGTTGTGTTTGCTATGGGCATTGACAGCAACAACATGGCGAAAAAACTTTATCCTGCATCGAGTGGGCGACGAGTCATGTGTGAATTCACACACACACACACACATGTGTACACCCACACACGCATGTACACTCCGCTGCATATTTTTTGACATTTAAACAATTAAAATTTTACCGAAATTTTGAAGTGGAATGTGCGCGGCAAAACGAAAAACGACGATTACCATTTTATACCCCCCGGGGAGGAGGTTGGTAGTGGGTGGGGTATTGTGAAGCACTTTTCAGAACATTAGTTGAGGTTATGTGCATAGTTAAACGAGCTTTATTTAATTGGTTTTGCCTAAACCATTCACTGCTCACACACACATGGATTGATTGCATCTCAGGCGAGTTGTGCTCTCAGGATACCACGTAAACTCAATTTGAAGTTAGTTTCATCTCATCTCTAGGTTGTTTATTAAATGATTCACAGCGCGTAGGTCTCATTCAACTAAACGCTAATCAGCCCATACGAAAAAATATATATATATATATAAATAAAAAACCCTTATCTCCTCATCAACGTTAACCTTTCTTGTTGTCATCTCATTGAGTACCCTTACTATGTGTATAATAACTGCAAATAAATCATTATGAATTTAGCTATAAATATCTTAATATAATTAGCAATAAGCTTATACAATAATTATTATAATTAGTTAGCAAAATATTATATGATCTAAGCTTAGCCTTAGTTAGTCTTACTCGTTTGTTTTTTTTTTTTTCATAGGGAATGCTGTTTCGAATACATTTTGATTACTTGTTTTCATTTTGTTGTTCTCTCTTGATAATTTCTCGTTTTATGTTCGAAATCGTTGAAAATTGATTGCTGTTTGCTGCATGTGTTTACCGTTAAAACTCGTATACCCTACTACTACTACTCGTACTACTACTACTACCAAACCTCCTTGAAAATATAAAAAAATATCAAACCGTACCCCATCCAAATCAAACGATCAACAACAACAACTACAACAATCAACATATATGAAACTCATGTAAACGTATGTATACAATAATCTTTGTTTTTGCCGCTCTCTCTCTCTCCCTCTATATATATATATATATCGATCTATCAATCTATCTACTCGCTCTACCTTGCGCTCTATTTAAATATCTTTAACTAACCGCATCCACACCCTTTCTGTACTTCATATACTTATACACACACACACACATGTGAACTCGCATATAAATACACACTCATTCATCCAACTGTAATCTACGATCGAGTTATCTGAGGACAGCATAAGTTACTTGACTAATTTTGCGCAGTTGTTCTGTTTCTCGTTTCTCACGTGGCAGCTGCTCGACCACGTGCTCTTCAATCCAGCCCTATGGATCTATACGCCAGCCAATGTCCAGGCCCGTCTCTATTCCTACCTGGCCACCGAGTTTCTAAGCGATACACAGATTTACAGCAATGTGCGACGCGTCAGCACGGTCCTGCAGACAGTGCATACGCTCAAGTATTACTACTGGGTTGTCAATCCACGTGCCAAGAGCGGCATCATACCAAAGGGTCTAGGTGAGTTTCGATTAAGTGTGAAACTTGTAAGTTTATTTTATTTGGTTTGGTTTGCTTCTGCTTTGCAGATGGTCCGCGACCGGCTCAAAAGGATATACTGGCCATACGCGCCTACATTCTGCTGTTCCTCAAGCAGCTCATCATGATCGGCAATGGCGTCAAGGAGGATGAATTGCAAAGCATACTCAACTATCTGACCACCATGCACGAGGTAAGTCAAAAGGAACTCTGCGATTAACGGGTAGTGTAGCCTTAAAAAGGAATGGTACCTTTTGGATATAGTCAGTGTAGTTAGGTGCAGTAACGAGAAAGTTCAGTTTTTATTCAAGAATGAGGTGCACTACCGTAAGGGATAAGTTATAATTTGGGCATGGGGTGCAGTACTCACTAATAGCAACTGCAGTTAGTTTCATAAATGTGCTAGGACCTTCTTTCACTTCAGATTGTTCAGCAATAACATCAATATCTAAAGCGGGTAGCGTGAAGCACCCTCCTTATTCATCTAACATAGTACCTTTTGGAAATACTCAGTGTAGTATGGTGCAGTTCCGAGTACTGATTTGAGAATGGGGTGCAGTACCAAGAGAGATAAGTTCTAATTCGAGAACGGGGTGCAGTACCCTCTAATAGCAAATGCAGTTAGTTTCATAAATATACTGAGACCTTCTTGCATCTCCGATTGGTCTGCAATAACTTTAATAACTCAAAACGGGTTGCGTTTGTATGGGACAACCATCCTTACTCACTTAGCACTACCTTACTCTAAAAACTTTTCAGCACCACCAGATTCCAATAAGTTAAAATTCCAACTTAAGCTTGGCTTGTGGGGCAGGGTTTGCCAGAAGGGTTTTCCAGCTAGCACTACCTTTTTCGAAACACCCTATAACGACATTGAAAGACTAACTCCAATTTGGTACTCTCTCTCTTCCCCTCGCTTAACCAGGACGAAAACCTACACGATGTGCTGCAAATGCTCATCTCGCTGATGTCGGAGCACCCAAGCTCAATGGTACCTGCATTCGATGTGAAGCACGGCGTGCGCAGCATCTTCAAGTTGCTGGCGGCCGAAAGTCAATTGATACGCCTACAGGCGCTTAAGCTGCTCGGATTTTTCCTCTCGCGTAGCACACACAAGTAAGTAGAAGGAGAGAGAGACTGAGAAAAAGAGTATCCCTCAAGGGAGCGTAAAGATTTCTTGAGATATGCTTGCAATGATGAGGTCTCCGTTTGGAGGCCCCTTTAAGACAACCGCTTAGATTACACCTAGCTCTTATTTGTTTACTTTAGCTCTTCTTTTTCTCCTTCTTTTTGTTATACCCAACCCTCGCCTAATAGGCGCAAATACGACGTTATGTCGCCACACAATCTGTACACTCTTCTGGCAGAGCGTCTGCTGCTGTACGAGGAGTCGCTCTCCCTGCCCACATACAATGTACTGTACGAGATAATGACCGAGCACATATCTCAGCAAATACTCTACACTCGTCACCCGGAGCCCGAGAGTCATTATCGTCTTGAGAATCCAAGTAAGTAAAGCCAAATTCATAGTTAATCCTTGGTTAGGTCTCTCATTCGCTTCATTCGACAACCGGTTAACCCTTTCGTTACTACCTTCCCATCCTTTCTGCTCCATCGCAGTGATACTTAAGGTCGTCGCCACACTGATCCGTCAGTCCAAGCAGACCGAGTCGCTGATTGAGGTGAAGAAACTCTTTCTGCAAGACATGACATTGTTGTGCAACAGCAACCGAGAGAATCGTCGCACTGTGCTGCAGATGTCCGTCTGGCAGGAGTGGCTCATTGCCATGGCCTACATACACCCGAAGAACACGGAGGAGCAGAAGATCAGTGATATGGTCTACTCGCTGTTCCGCATGCTGCTGCATCATGCGATCAAGCACGAGTATGGCGGCTGGCGTGTCTGGGTCGATACACTGGCCATTGTCCACTCGAAGGTATCCTACGAGGAGTTCAAGCTTCAGTTCGCCCAGATGTACGAGCACTACGAACGCCAACGTACCGACAACATCACAGATCCAGCACTGCGTCAGGCGCGTCCCATTAGCACGATCAGTGGCTGGGAACGCGAAGAACTGCAGCAGCAGCAACAGAATGGCCCATTGCCAGCAGTGCAACAGTCGCAACAGGTGCCGGCCATCAAGGATGCCGTGTCCATAGCCTCGCTAGAGGATGTGCCGCCGGTGCAGGAAGAGGAAGCCGAAGAGCTTGAATTAGATGTGGAGGTTGTGCAGGAGCTGCCAACCATTGCATCGGATGCTTGCGGCTGTGCTGCGAATGGTGAAACAAACGAAACGGAACAGGCCGCCTCCTCGGAGGAGGAACCTTCGGCGCCGGCGCCAACACAGATGCCGCCAGCCCAAAAGTCTGTCATAGCAAACATTTCGGATGTGTATAACGAGCAAATCAAAACAGATGAGGCGCTACAGGCCACGCCGATGCCGACGCCGACGCCAGCTGCGACCTGCAATGGCAACCTCAGCGCCGGCGACAGTCCGACTGTGCACAGTGAGAGCAGTGCACAAGGTGGCCAAGCAGCGCTCAAGGAGACACTGCAGATTGGCGAAGATCTTGAGGAACTGGAGCTGGCAACGGCCAAGGATGCACTCGATGTGGAGCAACATGTGGCACATGTGTTGCAGGCCTCTGAGGCAGCATTGAATGATTGCAAAATGGCCGTCGATGATGTCTTGGCGGAGGAGTCATCCTCGGTGCTAAAGGATGAGGAAATCGAACTGGCCGTCAATGAGGTAGTGCAGGGTGTGCTCAAGTGCGAGAAGAAGCAACCCGGGCAGGACAATGTGAGTCTACTCAATAGCAAAAACTTGCTCAACAACAACAACAACCCAAGCGAGAAACAGGTGGAGGAAACGTCAACAAAGACGGCATCGAAAGCGGAGCCAGAGGTGAATGCCAACGAGATTAGTGCAACGACAGAGCCCCTTGCTGAGCTCATTCAGGAGCCAGCACAACTACAGCAGCAAGAGCAGCAGAAGCAGCAGCAGCAGCAGGAGAAGAAATCATTGGAGCAGGTGGAACCATGTAAAGCAGCAAGTAATCAAAAGACTGAAGATGCGATGGCCAACGCGTTGAACAACAATGAGAAACCGGCGGGAGATCGAGAGATCAGCGTGGAGCCCGAAGCTCCAGTTGCTGCTACGACAGCAGTGCAGACTGAAACAAAGTCGGAGCAGTCGCAGTCGAAGGCAGAGCCAGAGCAGAAACAGTCAGAGGTTGGCCAATCCCTGGAGGAACAGTCCGAGGATGTGGTGGCCACAGCAGTGCGCGACATTGTCGAGCAACTGATAGACAAGGTGATCGATGCGGCCGAAGCAGAAGCCAAAACGGAGACACAACAGACAGAAACCCAAGCCCAGACAGAAACCAACAACAACGAGCTGCCAGCTAAGCAGGCCGAGGTGCAAGCAGAAGCAGAACAGAAGGAAGAGAAGCAACCGGAGGTGGAAACAACGGAACTAAAGACAGAACCGGAACCAGAGCAGGCTAGCGTCGCTGCTGCCGCTGAGGAAATCGTGCACGAAGTGGTCGAAGCAGCACTGGATCTAGCCCAATCCCAGGTGGAACAAGACAAGCAGGAGACGCAGCCGGAGCCCGAGAATGAGGAGCATGTGAGTGCCATTGTGAATGAGGTGCTCGACTCGCTAGTCAATGAGACCGTCAAAGCCGTCGCTGCCGAAGAGAAGGCAGTAGCTGAGGCACAGCCAGAGCCAGTTCAATCTGAACCAGAAACGCAACCTCAACCCAAACTCGAACCCGAACCGGAGCCAGAACCAGAAATGGAGACACAGCCTCAGCCTCAACCCCAAGCAGAACAGCACCAGCCAGAGACAGCACCTGCTGCGGTGCAGGTGCGTGTGAAGCCCACCGAGGTGGACTCCACCACGCAGACAACGCCAAAGAACGAGGCAGATGTGCACAACAAGTCGCTCGATGAGCTCAACGAGGCGGATGACGATGGCGCCGGCACAGCCGACGATGAGGAGGCAACGACTGCAGGAGGTGCATCAAATGTGGCAGCCGATGAATCCACACTGGACATGGAGGGTGGCAATCATTATGGTAAGTAGTAGTAATAGAAACGAATACTCCAACGGAATACAATACCTAAACCTCTTTCCCTGGTGCAGCTGGCAACGCAGCTGGAGCTGGAGCTGGTGCCGAGGGTGGCAAGCAGCAACGCTCCAAATCCGGCTCAACACGTCCCATGTTCAGTCCGGGTCCGACGCGGCCACCGTTCCGCATACCCGAATTCAAGTGGTCGTACATTCATCAGCGCCTGCTCAGCGATGTGCTCTTTTCGCTGGAGACAGACATTCAGGTGTGGCGCAGCCACTCCACTAAGAGTGTCCTGGACTTTGTGAACTCCAGCGAGAATGCCATCTTTGTGGTCAACACGGTGCATCTGATATCGCAGCTAGCCGATAATCTGATCATTGCCTGCGGTGGATTGTTGCCATTGCTGGCGAGTGCCACATCACCCAATGTAAGTGAAGGGTTCATTCTCTTGTCAGACCTTTCAGCTGACCCCCCTTCTGCCTTCTTTTGCAGTCCGAACTGGACGTGCTGGAACCCACGCAGGGCATGCCCTTGGAGGTGGCAGTCTCGTTTCTACAACGTCTGGTCAACATGGCCGACGTACTGATCTTTGCCACCTCGCTGAACTTTGGCGAACTGGAGGCCGAGAAGAACATGTCCAGCGGTGGCATCTTGCGTCAGTGCCTCCGTCTCGTTTGCACCTGCGCCGTGCGCAATTGTCTTGAGTGCAAGGAGCGCACACGCTACAATGTTGGCGCCATTGCACGTGATGTGCCCGGAGCGGCGCATCTACAGGCACTCATCCGTGGTGCGCAGGCATCGCCAAAGGTAAGAATCGCTCTCTCCTTGTCCCCCTCTCTCTTTCTCTGTTTTTTTTTTGTTGCCACATGGAAAACTGTTAATCTTCTTTTGTAGAACATTGTGGAATCAATAACTGGTCAATTATCTCCCGTCAAGGATCCGGAGAAGTTGCTACAGGACATGGATGTAAATCGTCTGCGTGCTGTCATCTATCGCGATGTGGTAAGTTTCAGTTCGGACATGACGATAGTATCGTGAAAGGTTGAAGTGACAGTACTGCTGAGTGAGATTTTGTAGACTGTTTCGTCATATTTTACATTCCCTAGCTGTAGTTGTAGTACAATAGAGTCGAATCATCGTATTGGTTTAGATATTCATAGTAGCTACAATAGCATTTCATCTTATGTTGAGTTAGTCGATAGTCATAACGATAGTTCTGCAGAGAAACACACAGTTTAGATTATCTTTCTTGTACTGCCTAGCCCTATTTAGAACGGTAGTCAAACCGAGAGTCATAGCGATAGTTATAACGATAGTCAAATCGATAGTCATAATGATAGTTATAACGATAGTGATAACGATAGTAATAACAATAGCTAAAATGGTAGTGAAAACGATGGTTAAAACGATAGTCATTTAAATAGTCATAACGAAAGTTATCGATAGTAAACGATAGTTGAAATGATAGTCATAACGATAGTGATAACGATAGTAATAACTATGGTAATAAGGACAGACATAATGATAGTCCTAACGATAGTCATAACAATAGTTAAACCGCTAGTCATTACGATAGTTACTAGTTGAAGGAGTGTGCCAAATGATTTGTCTTCTCTTGTCCCACACATCTGACACTCTCTCTCTCTCTCTCTCTGCCTCTCTCTTCCCTTTACTTCCGCAGGAGGAAACAAAACAGGCGCAGTTCCTATCGCTGGCCATTGTCTACTTCATATCGGTGCTGATGGTATCGAAATATCGCGATATACTTGAACCACCTGCCGAACCGCAGATCCAACGTCAATCCCCTGTGCTGCAGCGCAGCTCGGGCAACGGTAAGTTCCTTGTTGACAGTATTGATGATGATCTAGTGTTTAGTGTTGCATAAGTTATCGACTATCGATTATCGATTTACCAATCGTACCCGATTGGCATTTATATACAATAACATAACAAAATGCCGTGTGTTCTTCCTTCCGATTTCTGCTCGGGTGGGTTACCATTCTCTTCTTCTTCTTCTCGGTTCTTTTTTGATTTCTCGTTTCTGATTTTATGATTTCCTTTCGCATTTCTCATGCGTTCCATTCGCTAATTGCTAATTTGCGTCTATCGCTTGTCTCTGTCTTTCTTCTTTCTCTCTCTTTATGTTTCTTGTTTCGTTTCCGTTTCTGTTTTCGCTTCAGTTCATTTCGTTGCGTTTCGCTTTTTCCGTTTGCAGCACCAAAAACTACACAATCTTCTATTGGCTCTCTCCGTTTTCCTCTCTCTCTCTCTCTCTATCTCTCTCTGTATCTCTTTCTCTTGTAAACTTTTTCATTATTCTTGTTTGTTTGAATTCCATTCGTTTCTTTGCGGCTTGTTTTGCTTTGGCAGCTGTTCAGCGAGGTAGTCTTGACTCACTAGATGCCTTTCGAGCACCATCTGCACCACCCACCACCAGCACTACCACCCGCACCCGCACCTGCACCCGCACCCGCACTACCACCTGCACCAACAGCAGCACCTGCATCGGCACCTGCATCTCTCACATTCTCTAGTCTCATTCCCAAAGCGAGTGCGCGTGTTTGTGTGTGTGTGTGCGTGTGTGTGTGTATCTGTGTGAGTGTCCCTTAAGTACCTCCTGATATACATTGATACTACAATATATTTGTATATATACATCCACAAATTAATCATTAGCATATAAGAACACTCATCTTGTTGGAGAAACTATTCCGTTTTTTGTGCATTTCTTTTCATCGTTCCGTTTTCCAACTGATTTCATTTCACGCTGCTTTTTCGGATTTATTGTAAAAATGATATCAAAATAATTGCAAAAAAAAAAAAAAAAAAAAAAAAATTAATTAAAATATACCAAAAACTATATAAAATACCAAATAAAAAACTTCAACAATGCGACCTTTGTAACTAATACCTCAATCGAATTGCTCGTCACGCCACCAACTACAACAACAACAACAACAACAAACCAATTAACCAACAACAACAACAAATTCCCACGAACCCAACAAAAAAAATAACACACCCGCCCATCACTCCTCTCTCTCTGTCCCTCTCTCACTCTCTCTCTCTCTGTCTCTGTGTGTGTAAATAAAACCTAACCTCAAACTGAACTGGATGCCACCAACAACAAAAATCAATCAGCAGAAGCCGCCAGCGCGCGTCCCCTGTTCCCACAGTGGTCACACCATGTCTATCCGCAATTCCTGCCCGAATCTCATCAGAATCACGTGACAGGCGGATCCATGCAACAACAACAACAACAACAGCAGCAGCAGCAGCAACATCAGCAACAACACTATTACCAGCAACATAAGCAGCAGCAGCAGCAACAGCAGCAGCAGCACAATCACAGTCATCATCACATGGCTGCCGCTTATTACCAACACCAGCAACAGCAGCAACATGCAAGCTCTCAGCAGCAGCAACTGGGCAACATTTCCCCCCCGCCAGCATTGGGCAGTCACTCAACCAGCTCGTCAGCCAGCTCGACAGCAACATCGCAGCCAGCATCGAGCTCATCCCTATCGAGTCTTGCTTCGCAAAGTCAGCAACAGTTGCCGACAACAGGCTCAGCAGCAACACTGCAACGCCAACAGCAACAGCAGTTCAACAAGCAGCAGCAACAGCAGCAGCAACACTATCATCCACATCAGCCGCATTATGCTCTAATCAATGGGCATCAGCAACAGCAGCAGCAGCAGCAGCAACAGTTGCTCAACGGCAAACACAATCATTACGCGCAGATGGAAAACGGCAGCAATGTTGGTGGTGGTGGTGCTGCTGCTGCTGGCTACCATCAACATCCTCATGCCTTTATGCGATCAGTTGCCCTCAACGGAGAGCAGCAGCAGCAGCACCAGAATGGCTTGAGTCCTTCGGAGCATCATGGACTTAATGGACATGCGAGCAGCAGTGGCAGCAGCAATGGCAGCAGCAGCCACAACAACAACAGCAGCAGCAATGGCAGCAGCAGCAACAATAGCAGCAACAACATGCGCAATTTACGCAATGGACATGCTGCAGCAACTGGAGGAGGAGTAGGAGGCATGGCGGGCATGGGTGTGGGCGTGGGACTGAGCGATGGCGGCGGCGCTGCATACAAAACGAATGCCATCAATAACAATTATCGCTACAATGGACGCAATGCCAGCACTGGAACAGGTATCGCTCGTCTTGAGTGTGTAGTGTAGTGTCTCTCTTTGTCTCTCTCTCTCTTTCTATCTAATGCTCTCTCTCTTTCTAGTATATCTATATATTTATATAAGTGTGTAATCTATTTAGTTGTTTCTTTCGACTAGCTTTGCTCGCTTTAGTTCACTCTCTCTCTCGCTCTGTTTCTGTTCCATTTCCGTTTCATCTCATTTCGTTTGCTTACCATTTCTATACACTTGCCATCTACACGTATCTCTCTTTATCTCTCTCTATCTCGTTCTCTTAGTAACGTATATTCCATTGTGTTTCATTGGTTTTATTTGTAATTTTTGTTGTGTAATTTCTCTTTAGCTTTAGCTGTAGTTGCGCTTAATTGATAAACATCTATATATGTATATATTTATATAGGTATATATTCTTGTACTATATATACTTGCAGTCCAATTGCTCCTCTCGCTATCTCGCTCTCTCTCTCTTTTTTACTTAACACTCTGCCATCTCTTTCCAATGCGCTTTTGATTTCCTTTTCAATTTGCGTATTCGCAGTGTGAATGTCTCTCTCTCTCTCTCTTTGTACATATAAGTGTGTGTGTGTGTGTGTGTGAGTGTGTGTGTGTGATATATCCATCAAAGTCCTGCACATCAAATTTATTCAGCATTTTTTTCTCGAAACAATTGCCGGCAAATCAGCTCTCAGTGTAAATTGGCATAATTACACGCACTCGTCTAGTATTTTTTTCTGTTTGGGTTCTATATGATTTTAATTGCCCCCGGTATTTTTTTCGAAAGGTTTTTCTTTTCATCTCCCCGCTTTGTTTGCATTCATCGTCATGGTCGTCATGTACGTATATTTATTTATTTATTCAACTGTTATCTACAACAAATGATTTCAATTGAAAAACTTAATGCCAAAACAATTGGTAGCTCTGTGGATGAGAATGTGCAAAACGTTTCAATCCGCTTAAAGCGTACATGATAATTCAGTATTAATGGAAAGCTGATTACATTTATTTTTAGTATTTGGATTAAGGGATTATGTGATTTAGATATAATGGAGTCTGAGACTAAGGATGGTCTGCTTAAAGGCATATACCATGGAGTTGTTCTGGATAAACATACATTTTTCTAAGATCATTCGCTTTTCAGCAACAAGACATACTAATAGATATATTTAATTTCATTATATTGGCATTTAAACCTGTTTTTTGAACACAAGAAGCCACTTGAAAATTGAAGAAACATCATGAAAATGAAGAATACAACCAAATATATACATCCAAATTAGCAAACATCTATTTATTCACGTGAAGTCTCTCTTGAAATATTCCAACAATTTTCTACTTGTCATACGACACCTTATGATGCATGTTTGAACTACAGTTAAATTGCCATGAAACTGACATCAGGCGTAACTATGTTACTTTACAATGTATCTCAATAAAATATTGATAAAATTTGGAAAAAATAAAAATAAAAAAAGAAATTTTGATAGAAAAGTTACCTGCAACAGAATGGCATCAACTGCAACGAACCTTTTAAAAATGCAACTGAAATTTGAAGCCAATATTTGTTCTCTTTTTTTTTCGGCGCTATCAAACAAGCTAACAATCATGTTTCTAAACGTTTTTTTTATTGCGACCTCTCGACACAAGCTTTAGGGCATTTCGAACTAAAACTACGTATATGATTTGAATTATTTGTAAAATACATTTCACATTTTGTTACACACTGCACAGTTTTCCAATCGTTTTCTATTCTTTTTTCTTTTTTTTTTTTTTATTTATTTGTTTGACTGTTTGTCTATTTATTTGTTTTGGTATATTTGTTGATTTGCATATTAGGTTTCGGTCAGTATTTTTCAGCTCAGCAAAGTCAATCAACATTTGCTTTAGCTTTATTTTCAATTTACTTATTTATTTATTTATTTATTTATTTATTTATTTATTTTTTTTTGGTTTAGAAAGTCACATGCATAAAAACTGGAATAGCTTTGTAATTGATACTTTTATGACTGCTGGGTAAATTAGTTCATTTATTTTCTGCTCTATTTTTGCGCTAAGCGATGTGGGGGATAAGGGCTCTAAGGACAGTACTTATGTGTGGTAACAGATATACGCATATAAAGCTCTAAATTTAGCCGTGCAACAAACTAAGTAAAACAGTTTTCCAGATTCCACAGTGATTTCCTTTCGATTATCCTTTTATATACTTTTATAAAATTTACAAAAAACAAATTTGATGTGATTTCTATTCAATTCCAAATCAACGTTTGCTAATTGGCAGAAACATATACATCAGTGTGTTTATATATGTGTATGTGTTTGTATATTTGTGTGTGTGTATATGAGTATGTCTGTTTGTATGTGAATCTACTAAAACAGAACAGAGCAAGCTGTGCAAGCGATTTTGTGGGGTCATGTGGGAAAATGTTATCCGTTTATGCTTTTAAAAAGTGCAATCTATCTTTGTAACTAGATACAGCAAACTCACACACACATACACAGCCCCATGCAACCACAATGACAGTTACATTTTTGACAGTCAGAGGAACAAAACGGCAAGACGAGGGCAGAAGGGAACTTGCGTTTAGGGAGGCTTTCACTCGTCATTTTCATGTGCTGTCAGCACAAATTTTATTTCATTTATCTTCATTTGCCCCCAACCAACATAGACAAACACACACACACACACATGGCTATGGATTATATATGAATGGGATGTGGCACGCCCCTTTACGTTGCGGCGTATGAAAATCAAACTCGTTAATTTTACAAGCTATGAAAATGCTGGCAAGTGAAAAGAATGGAAGGGACAAAACTGGACATAGACTCACGTACAATTGTGCATTACACACACGTACACACACACACACACGCAGAGTGAGACATACACACAAACACACACACACATACACAAACACAGCACGTTGGCATTACCAAAATTAATGGCAGCGACAAAAATGTAAATTAGTCGCCAGCGAAGAAAATGAACCAGCAAAAACAACGTGGCATAATTTATTTGCAAGCGAGTGCGAGCGAGATGGCAAGGTCGAAAAGAGAAGACAGTAGAGGAGTATGAGGAAAGGAAGGGAAGGAAAGTAGGGGAGTTGGGGAGAGGGGAAGTAAAGCAGCACAGCAGCACAGCAGCAGTTGGTACAGTTGTAAAAGCCGATAACACGCTTTCAATGTTCTACGAGTACAAAAAGTAATTTGTGGCCGCACACCTCCCTCAGTGTGTGTGTGTGTGTGCTATGTGTGTGTGTATCCTCTGTGTATGTGTGCGCTGTGTGTGCTCTGTGTGTGTGTGTGGCAGGCGTGACTGTGCATAAAAAACGACCACATTGGGAAATTATTACAAATTAAAAACACAGAAAAAAAAAAATAGCGAAAAACAAAAGAGAAAACTTTGCTGTTGTCAGATACCCTAGATTAAATGCTGAATATATAAGGTTTATATTGCAAATCTATAAGGGAAGTACGAAGTTCACAAAACCTTAAACCTTAGTAGTTCAGTTATTATATTATAGTTAAGTAGAGGTACAAAGACTGTAGGATAAATCAATCAGAAAGCTTTGCAAAACAACTGAAGAAGTGCTGCCCCATTTCGTACCACCAATATACCCCAATTTATGGCCTAGCAACTCGACGTAGGGTATTCAAATTGTACTCGACAGTGACGTAAAAAAATTCGTAGCATACTTAACAGGCAGCAGATACCATAGGGCAAGCAGAGACCGAGAATGCCTGGCAGCCGCATGCGAGTAAAGGCCATAAATTTCAATTAAAACGATAATCAACTGTAAAACAAGCTTAATAGCTACCGACATATACACACATACATAAAGTATATATATATAGTATAAAAAGATCTGCAGTTGGCTAATGAAGCAGCTGAACCCGAAATAAGTCTACAAGGGGGCGTAGTACAAGATACTTTTCTATCTGCAGCCCTAATTATGTGTGCGGTGCTGTAATTGAAAGGTAGAAGAAGAAAGAGAGAGGGAGAAAGAAAAAGAAAGAGGAGGAGTAGAACTGGGATAAAGTAGAAAATGGGAAGCAGGCCGCAAAAGCTTAGCAAATTACAAAATTACAACGAGAATGGGAATTCAAATTCAAATTTTGCACCAGCACAGAGCAGCAGCAGCTGTGTGAAAGAAGCAGATTAGATACAGGAGACACAGTCACAGACACACACACACATACTGAAAATATGCAGACCTACACACGCACACACACACACATTCACACACGTAGCAGATTAGAAGCCAGACCAACAAAAAAAACCAGACAAAAGCTGTTGAAAGCAGTTGCAAATTATAAAGCTAGTCTCTCTATCTCTCTCTCTCCCTCTCTCTGTCTCACTCTCCATATATATCTTTCCTTTTCTATCTTGCTGTAACTTTTTGTGTGTGTGTGTGCGCGCTTAGATATGTAAATTTCTAGCTCTTGAGCTCGTCTACATGCAGTCAAAGTCATTTGACTAATTAATGCAAAAGTCAAACAATTTTCACACCTCACTTTGCCAACTTTTCAACTCTCTTCAACTAGCAGACCCTCTCGCCCCACACCCCCTGTGTCCGGCAGTACAACAATCTCAGCTTAATTCTTTATCAATTTATGCACATCAACTTTGTGGAGACTCTATGAAAGAGAAACCAAAATTGAGATGGAATTTGAAAATAAACCAGAAAAATCTCCATAATTAAAGATACATAAAGAAATTGAGACAGAGAAGGCTTAGCTTTAGATTGGCTCAACTTTAAGCACCTCTTACATTCTTACATTCATTTCTAATTCATATTTTGTGTGTGAGAGAGTGCAATCTGTTTATTTCAGTTGAATCCGATGCTCTTCTTTGATTTGTTTTTATTTTTTCTTTGCACAGCTAAGCAAAAAGATAAATTTAAATTTGAATATTTTATATGAGATATTTACAGATATTTATAAAGGTTTCCATTTAATTGTTGACTATCCGTAAACTATCGTAAACATTTACTACACTAAGTTCATTGTTTAGCGGGCTCAATTGATTCTCATTAATTGCTGTTATTAAATTTATCCACAGGAGGTCGTCAAATTCAGGACAGCGACTACGAGATCATTGTGGTCGATGAGAATAATCCCTCCGTGTTGGCGGACAATGATTCCCATTCGAGTGGACCGCCCTCGATAAAGGTGAGTATGCTGTGTGTGTGTGTGTGTGAGAATGACCGAATGCCTCTGTGTGTGTATGTGTGTGTCTGAGTGACTGAAAGAGATACAATCCAGAGCACTTGCTCGCGTCTCGAGAACTTGAGCTGGAGATTTGTTTTAACACTCTCTTTTGCATGACAGTTTTGATTGTCACTTTAGACCAGTGTACATGAGTGGAAGAGTGAGTGAGTGAAGAGATGTTTGGCGTGCATGTGTGCGAGTGAAAGACGATTAGTTGAAAACGGAATGAAATATTCATTTGCATGTTTTGAATCGAAGAAAAAAAGAAATTTAAAACACTCTTAAACGAAACAAACTCAATCAAAACAAACTGTCACAGGCTCATAATAATAACAACAACAACAACAACACTAAGACAACAACTGCAACAGCAACAACAACAACTACAAGTACAACAACAACTGTAAAATCTACAACAACTAAAGATACTATCAAAATTCAACAACAACCATTGTCACCACCCAAGCCAATGGTCCCACTAAAGTTGCCAAAGGTAAAAAAGAAAAAAACCAAAAACGAAAAAAAATAAATAAACAGCAACACTGCAAATTGTTCGACAACAACAACAACAACAGCAACCAGTCCATTCACCCCACCAACAAACACACACACACAACACGCAATTTGAACTACAACAACAACTACTTTTGTACCGCTACCAAACACACAACAAACTCACACAGTCACACGCCTAGTACCAGTAATTGCACCCACACATCGTTAATTGAGCACAAAACTTAATACAATATAATAAATGAATTTAAATATTACGGCAGTTTGCCGAACTGAAAGATACCCTTGCAGAGGCAGACAAAGACAGAGGCAGAGAGTATTTGATAATATTAAATTAAAGTCAGAAAGAGAAAAGATAAGTCAGGGATTCATTAGATAAATAGAATCTGAAAAGTAGAATGAAGAATGAATAATAGTCAAAATAGCAAGGTGAGTGAGGAATCATAAAGAATATAGGAAAACAAATTGTTCTGAAAATCCTATGTAGAAGAAAAGGGAAGACTAAATATTGTAAAAAACAAGCATAATACCCTTTTATCCTTTAAGTAATGGCTATGAAGACCACATATGATATTCAATTTCTTCAGCACTTTCAAATATTCATAGAAAAATCCATTAGAATTTAAACTAGTCGAGTTCCACATAAGTTTAATTAGCAGATCAATCAAATGAAGCCTCTGCAAGGTTAAAAAAAAGGATTAAATTAATAAAAAACTGCTGCACTTAATGAAGTGACACTCCACAGTCCTCCGTCCACATTCCGCAATCCCCAATCCACTGTTCATTGTCCACTGGATCCACACACACACAGTTTATTGACATTCGTACTCTCTCATGTGCTAATTAGTCCACCTCCGCCCGGAGCCCTGTTCGTTGTACGCATTGTTCGCATTCATTGTGAATAAATATGTGCGTTGTGAGTTCATTGTGAATTCATTTGGCATAAGCAAAATGCATCGGTTGATTTTTAATTCAATTCGTTTTGTTTGATATCGTTTCGTTTTGATCAACGGCCAAACGAGTTCTGACACATTCTCTCTCTCACTTGACCAGCAAAAAAATTTTCAAATTTTCCATTTTCCATTTCCCATTGCCATTTCCAATTTTGATTTTCCATTTTTGCACTACATATATTTTTCGACAGCGCAAATCTGTTTGATATGTGATCAATTTGAGCCGGAGGGAGATAGAGAGAGAGAGAAGTCTCTCTCTCTCATTAATGCAATCAGCGTGGAATGGCAATGGAATCTGGCAATCAATTACACAAAATGCCATGCAACACATGTCGGCAATGAGTTGGTCATTAAAATTGCATTATACACATGTATGCACATGTATTTATGCATATATATATGTGTGTGTATATATAATGTATGCATGTAGTACCTGTCCGAACAAATCTGATCAAAGTTGAGTGGCACCTGCCCACAATGAAGCTTTCAATGGGGAAAGGAGTTTAAAATTGTTTGAATAGAATTAATTTTTTAAGCTCTTTAAATTGCTCATTGTCTAGAAATGATTGCCAAATAAGTGAACTTATTTTCTACAGGGTATCTACTAATCGTTCTTCGAGAGATGTTTACTCTTCTCGTTTTTTTTTTTTTTTGTTTATCTTGACTTACTTTACGAATTGCAATTAAATGCAATCAATATTTGATTAATTCAAATCAGTGCACAAAATCTCTGTACAAACACAGTCCACACCCACTCCCACACCCACACTCCACACCCCCACCTACACCCACACCCACTCGCACTCACTCACACACAGAACTTGCACCCACTCGTATGCGCGTTAAGTATGCGCCACGTGTGCCACATGATTTGTTGCAGCGCCTTCTCGATGTTGTTTGTGTTTGTTTGTGTATGTCTCTCTCTGTGTGTGTGTCTGTGTTACATGTGATTTATGTCTGTTAATGTATGTGTATATGTTATGCAATTAGTAGTAAGTCTACACACTCACACACACACTTACGCTTCAGCGCACCCAGTAGGCGTGGGAGAGGAAGGGGAAGTAGGGATAAGGATGAGGAGGGAGGCGAGGATGCTCTTAGCTTTTAGACGGGCACGATGTCTTCCGCTTTGGGGCACTTAATGAACTCAGCCTATGCATTATTAATATGCCACACACACACATACACACACTTGCAAACACACACACATATACAAATGCAGGGTGTGTTTGTATTTGTCTTTAGTGCAGCTCAGCTCAAGCCAAGTTTGTCGCATTTGACGATTGATTTTCAGTTGCAACCCGTTGCAGCAACAGCTGCCACGCCCGCTGCCCCCAACTAACAAACACACATACACACGCGCACGCACACGCACACGCACAGCTGCGTGTTAACACCTACTCGCCCCTGACATTTTGTTGTATTTGACAGTTGACATTTGTCAAACGCTTAACAAAATTTGTCATATGCCACACCCCTTAGGCACCCCTTGCCATGACCAACACACACACACACACACACACACACTATTACACTTGATATTGCCACGCACATACACACACAGATAGACGGGCACACACACCCCCCCTCAGCTTGCACTGTCCTAATGCCTTTCGGATGAGCTGAATTTGCCAGCTGCCGGCATAAGCAACTTCCCAGTGTGTGTGTGTGTGTGTGTGTGTGTGTGTTTGTGTGTGTGTATTCGTGAGTTGTCCTGCCTTTTATGCAAATCACAGTTCAAACACAGGCGGAGGAGGCATATGCTGTGCAGAGGTGGCACTGGCATCTCCACTGGCGTTGACAAATGCAAAGTGGGAGGAGAATCAAACAAGATGGAAGCGGGAGAGATAGAGAGAGGGAGAAAGCGGACACGCATCAAGCTGGGAATTTTGATTTATTGTTCAATGTGCATAATTAATGCGCGAATGATACCATAGAACATACACACACACACGCACAACACAAGTATACACACAGCCACTACAAGCATACATCCGGCTTAGCTAAACTTGAGTGTGTAGAACAGCAGAAGGGGCTGAGGGAAAGGCAGCCACATGACTATAAAGAAGCAGCGGCAGACTAGTGGGAGTAACCTTAAGCGGGGACAAAGGCCTTATCCCTTAAATAGAACTACCACGAACAGACGAACAAAGCCACACAAAGTTGAATGGCAATGAAGCACTTTCAATTGAGCTTCAAAGAAAGCGCTTACATTAAAGTTCATCTTGGATTACTTCTTATTCTTTAACACTCAATTTAAGTGTTGGCAACCCTAAACAGAGTTACGTACCTAAACTTCTTCCACCTTTTTTCGCCGCACCTTACCACAGCGCTTATTACGTCGCACCCATCACCCTATCAATGTCAGCACAAATCTTGACGTATCGTATATATATCGCACTAGAAATTGCCATCGATAAGCTCCCCATACTCGCTTTATGATCGACTCAAACACACACACACACACACAAACGTCCAGCCCCCCTTTATAGCAATCCCTTCTAACCGATAAACTTCTTTCACTTACCAAACGAATACAGAGCGTCGACTCAGACGTGGGCTCGCTGAACATGAACTCCACCGAGAATGAGGTACCCGAAGTGGAGTCCTCCAGCGACATATTGGGTGACGAGCACAAGCCGAGCAACTCGAATGATGAGAGCTGGACGGATGTGAATCTGAACGAGGATGCTGCGGTGCAGGCAGCGGCCAATGCGGGTTTGGTTGTGGGCTTGGGCGGTGGCGATGCTGGCGATGTGAACAAGCACGAGCAGCAACAGCAGCAGCATCATCATCAGCAGCAGCAGCAGCAACAACAGCAATTGCAACTGCAGCAACAACAACAGCAGCAGCAGCAACAGGGCATGGTTGTCGGGGGCGCCGCCGAGAGGGGCGACAAGCCAGACTCTGAGATATCTGTGGTGCGGGTGCCCGATGGTTATGCCGGTGTTGCCGCTGCCGGTGGCAATGCAAATGTTGCTACTGTCGGTGGTGGTAATGCTGTGAATCAACAGCAACAACATCAACAGCAGCAGCAGCAGCAGCCACAACAACAGCTGCAACAACAACAACAGCACCAGCAACAACAACGCTCGCGTCCCGATGAGCTACCGATGAAACCACCCGCATTGGTTGCCCAACTGCCACTGACAACGCCATCGCGTGAAGCGAGTCTCACACAGAAACTGGAGATCGCTCTGGGTCCTGTCTGTCCCTTGTTGCGGGAGATAATGGTGGACTTTGCGCCATTCCTATCCAAGACTTTGGTGGGTTCCCATGGCCAGGAACTGCTGATGGAGGGCAAGGGTCTAACCACATTCAAGAACTCACACTCTGTCGTCGAACTGGTCATGTTGCTCTGCTCGCAAGAGTGGCAGAACAGTCTGCAGAAGCACGCCGGACTCGCCTTCATTGAGCTGATCAACGAGGGTCGTCTGCTGTCGCACGCCATGAAGGATCACATTGTGCGTGTGGCCAATGAGGCGGAGTTCATATTGAATCGCATGCGTGCCGACGATGTGCTCAAGCATGCTGACTTTGAGTCGCAGTGCGCACAGACGTTGCTCGAGCGACGCGAGGAGGAACGCATGTGCGATCATCTCATCACAGCTGCTCGTCGGCGCGACAATGTCATAGCCAGCCGCCTGTTGGAGAAGGTCAGGAACATAATGTGCAATCGTCATGGCGCCTGGGGAGAGGCCAATGGCATGGGCTCCCAGTTGGCACTACAGAAGTCAACATACTGGAAACTGGACGCTTGGGAGGATGATGCACGTCGTCGCAAGCGTATGGTACAGAATCCAAGAGGATCATCCCATCCGCAGGCCACACTGAAGGCAGCACTTGAGAACGGTGGTCCCGAGGATGCCATTCTACAGACACGCGATGAGTTCCACACCCAAATCGCCGTGTCACGAGCCCATCCAGGGGCTCAGCATAACAGTGAGTTGCTCGACGATGCCGAGCTATTGATCGAAGATCGTGAACTGGATTTGGATCTAACTGGTCCCGTCAATATCAGCACCAAGGCACGTCTGATAGCTCCCGGACTGGTTGCACCCGGTACTGTGTCGATTACAAGCACCGAAATGTTCTTCGAAGTGGATGAAGATCATCCGGAATTCCATAAGATCGATGCCGAGGTGCTCAAGTACTGCGATCATCTGCATGGCAAATGGTATTTCTCCGAGGTGCGTGCCATCTTCTCGCGTCGCTATCTGCTGCAGAATGTCGCTCTGGAGATCTTCTTAGCCAGTCGCACATCGATTCTGTTCGCCTTTCCCGATCAACATACCGTGAAAAAGGTGATCAAGGCTCTGCCACGTGTCGGTGTGGGCATCAAATACGGTATTCCACAGACACGACGCGCCTCAATGATGTCGCCACGTCAATTGATGCGCAACTCGAACATGACACAGAAATGGCAGAGACGTGAAATCTCCAATTTCGAGTACTTGATGTTCCTCAACACCATCGCCGGCCGCACGTACAACGATCTGAATCAGTATCCGATATTCCCCTGGGTGCTGACCAATTATGATTCAAAGGATTTGGATTTGAGTTTGCCCTCAAATTATCGTGATCTCTCCAAACCGATTGGTGCACTGAATCCATCACGACGCGCATACTTCGAGGAACGTTACGAGAGCTGGGACAGTGATACGATTCCACCGTTCCATTATGGCACACACTATTCGACAGCTGCCTTTACGCTCAACTGGTTGGTACGCGTGGAACCCTTCACCACCATGTTCCTGGCCCTGCAGGGTGGCAAATTCGATTATCCCGATCGATTGTTCTCCTCCGTCTCGCTGAGCTGGAAGAATTGTCAACGCGATACATCGGATGTTAAGGAACTGATACCCGAATGGTATTTCCTGCCCGAGATGTTCTACAATTCATCTGGCTATCGATTGGGACATCGTGAGGATGGTGCTTTGGTCGATGACATTGAGCTACCACCGTGGGCCAAGAGTCCCGAGGAGTTTGTGCGCATCAATCGCATGGCCCTCGAGTCGGAGTTTGTATCGTGCCAGCTCCATCAATGGATTGATCTGATATTCGGCTATAAGCAACGCGGACCCGAAGCGATACGGGCCACAAATGTGTTCTATTATCTCACCTATGAGGGTAGCGTCGATCTCGATGGCGTACTTGATCCGGTGATGCGAGAGGCTGTCGAGAATCAGATACGTAACTTTGGACAAACACCAAGTCAACTGTTAATGGAACCACATCCACCACGTAGCTCGGCCATGCATCTATCGCCAATGATGTTCAGTGCCATGCCCGAGGATCTGTGCCAGATGCTCAAGTTCTATCAGAACTCGCCGGTTATCCACATTTCGGCGAATACGTATCCACAGCTATCACTGCCATCGGTGGTCACTGTGACGGCAGGTCATCAATTTGCTGTGAATCGTTGGAACTGCAACTACACCGCGTCCGTCCAGAGTCCCAGCTATGCTGAATCACCCCAAACGCCGGGCTCCAATCAGCCATTGACCATCGATCCAGTGTTGGGTAAGCGAGGCGCCCTAACTTGACTCGATTAGACCTAACTCATCACTAACCTAACACTAACCTTCTCTCTCCTCCCTTTCAGCTGTTCACGGCACCAACAACAATAGCAATGCGGTCAGCCGACGCCATTTGGGCGACAACTTTAGCCAAATGTTGAAAATCCGTTCGAACTGCTTTGTAACAACCGTCGACAGTCGCTTCCTGATTGCCTGCGGCTTCTGGGACAACAGTTTTCGTGTGTTTGCTACCGAAACAGGTGGGTAGAACAATTAACAGCACCCTCTCTCTCTCTTTCCTTTCATTCAGTGACTTATCTCCAATATATATCTCTCTCTCTCTCTCTGTTTCTTTCTTATTTCAAACTGCAGCGAAAATCGTGCAAATCGTATTTGGACACTTCGGCGTTGTCACCTGCATGGCACGCTCCGAGTGCAATATTACCTCTGACTGTTATATAGCCTCCGGATCGGCAGATTGCACTGTGCTGCTGTGGCACTGGAATGCACGCACCCAGAGCATTGTCGGCGAGGGGGATGTGCCTACACCACGTGCCACGCTCACGGGTCACGAGCAGGCTGTGACTTCGGTGGTCATTAGTGCTGAGCTGGGACTTGTTGTCTCCGGTTCGACGAGTAAGTTTCACCATCGAACGCAGTTGTCCGATATCTCTACTAAGCACTACCTATCTTTCTCTCTCTTTATCTCTCTCCCCGCCACTTGCAGATGGCCCTGTGCTTATACACACAACCTTTGGCGATCTATTGCGCTCGCTAGATCCACCAGTTGATTTCCACTCGCCAGAACTGATCACAATGTCCCGCGAAGGCTTCATTGTTATCAACTACGACAAAGGCAACGTGGCGGCCTACACCATCAACGGCAAGAAGCTGCGCCACGAGACGCACAACGACAATCTGCAGGTAAGATGAGCGAAGATATAGAAAGCCTATTTATCTATGAATCGATGATTGTTCCGTGATACATCTCTTTCGTTTGCTCTCTTTACCCTCTTCATTCTCTAGTGCATGTTGCTTTCACGCGATGGCGAGTATCTGATGACTGCTGGCGATCGCGGCATTGTCGAAGTATGGCGCACCTTCAATCTGGCACCGCTCTATGCCTTCCCCGCCTGCAATGCAGGCATACGCTCGCTGGCGCTCACCCACGATCAGAAGTAAGTGACGAAATTACAGATACAGTAACAGTAAAACAGTATAACAGTATAACATTATAACAGTATAACAGTAAAACAGTATAACAGTATAACAGTATAACATTA
Organism: Zaprionus indianus; assembly: GCA_018904595.1. Classification (NCBI taxonomy): domain Eukaryota; kingdom Metazoa; phylum Arthropoda; class Insecta; order Diptera; family Drosophilidae; genus Zaprionus; species Zaprionus indianus. The sequence goes on along the minus strand of JAEIHA010000344.1, from coordinate 7,697,577 downwards.
TAACAGTATAACAGTAAAACAGTATAACAGTATAACAGTGTAATAGTGTAACAGTGTAACAGTGTAACAGTGTAACAGTGTAAGAGTATAGCAGTATAACAGTTTATCAGTAAAACAGTATAACAGTATAGCAGTAAAACACTATAACAGTATAATATTATAACACTATAACACTATAACACTATAACACTATAACACTATAACACTATAACACTATAACACTATAACACTATAACACTATAACACTATAACACTATAACACTATAACACTATAACACTATAACACTATAACACTATAACACTATAACACTATAACACTATAACAGTATAACACTATAACACTTAAACTCTTTCACACTTTAACACTATTAAACTTTACAACTTTTCAACAACTTTAACGTCTGACCTACCTTACTAATGTTTCTCCTATTTTTTTTCTCCTCTTCTCTTGCAGATACTTGCTAGCAGGGTTGTCGACCGGTTCGATTATCGTGTTCCACATTGATTTCAATCGCTGGCATCACGAGTATCAACAGCGCTATTAGGCGGCCACTCACTCGTTCCATGTTCCACATTCCACGTTCCACCATCGTTAAACGAAACCGCAGCCGAATCAAAGAACTGGGAACGTTGGGGCAGGCAAGTAACAGAGCGCAACTGTACTTAAAAGAAGAAAAGAAGAGAAGAATGTAATGAGAGAAATAAGAAGAGAAGCAAAGCGTTCGTTGGTGTTTGTTTGTTTCTTTGTATGTGTGTTGTTTTTTTATCGATAGACATTTACAATTCTAGGCTAGTAAGCGACAACAAAGATTGAAACACAGAAAGCAAAGTCGAGAAGGAGATAGAGAGAGAGAGAGAAAAAAACAGAACTATGTATGTTTTTTTGTCTAGTATTACCTATTATAATAGCATATATATTGATTAGTACGTTGGTGTGAGCCAGTCAAAAACACATTTTTTTTACTAGTTATACGGCGTGTAGTATACATTAAGTTATGGCAAAACGAAACGAAACAGAAACCGATAACGATAACGATTACGTGACGACGCGAGGCGAGTCAAGAACGAAAGAACACTTGAAGCAATCGGCCTAAGTTGAGTAGTTTTAATATAAATATATATGAAATGAGATGAAATGGAAGAAACGAGTTAGTGTTTATAAAACGCAATAAGCAGTTAATAAATCTTCAAAGAAAACAACCCTAAAAATAATAATAATAATAATAATAATGTAGTAAAAAGTTCTCACAACATAGATAAAAGATAAACACAAAAGTAAATGAAAACGCTTGAAATGAAACGATACGAAATGAACAGAAACGAAACGATAAAAAAATGAAACTAAGCGGCCAAATGAACGGGAAGGAAGAAGTAATGAAAGGGAAGCCAATTTTAAAATATGCTTAATACAGATTAGAAATGCTACAACAGCAACGCATTTGTGACGTCACAAATTCACGTTCACAAATTACACGAGATAATAACAAAGACAGACGGAAGATAGAAAAGTATATGAAGAAGAAGAAGACGGTTTGCGATTAGCGCACTTGCAGCAGCATACGCGATATTTTAATAACAACAACTAGTTAAAAATGCAACTAACTAAAGTAAAAACAAAAACAAAATATGAAAAACTAATTTATCAACACTGCTAAAAGCTACAAATAAAAAAAATACTTAACGAATACAAGAAGAAAAACAAAAGGAGATAAACAAAAGAAAATAATTACTGACATTAAATACGATTAATCGATCGGCAATTTAAACACGCGCACCGCACACATAAACACACAACCGTACACACACACTTGAGAGCGAAGCGCGAAGCATCCCTGGGCAACAAGTTTTGTTCGCTGTGAATTTTTCGCCTTCTTTGCCGTTTTGCAACACTTTCAATTGCGTACACCATGAATCGAACGAGTTGAGTTAGCTTCAAATGCGTTTTGCTAGAATGAATTGAGAGAAAAAGAAGAAAGACAAAAAACATATAGAAGAAAAACAAACCCAAACCTTCCTTGAACCTTAAACATGTACGTCCAATTTATATTTAGACATGCGCTTGTTGCATGTCCACGATTAGGATTATATATTGCTTATGGTTGTCTGTAAGACACACAGCGCTGAAACACACAATACAACAATGTAGAAGAAAAGGAAAGAGGCAGCAATCTCTTTTTTTTTAACCCTCTACAAAAGGCGCATATCAAATAAAAATTCTTGTTATTATTAATTTTCCAAAAGTGTGAGAAATAAAAAAAAACCCACTTAAAATCCATCCAAGTCGCCATTTGCACTTAACAGCTTAGTTTTGTACATACCACCAAACACACACACACACAAACACAGACACACACAAGCAGACAAACACTCACACACGCAGACAGAGAGAATAGTTCGAGTAGAACATGAACATTCGGTTGTAACATTGGCCCACAAACTGCAGGCCACAATCAAAGTAAATCCCAGAAAAAGCAAAAAAAAAAACCAAGAAAAAAAAGATACCTAATCTAACCTAAATTATCTTAACTGAAACTAACCTAATATGAGAAAAAAGAAAAACCCACGAAATTCGTAATGTTTCTTGTGTTGTGTAGTGAACAAAATAAATAAACAATGGAAAACTTAACATTTTTAATATGCTTTTGCAGAGTGCAAAGTAAGATGCCCTATTTTCCAAAGCTATAACCAGCGATAGGTCGGTCTGTCCCTCAGCCAACAGGTATCCGATATTATATAATACTAGAAAGATTGAGTACCGTGCGAAACAAAATTGGAGCCTGTACCGAAAATATGTGGAAAACAAGAAGAAGAAACAAGAGCCGGCAATGTTAGGCCGTTTATCGTTAGGTATATACATATCTTGATATTCCTTCATTCTATATACCTAGCTCTGCAAAGGCATTACTATCTGCGGCACAGCCGTAGTAGATATCTAGCTGTTCTTTCTGCTATATTTTTTTTTCGTAATTATAATATATACATATTGTAACTTAGGTTCTTGAAACTTATCAACTGACTAATGCATCCATCCAAAATTTATGTACTTAAAGTTGAATGTGCAACAAAAATACAAAAAAAAAGGAATTAAAAAAAAAACTAAACTAAACAAACTTTACGATTATAATTAATAAATAATTATGCTGCAATTTTCACTTTGTTTTCATTTTGTATGCGTGTGAGTGCGAGTGTGCATTTGTCTGTGTGTCTGAGTGTGGAATTTTGCGTTTTATTTGTTGCGGCACATGGCAAATTTATATTAATATTTGATAATTATGAAAAAGAAAAAAAAACGCAAACTTTTGATGCTGTCCAAAAAAGAAAAAAAAAACACAAGAGGAATTTGTTATTTTTGTTTCGCATTGGCATAGAAAGAAGCGAGAGAAATATAAAGCTAAAGAGGATGAATGAACACATAATTATTTATGTACATAATTTAAAAGCGATAGCAAAGAAAGGGGGAAACTAATTAAAATTAAAGTAAACACATACAAATGCAATTAATAATAATAATAACTATAACAACTTAAACTAAAAAAAAATAAACAGCTTTCAGTTTCAGTGCTTTTCAAGCGAGTTCATTAATGAAAGAAAAAACATAAACAAAATAAAAATACTATTAGTAATTTAAATGTTGTACATAAGTCGAGTGCTAGCTTAAAGATATATGTACTTAATTTTAATGGAATTAAACGTTGATTACACAAGAAGCCTAAACAAAGTAACTAAGCAGCCAAAATACGCAGAGAATATCGGAAGTGAAAGAGAAGGGAAGTTGAATGATAAACGATAAACGCTACAGCAGACAGGAAAGTACTTAAAACAGAGCAGAAAGGAAACCCATAATAATTATACGAAAACTACATGAATAAAATATACACTATATGTATGAAAATAAATATAAATATATACATATATATGTATGCTATAAATAATATTTTTTTTTTGTAATATGATAACAACTAGCTATAAAACCGACACAGCAAACGGAAATGCTAAATAAAAAGAAAATGGCAACAAAACAAAAACAAAAATATGAAATTAAATGGCGCGCGCCAAACAATTTTAAATTTATGCAGTTTTTATAGAATTTAAAGCAAGGAAAAGCAGAAAACAGAAAAACGGATAACACGCAAGGCAAAAAGTAGTAGAAAATTAAAGGTAAATAATATACAAATATAAAAAATGAAGTAAAAAGTAAAAGAAGAAAATAATTAACGTACTTGCATAATGTTTTTATTAAACAACAAATGGCTGACAATTTTAAATTTATACAAAAGATAAAAAATACAAAAAACCAAAAAAAAAAAAAAAATATTTAAGAATTTATTCATGCACGTGCAAATTATTTAATATAATTATTTAAACACACACACACACACACACTGACATAATAAAATATATATAACAAATTATTTATGTAACTGGAAGCTATTAACAGACAAACACACAGACACACAGACCCCTCACACACACACACACACACGAAACACACACACGAAGACAGCACACTCACTGACCTTAAAGCAAACATATTTCATAGCGCTTTTTACTGCAGACAAAAGTAAGAGAGAGAGAAGGAGAAAGATGTGCAATAAATATGTGTGCGTGAAAAAAAAAGAAAATCATAAATGGCATATTAAATCTAATAAAAATTACCACAAAATTATAAATATTGTACTTGAACATATATTTTGTCAATAATGTTAATTAGCAACTAAAAACCAACAACAGCAACCGATGAATTAAAAAAACGAGATTGCAAAATAAAGTAAAAAGCAACAGCAGAAAGACACACACATAGCCAAAAAAAAAAAAAAACAAACAAAAAAGAAACACATTCAAAGCTATAAACAGAATATATATACACATACACCCTCGCAAACGCTTGCATGTGTGTGTATGTGCTATAAATTACACACATAATTATATACATATATATTTTTTGTTTTTTTTTTTGTCTCAAACACACCTTATGCATATTGATATACGCTATGATTATAAACCTAAATCGAAAATCGAAAACGAAATAAAACAGCAGATAAACATAAAGTCAAATGAAAAGGCGGAAATACGAATGAAAGAGAAGAATAATAATTAAATCTAAATAAATTAATTATTAATTAAGAGAAAACAAAAAACAAGCAGAAAGTAAACATATAAATAAAAATAACAATAATAATAACAACAATTTAAGACAAGCAAGTGAGCAAGCATTAAAACCAACAACAACAACAACAAAACAAATACAAACAACAACAACAAATTATTATGTTCAATAAAGAAAACAAAGAAATCTTACACGAAAAATAAGGCTTAATTATTTTTCTTCTGTGGGAATGGTGCTCAAGGAATGGTAATCAGGTGGTATCAGCATAAGAAACATTTTTAAGATCTTTAATTCTAGCAAATCACGTAGGTATTCAATGTACCCAGCTTTTGCTCTGCTGTTCTTTTTACTTGACTATAATTTCCATTTATTCCAGCAGTTGCACCCTACTGGATTTTCTCTGTTCTCTCCTGTATTTCCGTATTATCCTACGAGTATGTCAAGTCTTTGATCTGTTGACTTGAAGTAATTGCACGCTACGAACAATTGTGCTGGCGATGATGGCGAAGCGCAAATTCAATGGACCAAGCAATAAAATACACCCCCCCCCCTTCCTCCCCAAGACCACCTTCTTCACCCCTGGCAACCCTCTTCTCTATCAAAGGCACTTCATTCCCCTTGCAGGGCCTGTGTCGAGCGCGCTCCAATTTCAAGACGACTGAACAGAACAAAGATGAAGAGGAGCAAAAGTCCACTCGATTGCTAGATACCTCGTTTGGAAAACGTTGAAAACTTCTGGCTATCAGTTAACTATCGTTTAAGTATCGAAAACGAAATATTATTGATATTAAATATATTTGTACATTAATGTAGACACTGAATTTTACATTGATAACCTTTAATAGTCGATTTCTTAAATCAGTCCATACTATCATTAATTAATAGGAAAACTATCGATAGTTTATGCTTAAATTGATTTTATTGAAAAAAGCTGAAGAAAGCCGTACTCTGTTCCCCTAGTTATATTTATCATACTTAGACCTGAACAAGAAATCTGACATCAATCATTTTTCTGCTGGTGTTTAACAATTACTATCGATAGTTAAATTGCATAAAGTTATCGATAGTAACCTTTAACCTTTTAGCAGTAACAATTCCCCTCAACTCGCATTCCCTAAAAGCACAGCTACATTACGTATACGCCCAGCTTGCACTAGGTCTACAGGGTAAAACGAGATACGAAAAAAACGCGCAGCCAAAGCTGACGACACTGTCTAAACACGAAAAATGCATAAAACGCAGCTGCAGCAACAACAACAACAGCGAGTGCAATAAGGAAAATGTCGCCGTTCCCCATCTCCATTATGGCCACTGCCTGCTCCCTTAAGCTGGGACGCCCCCGGGCCACTTGTGCCGTCATCAGAAGTCATATCTCTGTGCATATTATTCGAAAGCTGCCAGTGTTTGTCTGGGTGTGTGTCTCTCTCTCTCTGTGTGTGTGTGTGTGTGCTGTGTGCTTTCTGGAGCGTGTAATATCCGCTTCCTGCATTTCCGGTTGGCGCTTTTTGCACGGCATCGTATACGTAATATTTTCAACAGACGACAGCGACGAAGCTGCCACCAAATTGCTAACGGAAATGCTGCAAAATTAACGAGCATGCGGCGCAGCGCGTTGACTTCAGACAGAAGGTAAGAAGGCGCTGCCTGAGCAGACAGCCAGAGGGGCGAGGCACAAAGACAGAGAGACAGAGACAGCGAGAGCAAGAGAGCGAGAGAGGGAGAGACGTTGAGCTGCTCCTGTTGCCATTACTTACGTAGCACGCGCACGGGGCAAAGTATATGCAAACATTTTTCCAGCTGCAAATGCAAATTCACCGCATTTCTTCTTCTCTCTACCTTCCTCTCTCTTTCTTTCTCTTCTCTCTCTCCCTCGCGGCAAACTTCAGCCGTGGCAACAGCTGCAAATTAGACGCATCACTTAACCAGCAATGACATAAAGCTGCCAAGTGGCGAATGACGATGCTGCCGAATTGCAGCGCAGCTGTAGCGCACCTCCTTCAATCCCTCTCTCTCTCCCCCTCCTCGCCACTCCCTTCTCAGTTATCCTGACGGTGTGGAAAACCAAACAAACCAAGCGAAAGAAGGGGAAAAGAAGAACTGCATGTACTATATTCGCAAGGAACTTGGCAAACAATGAGCAATGAGAACGCCACAGGCAACTGGACATTTGAATTTCAAGTGAGATACGCCACAACTGGCCAAATAAATGATAACAAGTTGCTAAAGTTTTTTGCTTAGAGAATGAAAAGGGGGCAAAGAATAAGAACAGGGGGGAAAGAAGGGAAAGAAGTGAAGAAGAAGACTGTCTGTCTCCTGTATTCCTGCGCTCAACTTGGTAGTCTTCTGTGGCCCTTTTAATTACGGTTTCCTTTATTTATATATTGTATATATTCTCAATTTTAACTTTATTTTAAGTATTTCTTATCAAGTATTTAATATTTATATATTTTATTGTTTTTATTGCAATTCATAATCTATAATTTTCAATCTCTAATTATCATTTTTATTTTCAGTTGCTCTTTTTCTATTTTATTACGGCTGCTGTGCATCCTCAACTACGTTCTTTCGTTTATACTGTCTCTAATCTAAGTTACCTGCTTTCTTGTCTGTTTATCTGCGCCTCTTCTGTCCACCTACCCGTCCACGCCCCCTCATGAGCCACACCTACACACCTGCTCAGCTTGACAATCTCTCATCGCCTTCTGCACATGCAAATTTAGTCGGTCAGTTCCAGCGACCAACTGCTGGCAGCTGTACGTTCCCCACTCCTCCCTCTCACACGCTCTGTGTCAGCCGGTGTGACGTCTTTGGACAGCGCTGAAAAGTATGCTACGTCGCGCGCACATGGCACATAATTGAGTGACAACGCGGTCGGGGCATTTGCCATGTCCACACGCTGCTGCAAAAGGGGCGCACGGTCCGGCCTAGCCTAGCCTAGCCTGGCCTGGTCTGGCTCAGCTCTGCGTCGCACAGCCGGTGCAGCGCATTTGAATTTGTAATGAGATTATACTCATACACACATTTACACACACAGACACACACACGCACAACCGACTCGTTGGCACTCGCAAACTGTGGCACGTCATGCCAAATGAAATGAAATGTCTCGCTGTGTGTGAATGGCAAAGGCAGGCAGGTATAAGTGGAGTGTACGGGGGCGAGGGAGGGGGATGTAAGTGTGCCAAATGCAGTGCCCAACGAATTTCAAACTGTTAATTGTGACCATAATTAAGGTGACCTCCAACAAGCAGGCAGCAGCGTGACAAGCTCATTTGTTTTAGAGCGCTGGGCAATGCTTTAACTGTTTGAGAATTACAGACGAATTGCAGGCGAGTTAAGCTTGTTTCAATCATGTTCAGCACATTATGTATCAGCTCGATTACTTTGATAGTTTAGCAGTTATGGCGATGAACCAATGAATAAACCGCTCCAGTGAAACGGTTTAATGCATGAAAAATTATTGAAAAGTTGTAAGTTTACTTCTTTATGAACATTTACTGATTTGCACAGCTGATTCGACGCTTATACTACCGAACCACCATCGAACCAATTACCTGAACCGGTTCAGCATGTTAAATAGGCGATCTGATAGATTTTTTACTAGATAACATGCATTCCAAACGAATTTCACATTCAGTTTAATTATTTGTCTGGTCAACCAATGTTGATCACATTATCCGAACCGGTTCAAAATGTAAAAAAAAGGGTGTTGGTAGATTTTTGACCAAATAAAACAAATTGTATATCAGATTTAATTATTTTTCTGGCCATTCACTTTGAACCCCATTATCCGAACCGGTTCAATATGTTGTAAATGCGTTCAAAGAGGTTTTGCACAAAAACATAATTTCTGAATATATTCGACGATTGATTCGACGTGCCGAACCACTATGAAACCAACAACCTGAACCGGTTCAGCATTTAGCAAAAGAGTATGAATAGATGTTCTTCTAAACAAATTGCATTCTTAACGAATATTACAAGTGGTTGTATTCTGGCTGCTGGCGAACCATTGTAGAACCCAATATCAAAACCGGTTCAATATATTTTTTCGACTAGAAAGTAGATAAAACATAGTTTTTGAATACATTCCACGACTGGTTCAACGTTTATGCGGCCAAACCGATTTTTAAGCACAACATTTAACCGGTTCAAGTGGAAGTTGAGAAATGCCTAGAAGACTACCCGCCTTTTTTCTCTCTTTCTATTGTATGACTAAACCGGTTCGATGAATGGACTCATATTTGCTGCCATTAAGCTTTTACTGTTCTTATTTTTCAAGCTGGTATAATTTCTATATTTATTGATTGATTATTTAGGTATTTCTCTGCGCATTCTCTGGCATCTTTCTGTTTTTTTTTCTATATGCAATTTTCAATTGTTTTACCCGTTAAAGAAACCGTTCCTCGCTTTCGGTCAGCAGATCTGCCGTACAGACTGCCAAGGGAGCAGTCAGTCATTGCAAAGCCCACATACAGACACAAACACTACAAACAGATACAGATACATTTACTCACACACACACACGTCTGTCTATTTAAATACGTTAGCGTGTGTGTGTGTGTGTGTGTGTGTGTGTGTGTGTGTGTGTAGGCTTTGGTTTGCTCACGCTCAAAAGGAGCACGAGGTGCACGGACACAGGGCAGTCGGGTTTTAATCAACTTGGCCCGACCGCAAGCGTGTCGCACACACACACACACACACACGTATCGAATTACATATGCAGGTGTGCTGCCGTGTATTGGTGTCTGTTTGCATCGCTTTGAGGCCCCAAGCGCAGCAGCAGCAGCAGCAGCGGCAGCAACAGACACGCCCCAAAAACGCAATCCTTTCACAAATCTGTGCAAATATTTATTGTGCACAGTGGGTGCGCTTGCACAGTGGGTGTACCGAAATGAGGAATGAAAAAGCGCAGCAGTTGTTGCACCCATGCTAGGCTCTACTGTACGAGCAGCTCTCTACCTCTTTCCGCCCAACCTGCCCTTGCCCTCGCCCCCCTCCCCTCTCGGCTTACGCTTATTCTGCCTCTCGTATGCCATAAAAGAATATTTGATGATGCCATGTACCTTCTCTCTCCCTCTCCCCCACCCCCTCTCTTTCACTCTCTCTTCTGTAGCCTGCGGAGCCATTAACACGCACACAGTGACAGGCCCTGTGTGTGTGTGTGTATGCACAAATTGCATTAACACATTCGAAATGATGATTATCCTGCTGAGCTTCTGCTCCAGAGCTGAGGCAACCTGCGGCTGTCGCTGCTGCTGCCGTTGCCGTTGCTGTTGCACGTTTGACGAACTTTGTTGCATGATAAATAATGCAATTTGTAATTAAGTCAGTCAGATAGTCAGTGGGCGTTGCGGGCCAGGCTGCCACAGGAGGCGTGGGCGTGGCTGTGCGTAATTAGAAACCATTTGACAAGCAGCAAAAAACAGCGAAACGCGTAAAAAAACAGATACTTAGGGGAGTGTGTGTGTGTGTGTGTGTGTGCGTGTGTAGGTGTGGGACGTAATTGAAAAACGAACTAAATACTTTACGGAAGAGTGGGGGTGGGGGGGTGTTGGGCTAGCGAGTTGGCGAATTAAATATGCAGCATGTTAATTAAAGCAAATTAGGTTAACCACAAGGGGCTAGCGAGGGTGAAGAAGCAGATGGGAAGAGAGATATAGAAGGTAAAAGAGGGAGAGAGGGAGAAAGGCAGCAAGGGAGGGATTAAAAGGAAAAAAAAGTGTGAGGGAGACGAGTGATCAACAATACAAATTATACGCTAGGGTATGGGAAGGCAAACGCACACAGACACGCACAGCGGGCACGGCAAAAGCTGCGCTAAAAGCATAGCATACTTTTTTGGGCCAGCTGACAGCGATGCACTATGGGGAATTTGAACAGTTTCTATGAACGGTACGGTACCTATAAGGTGGCTAACAGAAAATTTATTTTACTGGTAGAAGGAGGCGTGGCCGAATGATTTCTGAAAATTAAAATGCGATCGGAAAATAACATGGAAGTAATTTAAAATTAATATTTTAAGAGTCACTGATTTTGAAACAGCACCCTTAGGTATGCAACAAAAAAACAAGTCTAAAAAAGTCATGTACTAGTCCAATAAAAATTTATATTTTTGTCAAAAAAAAAAAAAAAAAAATTCGCTGATAAGGTCAGCCTTTACAAGCGAACACAACGTGCATGAATCAAAATTGTGTAGTAGAATTTTGCAATAAATTCCATCAATAATTCCAGCTTGATTCAATATTTATTAAATAATGTCAGCAAAACACTTAAAATTCCCCATAGTGCGCTGCCTGTGCGTGTGTCATATAGCTCACCTCGCCCTCACCTCCATCGCTATCCCTCTTCACTCCCTTCCTTCATTCCTTCTCCCCTCCAATCCAACACGAACTTCAACTATTATGCAATTGTAAACGCATTTGCGAGTATTAATTTTTACCCCATTGTCAGGCAGCAACAGCAGCTGCAGCAGCACTTGGCACTGGCCATGCCACGCCCTACTCACTCCCCACTCATCACTCCCTTTTTCTGTTTCCCTTTTGGAGCAGCTGTTTCATTCATCGAAAAACAATGAATGTAAAAAGCAAAAAGCAAAAGCAAAAAGAAAGCAATCGCAGCAAGTCATTTAAAAAAACGCACAGTGCGCAATCATTGCGAGAGTGTGTGTGTGTAATAGTGTGTGTAACAGTGCGTGTGTGCAAGTGTGTGCCGGACAGTGCACTTTGCAGAAAACAGGAAAGAGGGAGAAGAAGAAAAGGGATAAACGAAGCAGCAGCTGCTCCCTGCTACGCACAGCAAGAAAATTGCAAGGAACATTTCAAAGGAGAGAAGAAAAACAACAACAACAAAAGGAATTACAGCATGTACACACTGTGCATGTGTGTGTGTGTGTGTGCATGCGTGTCTGTATGAGGCACTGCAACAAAATGCTGTTTATAAAGGGCTTTACAGCAGAAGTATCTAACTCAGATGGAAATCTCTCCCCTCTAACTTGCTCATTTTCTCCCTGCGTGAAAACTTTCAAATCAACTTACATTTTTTGCTTGCTGTGAATATTGCTTTTTTGTGAATATAGCTAAATTAAAGCTGAGAAAGAAAACTAGAAATAACATATGTGACTAATTAAATAGATATATTTTTTAGAAGCTCAGTAGTAAAGGAATCACAATTTGTTGATTATTGCTAGTTGCAGGGGAACTTGAAAAAAATATTGATAATCCTTCTCTAAGAAGAATGAGATATCAAAATCGAAAAGTTTTCTTCTCGAGGTACATACTTTGATAAAGATCATTTAGTAAGGCCGAAAGAACAGCTACCTTCAAGTAGGTAGGCTAGCAGGTTCTTATCTCCTTCCTTCATTCCTATACTAGCGATATATATTAATGCAGAATTGAATAGTATTGTCTGTATGCATTAATATGCCTCACTTTGATTGGCTCTGCTAATTTAAGTTATTTCTAAAATCTGAACTGTTCTTCATACAAAAACCTTTGATTCGACCGATTATTCCTATGGCACCTATATGTTATAGTGATCCAATTTTGATGAAATTTTATATTCCAATTTAATATTTATAAAAGTTCTGATCTAGTAAATTTGATTGCAATGTCTTGACAAATAACAATAATTAGACTATAGTTTATATGACAGCTATATATACTGCTATATACCGCTGCAATGCTGATTGTTCCGACTTATATATTGTACAACGTGCAGCAATAAGAATCAAATGTGTCTAGTCACATCAAGATAGCTGAGAGAGAGATACTGAGAGATCAGTTTGCTTGGCAACAGACAGACGAAGGAACGAAGACAGACATGGCTAGCTAGACTTCCCTGCTGCTTCAGATCCAGAATATATATGTATATATATTCTAGATTCAGAGATGTCTCCTAAACTGCATTGCAAACTTCTGCTCATAACTAAAATACCCTCTGCAAGGACAACAAGTGCAGTATGTTTATTCAAAGAGCATTTCAAAAATATAAAGACTTTAAATCCGCCACAGCTGCTGCAGCTTCTGTTGCAGGTGCGCATCCCCCCGCCGCCGCCCCTCTTCCGCCCCTACACCCTATCGCAGCAGGTCATTGTGGCTGCCTGTGGAGCAGCCAGATGCGGATACAGATTCAGCTTCAGATACAGATTCAGATTCAGATTCGGATTCGAGTTTGGGCACAAAAAGCATTTTCATTTCATTTCATTTCGTTGCATGCGGTGTGAATTAAAGGGAACAGCAACAAGGGAAGGAGGGGGGGCAAAGAAATATGCAAGCGGTAGAAATTTGTGTCAGGTGACACAGCCTAGGCTAGGCGACGAGTGTTGGGCGATACAAGTGGGTGTGGGCGTGGTCGCTTTGATGGTTGCTACGTTTTATGTGCCATTTTCGGTTGAGCATCGCATGTTAAGTCAAATATTTAACGCTAGTCAGGGAAGGGTAAAGCGAGGGGAGGGGGGCAACTGGTTGAGTATTAGTGTGTGCAACAGAGACAGCACACATGCAGCTGGCACACACGTGTTACGGATACGGAAACGGAAACGGAAACGTCACTTTGCGGTCAACAGCAGCAGCAGCAGCAGCCCGACACAGTTGACCAAATGTCGCCCTTACCTCAACTGTCCCCTCTCCCCCCGTCCCCCGCTTGCTTCCTCTCCCTCTCTCTCCCTCTGCCTTTGCTTGGTGTGTTGTGCGGCACGTTTCATTCAATTCATTTGCCATTTCCCGTTTCAATTCGCTTCGGCCGCCAATTACACAACACGAAACAAGTAGCGTGGGCGCAGAGGGGCGGCGTGGGTTAGGGGGGGTTGACCCACTCATGGCCCGGCTTGCGACTATTTAAAGCAGGCACAAAACAATCTGCCAAATCTAGCCAAAAACGAGCTAGCAATCGACTAGAGACCGGAATGAAGCGCTTACAGTGGTCGAAGCGGTTGGAGGGGGAATAAAGGGGGGGGAAGAGGGACCGCACAGGATCATTAGCATATTGACATGTGGCCGAAATTTGGTCACGTTTCATTTCATTTCGATTCATTTTGACATTTCACTCGCAACCCCTTCACTTCACTTCCTTGCCCCTTAGCCCCTCTAACTCCACGACCGCATTAAGGCAGCTGCGAATCAATTTCCTTTCATTATGTCTGAGTGTGTGTGAGTGTAAGTTACTGTGCGTGTGGGTGTGTGTGTGTGTTTCAGTCTCTTTGTCAGTTGATAAAGTCAGCTCACACACACACACACACACTGACAAAACTTAAAGTTAGCAAAGAATGGGTGACTGCTTACGAAACTAATTGTCTGCACAACTTGTTGGCGGGCAGGGGGTGTGTGTTAGTTTGCCACACACAGTTGCACTGTCGCCAATACCCTCCCCCCCCCCTCACTCCCTGCACCACTTCTATCTCCTCCCCCTGCACTGTCTGGCTTACAAGCCTTTGCCACACACATGACGAATGAGCGCGCAGTCAACTGACAGACAGACAACAGGCTGATTGTCTGCACAATACACTGCGCAGAATACTGTAGTGCATAAGTGATATATTCAGAAATCTTTAACCCAGAAATAAGTCAAAAACTATATAGCCTTAAATTGCTACAAATTTCCTTTAAGTTGCCAGCATTTTATAACAGGCAGTAGAAGTCTTCAGAGAGAGACTTAGATATGCAATATATGTAAATACATATCGAAAATATAGGATATATATGACTCATTTTAAACCGACTTACTCTGAGGTCTGTTGTATCTAACACTTGCGCATCTTATTCTTTCTTAATTGTGCATTACACGATCTTTTTCTTCTTTTCTTTTACTCAAAATAAAATCTCTTTAAAGTGAACTTAAGGACTATCGAGAGGTTCTAACGATGTGAGGTGACGCTGTTTTATTTATTCTTCCAGTCCTACGTAGATATATATTCTTGTATTGCAAAACCGACCCTGGCCAAACTGAAGGAGATGAATTGGGTAATCAAGCCGCATCCCCCATATTCACCCGACATTGCACCTTCTGATTATCATTTGTTTCGATCGCTGCAAAACAATTTCAATGACAAAAAATTTAAAAATGAGGAAGACGTCAAAAACCACCTTAACAACTTTTTCAACGAGAAACCGCGCGATTTCTATGAATCAGGCATCAGTAAATTAGTTGAAAATTGGGAGTGGATTGCCGAACATGATGGTGAATACATAATTGATAAATAAAAGCGCTTTCTTCAAAAAATTTAAATTTTAGTTTGCACTTGAAATCGGGCACGAACTTATGCACTCATCCAATATCATCAACTGTACCGATTTAAACGAATTCTTTTTTTTTTCGTATATTCCCCATTTGTACTCACTGTTTGATTAACAAATGTAATAGGTAAGCTTCCTTCTAACTTGTTTTATGGCCAAATAAATAACATACTCCCTATATATTCTTGTTCAACATCAGCAACAGCATCAATTTGCAGGCTAGGTATTCTTGTTCAATACCACAATAGTATTGATTTCTATCATGCAATAAATTCTTTAATTTCTTAGACAAATAAATGCAACTTATAGCAATTTTTCTTTGCATGTGAGCTTTGTCTTGTGTCTATATAGCACTTATGCTGTTCATATATTCATATTCTTGTTCAATAACAGCAACTACGCCAATATGTTTTCAATGCTTTGTCCTATGCTTAGGTTGCCTTTATAGAAATAATCAAATTTCGATAAGCAACAAATATTTCCATAAATACAGCATTGATTTTCTCACTTAAATAACTATATATAATGTATAAATTTTTATATTAATATATATACGTATTCTATAGCATATTTCAAGATTGTTTCGACTCGTTCCGCCCCTCTCAATTTGCCTTCAAGTGACTGCGCCTTCTGCTTTCCACGTTCGCAACTATCCAAGTTTAATCGCGGGCAATATCTATCGATATTGCGTAAATCTTTTCCACTTCTTGCCGTGCAGAACGCACGGGGCAGGAGGAGGGAGAGGAAGAAAAGATAACGGAAAAAAATGAAGTAGGCAATTGCTGCCGAGCTACCGAGCTGCCGCACTGCCAAGCTGAGCTGCTGAGCTGCTCGACAAAGTCTCCAAGTCAATAGCAAGAGAGCAAAGAAAAAATGTGTTTTTCGTTTGTTTGTTTTTTCGTTGCCATTGAGCAGAAGGAGGAAGCCTGGTGAAGGGGCAAAAGAAGTAGAGGCAAAGAAGAAGAAGAAGAAGAGGGCGACTGCTAGTGGCGCCACTGACAGTCGTTGCATGCAAGTCAAACACAAGCAACTCTCACTCAACGGATTTGCAGGCAGGCGAGAGGAAGAGAGAGAGAGACAGAGAGCTGTGTGTGTGTGTGTTTGGCTGAGCCTGACTAAAGTACACAACTCCAGTTCGTGCCTTTGACAGGCTTTGACCTGCCGCCACGCCCCTGCCCCTGCCCCCTCCCCCCTCTCCCTGCAGCTGCTGCTGGCAATCGGCTGAAGACGTCGTCGATAAGCTGGCGCGCACGCTGCGCTGGACTCGCTTGCAGCTTGGACTGGCACGAAATAATATTTGCATAACGGTACAAAACGCGCATAGCGGTATAAACAGTGAGTGAAGGAGAAAGCAGCACAGAGAGAGGGTGCAAGAGAGAGGTGGAAGGAGAGTGGCCAAAGATGACAAATGACATTAAGAAAGCTTAGCTGAGGCAGCGATGCCTTTCCAACAGCAGCTGACAAAGAGGGAGGGCAAAAGAGTAAGAGAGGTGCAAGACTGAGAGAAGAGAGAGAGAGAGAGAGAGAGTGGCAGGGGAGAGAGAAAAATTATGCAGGGCAACCCAAGTCGCGCACAGACAGCAATTATTTTCTGCAGCTGCACAGAGAAAAGCGGGCGAGCTCTTTGATCCTCTTTGGCCATCTATTTGCCCAAACGACAATGACGACCCACGTACACACACACACACACACACAACCACCTGGCTGCCTCGCTGTCTATGTGTTTGTGTGTTTGTGTGTTTGCGTGTGCCACGTTGTTTGTTTTATGGGCGCGCCCGCCACTTGGCCCAAGTGCAACTCTGCAGCCAACTTTTTGCCGTAGCGCAGTCAACGCGCTGCTTGAAACTTCTCAATGGCACTCGGAGTCGACGAAGCAAGCGAGCAGCCTCTCCTCTTTAGCCCCCTTCCCCTCCCCCTTTGCTGCTTTACCCCTTCACCCCTTGCCCTTGCAGCGTGTGCATCTCCTGCTCAATCGTGAACGAGCTGCAATACTCTATTTCTACTGCTCAGCACGTCGATGGCTGCCAAATTAGAGCCCAAATAGGGGGGAAACCCCCTCCCCCCGCGTCTCCACTCAAAAAGGACTTCATCGATTTGGCTTACGAGCTGCCAACAAAGACAAACGGTGCTGCCAACTCGCCTTTAAGCAGGCAGACGCCATCCCCATTCACCCTTCTCTTCTACCTTTGCTTGAAGTCACTTTAAAGTTGAAGCTGAACGATGTTAGAGAAATGCAACTGAAGTTTGGCATTCTTCTTCTGTATTCAGATAAAGATATGTTATATATAGCATACATATCATATATCCCTAATACTATATATTATTCTACATCCCCTACACTATGTATAATTATTTTTATAGTAAAACTTACTCCAAACTGCAACAATCTCTGTAGCAAACTTTGCGATATGTTTGCTTTAACAAGTATCATAAGTATCTGACAGATACGGATACAAGTACTTATGTCTGCGTGTGTGTATTTCTATCTTATGGTTGCTTATCTCTCAGCTTTGTGTTTGTTTGCAGCTTCAAGATACTTTTGTTTCTTAAAGATACTTATTTATTTAGTAACTCTTAGATATCTTCTTAAGTACATTTATGCATCTTAAAGATACTTATTGCTTTATTGAAAATACCTCTGCTTGTAGACACTTTCAAGTTTGATTTGTATCTTACAGATTCATTTGCATCTCGCTGATACTTTTGTATCTTAGAAAAAATTTTGTATTTTAAGGATACTTGACTTAAAGATACACTTACTCTTGTATCTTGCAGATAATTTGGTATCTAACAAATACTTTGGTATCTTACAGATTCTTCTGTATATTACAAATAATTTTTAATCTTAAAGATACTTTTGTATTTACACTGTATCTTACAGAGTCTTTTATATTTAACAGATACTTATCCATCTTACAGATACTTATCCATCTTACAGATACTTATCCATCTTACAGATACTTTTGTATCTTACAAATGCCTTTGTATCTTACACTGACCTTTCTGTCATACAGATACTTTTGTATCTAACAAATACTTTGTATCTCACAGATACTTTGTAACTTTTGTTTCGTTTTTAATAAAACGAAAAGCTAAGCTGTTTACTGGTCTTAGCTATATAATACCTTAAGTACATTTGTGCTTCTCAAAGGTACTTATTTATTTATATCTTGTTTTTTCAACTTAATCTTAGAAATACTTTTTGTTCTTTTTTCTCTGCATCTGACAGATACTTTTGCAGTGCACACATTTGTAACTGAAATTTAAATTTGAAGACATTTGCCTCAACCACAATTGCCAAATATCAAAGAGATATTTCAACAACTTTTGCCTTTGGCTGTTGTTCTGTATCTTACAGATACTTTTGCATTTAGCATAAATTTATCATTGCAAAGGTGCAGAGCGCCCTCTGTGTGTGCGTGTGTGTGTGTGTGTGTGTGTGAATGCCTTTGCCAGAGCTTACCACAAGCTGTAGATACATTGGCATCCTGTAGATACATTTGCATGTGGCTGCTGTAGCTGAAACTAATGCTGTAGTTAGAATGCACATTCCTCTTCGTGCAACAGTCGATTGCCTTGACATGCAGATACTTTTGTATCCAGCAGATACTTTTGTTACACCGTTATTATGTGTTCGTCTACTCGTCTACTCTTACCCGCCTCGAATGCAGCTCAATGTCATAATTTAATACTCGCCTCAGCTGCAACTTTAGCTCGACACATGCAGATCGTGCCGAACAAAGGCTCGCAAATTAATTTCCAAGCAAGTCCAATGTACTGTGAGGCCTTTCTGTCAACGAGTCACCCTCTTCTCTCCCCCTCTCTCTTGCCTTCCTCCTCCTCCTGCCTGCCTGTTCAATTCTAATGCAGAGCCCAAATTCGAATTCAGCCCAAACCGTTTCGGTTACAATTGCTGTAGCTGCTGTTGGTAACAACTGTCACTGACCATTTTGGACATTCGTTATCAATTGTCAACAGCTGTTGTTGCTGATGCTGCTGCTGTTGTTGTTGTTGTTGTTGTTGTTGCTCCTGCTGCAGCTGCTGATGCCATCATTGTCCAAAATGCGAGACGTGTGAATGCCGCTGCTTGCAGTTTTCGCAGTTGGCATCTTTGGCACGTTTGGCTCGACTACTTGTCGTGGTATCGCTGCCATTCTCTCTCTCTCTCTTCCTTCCCCTCTCTCCCTCTCCTTGTTGAGTGCAATTTTCCAATTTCCAGTTAACCTTAAAAGCAAAACGCAGGCATATAACGAGCCTGTGCAAAGAAACCAACACATAGAAAGAGAGAAAGACGCTGGCTTTAGAGCAATGGAGGCAGCGACAGATAGGGAAAGAGCCAGACGGGGAGCGAGAGAGAGAAAGAGAGAGAGAGAGAGAGGGGGGGGGGGGCAAGCAGCATCGTCTAGAAATATGGCAACAAAATAGCAAAAAGCCCGAAAAAAAAACTACAAAACACACGCCAAATTGAAGCACTGACATATTTTCCAATTTCGTGGTAGCATCTTTCTCTGTGGCAAGCAGCAAACAGAGGGAAAGGCAGGTTGTTACAGGTGAGGCGACAAGGCAAAGTGCAGCCGCATACTGACTGTGTGCGTGCCTGTGTGTGTGTGTGTGTGCGTGTGTGTGTGTGTGCTGCCTACGCCCGACGGTAGACTGCGTCTACAATTGCCAAAACGTGCCACGCTGCCACGGCGCGCAGTAAAAATTGAAGCTGTCATTTTTCATTGGCCTTTTTTGCAACCCCTGAAGACCCCTCACCTCTGCCCGGACCCCACCCAGCAACATACCCAGTAGTCACTAGCAAGGGGTGTGCATAATGCGTAACTATACTTTTTTTTAAATATTCTTACATATTTTATTTAGAAGAAAAGAGTGTGTTGGAGATGCTTCGAACATATTTTCGTATTTCCTGAGAAGTGAACTATATATTGTATATGATATATATACCTATATATAAATATATATATTCATATAATGCATGAAATATGCAGTCAAGGAAAAACTACTCCACTTTTATATTTCATTCTATTAATTATTCTATAATATTATCCATATATTGCATATATATTTCAAGCCAAAAAACTCTCAAGAAACTCAGAGATTAAAATTATAATTATTAAGTCTGTTAAAATTGATAATTCAAAATAAATACACAATTAAAAATATTAAATAAAATATAAAAAAAATAATACTTATAAATATTATCAACTACAGGATATATACAATCCGTTCACTCAGCAAACTTTCCAAATTTCCACTATTGCATTTCGTTATTTTTTTTTTTTTTTGGCATTGCGTGCAACTGTCGTTGTTGTTGTTGTACATCGCTGCTGGCATTAGCCCTGGCCAAGGCAGTCGGAAGGCAGTTGCAACAGTTGCCGAGGCACAGGCGCAGGCAGTGGCGGCGACAGCGACAGAGCCAAAGGCAGCATGCCCAGTCGCAGTTCCAGTTCCAGTTGCGAGTTTCGCAACCAGACCAAGTCGCATTCATCATCATTTGGGGCCATAACAAAGAGGTTGCAGGTCGCCAAAAAACGAGAAGGCAGCAGAAGCAGAGAAAGAGAGAGAGGGAGAGAGGGGAAGGTAAAGGGAGTGGCAGAGTGAGGGGAAGGGTAGATGACAGAGGCTTGGGAGCAGCGCAACGACAGCTGCTTCAAATGTAAAGCAAGAAGTGAAAAAGGTTGCGGGGGGGAAGGAAGGAGGAAAGAAGGAAACTGACGTCGGGCCACAGTAAATGCAACTGACATTTTATTAACGATCCTTTCCCCCCACATACCCCCCCCTTGTCAGTGCGTTCCTGCTGCAGGCAGCTTTTTTCGTTCTGCACTTTATATTCATTTGTAGGCCTAATTCATTCTCTTTCTCTTGTTGCCTCGTCTCTTTTTGCCTTCCCTTTGCCACATTGATTTCTGCGGTTTGCAATAAATTCACACTGTGTGTGCGTGTCTGCTCTGGTGTGTGTGTGTGTGTGCGTGTTTTCTTTGTGTTCTTTACACGCTGCATTAATTCTCCCTTTCACTCTCAGGCGCAGCTGCTCCACTGGCTGCTGCAGCAATTCGTCTTGACAGGCGGCAACAGCAACAAATGAACTGCAATTGCAACACAGTTGACACATGTCGCAAAGTGTTGCTTACTCTTTCTCTCTCTCTGTCTCACATACTTCTCCATCTCTCTCTCTCTCTCTCCCCTTCTCTTTCGCCCTTAGCGATGTCACTTTCAGTTGCCCCACAAAGTGCAAAGCAATCAAAAGCTTTCAAGTTTCCATTGCATTACAAATCGATTTTTCGTGCCTCGTGTCACGCAATGCACTGCAATGCAATCCCACTTATGATAATGCAATGGCTGTCACTCTACAAGTGCCAAAAGTATGGTCTTACTTTCTTTTGCAACTTGCAACTCGCAGCCTCAACTTCTACTCTTAGTTCTTACAACAAAAAATACTTCAGTGATTCCTTTATCTGTCCACATTCCCAGTCACACTCTAGATCTGTCTCGTGACACGCTGCTGTGTCATCTCTAAACAACCTTACATTTTTTAAGTTAACTACTTTCCGTATACTCTAGGCTGACCTTTTTTAACGTATATATCATATTATATCCATCACACAATGAGGATATATGGCACTTGAAGTTGCATAAATCGTCGTGTCACGCTGCTGTCTCATCTCTAGACAAGCTCACTTGCTTTCTTCTATCAGCCTAGTTCATTTATTGTTCTTTATCTTCACTTTTACAATACAAGTTCCCTCTTTCTTTACTACCTCATTGCTTTCGCACTCGTTTCACATTCGTGACACGTGCTAGTGCCATCTCTAAGCAACACGACTGTTTACATACTTAGATTTCTCCAGCATGCGACAGTTCAAAGTGCCCTCTCTGGCTCATTTCACTCAACTCCCTTCATTATACCCTCACAGCACCTGACTAGTCACGCTTTTCATACCTTTCGTGACACGACTTAGTGCCATCTCTATTCAAACTCCTTTTATACTCCTTTACTCCTCCCTTTATTAATTATGCAATTAAACAACTCAAACTCTTTGTCACTCTGTCGTGACACGCGACTCTGCCATCTCTAGGAAACGCTTGCAAACTTGCACGAGCACATTCAGTTTCAAATGCTGCTCCCCAGCGAGCTCAGCTCAGAGTTTCTATGCCTCGTATAAATACAAAACTTTTGCCCACTGGGAGGCAGTTAACAAAGCCCCCCCCCCCCTCTCGAGCAACCTCCTCCCCCCAACGACACCTCTGTCCTATCTGTCCACTGCTTTACCACACAGCCACACAGCCGCATAGTCAGAGGGAGACAAGGCAGTCACCGAGTCAGAGAAGGCAGAAGGTTCCTGCAGCCGCCTGGTGTCGTGTCCTGGCGGGATGTGCGTTGATGAAGTAAATTCATGAGTCGCCACAACGCAATGTGGAACCCAAAATTGAGTGTGTCACCCGGGCAGAGAAGAAAGCAAGGCCTAGAAGGGTGCCAGGAGTAGGGAAGGGTAGCGAGCTGATAGAGGGTGCCTGCCTTCTGCATGACAATGCAGAGAACTGATGTTAACTACACAGCAATTTATTAACATGCTCGCCTCGCATAGACAAGCAGTGCCGCAATGAAGGAAGGAGAGAGAAAGAGAGAGAGGGAGAAAGAGAGAAAAGAGGAGAGAGGGAGGCAGCATGAGTAAGCAAGGCAGCTGGACAAGCACTAGAGCGACACAGCAGCAGCAGCTGGCAACCAAAACTGACCATCATTAAAAATCGCATGCAACAATAATTTCCAAGCAGGGTTTAACCCCCTTTTAGTCTGCCCAACCCCACACGTACACTGCCTGCCCACTACGGCACTTGGGGGCTCTCTCAAGGCCGCAGGCATTACGGTAATTGCAAAGATTTGCGCTGCAAAATGAAGAAAAAACATGCAAAACGCCCGCTGGCAGGCCGCGGCTCAATGGCAAAATGTTTGTTTAATCAATTCTAGATGCATGCACAAACAGACACACACACACACACAGAGCACACACACCACACATACATAGTCAGCACACACACCAGCACAAACAGACAGAGCCAGTCTGGTTGAATGCCTGCGGGCAATTTGCATTTGGATTGGGAATGCGATTCGGTTGTGGGGGCTTGAGCAGAGAAGAGTTTGCAGAGGGAGAAGCTTGTGCAGAGAGCAGAGAGTGGAGAGAGAGAGTGGAGAGTGAAGAGAGGGGAAAGAGAAGAGCGCTCTTGCCACTGCACTGCTACGTTGCATTGCAAAATGGCAAGCAAATTGGATTTGGGCGAAAAAACGAGGAAACACAGCCAAAAGAAATACGCAAGCGACTGCATACATACCATATACATATATAAATACATATACGATATATGGATCATAACATATAAAATAAAATTGCCAGCGAGCAAATTTATAACATGTGTGCGTGTGTGTGTGTGTGTGTGTGTGTGTGGTGTTATAGGCGCATGCATATTTAATTTATTTTTCAATCAGGAAACTATCCAATAATTTACGCACTAATTCACGCAGCGAGAGAAACAAATTTTTTTAACATTTAACTTGTAATTCTCAAGCTGTTTAAGTCGAAGATATATGTATGTTCCCTTTTTTTATATAGCTCAAGCTGATCAGTAAGCAGTCAGATCTGTCAACTGTTCAGCTGCAATTATCAACGATCAATCAAATTTATAATTATTGTATGAAAAATTGATCAATCCTTAAGGTATCTTAATTACAATTCAAAGGTATAAAAACTGCAGTTAAATCCTAAACACTGTCTACAGCAATTAGCAGCTCCTTTCTTTGCTTTGCAATTTGCGTAAATTTCAAAAAATTTCTATTCACTTGTTTGATTTTTCTCATCTGCAAACAACTCAATAAAGCAGCGAATATGCTGTTGATTTTCAGCTGGCCAATCATCAATCAACTATCAATCATCCATCAATGCAGCTGAAGGAAAAACGAACATGAAGAGTGATGGCAAAAGAAAAACTTTGGTCTTAGTTTTTTGCATGTTTGAAAGGTTTCTTATACCCTGCGACCATTGGAAATGGGTATACTGGGTTTGTGCGAAAGGCATAAGAAGGCGAGGTCTGTAGGGTATATAATCTTGCTCAGGATCAACAGCCTAGTCGACTTAGCCGTGGCCGTTTGTCTGTCCGTCTGCTTGTCCGTCCGCCCGTCTGTCCGTCCGTCCGTCTGCTTGTCCGCCCGTCTTTCCGTTCAATTGAACATCAACATCTCAGCTATTATAAGAGCTGAAAACACCAAATTTGGCATCAAAGTTCCTCAATACCAGCAGCTGTTAAAGTTTCTTTCAATTATTGAATGCCACGCCCACTGTCCCTGCTTAGAGTAGGGTATCTCACTGTCTGGGAAGCCCAACTGTAGCCTTTGTCTGGTTGTTTTTTTGATTGCATAGTGCTGCACACAAATTGCACGCGTTGCTTAATAGAGATGGGCACATAATCCACACAGCACAACAAGTGGAAGAGAGGCAAGAGGGAAGGGAAGGGAAGGCGAGAGGGAGTAGGACATCAATATCAATGAGCCACATCAAGCCGCCACCGCTGTCGGCCATTATGGTTGGCATTCGCTTTGAATCTAAACATTGCATAACCTTCGACACGAGCTAACGATGCATCTCCATGTGCACCAGTTGCCATCGAGCCGACCTGCTTTCTGTCTCACACACCCGCTACCCCTCCACTCTCCCCCCTCTCTCTCTCTCTCTCTTCCCCTGCTCTTATTCTCATGCTGTCTCTTTCTCTGAGTCGGCTCATCTGTCTCATTCGCAACTCTAAGCCATTCCATCACGCACAAACAATTCCCAGCATATGCGCTTGCTTTATGGCAATCACCACACACACATACACACACTGGCACACACACACACACTCTCCCACAGAGTGCTTGCTGCATAAGTTAAATTATGCGACAACAACAACAAGAGTAACAACAAATTGCAATTTCAGCGCTCGATAAGCAACATGATGCACGGCAACATCACAGGCACCCGCGCGATTCGTAGGTGTCAATGCCATCAAAAGCCCAACCGAACACCTGTTCTACCCTGCACTCTCTCACCTGTACTGCCTATCAGGCACAGTACCTCAGCATCTCCTTTCCCTCACACTCCCCCCTTTTAGTCACCTATCTAGCAGTTGCCCTGCAGCGTGGCACGCACGCGAACTGAATGCATATGCAGTTGCAGCAGCGGCTTCTGCTCCGCTTCCCTGCACCCTCTCTCACCTCTGACCCTGTCCGTAGCGTACCTACCCCTCCACCTGTTTGTGCACCAACTGCAGCTGTCGTAACCTGCGGTGCTCTGGCATATAAATGTGGCCAGCCCAGTGGGACAGCCTGGCCAAGAAGACCAAGAGCTCAAATAAAGGCGAAGGGAATCTACTGTCAGTTCAAAACATTTGTTCCTGTGTAAACTTTATACATACATATATTGTTGGTATATATACTATAATATGATACATATATAATAGGTACATATTACATAAAACATGTAGTAATGCGATAATTATGATGTAAGTAGCCTATGAAAGATTGAGTACTTAGCTTCATTTTGGTGGCTTCAAACAGAACATTTAAACCTTTATTGAGGATAATTGTTTGCAAACAAATATATAACGTATTTATATCCTCATGTTCATGATCCTATTATGATCAAATTTCGACAATACATAGTTAAGAAAGAAAAGAGAAAATATCACAAATTTGACTGGGGAATGTTGAAAAATAATATTGTGATATTATTTCTTTGGTTGCTAAGATTCTCCTCTTATCCTCAGATCCAAAATGAATAAAGATATATTCATTATAAGCATAAATATATATATTCACATAAGTCTAATCTATATCACATACAAAGAAGAAGCCCCTTCACATTAATCATAGATAACTAATTACTACAGGAAAAAAGCAAAAAAGTAAACTTCTTTGAAATTTATTTCTCAATTTCACTTGTGGTTGCAGCTGGGCTATGCCACTGTAGGCCGTCGTCCTTCTCCTGCATACAATAGAGTTCTCTGTGTAATCCTCTTCCCCACCTCCCCCCTACCCTTTCATTCCCCTCTGCACCTTGGGCCCTTTCTCGCTTGCGCTAAGCCCCCCGTGGGGCGCTGCTGTTGAATAAATGTCAGCTTCCGCGAATTTTGCAATTTGAAAGCCACACAAATCACAAGAGCAAATGCAGCAGCAACAGCAACAGCAACAGCAACATCAACAACAACAACAACAATTTGAAGAGAGCAACATAGGGCATAGTTAAGGGGAGATGGGGCAGTGCAAAAGGGAACAACAAATAGAACTGAAAGTCAACAAAAACAAGAGGTGCCCAGTTTTGCCAGTTTGCATACAAATGTTTTGCCCATTTTTCTTTCTTTTTTTTTCGTTTTTTTGTGTTTATTTTTTGCACCCTGTTTTCCTTATTTTTCGCTTTTCCGCTTGTTGTTTTCCACAGGCAAATTGTTAAGCTAGACTGGACACACGCACACACAGAGAGACACAAACGTGTGTCCATCCTATCATGTTGTTGAACACACTGACGCCTAACTGCAGTATGCTCCCTCATCTCATTCTCCCAGTTGCCTGTTTAACTGGCATGAAACTAGTCCCCCTCCCTCTCTCTCTCTCTCTCTCTCCCTCCTTCCTTCTCACTCCCTTTCTTTCGCAGTCTTTGCCACTACCTTATCTATCCATCTTAGTCTGCTGTCACCCGACTTCCAAGTCTTGCCCACTGTGCGTGTGTCTTAACTCCAATGCGACACACATTGCAATTAGTCGATGACATTTTTGTTGACCAACAGGGCGTATGAACAATACGCGCGCGGAGCAAAACTTTCGCACAGCGAAAGGAAGGGGAAATAAAAAAAAAACTGCCAACAAGTTGCCAGCAATCTCAAGGCAAAGTTTGTTTAATAGCTTTATTATAAAGCTACTCAAAAGGGGCTTAATAGTGCAGTAGTGCAGAGAAACGAACAAAGAGGGAGAAAGAGGGTAAAGGAGTGAGAGAGGGAAAGGAAAAAGAAAGAAAAGCAGTTAGATACGTATCAACCATTGTTGCTCTAAGTAGCCTATGCCAGTCAACTTGAATGGGTTCGCTGCACTGCGAAAAAAAATGTCAGTTAAAGCAAGTTCAGTAAGTTATGTTGATAATATTTAATCTGTAAAGTCTGTAAAAATATTTAAAGTACAAACTCAAAGTAACAATTTCCTATAGAAATGTTATTTTTAATTTGCAATATGTCTTAAAACCATGATTTAGGAGCTGACAAAAGACGAACTTGTGTAACTGACTCAGTGTGATCCTTAAGTCAATTTTCATGAAATTTTTTTTTTTTTTTTTTTTTTTTTTTTTTTATAAATATTTTTAAACTAACTACTACTTAAGTTTGTAAGAAGCAATACTTGCGGTAAATTCAAAAATTAATAAATAAAGAAAATAAATTTAAGAAAATTTATTGTAAATTTGTGTGCAGCTTAATTTATTTGTATCAATACTTTCTAGAAATTCCTGTGAAGAAAAAAAATAGTAGGAAAGCAATATAAATTCTTTTTCTTATTTTCTATTGCATACTTTCTGGAAACGGCTTCGAAATCATCGATTATTTATTAAATCTAAAATAACTTTTCTACTAAAATTTACATTGCTTTCGACTTGAATCAACAACTTACGATTTTTTTATTTAATTATTGCACACACCTTGGTTAACCGATAAATTTCACCTCTTAACGCATTCGTTATGCAATTAAAATTAAATATTTTAATTGAATCATGCATAACGAGCTGACAATTGCACTTCATTTATTTCCCTTACAAGAGCTCTCATATTTCCGCGCTCTCTTTCTTTCTCTCCCTCTCCCTCTCTCTGTCTCACTCAGTCTTGCAACTCTTACGCCCATTTCAGTTTCCCTACTTTTTCCGAGTAATAATTAATCATAATAAGCAACTCATTAAGTGCCATCAGTTCAATCTGCTTTACAGCACGAACAAAAGCAGCATTTTCTTCGCATTTTCTTTTCATTTCATTCTTTTTTCCTTGCTGTTGCTGCTAGTGTTGTTATTGTTGTTGTGGTTTTTGTTTTGTTGCTTGGTTTTCCCAGACTGAAGTTAACATTGTATAGTAAGTATTTGTAGTCGCCTTTTACATTGTTTGCAGCTTGGCGTTTTTTTAAATAGAAAAGCGGATTTTATGTTATAGTCAGTTACAGTTCTTATGAAACTGGCAAGGTGAATGAGAGAAGACTTCAAGTGACGATAGTTGGTACTATTGTGTTATTTAAAGAAGTAAGCTAAATTAAATAGATTTAATTTTTTTTTTTCATATGCTAAATTTAAGGAAACTCGAAACTAGCTAAGTTGAAATAGTATAAATTAAGTTAAAATTCATTCATTAAATTTCTAGAAAAGTTTTAATTAAGTTTGCGATTCAGAACAATTTTTTACTTACAGAAAGAGTTAAGAGCAAGTAGAACAGCAAGTGCTTATACTATCATTAACTCAACAAGATGTTCCATCATGACTCTTATAAGTTAGATCAATAGAATTCTTTCAACGCTTCATTTATCACATTTTCTATGAAAATAATATGATGAAGTTCGAAGAACTTGATAAGATTTTGACAGAAGTACCTTCGGTTTTTATAGAGAGTATCTGCACTTCTGCCATATTCTTTTCCTACTTATCACATTCCTTACATAGCTTTTTTCAACTCTTTCGTATTATGCAGCTGCCATGTTTCGGCTTGCTCAATTTCTCTCTCGCTCTCTCTGTCTCCCACTCTTTTTTTTTTCTCATCGCCTACTTTCCTATTCTCCTACTTCTCTACTCATTAGACGGCTTCACTTACAGAGCACTCCCAGAGCAACCAAGTCGTTTGTTCTCCCCCCCTTCCCATCGTCCTTTTTCCACCTCCGTTGCGACCTTGTTAATCGCAGCTTTCGCTTAACATTTGTTGCCATCGTCTCCCTGGAAATCTTTCGCCATTCTGCAATTTGATTAATTTATGTTGCACGTTGCGTGGGATAAACAACAACGGTTAACCCAAGCCTGACGCCTGCAGTGCCAATTAAAGCCGAGCAAAGCAAAGGCAACTCTACCCCAACTCACTCTTTTCGCATTCCTCCAGGACAACCTTGTGTAGCGGCGGTACAGTGTAATCGATAACACGAAGTCTTCGTCGAGCCGACGCTGCTCGCTACTCGAGCTGTCATCAAAAGCTGCTCAATTTTTGATTTTGATTTTGATTTCGGTTATTGTGAGTTTGCCGAACCCTCCTACTACATTCCTCTCTCCTTCCTCCCATCCACGTCCGCGCGTTTCGCATTTCCAACTCTGATTGCGCGTTCCATGGGCAATACCAACAACAACAAGCAACACATTTCCCCTTTGCGCGTTTATCAATTTCCGTCATCAGCAGCCCCAATGACGATGCCGATGAGCGAGCACAGGACGACGTTGTCGATGAGAATGTGGATGAAAATGAGACTGAGAATGGGGCAACCAGGATGAGTATATGGCTGACTGGCTGGCTGACTATGAGTGGCACTAACCATACCAGCAGGCATCAGTGGGGGGCATCAATGTTGGACGCGCAATTGGTTTGCTTCGGTTTTGCCAAGTTTTCAAGTTTGGGTCTAGATGTCTCCCCCTCTAACTCTCCCTCTGTTGTCTCGGGATTCCTTCGTGTACGCCCTAATGTTATCCCTTTGCCATTGCCGCTAGCGTGCGTCAAGTGCCGTTACACAGCGCATATCCTGCCCGCGCTCTATCCTCGTTCTCCTTCTCATCCTCCTTCTCATCTCATCTCATCTCATCCGTCTCAACATATCATTTCGTAAACCCTCGACTATTGAAGAACTAGTTAAGAGAAGGTAGTGTGAACAAGGAGTAAGAAGTAAGCTAGCTAAGAGAACAGTGGATTGGAAGAGAGAGAGGGAGATAGTTATTGGTTCGCCGGTGGGTATAATTGAAGAAAGATAGGAAGCACTTTTCCAGTAATCGCTAAAATCAAAGGAGCTCCAACTAACAAATTTAGTTAGTGACTTCAGTAAGCCCAAAGTGATCTAGTTTTAATTCAAAGAATCACTGATTTCAATTTAAAGAATCACTGATTTCAATTTAAGATAAGAACTTCGCTGCTTCTTCAACACTAGAATTAGACTGCATTGAACAATGGGCCCAACTTGACTCACAATATGTAAAAACCACTGCAAAGTTATATGTTTTTATGTCAAGTCTTATGTAATTTCAATGTGACCTAAGTCGATATACTTTAGAAGTTTATTTAGTTAACGAGAACAGTGGCGATATGCCCATCGATAGAAGAGTGTCATATAACGCGGAAAGAGCGCAACAGCGTCAGAATTGTTCAAGAAATTGAGAGGAAAAGTTCGAAATTGTGTTTACTTCACTTAAAATTGAAATATAAAATTAAATTTTAAACATATTCAACCAACTCGAGGTCAAAAAGCGTTTAGATATAGCAATAAAAACTTATCTAGTCATAAATTTCTGCCAAAACAACAAGAAAACATATCAAAAGACAAGAAACGAGCTAGATTATACTTACATAGTTACATATGTTCTTTACCAGGTGGCCAACTTCGATCATGAGTATTCATCGCTGATTTACCTTAACGAAAAATAAAATAAATATAAAATAATACAGTTATTAAAGTATTATCTCCACACTACCGACTATAAATTTCAAACAAAGTTATCCAATGCTTAAGCATCATAAAGAATAACTACTCATTTGGAGTTAAGCTCCGCAGCTGACCACTATTAGTCTTAGCTTTGCCACAGATCGATCCCTGGAGGGCAGTGCTTAAATTGTATTTTCTTTCTTTTATTTATTTATTCTTTTTTTTTTTTTTTTTTTTTTTTGAGTGCCTATCTGTTTTCCTCTGCACTGCCCTGTCTCATTCACCTCAGCTCGGCCTTTTGTGCATACCGTCCTTTATGCTTTATCCACTTGAACTCTTTCAGTTTTTTATCTATTAAATCATGATTGGCTACAATTTACACAAGTGCGGCGGCGTCCTTGGCGACAACGTCTTAAAGAGGCTGGGAGCTGAAGCTGGAGCCTCAGGGCACATGGCAGCATGTGCTTCAGAATTGTCCTGGGGATCAGCGACAACAATAACCACTTCAGCTCAGTGTTATGGGCGGTCTGGGAGTGGGACAAGTTGCGAATCGGGTTGGGGGGGGACGGGGTTCGCCTTGGATTTGCGTTCGGGTTCGGGTTCTGTTTGGTTGCCCTGGTTAGCCATATCGCGACCACGTCCCCCCTTGCGTGTCTTCTATATATATATAAATTTTTTTTTGGGTTGCGCACTCCTTTTTTCTATTGCCTTTTTCCTGTTGTTTCTTTTATTAGTCATACAAGCGAGTTGAACATGCGTACATGCTCTACCCATCTCCCTCGCACACAGACACATATTGTTGACTGGCATTCAGTCATGCGTTGCGCTGCGTTATTCATTTTTGGCTTCATCTCCGACATCGACATTCGACATCGGCCTCAACTTCATTGAAATACCAACAACAACAACAACGTCAGCTATGCACAGAGGTTTCCCATTTCGCTTTGCTTTGATTGCTTTCGGGCATTGCGTAGAGCAAAGAGACATCCTATCCCACTCAGCCCGTAGCCTCCCCGCTCTTCCTTCTTCCCCCCGCTGCCTTCCAACTTCCAAAAAAGCAACGCAACACAACGCAGCTCAGTCCACGCAAAGCTGCAGCTGTTTCTGCCACATCCTGTCAAGCTGCCACGCTGAGTAGAGAATACTTCCCTGATAGATGCGTATTAAGTTGCTAAACACACCCCCTCCCCCCCTACACACACACACACACACAGTCTTCAACACATCTATAAGTCGTACATGTATTCACACATCTGATTTTCAATATTAAAGTGACATCACAATACGAATTGCTTTCGCACTGCTCAAGTGTCGCTCATTCCCCCTCTCCTCATCGCTCACTTTCATAGATATGTCAATTACTTTCACTCACACCTCAATCGCCTTCTCAATCTACTTCTCTAAAATACTCGCATTCAATCAATTTGATATCCATAAAGTTGTTATAGAAACCACAAGCTCAACAATCTGTTATTGAATATAGAAAACTGAGCCAATTCTATTGCACGATTTCAAGGAATTCTCTAAGTGTATTCATAGAATTGGAATTTGAGAGGGACAGCAGGGTGAAGAGAGAGAGAGAGAGAGAGAACGACTGTTTCGACAGGGCTTCCACACGCAAGTCGACAATGCTCTCTCTTGGCGGGATTCCAAGAACCCTCAGTGGAAAAGCGTCTTATTCAAATATCAAAGCGAATCCAAGAAATCTTTGAAATGGAACTAGTTCCGTGAAACTTCGTGAAACATAGTACAAGTCATTGAAATTATCATAATTGGCTCATTAAAATAGTTTCAAGGAAATGAAGAACTAAGGCGAAAGCACCAAAGGTTTTCTTAAATTTATGTTGCATACTTTCAGGGAGCGGAAAATCAGCAGCTCTTAAAATTATTTCTTCAATAACTCATTAGCACTTTGATAGTTATGACCAAAAATTAACTGTACTGCATTAGTATTATGCAAGGAATTTAAGTTGGTAGCCCTAGTTATTAAAGTCTCTAAGATCTAGGTTTTCATACGGAACTAGTTCAATTGGCACACAAAAAAATTGCATAAGATTCGCCAAAACAAATTTGAACTAGTTCATAAGCGAAACTATGTTTCAATTAGATTCAAATTGATTTCGCACTGATTCACAATTAGCTTCAAAGCACAAGTTAGCCTTAACTAGTGTTTGGATTGCTTACTCTATCGACTATCTGTCAATACTTGTTTTTGGAGTTTGATTAAACCGCTGCAAGCTATAGATCATTAACTGCACTGGACGAACAAGGCATCACTCACTCTCTCTCTCTCTCTCATTCTCTCTCTCTCACTTCCCCTCCCAGGCAGTGATTGTGGAGGAGCATTTTGGTCAGCGGGATTTTGACTGAACCAAATTCAGTTTTGATGGTTGTGTTAATTGAGTAGCAATTGCCATGAATGTGTGTGTGTGTTTTTGGTGTCTGTGTGTGTGTGGCGTCTGTGTGTGTGTGTGTGTGTAGTTAGTGTGTGTTTGCATTTAGCTGCATATATAATAGTCTGTGCGCACTTTAATTGAAACGCATGACCACAACACAAACACACACTCTCACTCACTCACACACACACACACACACAGACAACCACATATGCACACACACACACACACACACACCACATACTATACACGCACAGACTTCATATAGTTTGTGCACATCTATTAATAATGTCACCCGCAATTTTATGTTGTACGTTTCTTTCCAAGCGATTGGATTTCATTGTCCACCACGTGGTTGGCACGCCCCGTATAGCCTACAACTCCCCCCCCTCGTCCCCTTATTCTACCCCCTACTCAAAAAACACTAACGCCCCCCAAGCCACGCCCCGGCATTGTCGTGTACATTGGTATTACGCGATATTACGATATAACGAATGGATTTAACAAAAGGCAGAAAACAAGATGAAAAAAAAAACGAAGGGAAAAACTGCCAACAATAAAAACCGCTAGACATTAAATATTGAAACAGTTCCCTCTATATATCCATATATCACTCTCTCTCCCTCTCTCTCATTGTCCCTCTTTCTCTTGGCCTGTTCATCACAGGCACAGTGGCACACAGTCGATCGATGTTGGCAGCCATTCGCAATTTTAATGCCAGCGAAAATGTCAATTTTTATTAATTAAAAATGCCGCAAGCGAAAAGTGCAGGGTATACCCAACTAAGCGGGTATGCACGACTGGGCAGAGTGCATGTTAATAAAGAAGAAAGTTGCTACTGCTCATATAGCAAATGCTTTGTCAGCTTAAGCAGAAAGAAACATAAAAATTAAATCATAAATTAAATTTTTTTATCAACCTTGTGCACCTTGTGTTGCTGCTTGTTTACAGGGTGTATCAGGCAAGGCAAAAAGCAAAATTGGTTAATTGTAAATTTTCATATTCATATATGTGCACAATAATAATAATAATAATAATTCAACAGGGTGAGGTAAAGCAAATAAAACGACAGTTGGCCACCACCTTGGCATGACACACGTGTCGTATGCGCAACGCTTAAATCGTTTTCTGCACTTGATGTTGAATTTGATTACCACATTCGAAGGCTAATTATGCCACATCAACGCCAACTTTATCGTTTACCAAATGTGTCTCTGTATGCAGGTGGGCGCGGCACTGGCACACACACACGCACACACACGAGCACACACACCCGCACAGCTGTCGTTGCGCTGCGTTGCGGCAATCATGAAGCTCAGTCGATCGTGCAATGAATAATTTCCGCTTAAATAAATTTAACAACACAAGATGCGATTTGCAGCGACGCCACCAGCAGCGACAGCGGCTGTGGCAGTGGCAGTGGCAGTGGCAGTGTCAGAATGCATATTCATATGCATCCACCTATGTTGCACACACACACATTTGTACATAAGTAGAAACATGAATATACAATATATATATGTTTATAGTATTACAATATATATAAAATATAGTCGGAAATATTGCAAGAGAAAATCATCGGGAAATGCTGGTTTTATGCTCTTTGTGCATACGCTTGGCCGGGCAGAGTTGCCAGCTCTGGGCGCGACAGAGTTTTCTATGGTGAACCACAGTTCTACAGTTCTATGGTGAACCACTTAAGTTGTGGGAAAGTATAGAAACCTACACTATAATGATATATCAGGTATTTTAACAACTTGAAATCCTTTTTGGCTGTGTGGCAACTCTGACATTGCTTAAACAGAGTTGCTTTGATTTAAAACTACACGAACAGTGTTGCTTAGACTTTTCTAGAACAGAACTAGTAAAAAAAAATAAGCTTGTTTTCAACCTCAATTGACTATGCAAACTCTGCCACAACTGGCACTGCTCGGACAGGGTTGCCTTGATGTATAAATACACTTGCAGAGTTACTTTGACTTGTGCAAAAGTTAACTAGGTTTTATTTGTATCTGTCATGGCTTGGAAAGGGTTGCCTTAGTTGCCTAGACTCTTCTAGAACAGAACTAGTTCCAGTGATACATGAAATAAACTTGAAATCAATCTCAAGTAACCATGCTAACTCGTTTACAACAACTCAGCCACCTACCTATATTATTACCAAAATGAACTACTTCAAATGAACTATATTCATGTTCCCCGTTCTCTCTGCTCAGTTCGATATCGTGCTGCATTCTCAGCTTCATATGTGCAGGTAGAAAACTTTCGGATACATAACTCCACCATGACGAACCGGTTCAGTGAACTTGTGGCACGTGCACGTTTCCCTTCCCCATTCCCAAACCGTTTCCCTTCACTTATTCGTGACTCTTTCACCTGCACAGGTAAATAATAACTTGACCATTTTTATTGCAGCTCCCCCAGCGGCAGCAACAGCAGCAGCAACGGAATGTCACATTGAAATAGTTGTTCGCCATTTGGGCGCCATAATTTTTATGCCAGAGCCAAACTGCAGCACACACACGCAAACACACACACACACACACACAACACATGCATAAGTTATGAACTTGAAAGGAGCGAAAGAAAACCCCTGAAGAAAGAGCAGGGCAGTAGCTACTCCGCACTTGCTACTTGCCAAATGCAAAACAAAAGCCAAAAAGAACCGAACCCGAAACCGAACCCTGCTGCCATTACATACAATACTTTACCACGTGTCACCTGTGTGGGGACCAATGGGGGGAAGAGGGTAGGATGTCTGTGTGGAAAATGGATTGAGAATTTCAGCATATAAAATATTGTTCCACTGGCAGTCGCAACTTCACGATAAACAAACTTCACACTCGGCAAAGAAAACGATTTCCCTGGCACTGCTTCTCTCTCTCTCTCTCCCTCATCAAACCTGCTAGGTGCTTTACAATTGCATTTTATTGTTGTCTACTCTGTTTCACCTTCCGCTTCACCTTCTACTTCTTCTACTTCTTGTCGTCTCTCTAGACAGTTTGACTTTTTCGAATTTATATTTGTGGCCATTACTTTTGGCATTTGCACTTTAATTAAATTCTAAATATTTTCCATGAACACCATCAAGGGGTGGTCAACACGAAGCAGGGGGGGGGGCGGGGAAAATGTTGGGAAATTGAAATCAAATAAATTGCCGTATATGAATTTACATTTCATGGACGACTGCACGGTAAGGAAATTTAAGAAGATTCAATTTCACATGGAGATATTTTCAGAAAAAAAATATGAAAATATAGTTTAACTAAGCCGAAAAATAAACTCCCTGACAGCAAAGGTATTCAAGGTATCCTTTATACTCATGTCAATTAAACATAAATAAATAAAAGACAGACAAAGAAAAAAAGACATCAGTTGAAACTGCTCAATAAATTGTTTGCTTTATAGAGTATGAAATGTCTAAAGTTTCTTATCAGAATGATATACCCACTGGCAGTGTATAGAAATAAACTACTTGTAATGCGATATCACACTGTAAATTTCAAGAGACTCAAGTAAATAAAACATATATATTTGACTATGCTAATTGAGAGAGTGAGAGGCAAAGAAATAATACTGTTTATTGCTTTGAGTGAGTGACACTGAGACGAAGATAAACTGTCTGATAGGCTTACAATGTAAGGTAATTCAATATTTCAATTTTGAATCTGTATCCCCTCTGCCTCTTTTGTAGCTATTAAACAGCTAAATTACCCATAAGCTTACCCTCCTACATTACTGTTTCCCTCTCCTCTCTCTCACTTTCATTACCAATCCCCACTAATGCAGCGGGACCAAGAACTTGCCCAATTAAACACTTCAAAGTTTCTTCAAATAATTTCCAATAACTCCCAGAAGGCTTTTTTCCTCCAACCAACCCAAAGATGAAAATTTTAATTGCTTCTCTTCTCTCTTAGCTGAACCTGCACAGGTCATGGCCATAAACCAAAATCCTCGAGTTAGGCCAGCTTTGTTTTTACTGTCTCCCTTACTTGCCACCTTAAGAGATTCTGCCCCCAAGAGATTATATTATTTTCTTATTATTTCAATTTTCGCGCACATTCATTAGGTTATTCTCAGATTTTCATGTTTCTTTCAGATTTCTAATCGAAAAATAAAGCGAAATACGCGTGTTTACATTTCTCTTGTTGTCCTTTTTCATGGATTCTTTTCTTTCTTTCTTCGCTCATTTATTTGGTTAATTTTGTAGCATTATTTAAAAATTTGTAAGCAACACGAAAATCTACCTAATTTATAAGATTTATAAGCAAAGACCTGTCTGTCATCATTTCCCTGACACACTCTCCTTCTCTTTCTCTATTCCTGTGCCTGCTCATTATGGTGCTGGCCCATAAAGCGCTAATATGTTGTCCTTGTAACGCATTTGCCGTCTCTTTCCCCTATCTCTCTCTCTCTCTCTCTCTGTCTCGCTTTCGTTCTTAGACTTTATTTGAGTCGCCTAAAAACGGCGGGAATCCGGCGGAAAACAGCCTCTAAGGGCAAAAGGCACAAGTTTTCCCTGTTTTTACCGCCTCTCGCGCACCGCTTTACGCCCCCCTGCAGCGCATAAATTAATAAAGTGTGTAATTACAAAGTTCATAAACTTCAGATACGCTCATCTGCAATACATGGCCGAGACAACACCAACAACAGCACCGCAAACATCAACACAAAGTACCCAAACTTGATTTTCAGTCAGCTCACCTCGCTCTCTCTCCTTCTCTCACTCTTTCTCAGCCTTTGGGTACCTTCAATTGATGACATACTCTAGCACAATATGTTTATGCGGGTATATTAAACTGGTATTATAAAGGAATTAATTGATAAACTAATGGAAACTATTCTAAATTTTGTTCAGTTTAAATACGTATTTCTTATGCGATTGACGTTTCTGTTCCGGATCTCGGGAACTACAATAGATGAGCAAAAACTATAAGATTTGACGAAGAGAACCTTCTATCACAAACCTAACTTTCTATAAGACTTGGCTATACTTATAGATAGATAGATAGTCATAGATATACAGTATAATTCGCTTAGCTGCCTCGAGTACTTTGCACAATGCCTCGATGCAGGTAACTTAAAAATGCAGCTAACTTAATTTTTTTTTCTATTTTTCTATTTTCTATTCACACAAAAAAATGGAAAAATAATGCAGATATCTTGCCGATGCAGCTAACTATCGATGCAGCTAAGCGAATTATACTGTACACACAAACTTATTATCGAGGTCAATAGTAGGTATAGTATAGGTATAGTATAGGTATAGTATAGGTATAGTATAGATATAGTGTAGGTATAGTATAGGTATAGTATAGGTATAGTATAGGTATAGTATAGGTATAGTATAGGTATAGTATAGGTATAGTATAGGTATAGTATAGGTATAGTATAGGTATAGTATAGGTATAGTATAGGTATAGTATAGGTATAGTATAGGTATAGTATAGGTATAGTATAGGTATAGTATAGGTATAGTATAGGTATAGTATAGGTATAGTATAGGTATAGTTTAGGTATAATACAGGTAAACTATAGGTACAATATAGGTAAAGTAAAAGGTATTTCCAAGACCTAAACACCCACTGCAAATCTTTTCAGGCTTGTTTTCAGCTAATTTCTGATTGTCTGGCGTCTCCTCTTTATAGCCCTGTTCTGCTTCATACTCCTTTTCTTCATCGTCTTC
Source organism: Zaprionus indianus (assembly GCA_018904595.1). Lineage (NCBI taxonomy): Eukaryota > Metazoa > Arthropoda > Insecta > Diptera > Drosophilidae > Zaprionus > Zaprionus indianus. The sequence continues at coordinate 7,658,504 of JAEIHA010000344.1, read as the reverse complement.
CTCTTCATGCTCTCGTCGCTGTTGTTGTTGCTCTTCTGCCACTCAATTATTTCATTGGCGCCCGCTCACCGTTTTGTCGGACGCCCAAGGTGCGAATCATTTGTTGCCATTGTGCATATTTTATGAGCTAATTAACTGGCACAGTGGCTCGCTCGATTGGCAAGAGGGCAGCTGGGGAGGGGGAGAAGAGAAGGTGTTGGTAACACCAAAATGTTGGCAGTACAAACTAGAATTGTAGCAGCATCAAGTTGCCGCCATATTTTTGGCAAACGCAATGTTGCGCTTGTTTCTGCGGTTTACATTGCAAACATTTTCAACATTCTCGTTTTCATTTCCATTTTATTTTCAACGTTTGCGTTGCGATTTAAATATTTAAAATTGCACACACGTGTGACTGGGAAGGTGCTCGGGCGGGCACTCCCCCCCACCAATTCCACTGCTACCTCTCGGTCGCTTACTTTCTCTCTCTCTCTTTCCTTCTCGGTCTGTTTCCCTCTGTGCCTGTGTGAATAATCTCTAATTAAGCTACCGCACACACACACGCACATACGCACACGGACAGGGACAGCCAGGTAGTCAGACAGACAAGAAGACATTGCATACTTTGCGGCGACTGCGTTGCTTGTTAAGAAAAATTACCCAACTGACATGACTTTGCTTGCCGGCTGTGTGAGTGTGTGAGTACGGGTGTGTGTGTGTGTGAGTTGGTGTGTGTGTGTGAGTGTGTGTGTGTGTGTGTGAGTGTGTGTCACTTGCCTTTTACCACACCACTAGACACCTCAGACAAGGCCCCATCTCGGCCCCACTCACAGTTCCCTTCGCCCTGCCACTTTTCTCCACCTCCTCGTCCTCCTCCCCTTCCACTGTCACCACCCCCCTGGTGCTCCTCTCCTTCCCCTTCCCCCACCGCGTACATGTAAAACATTTCCGTTTTCCGCTACAAAAGTTTCAGCTTTGGCTTTTGTTTTTATGCACCCTACACGGCGGCAAGGCATAGCTCCAGCAGCAACTCACTTGCCGCAGGCAGTTGTTGTTGATGTTGGTTGGCAACATCGTGACTGCGTGCGTTGCTTGCGTGCGTTGCGTGCGTGCGTGCGTGCGTTGGCAGCGCGTTAGTGTCGAGCTTTGTGCGCTGCACAGAAAGTTTTCCTCAACTTTTACTCGGGAGTGCACAGGAATGTTGCGTGGCTGCTACTCTCACACAGTCGCAGGTTGACGGGCTTCAGTGCGTTGGTATTTTTTAATAAATTGCAATTATTTTGTTTTTTTTTTTTTTTTTTTGTTTTGGTATTCTTCGCTAGTTGCACATTTTTTTGGTGTGCTTAGTGAACGTGTTTGTCAGATACATATGTATCTTTTTATCTTGTAGAGTCTGTGATTTTTTTTTCAAAATGTATCTCTATGTCTTCATCTCTCTCCTTTTTTCTCTACCTCAATACTTTTTCTTCATCTACCTCTTTTTCATACCCTCTTTCTGCCTTTTATTATTATTATTATTTTGCCTTTGCCTTTCTCTCTTGCTTACTTTAACTCTGTCTATCATTCTATCATTTTCTCTTTCTCTATGTTTTTCTCTTCCTTATCTTCTTTTTTTTTCGTTTTTTTCCCGCTTTTCTTTTTTACCTTGCTATTTTTTTATCTTATTCTCTTTCTCTCTAGCGCTCTTGATCTCGTACTACTTTTCTCTCTTCTTTCTATTCTCACTTTCTCCCTTCCTCTATATTGGCTTTTTCATTCATCCTTCTTTTTTCTCTGACCTTCTCGCTTCTTTCTTGTTCTTTTGATCCTTTTGATTGTTTTCTTTCTCCCTTTCTCCCTTTCTCTTTTTCATTTTCTTCCTTTCTCTTTCTCCGTTTTTCTCTTTCCCTCTTTCTCTTTCTCTTTCTCTCTTTCTCTCTTTTTTTCTCTCTCTCTCTCTCTCTTTTTCTCTCTCTCTTTCTCTCTCTCTCTCTCTCTCTTTTTCTCTTTCTCTTTCTCTTTCTCTTTCTCTTTCTCTTTCTCTTTCTCTTTCTCTCTCTCTTTCTCTCTCTTACTCTCTCTTTCTTTCTCTTTCTTTCCCTTTCTCTCCCTTTTTCTCTCTTTCTCTCTCTTTCTCTCTCCTTCTCCCATTTTTTCTCTCTCTCCCTTTGTTAGCGCATTCCCAAATTCGTTGCAACTTTAAAATTTCCAATTCTATTTTGGATTTTAATTTTATTTTTATTTCTCTTTTTCGACTTTGCTTTTTGGCTGTGCGTGCCGCAATTGGTTGTTGTTGTTGTTGTTGTATGTTTAACAGTTGTTGTTGTTGTTGCATGTTTAGCTGCTGCTGCTGTTGTTGTCGTTGTTGTTGGCTTCGCAAAGCGCTCGCAGCGCGAAACATCGTAAATTTGTATAATTTGAGGTTTTTTTGGCAGGCAAACAGCAGCAGCAGCAGCAACAACAACAACAACAACAACAACAGCGCAATAACGACAACACGCCTACTTACTCTCACTGTCCCTCTCCCTCTGTTCCTCTCTCCCCGTCTCCCCTCCCCTCTCGTTATGCACCTCACATTGTTTTGTGCAAATATGTGTAATTTAAATTAATTTTTGTTTTTTAAGCTTCTCATAGACGACGCCTGTTAATAAATTGTTGCTGCCACGCCTCCCATCCCCCTCAAACCCTTACTTAGATCCTCCACAATAACTGCTCCTCCCCCCCACGCTGTCTCCTCTATGTTGTCTGCCCCTACTGCTGCTGTCAGGCAACGCGTTTGCCCGCATTGTCGACGGCTGTGCCAAACTTTCTTCATATAAAGTTTTTGGCAAAGTAAGCAGAGCAGCTGAAAGGCATTTGCCAAAGCAAGACAAGAGGAGGAGGGCGTGGCATGGGGTAGAGGGGTTAAGAGAGATCTGGCAGTTACCTACTTGTTTGCCTGTCTATGATTTGTTTGCTGCCGCTGCTGCAGTTGGAGGTGAATGGGGAAGAAAGAGAAGAACAGGCAGAGGGATAGACTGAGAGACAGGCAGAGAGGCAGAGAGTGGGACACACAGACAGACAGACAGACAAATAGGCAAAGAAAGGTACAGACGGATAGAGGGACAGATAGACAAACTGAGAGAGGGGCGCAGACAGAGAGACAGACAGACAAAACGTGGACTCGGCCTCGACCCAACTGGAATTTTCATAAATTACACACCATTTATTTCTGACGCTGCCACGCCCCCTGCACTGCTCTGCCTGCCCCATCAAACAAGCAAACAGTTGAGGACAATTTTCAGAGAAGGAGATGCAATAGGGAAGGGAGGGCAGTGAAGGGGTAGCAGAGGCCCAAAGCCTTTGCCAAGTGCAAGCCAGAGGGCCTCCCCTTTCGGTTCTTCATTTTATTATTTTATTAATAAGCAGCAACAGTTATCTGCACGGATTAAATGCAGCGACGTTGACTGCGACGCTGGCAGCGCAATCAAAATTATAAATTACATATTAAGCGTGCGGCAAGGACAACAAGCAGAGAGAGAGAGAGAGAGTGGGAGAAAGGGCAGAACTTTCCTAGGGTTCGCCAGCTCAGTTGCCCTGTCCCATTCTCTCCCCCTTTCCCAATCTGTGCTTCCTTCTCTTGCTCACATTTTCCTCTTCTGCCACTCTACTTTCCCTCTTCTTTTCCCTGCTTTGCCTTCGCCTCCCCCCTCGGCCATTATCAACGTCATTTGCAACACTTAAACTTTTGCATTAATGCAGCGCTCGCTTCGCTCGGTTTGGCCGGGCTTGGCTTGGCTTGGCCAACCGCTGAGTCAACTGGCCACGCCCCCTCCCCACGCTACCCACGCTACTACCCAGCCATATCTCACTGCAACTCCTAACCAAACGACCCACCACCGCACACTCCTCTCTGCCCTCGTTAAATCCCGCCATCCGCTTAATTTCGCTCATTCATTTCGGGCTTTTTATGTTGGCCAAGGACATGATGAACGAACGAAATTATGGACCTAGCAGGAGGAGCAGAGTGAGCATAAAGAGTAAAGGCGGGGGGAGGCAGAGGGGGGAAAAAAGGGAGAAGGACACTCAGCAGCTGCTGCGGCAAAGTGCAGTGCAGTCAGGCTGAAGTGCAGACGAAGACGCGACAGCAGCAAAATAATCATCACGACTCATCAGATCACTTAAGATCTCATTATTTTATAGTTTCAGCTCTCGAGATATGCATCTACATAAAGATATATACGCATATTTAGTTTATGTTTAACAGCTATTTAAGTTTTATGATAGAGACAAACTTAGCTGTAGTTGAGGATATTTTCAAGCTATATTCGCACATCATTCGAGTATTTGTATTTTGATTTCATGCTTCTGTACTTGGTAAGCCTCTTTTCCAACTAAACATAAGCATAGATCATTCATATTCTTCCTGAAGTATATTGTCTAGTCTTAAAATATTCTACCTGCCACATTTCTTAGCCAACACTTAAAGGCTCTTCAAGTTACAGACCTGTACCACTTACAGAACCACTTTGTAAGCAACTTACTAATCTACAATTAAATATTCAGTAATCTTTATTAAGCAATATGAATTGAGAAGAAGAAGTTCACATTAGCATACATTATGGTCACCCTAAAAGCTAAGTTTTAATTGTACGAAAATTAATCCATCTGGAATGCATGAATACTAAAAGAATACTAAAAGAACACCTTTAACGTCTTGTAGTACGGTCACATGCAGCATGGTCACCCTAATAGCCAAGTTTTAAAAGTACAAAGAGTAATTTATCTGAAATAATTGTGAAAATTAAAAGAACACCTTAAACATCATTTATCAAGGTGACATTACCATACAACATGGTCACCCTAGTAACTATATTTTTAATGTACAAAAAGAAAACTTTTTGAAAAACTTGTAGTTACTCTTATTAGACCTGAAGCATGTTATATAGATTATATCATGGTCACCCTAATAGCGAGATATCGTTATAAACTTACTAATGCTTAGAAGGTTTTCGCAACTATCTTTTATCTTATGAAGACCGTGAAAACTCTACATCAGTTCAACCAATATCCGTTGAACCCTTTTCCAACACTGCGCCACAACTGCAGCGCTTTAACTGTTTTGGGGAAAAAAAGAGTTTCCTCAACGTTGCCTTAAACCGCCTGATGTATAGAAGAGTTTGTGTGATGGTGCGTGTGGTGAGGTCAACTCAATTGCGTAGCCTGAGCCAGATGAGAAGCCACCAGAGCAATCGCCATCGATGCAAACAGAAATTTAAATGCGTCAGCAAATGGAATACAAAGGGAGAGAAATGAAGAGAAATTATGGGGAAGGAGGTCCAAATGGGGAGGTGACAGTGCAACTTCATAGTACACATAGGAGTGTGTGTAATAAGTCACACACACACAGCTGTGACTGATGACAACGGCAGCAGCAACAGCAACAACAACAACCAATTGGCAAACAACAAAAATGACAAAATAAATTAAATTGACTTGGCTTTGTTGTGCGTGTGTGTGAAGTGTGTGTGTGTGTCAGTGTGTGCGTGTGTGTGTGTGCCTGCCTGCACGCACAAAACTTGCCAACGAGACGAGACAATCGAAACACGCACGCACAACAACAAAAACAAGAACAACAAGAGTAAAAGCAACAACAAGAAACGTCAAATGTCAGAGAACTTGGTCGAAGAAACCTCGAACTGGATACCCGTTGCCCGTTCCCCGTTACCCTTCACCCGTTACCCACTCCCCACTACCCGTTAACCGTGACTTGCTCTCACACAACTCTCTGGCAACTCTGCTCTGCGTCACGTACAGGCACAGCTTCAACCTAACCTCAACTTTAACTTCAACCTCCGAACGAAAGTTGCCAGTCATTTGCGGCCTGACTAAACGAGTGACTAACTAACTAGCAAAAGCCAAACTGCTTCAACTAAATAAAAAATGCCAGCAGATGAATGCGAGTCTCTGCGAGTAGTGAATAGTGAATACGAGTAGTGAATAGAACAAGTCTAGGCAGCAGCAGCCGCAGCAGCAGCAGGAAGCAGAGCCACAGCGACGGCGACGGCGACAGAGCCAAAAGTATTCGCAGCCAAACTCAACAAAACTCAACCGACTCGACTCGTGATGCACGGCAATTTCCTTGTCCCATCCACACACACATGCAGGCGACAAACGTGGCAAGAGCTAGTTTCATCTATTTATGAAGCCATTTGGTTTTAGGGTAACCATGCTAAAAGACGTTTAAGTTGCTCTTCAATTTTCTTTTATTGTTTTAAATAGTCTTCTTGTTGTGCATGTGTGAGAGGTTTAGGGTGACCTTAAAGTTTATACAATTATAACAAAAAGTCTTCTTTTTCTACAGTTAAGACTTAGTCATTGGGATGACCATGCTGCATGATAATGATAATAATATGTTCTAAGATAAATGAGATGTTACAGATTCCTATCAACTCTTATTCAAACGAAAAGATTTGTTCCTAACTTTTTTTTTGCATATCAGGCAGTTTGGTTAAGTATTAGGGTGACCATATAATTATATTTAATGTTTCAAAAATGTTGTCACACATTTTATTACTATTTCATAAGATTACGCTCAATGCTTCATTTAAAATAATTATTATTAAGGTGACCATACTGTACAGTTTTAGGTTTACTTCTTTCATCAAGTTTTAAAATAAGTAAATTTGCTAAATAGTCACTTAAGTTGCTATTTGTGCCTTCCACAAAATATATAGTTTTTGGGGTGACCATTTCCTTTTCAAAACGTACTTTTTTCATAACTTTCTATCATTTTTCGTTACATTCGACACTTTTGGCGCCTCGTACGACATAACTTGTCTATTGTGCCCGAGTATGAGTAGTGTCTGCAAATGCGTGCATGTATGTGCGCGACCGTTTCTATCTATGTGTACTCGTGCGTGTGTTTGTGTGTGTGTGCACGCGTGTGTGTGTCTGCGCTTAAGTATTTGTGGCTGCTTTTCCGTTACTTTACATTGACTTCCGCAGCAGTTGGCGACGTGTGCCAAAAGCGTACGAATATGCTGTGCGCTGCTTTACATGCTCAGCCCTTGGCAAGCCCCCCTTCGCCATCGCGCATTGCCACCCCCCCTTGAGCTACGCCTCTGCACTAAAAGCCGCAGTTGTAACCAAGGCGAGCCAAACCAAGCGAGATCTGCTGCCTGCTTCAGTCGCTGTTGTTGTCAGGCTAACAAAGCAACAGCAAGGGAAAGAGAGAGAGAGAGAGACGGGGAATACATAGAGAAAGAGTGAGCAAGAGAGGGGGAGTGGGAGAGTGTGTAGCAGGGGTGGAGGTGCAGCTGTGTGGGTGGGCGCAAGACTGCTGCCTCATCGGCTTCATTCATGTTTGTTACTTTACGCGCTTTGCTGCTGACAACTGACATCGAGTAGCTTCACGTGCTTTTGTTATTGTTGTTGCTGCTCTTAAGCCATTGTTGTTATTGTTGTAGTTGTTATTGTTGTTGTTGTTGCTGCCGCTGCTGCTGCTGCTGCTGCTTCTGCTTCTGCTGCTGTGCTTATTGTCACATGACAAAAGCTGACGTGTCATCATTATCTATTGTTTTGCTGCGGTGTTTTGTAGCCACAGTTGTTGTTGCTGTTGTTGTTGCTACTTCTTGCTGTTGCTACTGCTGTTGTTGTTGTTGTTGCTATTCCTGCTGTTTGCTGTTGCTGCTGATTTTTGTTGTTGCTGTTGTCAATAGCACACACACACACACACACACACACGTCAGCAACAAAGTTGCAGCAACATTTGCCAGCAATTGAATATTGTTATTGCTGTTGACGTTGTTGTTGCTGCTGCTGCTGTTGTTGTTGTTATTTTTGTCGTTGTGTTGTTGACACTGTTTTGCCTTTGGCTGCCTGCCCGACTGTCTGCTTCTCTGCGCCCCCCCCCCCCCCCTCTCCTTGTCATTCTGCATCTCTCTTTGCCAGCCTTGCCCGGAGCAACGCTGCGTATACGTAATCTGTCGCATTCATTTTTGTTATTCTTAAGCAGCTGGGCAAAAAAAAGGAACACAAACACACAGTTAGAGAGAAATACACACACACACACATGCACAAGTGCACACACAAGCCAAGCAAAAGTGACAAAAGTTATAGACAATTTATATTCATACTTGACAGCGATACATAACTAAATCAAGTCTACAACTTCCCCTTCAACTTTCTCTTGAAACAATCTTCAGCTACAAGCTATAGGAACGGGGTTTTAGGGTGACCATGCTGTTCGCATTTAGAGGTTATGTTATTGTGCATTTTCTTCAAGTTGATTGTTTAAGAAACTTAAAATATTTCCTTTTGCATACAAAACGTGTATATTAGGGTGACCATGTTGTATGTTTTTAATTAAAACTAGTAAGCCTAATGCATACTGACCTCTCCCCACCCATTTCTCTGAAGCAGTCCACAGGTACACGCTATTCGGGTTTTAGGGTGACCATACTGTTAACATTTAAAGGTTATTTTTGTCGAGAACTTTGGTCAAGTTTAAAGTTTAAGAAATTTGAATGGTTTTCTTTTGCGCACTATGTTTTTATTAGGGTAACCACGCTGTAAGTTTTTAATAAAACCAAATGTGCCTTATGCATACTCCATTACCCGTGATAACAACCAACCTAACAAAGTCTTTGCACTTTTGATATGATAAGATGTTGCATTAAGGTGAACATGCAACACTTTACTCAACTCTTGTCTCTCTCTCTCCCACTTCTTCTGCATGAATCATGTACAACAGTTTTCTTAACAAAATTAGACACGCGATTGATAATTGTATCAAAATACGATAAAAACAGCTTTAGATATTGAAAATGGAAGCGAAAGAGAAAGAAGAGTGAGCGGATGTTAGCCAAGCGAGTGCCGAGCAAAAATCGTTGCCTACTTTTGGGTGGCCAACTTTTAAATTGTTGCCCCAAGTTAAAAGCGAAAATCTAATTTGCTTCTTGAAATATGCAAATGCAACGCAAGCGCTGTTTGTTGTTGTTGTTGTTGCTGCAACAGCAGCGGCAGCAACAGCAGCTGAATTTGTTGTCAATTGTGTTGGCCGCCAGCCAAGCGAAGCATTCAAAGTTTTCCTTCAGTTAGTTTCCGTTTTATTCATTTTTTTCGCTTGGTTTCTTAATTTTAATTTCATAATGCAAAAATTTATGATTGCACACACACACACACACACACATACAGACACACACAGAGAAAACAGACGTAGACACTTTCGCAGACTAATTTCATTGCTTTATTTGGTCAGTCAAGCAAAGTGCAAAGTGCCATAGAACAACCTCTCTCCCCGTCCCACCCTCTTAACCCATGTTTCTAGTAATATGTGGGGGTGTGTGCCTGCTGTGTGTGTGTGTGTGTGTGGGTGTATATAGTTGAGACTTAGGTCCGTGTGCTTACACTCACTTTATAATGTTTTCATTCAATTTGACGCATGTCACTAGCAGGTTCAGGCAGCAAAAGCGAGAGAGATATTGTAGATAGTGGAGAAGAGAGAGAAAGACAGTAAAGAAAAACTGCTGCAATAGAACGATAGAGTAACCAACTAAGCGGCATTACCTACTGCCTGGAACAACAATAACAAAAGACACTCACAACGCCAGCAACAGCAACAACAGCTATAACAATGGCAACTACTTAGGTGCACGGCGAGAAAAAGTGTTGATGAAAAATGGAAATGAATGGAAGAAGTTTATAAAAAGCAAGATCATCTTTTTTGATTTTCTCGCCCTGTCTTTCATATGATTTCACTTTTCCTTTTAAAGAAACTTCACCTTTTCCCCTCTACTTTTTTGAGCCTCTCATAATCCCTCATATTGTTCTCTATTTTTATAGTTATTTATTCTTCTTCCTTTTCTTCTCATTTTTTATTTTCTTCTTTTTTCGGTGTCTTAATTATCTTTTTCTTCTGTAACTGTGTCTCCTTCTTCTTCTTTCTTCTTCGTTCCTCTCAATTTTTTTTTTCTTCTCTCTACACATTTCTTTTATTACTTCCTCCTTCATCCTTCTTTATACTTCATTCTTTTTCCCGTTTCTCCTTTACCCTTATCTTGTTTATTCTTCTTTCTTACTCGTTCTTCTTATTTTTTTTTGTTTCTTATTCTTTTTTCTTCTTTCTTCTCTTTTCTTATTCATTCTTCTTCTTTCTTTCTTTTCTTTTTTTCCTGTCTCTTGCATTCTTCTTAATTCTTCTTCTTTCTTCTTCTTTCTTCTTTCTTCTTCTTTCTTCTTTCTTCTTCTTTCTTCTTTCTTCTTCTTTCTTCTTCTTTCTTCTTCTTTCTTCTTTCTTCTGCTTACTTCTTCTGTCTTTTTCTTTCTTCTTTCTTTCATCTTTTTCTTCTTTCTTCTTCTTTCTTCTTTTTTCTTCTTCTTTCTTCTTCTTTCTTCATCTTCTTTCTTCTTCTTCTTCCTTCTGCTATCTTCTTTCTTCTTCTTACTTCTTCTATCTTTGTCTTTCTTTTTCTTCCTTCTTCTTTCATATTGTTCTTCTTTCTTCTCCTTTCTTTTCCTTTCTTCTTCTTTCTTTTCCTTTCTTCTTCTTGCTTCTTCTTTCTTCTTCTTTCTTCTTCTTTCTTCTTTCTTCTTTCTTCTTCTTTTCTTCTTTCTTCTTCTTTTTTCTTCTTTCTTCTTCTTTCTTCTTCTTTCTTCTTCTTTCTTCTTCTTTCTTCTTCTTTCTTCTTCTTTCTTCTTCTTACTTCTCTTTTCCTATTTCATCGTTTTCCTTGTATTTTCTTCATTCCTCTTCACTCGAAGGTGAGTGATTCTTCATCATTTTTTTCTTTCTTCCTTTTTCTTCTTCTGTTCAAATCTCTACTCCCGTTTCTTTCAGTGTAACATTGGCACCAACTGCAGCAACAACAACAATAGAACTTGGCAACTTTTTCAGCTGACGCATCATTTTCCAACTTCATTTTCAGCTAATGCTGCTGCTGCTGCTGCCGTTGCTGCAGTTGCACCTGCAACACGTGTTGTTGTTAGTGCTGCTGCTACGGCTTTATTCGTTATTGTTGCTATTGTTGTTGTTGTTGTGGCTCCTGCTGCTCTCTGCCTGATGCAGTTTATTATAATTTAAAGACAAGTTCGAATTGCCTCGCTGCCCTTTCACCCGCTACCTTTTCCTCCCACTCTCTATCTCTAGCTATCTTTCACTCACTCTTTGTCTTCTTCTCCATCTTCCCTGATGATTTTCCCTACAGTTGCTTGTTTGTTTGTTTGTTTTACGTTGTTGCCGTTGTTGCTGTTGTTATTGTTGTTGCTGATGCAAAACTTCAAGTTGAACGCGTCGTTGTCATTGTCATTGCCAGCAAATGCTGTGTGTGTGTAGGTGTAGATGTGTGTGTGTGAGTAGGTGTGTGATAGTGTGTGTCTATCTGGCTGACAGCAGCAACAACCCAACAAATTTGGCCTGTGTGTGCTGCGCATTTATTTGTTTTGTGTCAGTTTCGGTAACGTAAGTAAATTAATTAATTTTCAATTGCTTTAAATAAACAAACAGCTTGTCAAACACAACAGCTACAACTACAACTACAACAACAACAACACCAATAACTAACTAGCAACAACAACAATTGGCATAACAAACACTAACAAAACATGACGAAGCAAGCAAGCAACCAAGCAAAACCAAAAGGAAGGTAGTAGGAATCTGAGGAAGGTAGTAGGGAACGTGACACCAACAGAAAAACAGTTTGCGACAAACGGCGAATGTGGTTTACAGACCCTCCCCCTTCCCCCCTAGCCACGAACAGAGTTGCCATTCATGCCGCGGAAAACCGATAAATAAATTGAAATTTTAATGCAGCATCGACAGGAAGAGGGGGGACAGGGGGCAGGGTCAAAGGGGGGAATGAGGAACTTGATTGTATTCTGTATATTATCGGTAAATCGTGTTAAAGTTGGATTTAAATTTTACTGAGACTATAAAAGAGTGCATTGAATGAGATGGAAGAACTGCAGATAATTACAGGGTATGATGATATATGTATGCTCTGTATATCACGATTTTATATCACAATTTGGGGCATTCAAACCGAAGATGAACATTCTTAGAAATGAAACACAAGTGGATAAGAGATCAGGCGTTATTGCATTCCTTATAATGAATATATATGTATATAACATATAATACTCAACTTTTAGTAAACCTGACTTAACTAAAATGAAGTACTAATGTTCTTTAACAACTAGAGACTAGTAACCCCAAGAAATCAATGTAAATTCAAATACCAAGCATTGTCATATTCCAAATAAGATCATACTGATTGAGAATATATATCTGCACAACATATATACTTAACTCAACTCATAATTGACTTGACTAAGCGAGAATACACTTTGCTTATCTTACTATCTGTCTGCCTTTCTATCTGTCTGCCTCTTAGTCTGTCTTTATCTCTCTGTCCCTGTTTAACCTTTTCATTGTCCCTTCCCTTACCGTTCTCCACACAACATTATGTCTCAATTCGTCAGGCAATTAAAGTGCTCCCCGTCTTGACAAAAGGTTAAGAAATGCGGCTCAAGAATTCGACAGATTTCAAAAGGGGTTAGCTGCCTAAGATGGGGCGAGGGGGGAGGGGAACTGCCTTCTTTAATTGTCAACTAAAGTGAAAAACTGTCTCTCTTAACTAAACGACTCTCTCTCTCTTTACAAGCAATGAAATTCACCACGAAAGAGAGTGTAAAAGAGAGAGACGAGACAGCGTTGATTATGCGCAGGACTGAGCCGAAGTTATGCCGACGCGCTATGCTCCCCACATCTGCCTCTCCCCTCCCCTCCCTACCCAACCCCCGCTACTGTCCACCCCCTTGAGAGTCCTTTGACTTTGGCGCCCAGCAGCAACGTCGAAACGAATCTGTTTTGCATTTAAATGGCAACTGTGGCGACTTCGGCGACGGCGGCAACGGCGGCGACTTTGTTGCAATTGTCTTGCGGCGACGCTGCCACAAACAGGCAGACGACGCACTTACAGAGGCAGCTGGAGCTGCCATTGCAGTTGCAGTTGCAGTCGCTGTGCCACTGTTGCAAGTGGGTCACTGGGGCAACAATCAACGAACAACAGCTACAAAAAAAACGGCAACAAAAACAAATGAGACGCACACCACGCGGCGCGCGCTTTGCCTTGCGACGCGAACTTCCGCTGCGCTGACGTCACAAAGAATCATGCAGCGGATACTAAGGTGTACCTTCAGTGTCTTCCATTCCTCTAGAAGATCAGAAATCAACCAAGAAGGACGCAAGACGTATCGAAGATCGACAACGGAGAGAAAGGTTTGAGGAACCAACAGAGCAACGAAGAATGAGAACGATAGAAAGGAATATATCTAAACAACAGGAACAACAAGAAAAGGAGAGCCATAAAAAGAGAAATAAATATTGAACGTGAAGAGAAATAGTCTATCGATCGAAGATCAAAGAAATGAAACCTACAAAAAATTTAAAGAAAATAGTTAAAACAAGCAAGAAAGCTACAGTGAAGTCTGCTCATCTCATCTTCCACCTGACAAAACGATATCTTAAATATATGTATATCTGCCTTTCTCATGTTGCATACGTGTACATTAAGGCACAGTTAAAACTCTGTAACTCTAAAATTATTTCTTAAATAACTTCAATGTCAATGCTCAGATTGCAACCAAATTAAAAAATATCAGTGGAGTTTTCATAATTATTGTTTTTACCAAAAATAAATTGTCCTAGATTTAAAATACAAATTAGATTTCGAGGCTTGGTCTGATTCTCAAATAAATTTGATCTGTGGACATATATTGAGAGCAAATTATATAGTGCTAGCTATTATAGTCTCTGAGAACTTTGTATTCATATGGACAGAAAGGCACTTGGCACAGTGTTATAATACCCTTTTACCCGAGTATAAAATATAAAACATCCTAAAATATCTAACAGAATTTGTGGCATTACCTTGACTGCACTTTCATGACAGTTTCTTCTTTCTGCTGTGCCTTCGTCTGTCGCTAACGTCAATTATGCAAAATATTATTTTTTTTTTTTTTTTGTTCACTGAAGCTAAGATGTATCTACGAGTACATTGTACCCTTTACCGTTTAATCGATACCGTTAATCATTTTAAATTATTAAAATACTCTCGATCGGGAGTAGTATATAAGTTAGAGCAATCGAATATAATATATATTCTCGCACATATTTAAGAAATGAAACAGTTTCTCGTGTAATAGCATGAATTCTCTTCATCTCAGGGAATAAACAGTGTAGAGCCAACAATTACCGCACGACACAGAATATTATAAAAATTCCATAAAATACTAAATAATAATGCATATACTCTTGATCTCAGGATAAATGCAATGTAGAACAATGGAATTTGGTTAGACCTTTATTTATACTATAAATAACCTTGGTTGCAATATGAAAACTCTACAACATAAGTTATTTAATCTTAAGAAAGATGCACCCTACTAAAGTCAATGGCTACTTACAGCGTATTTACCTGTCGACTCTCCCCTGCGCTCTTGAGACACTTCTCAGTTCATATCATTGTGTCAGCTGCAAGCCACCATGAGCTGAGGTTGACGCTGAGCTGCGACTGAGCTGCAGCTTCAGCTGCTGTTGCTGTTGCTGTTGCCATTGCTGCCTCGTCTCGTCTCGTCGCGTTAGCCACTTGTCGAGCATTCTCGTTCTTTCTTCTGCTTCTGCTGGTGCTGTAGCCTTAGCTTCTTCTTCATTTTACGGTTGCGACGCCATTTTTTTGCTTAGCCATTGCCGAGGGGAGCTTAAAAACTGCGCGCAACTTCAATTTAATAATAAAAAATCTGCACTCTTATTATGCCATCAACAATAAAAACAACGCTGACGTCGCGACGACAGCCGAGCAGCAACAACAACAACAAAAACATCAGCAAGAACAAGAACAACTTGAGGAACAACAACAACTCGACAAAAAGTTTGTCGCTCGCCATTTTGCACCGCATTTTGTGCAGCAGCGGCAGCAACAAAAACAACTTAATCATAAAAAACAAAACAATAAAATAAGCAAGTGAATATAAAGGGTATGCGCGACTTGCAGATACCCTGTATCACAAATGAATAAGCTGTGCAGTAAAGGAATTTTAAATTGCTTTGACTTTTGAATGTTTTTATAACATTTTACAGGGTATCTCTTAGTACATACGGCTTAAATTAAGAGTACTTAGAGTAGACACACTTCAGAAACAAATAAAAAAGGGTTTGATCATTAATAAACAAACATTTCTACGGGGTATCTTTTAGCACATACTTCAACTATATCGCCGTATGAACTTTTGCCATTTTAATAAAATACTTAAAACACTTATATTTTTATTTACTTCTAGCATACCCCCTTGTGTATTCATCTTTTTACAGGGTATCGTAATAAGAAAAACATTTGGAGACGCCGCGATAAACTTTTCTAGCGCCGCCACCGCATCCAGCTAAGAAAAAAACAACAACAATAACAACAGCAACGGCAAACGCAAACGCGCAACTTCTTGTCTGACGGCTCAGGTCGAGTGGGCGTCTAGGGGGGCGTGGCAGCTAGCGCATGTTCTCAACAACAGCTACAATAACAATAAAGTCATTTCCCCGAACACAGTGCGAGCAGACGATGAGGTAATAAAAATCAAATAGAAAAAGTAACTAAGAAAAAGAAAAAAAATAAATAAAATAAAAATAAATTAAAAAGAAAAAATAAATATATAAAACAAATACCAATTAAATATTTATTGTAAGCTAAGCCACATAAAAATATAAAACTGCGCACACTTAAGAACTCTTTATCTAGTGCCCACTGTACTACAGATGACTGAAGGATTATATTTTGGCGTAATAAAATGATGCCATTTGCCCCGAGACAATTCCACGAAATTCCTGAAGAGTCTTTCAGAACGGGCAAAGACTAAAAGAGATAACTAAAGCCGAAAGAGTCAAGAGTAAAGCATCTATTGCACTTGGAAATAAAATAAAATATAAAACATAATGCAAACAAAAATAGTACTAAAAAAAAACAAACGGAAATTTAATTAAAAATGTTAACTACACAAATTGCGTGTATAAGTGCATAATCGAGTAAATACGCTGTAAATAATGCTGATATTACCCGCTGTCGTCATCGTTTCCCAACTCAATTAAAATCCATAGTGAACCCATATCAAATGTTCTGTCTGCCAATGAATATTCAATTTGGATTTCAGCCTTGTTTACACACACACACACGCAAACAAATAACATATATAGCGAGAGCAATACTGTATTCAAATTTAATTTATTTATTTATATAACGAAGAAGCTGATTAAAATTTAAACGGGGCTAAAAACTCTTTTAGCATACCCTGTAAAAGGAAGATGAAGAGGGATCTATTAGTTGTGCAGAAGAGAGAGAGAGGTATATTAAAAGTAGACACTGATTAGATATTTCTTAGAGCAACCTATACAAACTCTTCTATGATTTCTTTTCTTTTTTAATTTACTTGGTTTAGTTACTGTAACTTCTCAGCACTTGGAGGGACACTCAACCACTCACCCACCGATCAAAGCTGTATAACAAGGCTAAAACTGCCTTTATAATATTTTTCCAGGGTACAGTCACCAACTGTCAACCCAACTAGGACTGTTCAAATAGCTCAAAGCAGCTTTGGTTACCAAAAACCAAAACTATGCCAAATTAAATGGAAATTCATAAAACCTCATCAAGCATTGCAGACATACAAACAGTACATACAGTACGCACATAAATATGTACAGATAAAGACTGTATTTAAGTGAATCTGACACTTCACACTCATAATTCTATATGTAACAGATTTGGATTTTTGTTAACGTTGCCAAAAACTCTCAGCGTGATTCGATTGCAGGCCCAAAACCGAGTGTGTGTGTGTGTGATGGGCCAAAATGGCAAATCAAATTGTCGCCTATTAGCGCAATTAGCTGAGACACCAGCAGCAGCTACGCAGCCAAGTCACATGGATCCGCAAGGGCAATTTACCCACCCCACTACCCCACAGCCTTCTTTACTGCCACTTCGACTTTGGGTAGCCGCAGCGCGCAGCCAACGGGGCGTATGAAACGAAGAGACAAAGAAGGCACCAGCAGCAGCAGAGGGTAGTCAAATCTAAAGAGCATGGCTGTATTAGTGAGTGTATGTAAGTCAAGTATGTGTGTGTGTGTGTGTGTGTGTGTGTGTGTGCTGGCAAATTGGCAAACAGCAAACACAGAAAACGTTGTTTAAATTTGATGAGCATTATTAAAAATTAATCAAAAATTTGCATTTATTTATATACTACAAGTTCTCAGCACACACACACATGCGCTCCCTACACCTTTCCCTTTCACTCGCTCACTAACTTACTCTCTCCCTTTCTCTCTCTCTATTTGTTACCCTCTCTCTCTCTCTCTCTGGCGCCGTTTCAACCGCACTTCAAGCCTGAAACTGAAACTGATGTAGACATTTACTGAAAATTACGTAAATTAAATTTGTTTTTATGGCGGACAGACGCTTAAATGTGCCACACACACACACACAGACACACAGACGCAACCTCATACACACGCACACACATACAGGCACGCACACAACGCAGCAGGAACTGAAAAGGGCAGCTTAATAAGCGTCGGCCACATACGCAACCCGAAAACAAAATGAAATGAACAAAACTCTCAGAAGCAGAAGCAGCAGCAGCAGCAAGCCGAGCCACAGCAGCGCCTGCCACGCCCACCCAGCCCCCTTTTGCATCAACTGGGTGGCTGAACAAAGTAATAAGCCCCTCAACGGGAGGTGCCAGACCTTGGGTCATGCCCAAGCGCCCTGGTAATAATGTGGTAAACTGGGCACAAAATGCCTCAGCCTCAGCCGCCTTTCATTTCAGTGCTTGTGTGTATGGGTGTGTGTGGGTGTGGGTGTACGGATGTGAGCGCGCGTGTGTGTGTTTTGGGTGCCGCGATTGTTAACAAATATGCGTATCATAAGATGCGTACTACAAAGTCTGATTATGTCAGGAACTGCGCTCCACACGAGGGTCATGCCCAGTATTTACATAAGGGAGAAAACCTCAATGCCGCAGGCTGATCATGAAAGTGCCCCATGCCCACTGTACCCCCAATTTGTATAACATGCATATATAGTGTATATAAGCTGGGTTACGTTATACTATATTTTACACTGCTTCAATTTTGATATGTTCAAAAGAAATCACGAAGATATTTCCATACAAAAAGTGGACGAGGAGAAAGTTTAAAACATAAATAAAACGATATGTAAGTAAAATTTTTTATTTGCATATATAACGTATATGTCTGTAAATGATATATATATATGTTTTATGTATCTATATATCGAATATATCATAACAAAAACTTAAGGTTTTTTTGCACAAAAAGAATGGAGCCTGAAGGTCAGTTTAGGTTGACATGAAGTTAGTTTTTCTCCAGTTTCAGTTGGACTAGTCTAGATATGTTCAGCCCTCTCGAATTATTATATGCTATATATATATAAAACATGTTCAGGCATATTACACATAATGACTTTATCCAAAATTACACGCTACAGTCACTAAGAACTTAAAATATCCTCTTACCCTTGACCTTTTTCTTTTTTTTTCTATTACAATCAATCTTTAACTTCTCAACTCAAACCCAATTCGAAGCTAACAAAACCATTAAAACTAGCAAAATTAAATTGATTTCCATTGGGGGAAACACTCTCTATAAATGATTACAGCCCAACAATGATTTGGCAATTTAAGGTAATGAAAAATGCATAATATTTTTCCCCAAAAACTACAAGAAATGCCAGCCTCGTCATTTGATGAGAAAAACAATTTTGTTTTTCATTCATCTTAAGTAAATTTCATGTGATTAAATCATGAGTTTGTCCCTGTCGAAATGTCACAGGTCACAGAGGCTGTTGTGAATCATTGTTTGGGAAAGGAGAGACAAGAAAGTTAATCGTTGACCCGAAATTCCTGAAAATGTCAAATGTAATTCAAATCCTTCTCTGAGGTGTGAGTTCAATGGATAACTTGAGAGCGCGTAAGGGGGTGTTTGCTTATTGTCATAAATTACTTAATTTGTTTACCTTTAGTCGAATCGCTTTAACAATTGAAAGCCCATTGAATTTGATAGTCCCATTCCACTGACCCTCTTCACAGAGAAAAATAAAAAAAAAAAAAAATAGAAGAAGATTTTCATTCCGCAAACTGGCAAAAGGATTTGCTGGCTGTGCCAACTCAAATTGAAGGGCTCACTCGTAACTTTCAATGTCGTTTGTTGTGTACCATCTCCCTCTAATCCCCCTCCCCACCACCCCTCTCTATCCCACGCAAAGAGAGAAAACTGGCAAAAGTTTCATTTACAAGCAGCAGCAACAGCAACAGCAACAACAACAAACATAAATGATATGTTTGTTAAAAAACACGACGACGACGACGTCGACAACGAGTCGCGCCCCCATGTCCATGTCCGAAACGTAGGCGTCGACTGTGCACAGCCTCGAGTTTGGAACAGTTTTTTGGATAGGTCATGTACTTGGCACCAATCTAAAGCCCAGTCCACCTCCTTCCTTCTCCCTCTCTTTCTATCTGTCTCACTCCTGCCCCCAGGCAGCTGGTTGGCAAAGTTTTGCAGCCCAGTTGGGCCATGGAATCCTTTGGGTCTAACATTTTTCGTCGCTGCCGTTGTTGTTGTTGTTGTTGTCCCGCGCTCTTTAGCTGACATTACGAGCTTTGGTCTTCCAATCCCCTGCACCCCAATTGCACTCCATCCATCTCTCTCTTTCAACCCCAAACCGAACCCAACTCAACCCAAACTCAAACAAACAACCGACCAATAATTGTAAATTAAAATTGAAATGAATGTGCAGAGTGAGAAACAAAAAGAGTGGAGAGGGGAAAGAGAGGAAGCAGGGGCAAAGGCGGCAAAGTTAGGCTATTTTGGGAATTTCTTTGTGATTAAAAAAGGCAATAAAAATAAAAAATAAAATAAAATAAAAAATACTTGCGGTATTGTTTTTAATAGATAAACTTGTGGTATACTTAAGTAAAAAGAACTGAGTTTATTCGAAGACTGTTTTCAGAATAAATACGTATTACTCGCTTTGGGCTTTTCTAATTAAAAAGAATATGTAAAAACTTTCCAAATTTCATAAATTTGAAATATATTTCTTTAATTTTTTGTTCTGTTTTGGTGTTTGCGTAAATTGTCTATAGTATATTTGACTACAGTAAATTTACAGTATTTTTCAAGTACTCAACAAAACTGTTGAGTAAATTTTAACGGATTAAAAAAAAAAAAAAAAATTTTAACATTTTGAATTATGTTAAAAAACATAAAATTTAAAGCTCTACAGAATTTAATAAAATACAAAATTAAACAAAAATACTTAATTTTTAATGCGAACAGGAATTTTAAAATGTTTGCCTTTTTTGGGTTTTTTCAAATTCTTTATAGTTCAAATAGAACTATAGGCAATACTAGACTCATATTCTTTGACTCTGTCAGCACCCATCACTAGCTGTCACTGTTCACCACTCATACTTCCTTTCTCTCTCTCTCTCTCTCTCTGTCCCCTTATTCCCCTCTCGCTTGGTGATGAAAAGGAATTGAACTCACCCAGGGGCGCCACTTTGTGTCTCAGTTTGAGCTGCGTCGCATTATGACCTCTGTTTCCATTATTGTTGCCTCGCCTCGTTCGCCTCTCGTTCTAGCTTTCATCTCTCTTTCCCTTTTACCCCATTGTTCTTCATGTTGTTGCTGTCGCTGCTGCTGCTGCTTTACTGGCCCGCCTAATAGCCAACGTTTCGTCTAATTCTCGGCTACATTTTGAAAACGCTTTTGTTACATTCCACTAATGTGTTTTCGCCGCCTACAACAACGCATAATGCCGCCATATAGCTGCCAGCGGGATATCAAGGACCATGCACAGTGGCACAAAACTGCAATTGGTAATGGGGTTAAGTCGGAATTCATAAGTAAAGAGAAGCATGTCTGTAACAAAACAAATTATTTGTAAATACAATATGAATACAAAATCAATGAAGCAAGACAGAGAAAGATATGGATGACAATTCATTAATTATTAATATTAATTTCTCTTTATTTCGCAAAAAGAAGTAAGAGCCTCTAATAGAAGCTTCAATTTTTTTTTTTTTTTTTTTTTTTTTTTTTTTTTTTCTTTTCTTTTGTTGCTTATGTATGTATGTAAGTATTATATTTAATAACTATTCTTTATGCAAGGTACATTTATTCTGGAGTTTTTTATCACTTTTTTTTCATTTCAATCCAATTTCACCCCATTTCTCATTTTGTCAGCCCACTGTGCTGTGCGTAACGTCGCAAAAATACGCACTAGCACTTATGCACATACGAGTACACACTGATTTACACACACACACACACACTTTCACACTAAGCCTGGTTGGGTAATCCGCGCTGCATTCTCTGCTGCAAACTGATGGAAAATTCACGTCTGGCGTGGGACAAAAAAAGTTAAAAACTTCAATTGATTTCGCATTGCAAGGTTGTGCAACTTGTGCCCCCCTTCCCCTTCTCCAATATATATAGCCACGCCTCTGTTCCACTTTTGTTACATGTTATCAATGAATTTATCAATTTAAATTCGATTTTGTTATGCGAAAATCGACACGCGTTGCTCCCGTTGCTCTTTATCCCTCTCTCTCCCACTCTCTTTACCTTCATCTCTCTCCCTCTCTCTCTCTCCTGCCTTTCCCTCTCTATTGCCATGACAAATTTGCAACAGCCGCCGAAGCAGACGCTAGCTATGGTGCCACCATGTGGTACATAAATCAATTAGCATTAAGAGGCGAAGAAAGAAAGGCAGCAGCATAAAAATGAAATGAGCAAGAGAGAGAGGGAGAGGGAGGGCAAGGCTGCCCCCAAAAAGGGCAAACACTTCACTTATTGTTATCCTGGATACATAAATAAGGCGGCGGCCCTGCAGGAACAGCTGAAAAAGAAGCAAAAATGGGGCACTGCGAATGCGAATGCAAATAAACAAGCCCAAAAGGCACTTAATTGTATCAATTTAAGCAGTTAAAAGCAACAACAACTACAGCATAGAGTGTAAGTGGGAGAGAGAGAGAGAGAGAGAGAAAAGAGAGAGAGAGAGATTGTAGAAACATTGGCGACCTCCATCATCAGCGGCCTCACGGCCCAACAATTAACGGGAATGTGAAACCGGCTACAGTAAGAGGAAAAGAAAACAGCAGCAACATTTTCATATATTGCAAAGAGGTAGTAGCTGCACTAGCAGATACCCTGTAAATTGTGGATTACCTATAAAATACACCGTGCAGTACATCATTTGTAAATCTCTACTAGTGAGTATACCCCATTTGATTGCCTACCCCTGCAGGGCTACTTGAAGCCTCCCACATTTTCGAGCCTGTTTACTTTTGCGCTCTTCACTTTGGCGTTGCCTCTTCTTCCCCCCTCTTTCTTCTTTGTTTTCTTTTTAATGTTTCGCCACTTTTCTGGCTGCATGTGAAAAACGACATTCGAGAGCGACAAGCTGAGACCCCTATAAGAGGGAGAAGCGGGTAGGGGGGGAAAAGTCACTTCGGTAACGGAAAATCCTTCAACTTACTCGCCCGAGCTAATGGCCCGAATGGCAATAAAGGGAAAATACTAAAAAAAAATACTAAGGACTGCTGTGCTCCTCATCCCACACAGTAACAAATAATGTGCAGCTAGTGAGTGAAGAATGGAACCTATGAAAGAAAGAAAGTAGTCAAAAACAAACATAGAATCTCTTCTTTTATAGATATAAAGGAAGTCTGTTGTCTAATTTCACATAGTTCCAGAGAAGGAGCTCTTTAAATGCACCCCAACCACACATCATCTGCTCAATCCATAGAAGACCCTTACCCAGCGCAACCTTTAACTACAGTGCCTGCAAAGCAATCTCTCTGATTAACCCTGGACATTCCTTTGGCCTTGCCTTTACCCTTTGATTCCCAGCTGTGTCTCTGGCAAATTAGAAGACTACACCCAAAAATTTCCCAGCACGAGCACCAGCAGCAGCACCAGCAACAGCAGCAGCAGCTGCAGCTGAAAGCAACTGTTGCTGATTATCCATTGGTGCATGCAATTTTGCAGGCAAGCTGGGGAGGATGATGCTGCTCCTGTTACTGCATTCAAATTGCCCCCGACAGCAACAGCAGCAGCAACAGCTACTTGCCACGTCGAGAAAAAAACAAAGCAAATCAGTCAACAGCAGCAACGGCAGCAACAAAAAGGAGAACAACAACAACAACAACAACGGAAAACACCTCAAAGTAAACAAATTTTTGGTGAACGCACTAATAAAAACGCAAACAGGATGAACACGAGCCAAGCCTTTCTCCCTGCTCACATGGAGGCAACGATTGGCAGCAGCAGCAACAGCAGCAGCAGCAGGTTGCAGGCAACAGTAACAACAGCAACAACAACGACAGCAACGGCGACAATGATGATGTCGATGGCGATGATGATGGCGATGATGACAGCATCGCCAGTGTCCTCGCTTGGCTATTAACGGCGACAACAGCAGCCGGCAGGCTTACGAGGAGAAAAACAGAGAAAGAGAGAGAGGGGAAGAGAGAGAGACGGAGGGAAGAGCAAAAAGATAGAGCACTCGAAAAGGGCGAACGCTGAAGGTACCAGAGCAGGGAAGGCAGCGCAACGCATTAACACGTGCTGTTGCCCACTCCGCTGCCCCTTGATTCCCCCCCGCTTACTGTACTCAACACCCAAATAGAGCTACCTATCCACTTACCTACTGCCTTGCCCCTGAAGCGTATGCAACACTGTTGAATTTTTGGCAACACACAGTGGCGTAGCTGGGCAAATATTGTAGAGGAAACCGAGGATGATTTTGTGGTCTCTAAATTGATTTACTTGTTCATATCATATTATCATACTTTAATCGAATATTGTGTGGAAGACACTCGAAACTTTACCCTCTCGTGCTCCCACCATACTCACTGTATGAGTCATGTTGCATGCCACAGCGAGGAACCCCTTGGAAAAGGGGAACAACAAATACAGAGAAATTTGATTGAAATTCTCTTCAGTTTAATTTTGTCACAACATCTGGAGAGATTGTACCCAACACAGATTGGAATAAACACACACACACACATCTGGTAGCAGTCTCAGGCCTCCCAAGTATTACCCTCTCTTCCTTCCCTCCCCCCACGCTTCCAACCCCCCCAAACCAAACACACTTAGGCGCAAAGTAGCAGCATTTATGCGTGTATGCGTAGCAGCCCAAGGGCGACTGCAGGAAACGGTCGAATTAACAGCTGGATCAGAAAGAGACAGAGACAGAGAGAGAGCGAGAGGAAATGAGGTGCTTTGGGATGTGTGCGGTACACGTTGTGGATGAGTATATCTCGACATCAGTAGCTGCAGCGCCAAATGGACTTTTCATTCGGGCACTTTTCCTAAGTTTTTTTCTACTTTCCTTTTGTCTCCGCGGAGTTTGGACTGAGTTTCGTTTAACTTAAAGGTTAAGTTGCAACTGTAAGGAGTGTTTCACGTACTTTTCCGTTTAAATTTTTGTAAACTTTTTCAATGCTATTGATAGTATCGATGGTTGGCCTTAACTATCGTTTTTTTTATTTTATGTGTTTCTCTCCCACCAAATTAACCTCTACGAGCTGATCGATTTTTAGAGCAAGCAACGGGATTAACAGCACCCGCATTTCATTGTTATACCCTGTAGAGACTTTAGTTAAGGGTATGATGTTCTAATATTAAAACAAAGCATACTTTGCAAACATCGAACTACTAAAGATTTGAAAGTAACTTTTGAGCAATCACTTTCCTAATTTCATAGGGTATTTCGTTTTCATGTAGCCCCGCCACCCACAGCACCCTAATTTATTTTATTTTTTTTATGATGAAAGCGTCGCTTCGTTTCGCTTATCTATAAATTAGTGCACGGACGACTACAAATCAGCGGCCTCATCATCATCATCTTTATCCACCCGACCCCATCCACAACTCAGCCCAAGCAGTTTCCATCTCTCTCTCCCTCTTCCAAGTGAAACTCCAGCTCAGGCGGCGCAAAATGCAAAATCTATGCCAATTTATGTAAATCAAAGTTTAAATAAATGTGTGAAGGCACCTCCCGTTCGCCTTACCCCGCAAAGCCCCAAAACCTAACGAAGACCACAAGCCAGACTAGACAGACCCAACTCCCCACCGCCGGCAGCAAAGCTCAGAGACTGAGACCCAACTAGAAACTTATTTGAACAGACGTTGCGGAAATACAGAGTAAAATACTGTGGGGGGGTAGGCAGTAAAACAGCGAAAGGAAGAGGGCAGTGGGAGGTGGCGGGGTCTGAAACTGTTTGCCCAGCGCATAATTCAATTGGCGTCGTCGTCGTCGTCTACCGTCGAAAGAAAAACGAAAAGCGAAAAAGAAAGAAATAAGACAGCACAGAAACAAGTAAAGTAAGCTAGAGTCGCAAGTGATCGACGGAAGGATACCCCTTGCAAGCAAACGATATAAGTTTGGAGGCTCCAACATCGAGTTCATACGAACAAATTGTTAGAAAAGTCTTTTAATACTTCTCCTACACAGTCTTGCAGCAAAATAAGTATACCCTCTTTGAACACTTTCAAAATTCTTAGGGTATAACAAGAAAAAACCAATGCTGTTTTCTTCCCAGTACCGTCCAAGGTACCGTG
The DNA here is from genome assembly GCA_018904595.1 of Zaprionus indianus. Lineage (NCBI taxonomy): Eukaryota > Metazoa > Arthropoda > Insecta > Diptera > Drosophilidae > Zaprionus > Zaprionus indianus. The sequence continues at coordinate 7,632,874 of JAEIHA010000344.1, read as the reverse complement.
TTTTCTTATGGCCTGTCACCTCTGTCAGCGCCTATCGAATTTCAGCCTTTCGCAGCACACGACGGGAATCAATGCAACTGAGCAAACGGTGATGCAACAATGGCACAGGCCACGCAACTCCTCCACGGATTCAGTCAGGATCTCATTACAATGACACCGTCAACGACAACCAAGAAAAAGTAAAGTGCAAGGCAGGACAAAAAAAAAACAACTACAAAGAAGACAACTACGACAACGTTACGCGTAATATTATTATTTCACGTTATCCGATATTATCGCAATTTTAATTGAGGGTTAACAACTCGATGTGCGTAATAGAAACGAGTGCATTGACATATCAATAACTGAAAGGGTCCTTGAGGCAGTTGGGAGTTAAGATTTTAAATTTTATAAACAGAGTTCTTCCATTCAGTGAGGGGTACAGGAAAAAGTGTTTCAATTTAGGTGAAACTGAAACAGTGTCTGAAAAAGTAAGTTTTTAAATTGTTTTACTATATATATATATACATATATAAATTAGATCGATTTTAGTGAAATTTCAGTAGCTTACATGGCAATACTAGCCTGTGGTGAATTTTTTTATAATATCTTAATAGGTGTCCGAGAGAAAGACTATAGAATACTTTCCTAACACTGATACCTTTCATTAGTGCTAAAAAAGCATCGATTTTTTCCGGCATCGATCATTTCCTGTATTGATAAGCAATTGAACTATCGGTAATATCGCCCGACAAATTAACATTTATCTAAATAATATATTTTTTTTCAGTTCCTCCCACATTTTTAACTCAAAAAACGCCCACAAGGACCAGAAAGACTTAAAACTCTCTCACATCGCATTCCACGGCGCCATCTATCGGAAAAAAGCGCAAGAAAAGCTCGCATCAAAACGCAATTTTATAGCAGCTTTAAAGCTACGGTTCGCGCCTTGGCTAAAAGCAAGAAACAGTGTCTCAGCTAAGTCTACACTCCAGCGCACGTACACACGCACACAGAATAAGCAAATAAATATTATTTGTAATTTATTCAGAAATGAAGCATCAATTTTTTCGTTTAAGAATATTTAAAAATAAACTTGAAATTTACTTAAAATAAGCTTAAGTCAATTTTTTGCACTGATTAAAGATTTATCGATCTTTTTAACTTGTTTATTATTTTAATAATTTCATTGTCCCCTAATCTGAAGCAAAAAACAATTGCAAATCTCGCACAAATCAAAAACAATTAAGCAAACATTTTGAAATGTTTACAAGTTCATTCGCTTTTAATTGAGGAACAACAAAGATTTCTATTTGAGTGCATTGGACTTCTGTTTTGAATTGTAAACTTAAGTTTCATATTACACATATCATCGGAAACAATAGATCAAAATCCAAAAATAAAACTTCGATTCATAATAATTTCAACTGAATCGCCGCCAGCTCTTTATCCTTCACAGATATAGTAGTAAGAGGCTTCAGTTTATCGCTGCTTATCCGCGATATTAACACCTTGACTTTACCAAATTGAGTTAACCTATAAAAAAAAAAAAAAACTTTAGGTTCATACACCTCGCCTACGCTCGTAAAAAACGTTGCAGGGCGTCTCATTAATAATATTTGGAACCAATTTTATTTTTTGCCACATTAAAACTACATTTTTTTTCTTTATCTTAATATTGTAAACGACTAAACCGCGTGTGCGAAAGCAACAGAAACGGAACACATAAATGAAATGCAAATGAAGCTTTTTACATTTAATACGCAAATCGTTTTCTCATTTATGTTTGACGATAAAATGGCAAATAGCATCGTTTGATCATCCATCGAACAAGAAGAACCAGCATACCAGTCTAACAGAAATGAAGCCGAGAGAAGTGCAAGCAGCAACGCAGGGATACCCTCTAGTTTCGGCAAAGTATTGTAATTGATAATTTTAGGTTTTTTTAAGAACAAATATTAAACGTTTTATGAAATCTGAAAGAAAACTAACTACGAAAACCATCTTAGTAGTTATTCATACCCCACACTTGTCAATCTACAGGGTATCAGTAACACAAATGTTTTACTTTCCATCATAAAAATGGGAATGGAAGAATCGAACAAAGCGCATATAAAACTGTCATAGGCATTATGATTTAGCTGCGACGCCTCGAAAACCAGACCAACATTTTGATAGCCCTCGAAACAGTTTTACATTTGAATCATAGCAGGGCAGCGTAGACAAAGCAAATTAAATCAAAAATTCAGAAATTCTATTGGAAACACGAATACACGAATATACATACATAATTACGAGATGTATCTCACAGAACGAAGCGACAAAATGCCGCTGATTGTTTATTTCAATTTAATAAATTTGATTGTTTTTTCTTTGCTTAATTTGCCAGCTGCCTTTGGAAGCCCTTAACCCGCTGCCCCTATCCCGCTGCCCTGCAGCAGGTTTGAACCATGTTAACCCGCCTCCGATCACATTTCAATTGCAATAACCCTAGACTATTGTTTTGGGTCATTCCGTTGCGATAATTGGCCATGTGTCGTATATCAACAAATCGATTAAAGGCTCTTAAATACCCTGTGAATGTGAAGTGGAATAGAAGGGGAATATGACAGCAATAATTGCAGTAGGGTGTTCACTGCTCACCACATTCAATTACTGCAAACTACGAAATTAATTTACAGGGTATCTACTAGTTGAGCAATATATTATTCAGCTTGCTCAAGCAATTGCACATTACATTTTTTATATCATTTTCATTTTTATTTTTTTTTTTTGACTAACAATACTTGAATAAATGCAATTAGCAATTACAGAGTATTTAGCTAGTCGTGTTTGTCATGTTTCGCTCCAACTTTTGTCTGTTGTACCTGGCTACCTGTCTACCCGATACCCCGGGGGCAAATGCGCGTATTGTCATTGTCAGAATTCCGTAAACACATTCCAAGTATTTTTTGTCTTTTCTTACCAAATAAAAAAATAAAGGCTAAAAAAAGGCTAACAAATAATCGTTTTGCTTAGCTGCTTTGATGTTGTTGTGGGGCGCATTCAACTCTCGATTTTGTGTGAATGATGAATGTATAATATTGGGAATATTTATATACTATATATACTTATTTATTTATTTATTGAACACCTGTAAAAATGCGACATAGGTATGTCTGCCTGCACATTGCATGTTCTGCTGTCCACTCTGTTCAGTCCGTCCGTCCGTCCGTCCGTCCGTCTGGCTGTCGACTTTCGTCTCTCGACAATTTGATTGAGTGGCATATCTCTATTATATGGAACAGGATTCAGTTACGGATTGCCAGTCGATTGCTGTCGGATGAGCTAATCAACAGTTCCCCAGGGAACTGTGTGTGCGTCGTTTAAAACCAATTAACAATTGTCATTTGGTGTTTTTTTTTAAGTACCTCATCGACTGATCGCTTGACAGTGCAAAGGTTACTGACAGTAAATACTTCAAATATGCAACCCTTATATAAAATAAAGAATTCTAATGATTCAAGAAGATTAAAAGTTGACTCTGAAAGAATCGTGTAAAAGCAAAGATAGAAAATAGGTTGTGGAACTCAAAACGGATGCCCTAAAGAACATAAGATACCATAGAATATATAGCAGCCATATCATCCATCAACATGCCAAGCCTTTAACACAATTGGCATAGAGAATGCAAGAAAATAAGATGAAAATCGATAAATGACAAGCCGTAAATATTCTGTAAGAAGAGATGACAGCAAGGAGGAAGAGGGAGAGAGAGGGTTGAGTAAAAACTGTGAAACATTTACAACAATTTAAAATGCAATCTGTTTTTTTTTTTCTTTGTTTTCTTTTTCGCTTTCTTTTGCAGCTGTCTTCTGTCTTGTGCTCCGTCTGTGTTGTCTCTGTGTATTCTGTCACTTCATTTCTTCCCGCTGATGATAATTTTAATAAAAATGTCTTATCGCAGTCATAAATGTCAGCACCCTGCGGGTGTGTGGGTGTATGGGTGTGTGCATATGGGTCTCTATCTCTCTACCAGTGTGTGTGTGCCTGTGTGTGTTTGTCCTATTTAAGCAACATTTGCAGAGCGAAAGAGATGGCAAAAGAGAACGAAAGCAAGGCAGAGGGCATCGTAGACTTTTGCATAACTAAATGCCTTGCAATCTGTATCATCTCCTCTAACAACCGCATGCGACATGCCCAGCCTCACACACACACACACACACACACCAACAGCTGTCAAGTATGGCCTATGTGTGTGTGTGTGTGCGAGTGTGTGTGTGCTTTTGGCTCTTAGGTTTTTGCCTTATTTTATATGACATTTTTATTTAAGGCAACATTTTTATACTATTTTCTTTGCCATGTTGTTAGTTTGTTGCTTGCCACACACACACACACACACACACAGAGAACTGCATCGCGCTGTGCGACAGTTAGAACGAGAGTTATGCATATGTATGCGTATTATTTAGTTGGAGATGCTTTTGCGCTTTTTTGCGGTCGCTTTGCTGTGTTAATGACACTTGCAAAGTCCCCACACACCCACCCACATCCCTACACACACACACACACACGCATACCCACTTGTCCACTGGTATTTATAAAACAACGCCGCCCCCCTCCCCCCTGCCACGCCCAAAACTGCCCACTTAGCCAAAGCTAGCGCGCGACATTTACATTAGACACAGGCGCGACACAAAACTGGCCACGCCCACAAAAAATGCCCACCTCGTGCGCGTATTTGAAATTAAATTACTCGCAAAAAAAGCGTGTAAATTGCCAGTGAATGCCTCCCTTACCTATCTCACCTGCCCAGTCTACCTCATCTCCCCCCCTCCCCGCTTGCCCAGCGTCGACCTCGCCCACTTGAAGGCCTATGGCAAACGCCTTTATCTAATACGCAAAACTCAAGTTGTTTTTGTGGCAGTTTTATACCCTTGCAGAAGGTACATATACCATGGATCGGACACAGATTCAGAATATATATAATATCTTGAATTCTTTGTTTTAATTATATTGCTAAGCACAAGATAAGATTTGATTTGATTTAATTCCACATATTGAACAGTAAAGGATTTATTAAATTCATTCTATATAGTATATCTATTTACTATATTCCCATATAAAGCAAACTATACAAATTTCTTTGAAACACTGAAAGAGTATAAAACCTTTGAGCTGCCTTTCTTTCTTGTTTTCTCTACTTTTTTATTTGGCTCTTTCGGAGCCAGCGGGGCGTATGCGTAATGTGCTTGGGGCAAGCTGAAGTACGCCAATGCAGTCGTTTGAGAGTGTTGATGTGTCTGTGTGTGTCTGGGTGTGTGTGTGTGTGTGAGTGTGTGTGTACGTGTATTGTGTTAAGTCATCTGTCCCATTACTGGCTGCTAATTACGTGTTCAATGCCTTCTCCCACTGTCAATTTGCTCGCACTTCTTTTTTTCTCCTTCTTGCCCATCCTTTTCATACTCTATTTTGCCTCTCTACTCCTTTGCTGTTTCTATATTGAGTGCAATCTGAAAAAATGGCAAGGAAATTACATTGACAGTGTGAATGCTGCAGTATTTCAATCTTTCTGCACCCTTTTTCTTTTCTTTTTTTTCGTTTTTCTACACTATCTACTAATTAGATTCCTTTTCAACACTACTTCTTGTAGTTCTAAGGTGCAAATAATCATAAATAGTTTCTTCTCTCTTTAAATTCTTCAATGTTTACAAATCTTTCTATTAATTGGTTTATTTATCTTTCAACTTATTCCCTTTCTTTTCTTCTATTACGCTTTCTCTTTCAAATGGAGTTATGTCTGTAACTTATCGTGCTTCATTTTCTTTATATATTCATATATGTACTTCCTATATTCTCATATACTACAGATAGTCTCATATACGAGGGTCGTTTGATAAGTCCGTGACTTTTTGAATAAAATATATTTTTTTCGTCAAAGAAGCGTTTTATTTCTCAACATAATCTCCTTTTAGCTCTATACATTTAGTCCAGCGTTTTTCCAATTTTTTTATTCCTTCCAAATAATAGGTTTTCTCAAGGCCCTCAAAATAGTCGTTTGTTTCTGTGATGACCCGAATCTCTTACCGCCGAGCCATTTCTTCATGTTTGGAAACAAAAAATAGTCACAGGGGGCTAAATCTGGAGAATATGCTGGATGGGGTAGCAGTTCGTAGCCCAATTTATGAAATTTTGCCATGCTGACACGAAATTCACTTTTTTCCATTTTCGTTAAAATTCACGAGATCGTCTGCTTTCAATGCCTATAAAACGCAAACCAAAAAACGCAGCTTTCTCAAAATTTTACAGTCAGCTGTTAATCGATAACTGCTGACAGGAGCAGTGTTGTATTTAGAGCAGGTGCGCGGCAAATACAAAAAGTCACGGACTTATCAAACGACCCTCGTACTAAATCTATTCTCATATACTTGCAAATTTAAATCTCCAACTCCTTCTGCCTAACCTTCTACTTGCATGAACTTCCCATTTACTCACTACCCTTTCTCACTCTCGCTCTCGTTCGCTTATCTTTTAATTGTTTCTACTAAGTTCTCCCTTCTTTTTTGTTTACTCCAAATACTTCCCTCCTTGCCTCCGCTATTCCTACTTATTTTGCTTCTCCCACTTCTTAGTTCCTTCATCTTTTCATCGTTTCTTCTAGGCGCTCTCACAGTGCCTTCCACATTCACCCACACGCACACACACACCATGTATGTAGTACAAACAGCCCCTGCTTGACAGTGTTTCCACGCCACTTTCCCTTTTGCTTTGAACATTTCCCGCATGAATTTCTGGGCAAAAAAGAATTTTTCAAATCGTCTGTCCCAAAAGCAGTCGCCGCGTTTTAGCCAAGTCATGCATATTAGGCAGTTGGACACGCGGAACGCCGTAGCTGAAGCCGAGCTCGCGACAAGTCGCAGCAAGTCGCAGCATGTTGCGGCAAGTCGAGACAACTCGAGTCGAGGCGAGTCCAGGCGAGTCGAGTCTAGAGCGAACCACGCCGTAGACTGGCGTTAGTCATCGTCATCGTCGACAGCTACGTCGACGTCGACGTCGACGTCGTCATCCCAAACATGTGAGCATTAATGGAGCCTATGGGGGGAAGGTGGGGTCTTCCCCAAACCACCCACTTCTCCCTTCCCCTTTCCAACACTCACTTTCGCTCTCTCTCGAGCTGTTAAGCATGCCGTCTCCCTCACTCTCTCATTTATTTGCATGTCCTGCGCAATGCGAAAGAGAGCCACGCACAGCTGTTCGCACAGTGCTGCCCATGCAGCCGGCTTGTATAACAGTTATAACTGTTTTTATAACATTTTCGGGGCGCGACATTCGAATCTCTCCTCCTCCGAACGGTTCATTGAACTGAGGCCGCAATTTCTGGTTCTGGTTTCGCCATTTGGTCTTTTTTTCTTTTTGCTTCTTCTGTTCTCTAGTTTCCAGAATTACCTTTGAGCTCTTTACGCACGACGCACGGTGTCGCCGATGTCGTGCTGCCTTATCTATAAAGCTTCAAGTCACGATTTCAATTTGCAAATGACGACAGCCCCCAAAATCGATCTATTGATTTCATATTCAGCACTCCAAGTGGACGACATAAATCAAAATCAACTCGAGCTTAAGAACAAAATTGCGACATAAATAACGCACGCAGGGCAGGGGCGCAGCGCAAGGGTAATAAGAGGGATACAAGATGGAATACATTGAAAAATAAATTGTCTTGAAGACATCTGTTGCGAATCATCGTCAAGTCCCCTTCAATGGCTTTAGTTTCAGTGACCCCCCTTTGTCGACGCCACTGCGCATTTGCAGACTAACTGTCACCACGCCTCTGTCGGCGTTCCGTGCCGGCTTAGCGGGCGGAAATACTTGGCCAAGGCTATCGCAGCCACTGTGTGTAAGTGTTTGCCCTTTTGGCATGCGTAGCAGGTAAATGTGCATGTGTGTGTGTGTGTGTGACAGAGGGAGACTGTGTGTGTAAGTAGCCTCCACTTGCTGTTGAGATGATTAATCAGTCTACGCCGTCGCCCAATTAGCCGAAACTGACAGATTTAGGCCCAGGCCCCGATTCGCCGCAGCCCAAACAGGGCCAGGCAGCCCACACACACGTACGTGCCGAATGCGCCGCAGGGTTGGCTGACCGACAACAACAACAACAACGAACACATACGGCCCTTGCTTCGACGCGACTCGTTGCACTTCGGGTCGACTCGTTGCACTTTGGTTCGATTCCACTCAGCTCTCTCTCTCTCTGTGTTTTCTACTTTTCGCCTATGCATAAAATTCAACGTCAAGTGCAAGTACAAACGTAAGCACAGAGAGAGAAACAAAAAAGAGAGACAAAGAGAGAGAAGAGAAGAGCGCACGTGCAGCGTAAAAAAGCCAACAGCAATGTACAATACAAGATTCCTGCCAGAAATGCGCGCTTCTTACCTGTTAATTGCTGCAGTCACAGTTTCCTAATGCATTTTCTTTTTATATTTTCACTTTTCAGTAGATTTAACTGCAAAAAAAAAGGGAAAAAAATCAAATCACACTTTAAGTCCATCGTATTGAATAAATCGCGGCCAACTTAATGCGTATTGGGAGTTGCCAATTAACAGAAATTATCGATAGTGGCAATTGCATTGTCATGCACTCATGCACTGCTTACGCAACTATCGATAATTGCAAATGTAATGAAAATGTTACTCATATGGATATGCTGCATATTCGCTGTAATCCTGCCATGGACTTTGCATAGAGAGAGAAAGGGAGAGCACTGCTTGCAAAAGTCGCAGTCGCAGTCGCAGTTGCGCTCATCTCCGATGCCCAAAAGTGTCGACAGCAGAGTGTTGAGAGTGCCGGCAAAAGCCAGCAGCGCAGCTGACAGCGACGCCGACGCCGACGCCGACGCATTGCGCATGCGTAGCATGTGTGTAAGGCAGCACAGCGACAGAGGCCGCGACCGCTGCTGTCACGACAGGGCTGGCGTCGTCGTCATCGTCGTCGCTTCAGTCGACGTCGCGCAACGACGACGCATCGTATCGATATTAAAAATAAGACGGGACTCGGAAGCGTATTTACTTTAACAGTTGCTCTTGTTGTTGTTGTTGTTGCTGCTGCTGTTGTTGTCGCCGTTGTTGAAGCTATTGAAATTCGAGCGCAAATCGGCAAACGAACTCAGAACGCTGCGGCTGCGCGAACGCAAAGCACGCGCCACACACCACACAACAGTTCCAGTTCCAGTTCCAATTTCCAATACGCGCATTCCAGTCACAGTTCGCCCCTTGCAGAACGTATCCTACGCGTGCCGTGCGTGTCAAATAATTTCGTGTTATTTATTTTCACATTTTTTTTGCGTCAATAATTTTTAATTTTTTTAACTTATTAAAAAAGTGCATAATAAATCGGAGAGTGCAAATATAACGAAATCAGCAACAAATTGTTCCTAGAATTTTGGCTGTTCTGCAGGTAATGAAAATTTGAAAAATGCGTGAAAAATTGAAAAATTTAATTTTAGTTATAAATGCATATTTTAAAAATATTGCAAATGAAAAATTTAAAAAAATACTTTAAGTATCAGTAAAAATCATTGAATCAGTTTTGAGATTTACGAAAAGTTTGAAAAAGTGTGTTGGAAAACTTTAAAAATAAATAAATATAATAGCTTAAAGTAATTCCAAAACAATATTTAAAAAAACGAAAAACATAGAATATTATTAGTAAACATATAATTAGTTTTAAGATTTACGAAAAGTATTAAAAAATGTGTTAGCAAACTTTAAAAATAAATAAAAGAAGTAAAAAAAAAAAAAAAACTAAAATGAATTCCATAACAATATTTATAAAAAACATGGAAAAACAAAGAATTTAAAAAAAAAAAAATCATCAAATTTGACCCTGAAAGGTTCTTTATACTTCTTAAGCCATATACAATCTTTTTTTATTAGTTTATTGTTTATAAAATGGATTTTCTGCTTCAATTTTGACTGATTAACAGCCGTACATGATATAGGCATGTCTCCCTGCACTCTGTTATTCAACTCCAAACAATTCTGGAACTCTGAAAATGCGATTGCCTTTGGCGGACAGCGTTCAAAGTCAACGCATTTTGGGGCCCTACCCGATTGGAATACTAAAGAGTTGCCTGCCTGACTGAATGACTGACTGACTGGGTGGGTGGAGGTGGGGGGAGTAAGGAGGCATACAAATACCGTACATAGTATTGTATTGTGTGCTCGTCATCTGATGTGCAGTAAATAGAATCCGCTACACAAACATTTTTGTACCCAGCAAGTGGTGTAGAGAAGGTTAGTGCATGTGGTGAAGTCAGTAAATGGAACATATTCACCAGATCTCAGAGATTATAGGAGTTGGGAATATCAAATTTGGTATGCAGACTTTTGTATAGTATATACAGGTATACACTTTTTTATAATTAAAATATTACTTATAATACCTGAGCTATATGTCTTTCTTTATTTACAAATCGCATATATCACTTCTTATAAGAACTATATCACTCCAAGTCGACCTAGATCTACCTACAACCCTCATTTACCACCTTGGCAAATTTCATAAAGATCGCTCAACTTTTTACTGAGTATATTGCAGTCGAGACTACTGCACCTGCCGTATCCTACCATTTAGTATTGTCTTCTGCTTCTTCGTTGGGGTTTACGAGCTAACACTGGGGCCGGGCACATTGGGTTTTATGTGCCCCATGCTACAGTGAGTCGCACACTGCGATTTCTGCATTTCAATGAGCTGATTAATTGTGCACAGCAACAACAACACCAACAACAATAACGAAAGAGTTTAATTAAACAGAGCGAGCTGAGTCAAAGTCTTTAGCCAGAAGCCAAATTGGTAATACGATCGATCGATAATCGCATTACCTAAAAAACAACAAATATCGCTTGAAAAAAAAAATAACAACTAATCAATTTATGTACCACACGTCGCGGGAATGTGTGGGAGGGGGTGGGGTACAGTGCACGAATCACTCGTTTTTGGTCTCACATTTTTGGAAAGAAAGCAAAAGTATTTCTTTTTTTGTTAGCCTATTCGGGAAATGTTCATGTGACATTGCGCAAGAAAACCTTTTGTCGGTTTTACTTTCTCAGTGCAGCGGAAAATAATGCAATAACTTCTGTCAGCAGTCGAAAATCGAAGAAAGTAAATGAAAATAGTGAGAAGATCATTTTGAAATCGAAGAAACTAAAACTGACATTATAAATATTATAAAAATCAGAAAAAAAAGAATTTAAATTCGTAAAAAACACCATATTGAGCTGATCCAACATGAATGTATATGTATATCTGTTTGATGACTGAAAAAACATAAATCGAGCTGATTCAACAAGAATACATATGCATATAGAATTTGTATATCTTTATAAAGACTGAAAATAGCATATCCAGCTGATTCAACATGTTCTATATCTGTATAAAAACCAAAAAGATTTTATCCAGCCGATTCAACATGAATATATATGCATATATATTTGTGCATTGCTGTATAAAGACTGAAAAGACCTTATCTAGCTGATTTAACAAGAAAATATATGCTTATATAATTTGTATATCTTTATAAAGACTGACAAGACCTAACCCAACTGATTCAACAAGAATATATATGCATATATCATGTTTATCTGTATAGTCGCAGCAATTGTATTTCCCAACAGCTGTTTAAGAGACCACACGCTGACCCAAGTCAGCCAACTACGGGACACTATACTGTCAAATGGTACCGCAAGGCCCTCGCAACCAAAACCAATTCGACTTTGACCTTGAATTTGCGCACTTACTCGCTAAATCTCTCGCGTACGATCTGTAAGTTCCAGCTATCGCGCTGCATCTCATTGCAGTGCCAAGCTCATGTTAAATATCAAAAGTGGGAAAGGATGCCAGACCCGTTAAAGCAAGGCTCATCAATTGTGGTCAGCTACACTAACAAAACACGGCAAAACAGCAAATGACAACTCATTTAACTGGTTCTACGATTTGGTCCAGAGTTGCTCCGGGTTTTTCGGCACGCTTGTTCCCACGCCTGTCGAGCACTTTGTCTGATGGCGATTAATTTATTTTATTTATTTTTTGTAGAGTGCTTAAAACAAAGTGAAATGGACGTACTTATGCAAATCAAATGAGAATGATTATGAGAAGAGATGATTTAGAATACCCTGTAAGCTTGAGATTGTCAAATCATAGTTAAACCTTCTAAGTAAATGATAATTAAATGAGTTGAGAACCTAAAATTGTTAAAATGTCAAATCTAAACATGTTGATCGACTCTTAAAAAGAAGTTCCTCATGCTCAGCAGACTAGAAATCGTTCCTATAGCGTATCTGGCACTCAATCAACCTTATACTATATAGCTCTGTTTTATTTAAATAAATTAAATTCTATTGCTAAAGCTTTAATTGGCAATTGTTGCACACACTTGAAATTTATTTGCGGTTTTTGGCAAACAAGAAAAACTCAATTGACACATTGACACATTTTCGCCTTGAAATGAGCAACAGTTTTGTGGTACCACCACATATATTTCTTTCAGATCGCCCGATCGATCCGGCGATCCAGCGATCATCGATCGACAATAGACAATCGAAACGAATTGATTATAAAATTTACGCATGTTTGATGCGTATTCCATTCCATGTAGCGTCGTTCTACGTGATCCGCATATAGCTCTATACTCCACAATATATATATTTATATATCTGCTTGTATCGGTCAAGTCAATAGCCAGCACAGTTTTGGATTGACAGCTTTATTTGCACGTGTTTAAAATCAATACAAGAAGAAGGGCTTAGAAACTGGGTTGAAATACCACGCGAAGAAGGTCTTAGAGTGGATTCAATGCATTTAATATCGATCAGCTAGATTGTATAGGTTATATATGATTTGAATCGATCGTACAATGAACGGTAACACTTAAGATTAGAGAGCCTTAAAATCTAGTCAAATATTTTTAAGAGAACAAAGATAAAATTTTTATGAAATTTTTAATAATTAAAAGAAAGAATCTCTAAGTAGGACCTTTATGAAAAGAAGCATATCTACAAATTTGCCAGCACCCTTTAAGTAGGTTGGCTCCCTCATAAATTATTACAATACCATCAAATAAAATAGTTACACAATCGAGGCGCCAATAAAAGCTGCTTAAGGGGCAAAAGAAACACATGTTCTACGTGTTCGAAACGGGAGAAGAACTCAATCGAATCGAATAAATAATTATAATGTCCACGATACGCATAATAATAATAACGCCTAATAACGTGAGGTGAGCAAGTCACGATTTTTGTTTAGCCGCATGACAAATTGATTTCAATTTTTGGGTGAAGACAAAAAGTTCTGAAGGGGTTAGGGTTGTGGTATATGTTCATGTTGATTTCGAGGTCGCAAACTGATTTACAAATTGGAGTAGCAATCGGATTTGTTTTGATTCTTTGCCGCGCCGCATTATTCATCAATTTCTTTTCTTTTTTTTTTTTGTTGTTTTGTTTTTCTTTTGGCACGAGCGAATTAATTGTGCGGCCCACTAATTGGGCTCGGTTTCTTGATTCTTTGGGATCGAAAAGAGAAAGACGCCCGCGCGTCTTCACTTCGCAGTCGAGAATTGGCACAAATCAACGCGAAGACAGTATAAATAAATAAATGGATAAACAAAATAACAAAATCTTCTTCTTCCTCTTTCTCCAAGTTGTTTTCTTCTTGTTCTTCTTCTGCATTTGCATGCCGTGGTATTTTTATTAGAATCGTCAATGAAGCCACTAATGGACCTTATAAGCTCATTAATAAAGTCACCATAAATTAAACAATTCGCTGTCATTGTAAATGTCTATCAAAATGGACAGAGGAATCTGAGCTTGAGGCGAAAGAACTTTGCAAGAGCGTTTTTGATGCGTGATAAGTGGTTAAAATGAAGTTGACAAATCAAACTGCCCAAGAATTTGTATTAGTAAACGATTAGTGTGCTTTGGATCAATGTATTAATCAAGTTTTAGCTGCATAGCTCAAAAGGAAGCTGAGATCTGATATATATGTATATATAAAGATATATAGATATATATGCATAGATATATAGCTGATTATAATATCAGCCAAAACTCTATAAAAGTGCAAATTATAGTAAACCTAATACTGCACAAAGTATATTTTTATTTATCCAACTTCAGCCTAATTACACTCAGATAAACTTCTTATTTCTGATTTATGCAAGTATTATTATACTATATATAAGACTTAATATCGATTCAGTTGCTCCTACAAGTCTCTGCATGTCAGCGAAGGTCCCCGACTGCATTGCGCAAGAGTTGATAACATTTGGGCCAACATGTAAATCGGGACTTGTCAATTGCACAACGAAAAAAAAGAAAAAAAAAAACGCGGCAATGCGTGAGGCAATAATAAATTTTTGCGTGTCCAAGAAAACAACAAAATCCAACAACAAGTACAACAACAATTCGTGTAGCTTCTTCAACAATTTACTTAATTTACAACTTAATTTCAGCAATGATTTTCAGCTTTTTTTTGCGCGCGGTATTCAAGCCAAAAAGGCATGAAAATGGCCTGCAAAAATTTCGTGCATTTTAATTTAGCTGTCAATTATGTTAAATGCTGTGACAAGGACCTTGCCGGGCATCACGCGAGGCACAAATACCCTACGAAATTAATTACAATTTTTTTTTTTTTTTTTTTGAGGTCTTAAGGTATGCCTGTGAGCTCCTTGCTGCGCTTGGTGTCTATTAAGTAACTCCTTCCTAACGGAATATAGCTCTGATCTCTGCGAGCTTATTAGGTTCTTTGAGTACTTATAAATAACCTAAGGTTGCCTAGTTTCAACTGCAGAGTATACTGAGTGCAGCTTGAGCTTAAACATCATTTGCTCTTCATCGTCTTCATCTTCTTCTTGCATTTTACACTGCTGTACATTTTTGGGGCACTTAATCGGCCACTTGGCTGCGCTTTTGATTCGCCTGGGCACCCGAGTTCGCTTCGCTTTGCTTCGACTTGGCTCTTTGTGTGGTTTTTGCGTAGCATGCAACACGCTCATTTAACACTCACTCACACACACACACACACACGGGTAGCCTGGCACCTTATTGATTCCCGGCCCGGGCACGCCCCTTTGCCAGCAATTAAAATTCAAGCCGCCATGCCTAATTACAAGCCAAAACTTATTGCAAGCAAACAAACCATCAACAACAACAGCAGCGACAACAAAAGGGCTGCCAGGCAGGCAGGCTCTAATTTGCCTCAGTGAGCGCCTCCGATTGATTTGTTTTTTTTTTTTTTTTCTAGTCAGCTGCACCGTAACCACTTCTTGGTGGGAGCACTTCAAAGGTTGCTCAACCTGTACGCACGGCTCATTACAGCCTGGAGTTTCGTATTCCCCTGAGGTGTGTTAAGTCGCACAGCACAGTCGCTGCCACAGCAGCTTATCAAATTTCAACAGCAAACCTTAAGTAAATCCTGAAATCTTGCTGCCTCACTTTATCTTGAAGATAAAGGTTGAGAGCAGCTTGATTTAAATTAAAAGTTGTAAGGTGCCTTAAGAAGAGTTAACTTTGAACTTTCTATAAATAACTTATGTCAAAATCTAGCTGTTTTTTGCACCAACTCAACAGTTTTGACCTTTTTGAAACGTAAAGAGTTAATAATTGTACAATACTTCTACTTAATAGAAATATCGTAACGTAAGCCTATATATGCGTCTGTGTATGAATACGTGTATATGCGTGTATCATTTCATTGGTCATATCAGTTAAAATTCTCAGTTCAGGTAGTCTGCAAATTCAAAAGTTTTACAAAGTTAAAACTAGCTAAAAGATCCATTGAGTTACCCAATTTCAGCTGCATAAGCCTCACAAATCCAGAGATCCACAAAGTTTTGCATTTTACATTCCCTAGATAACTTAATGCCGAGTTATGATCGTATGAGTATTTTCGGAACACCCGCTTATCACTTGACTGGAGAATTTATGCAAATCAATGCAAACAACAAATGTTTTTTATTTTTATTTTGTTTTTGGCTAATTATAAAAACATTTACGAGAAGTCAATGCCTCATACGCGCTCTCTCTTTCTTACACTCTCTTCCCACTGTTCGATCTGCAGAAAATATTTCTCATAGTTTATGTTATAATCCCATCATATCGGATGGTAAGAGGGGGCGCAAGAGCATTGTTAATGGAGTCTAGCACAAAAATCGAGTAAAATTTTGTGCGTATTTTTAGACTCGATCGATTCAATGAGGGGGCCGGACCAGAAGTCGACACGCGGACAACGTGTTGGTAGGTCCGCAGTTGCCCCGACGCCCTTTGGGGAAGTGCAAGTGGATGAAGAGTGGAAGTGGGGAAGTGGCAGAAACTTGTTTGGCAGCAAGTTGTGCGACTTGAGGTGTGCATGAACTAGATGAGAGCATAAAGAGAGAAAAAAAAAAAAAACAACAAAAAACCAACAACAGCAACGAAAAGTAAAGAAAACAAAATTGAAATTATAATTAAAATATTGTAAGATAAATATGTATGTAAACTCATTTCGGGCATTGACAGTTTCTGCCCCTTCAGACAGCCGTAAAACAGACAAGCCCTATATAAAAAGCAGATCAGGTGGACGTCCTTGCAAGTTGATATCGGTAGGATTGGCACAGTGGGCACGAGACAGTTGTCGAGTGAATAAAACAGTATGTTGATTTAGATGAAACTATGAAAATTAATGGAAGCTTTTTTTATTTTTATTTACTGATTTATTTAAAGTCAACAAACTATCATCTCATAATTTTTAAAAATTTCATTTTAACATTTTATTAAAACTAATTTTACAATGGCTATTTTTAATATATGTAATTTTAACTTAGATAGTCGTTTTGAAGCTAAAAAAAAAACAATAAAAAGTAAAGTAAAAATTAAAATGGACAAAAGTTAAAAGCGTTAAATTGCAAATTAAATATGGAAAAAATATAAAAAAATGTTATAATTTTTAGTTAAGATTGGAAGAGATTGAAAAATGTATTGTTACTTTAGTTTGCATAGTTTCAATCTTTTCTAACCTAAACCAATTGAATAAATCTATTGTTTTCATAATCAAAATCAAATACAGATAGAATTAAATTGGGTTCTTTAAAATATTATTCTAAATTACATAAATAACTGATAAGCTTATTCATATTACTTATTTGTATTATAATATTGATACTACAATAATATAAAAAAAAGAAAATATAAATATAAATTTAAGAAAATTACTTATCAAAATAGTATTTTTTTCATTTCCAAATTTTTGTACATCATCAATCTTTTTAATAATAAATAAACTGCATCTAGACGATATTTGAACACTTTTTCACTGCAATCTTCCCACTGTGCAAGTGCCGCTTGGGCCGTAACTCGTTTTGACAACAAATGCATTCAAATTTATGTTCCCTTCCAGATGCAACGACCTTTGCCTGTCCACGCCACAATGCACACGATCCTGCTTGGACTGGTGAGTAGCCGATCGTAGCCTCGATCGAGAGTAACTGCAATAACTGATATCTTATGCAGGCAACTTGTCTGCTGCCCACTGTGCTGGGCCATGGCCGCCTGATGGATCCGCCGGCAAGGAATGCCATGTGGCGCTTTGGTTATCCCAATCCGGTCAACTACAATGACAACGAACTCTTCTGCGGCGGCTATGCGGTACAGTGGGAACAGAACAGCGGACGCTGTGGCGTCTGTGGCGATGCGTATCACGTGAAGTCACCACGACCCCATGAGGCTGGCGGGGAATATGCCAAGGGTATTATATCACGTTACTATACAGCCGGGCAAGAGATCGAGGTGGAGGTGGAATTGACTGCCAATCATTATGGACGCTTCGAGATGTTCCTCTGCCCCAACAACAATCCAAGGCAGGAGGCCACACAGGATTGCTTTGATCGTTATCCGCTCTACATTTCGGGCAGTCGGGAGCATCGTTTTCTGATACCACGCGATACCAAGAAGAAGGATATCTTCCGCTATCGCGTACGACTGCCTCCCTATGTCACGTGCACACAGTGCGTTCTCCAGTGGACCTATTACACCGCAAACATGTGGGGCACTTGCTCCAATGGCACCGAGGCTGTTGGTTGCGGCAAGGCGGGTGAGTAAAGACCGCGACCACACTTATCCCCTCGCCTCCACTTTCCCCCTGTGCCGTACTTACTTTACATATTGCCTGCTTGCAGAGACCTTCCGCAACTGTGCGGACATTGCGATCATTTCGAATACGGGAGGCGGCGTTCCGCCCATTTTCATTAACAATCGATCGCCCTATTTGCTTTACTATCGCGATTATCGGGCGCCAGAGGATAACAATGTCTTCCCACTCATTGTGCGGTAAGTCTTTTGACTAATTAGTTACGCTTTCTTTATAACCGGTTCATAACCGATTCGTAATCGATTCATACCCGGTTCATTGCTGGTTTATAACCGGGTTATAATCGTGACACACACGTAACTTTACCCGTTACATAACCGATTCATACCCGGTTCGTAACCGATTCATAACCAGTTCATAATCGATTCATAACCGGTTCATAACCGATTCGTATCATCATCGTGAACCTACAGTATTTGTTCTTGCAGCTTCAATCGTAAGCTTTAATACGCGTATAACGGTTCATAACCGTTTGTTTAACTACAGTACGCTGCACATGTAAATTTTTGTATATATTTAAGTTAGTTTTCAAACCAATATGAATCGGTTTGCGCATACCTAAAAACGCTATAACCATTTCGCAACCGATTCGTATTTGTAATCTTTTTTATTTTATCTTAATTTATATCTGCTTCAACATGCTTTCTTATTTTCTCAGTCTCTCTCTCTCTCCTTCTCTCTCTGTCTTGCTGCCTTCTACATTATTATATTAAAACCGTTTGGTTACCGTTTCGCTGTCTGTTTTCTTCTCTACTTTTCTTTTCTCTTTCTTCTTCGTTTTGCTTCTTCCTAAGCTCTTCTTCGTTTCACTCTCAACTCGAAACCAATTGAAAAATAATGAAAACAATTCACACATTTCTAACTTTTGCTTCCCCAATTTAGCAATGCCACGCGGCATGCGCGCAAACGCAAACGTCCAACCGCTTAACCGCTTACCCGCTAAACAAAATATACAAATCAAAAAAAAACCGCTTACCCGACACACAAGTTTCTCTAGCGCACTGCAGAATTACCGCAAACGGGTAAAGGCCAACTGTAAACTATAGTTATAAGCACTTCCAAGCTAAACGGTTATGGTTACACACATACACACACACGCATACATGAATATATACACACACACACACACACACACACACACACATTTAGCTGTACATAAAGAGAATTTGCTTCATAAATAAACTTGGAAAAACATCAACAAATATGGTCTATTATTGCGTAACGTCATTGTACGGTGTGGCGCGAAACGGTTAACCGTTTCAAATCAATTATATTATTAGTTATAATATTGGTACTGGTTATTAGTTATAATATCCTTTGCAAGTCGACGAAACGATAATTCACACGTGAACAGTGACTGCGAATGTAACCAGTGACAGTGCGATAAATGAAGGCAATCACCAACTTTACGATTTCGCTATAGTTAAAGTAACAGTCACAGTGAAGGTCACAGTATCGATCACAGTTGCAGTGATGGTCACAGTATCGATCAGTTACAGTGATGGTCACAGTAACAATTACAGTGAAGGTCACAGTAATGATCCCGGTGACAGTGAAGGTCACAGTAATAGTAACAGTCACAGTGAAGGCCATCGATCACAGTTACAGTGATGGTCACAGCATCGATCAGTTACAGTGATGGTCGCAGTAAAAGTAACAGTGAAGATTACAGTAACAGTTACAGTGACAGTAAAAGTCACACTAACAATCGGTGACAGTAAAGACTACAATAACCGCGTTAACGATGTTTCATTGAAACTTAAAATCGCAGTAGCAGTCACAGTGATAGTCACAGTTACAGTAAGTGTGCCAGTTGCAGTTGCAGTGAAGATTACCATGAGTAGGTCATATCACAGTCATACTTCCTCCAGTTAGTTTTAATGCCAAAGTCACTTCACTACGCATGACAAGTAACGCGTAACAGGTGAGTAAGTAACGCTTCGACCGAACTGCGACTTGTCTTTCACACGTACAATTTTATTAACATTCGCCAGTTGTGAAGTAATACAGACAAGCAAAATGAAATTGCGTATAACGTTTAAAGGTTCAAGTTGAAAACAGAAAAAAGAAAGACAATAAATTACATGTGGGGGGCGTCGCGAGGGACACGCCCCATTTTGGTTTGGCGCGTACAGTTCCAAAAGTTCGTGTTAGGTGACGAAAGGGAAGAGAAGAAGGGTTCGTCCTGCTCGACGATATGGCTGTACCTCCTCGAACTGTCCAACCCCTCCTGCTCTACCGATTCCCCTTTCCTATTATTCTTCCACCAGCTTCCCTAATTCTACCGTCTCAATTATTGAAACTCCTGCTTCCCCCGTTGTATTGCCCTCTCTCTCTCTTAGTCTTTTAATCTTCTTTAAATTCACTTCCTTCTAAGCGTCAATTTGTTTCCACTCCCCCCTCCTTGCTCCCTTTCATGCTACCTATTTTGCTACTTTTGCTTATCCAATTGTTTCCCGCCCTCGCTCCCCCTCCACAACAATTTATCTTTCTTCTAATATTCCTTCTCTTTTGGCACATAATAATTTCTTCATTCTGTCCTCCTTCTTCATTGCTTCTTCCCTAGCTCCTTTTTTAACTCCTTTCCCAACTATTTCTTTAACTCCTCAAATTGATTCTTCAACTCCCTTCCAAACCTTCTTCAATTTTTTCTTCAACTCCTTCCAAAACTTTATAAAATTCTTTTTTAACTCTTTGCCTAACGTATTCTTCTACCCCTTCTTCCGCTCCATTCCTTCTTCTTCTCCCTCCCAATTCTTCAGCACCTTCTCGTCCTTCGTCAAGGTCTCGCCTCCTCCTCAACCACTTCCGTCCACACTCACTCTCAGCAACGCACATCCGGATAGGTGAACGCCATGATGAGCACCAGAAACACAGCTACCTGCACAATCCCCACCAGCACCGTCTTGAGCAACTGCGTCTGTACTTGCGTCTCTATTTCAATTGGCAAGGGCTTAACCGGTGCCACAGGACGCGTAGTTACGGATGATGAACGCTGTTGACGCAACACTCCCATACCGGGATTTACCTTAGGACGTTTCCAGCGCAACGTTGTCTGGCTGTGCGACCGCAGGCGCAACTTGCTCGGGCTACTCGGCAGGTTCTCACGTGGCACCTCCACCGGCAACTCGCATTGCACTGTGGCATGCACCGTACTATGCCCTTCGCTCGACAGCGAATCAACAATGACATCCTTGAGACATGGCAAACGTAATAGAAAGTTGCTCACATTCGACTGGCTTGTGTTGGCATTGACAACATCGCTGGCCGTGGTGAGAGCGCCGCCACCCGACTCCCTTGGCAGCAGCTGCTCCACAGACTCCTCCTCCAGCCGTGGTAGTTGCAATTCCGTTGAACTCAACATGCTATTGAAGAACATCGCATCCTGTTCGAGCAGATTGAATGGCAACTTAGGGGATAGCGGACGCAATTGACGCAACAGCACGCTGGGTGTCTCGCGCAGCTGACGGAACGAGGTGCGCGCCAGGCCGCCACCTTCGGCCAGGGGCAAATAGAAGTACTGCGTCTCATCGCCGGTCTTTAGCTCGGTGAGGGTCTTCGTTTCGATGCGAAACTCTTGCACACAACCGATGCACTGCAGCCGTTGCTTGAGCTGCCCGCGCTGCGAGGCGCAGCTGACATGATCGACCCGAAGCCAGCCGATATGTACAATGGGTAGCGGCATGTTGATGTAACCCGAACGTGGTGTATGGTAGCCCGTACTGGGCTCGGTTGAGCCGCTCGATGAAACGAGATTCGCACGCAGTGTTACCTCCAGTTGCTCGCCGAGCTGCTGCAACAAACGTATCTCACGCTGCAATGTTGGTATGTTCTGGCAAACGATCTCAACCTCATTGCGATGCTGTGCCAGTGCCTCGTCCTCATCCTCCTCCGGTACGCCGCCGGCGCCGACAAGCAATGAGCCCAGATCCGGGTATTGTTGCTGTTGCTGTGGCTGTTGCTGTTGCAGCTCGTCCAAAGGGTTGTCCAGCATGGGTAGATCACTGCGCAGCTTTGTGCGTTGCACTACCTGCGTGGCCAATTGCTGCAACTGCTGCTTCCGTTGACGCACATCCTGCAGACGTAACTCCAACTGGTCCATCGAGATTTCCGGTTGCGATACCATCGCCGTCGCTGGCGTCAACGGAGCAGCAGTAGGTACTGCACTCTCGGGTGTTGGTGTCACCTTCGGCGACAAGGGCAACGCCAGCGGCAGTATCGGTTCGCACAGATAGATGAAACTGTGATTGCCTTCACGTATGAGTTGCTCATGGGAAGCATCGGTGCCATCGTAGCGGCAGGCCAAACTGGTGCAACTGGTGCTGTTGCTGGTGCTGCGCGAGTTCGGATGATGCTGATTCTTTCCGTTCAGCAGCAGACGGTGCTGCTCCTGCACCTCCCGAAATGCGGAGCCACAAGGCTTTGTTGTCGTCATCGATCGTGGTGATCTCTCCCGCGAGTTACTATCGACCTTATTGTTGTAGTTATTGTTATGGTGCAACATGGTCAGGTTGCAGCTGCTGTAGTTCCTGCTTCTTTTGCCGGTGTTGATCCTGTTGCTGGTACTCTTGCTGCTGTCCTTAATGCTGTTGTTGCTGATATTCTTGGTGTTGCTGCTGTCCTGCTGCTGCTGTTGCTGCTGCTGTTGCTGCTGCTGTTGCTGTTGCTGCTGCTGCCGGTTGCTCGCCAGCGTCGCTACGCGTGGCAGAAAGGGTGCCTTTGCCATGCCCAAGCGTCGCTGCGTTGCCAAATCATTTGGTTGCGGCACATAGGTCGGTGTTGCGACGCGATTATTGTTTAGTGTTGGTAAACGCTTGGTGCGATTCATTGGTGTGGCTGCAACGAGAGACAGAGAGGAGTGTAGAACAACGATAGCAGAATTCTAAAACCAGAGATCAGTAATAAGACCTACTGACCCCAAATTTGGTAGTGCTAGCTCTTACGATTACAGATATAAAGGTGTTCATACGCACAGACATGGATTTATTGTGTGCGTACCATAACAAGACATAATGTCGCCAAATTTGGTAGTGCTAGCTCTTTAAGTTACTAAGATAAAGGTGTTCATACAGACAGACATGGATATAGTGTCTCGGTGTGACTTGTACAAGACTATATACACTTTATCGGAACGGAGATACCTCTTTGTGGGTAGCAAAAGAAAAGTTGATAGAGAATGAAGTACGTAGAAGAAGCAAGGTTCCTCCTTAACCTAACCTAACCTTGCCATACACCACCCATAACTCACTTGTGCCGCGTTGCCCCATCTCCGTACGCGGAAAGGTCGTCTTCGTCACCTGCTGCAGAGACTCGTGCGCCCGCTCGTGCCTGTTCGCGCTATATCGCGTGCGATTCATCCTTCTTTTTTTTCAATTACCCCGTGAACTCAGCGCGACATAGACGTTCCGTTAGTAGTGCAGGTTGTGGGTTCCTCGTTTTAGATAGATCACTTTGAAATGTGTTACGCGTTGGATAAGTCTGTGTATAATCGATTGTGTGCGTCGGTATGTGTGTGTGCCGCGTGTATCACTCACACCGAGGTTAAAAATTCGTTGTCTAAAATATAAAAACGTGTGACTTGTTCTAGTAAAAATTAACTGAAACTCCCCGGGGCTCTGATGACAGTAAAAACCTTTAAGTAATAAAAATTTTTTTTTTTTAATATAATCCATCTCAATCAATTCGCATTGATTCTAATCGTCATACCAATATGAATGCCACGGACCAAAATCGTATTTAGAAAGCTCCGATAGTTTCGATAGTATTGTAAAATGATAATAGAACAGCGAATGAAGTTAAAACTGGATCCGAATTGATTTTGGAATTAAAATGAAATTAAAATTTAACGTGATTATTTGGTAAAATCAATTTTGATGCTAAAATATACGAATACTATCGATATGCTTAAATCGATAAACGTTTTAAGACGAATAACTAAGAATAATGAGTTAAAATAAGTGTATAGTTTTGAAACTATATGGGAAAGGCAACAGAAAGGGTTCAAAACGAAAAGGCAACGCCGACTATGGGGGGAGTATTCAAACCGTTAAGAAAACGAGCTAAGATGCTATCGATAACTTTTAAAAGAGAGGGAGAGAGAGAGGAAGAAAAACAAGGGTGTGTTGTACGATATCATTTGATCTGATATTTACTATATATTTCTCTTGTGATCTTTGAATAAATTATTAACTGTGAATTACTTCATAATTTCGTGATCTGTCGGGAATTGCTGCCACATTTCCGGCCTTGACCCGCATGACGTGCTTAACGAAAGCGGAACGCAGTCTGGCCTGACGTTGCATAGTTCTATATCGCTGTTCAATCACTAACTGCGCCTGAGTAGGTCGATTTCTATCGGCTAACTTTGGAAAAGGGCGATTGAAGTGCTTGCAATTGTCAAAATTTCTATTGGTTGTTGTTGATTGACAGCTGAACGGATCTGGCTGACCTCGCCAATTGGCAGGGCCGCATCTCCAAGACGGTGTTGGCCTGGAGAGATTCGTGTCGGAGAGAGCATTGCCGTAGGTCACTCGCAGCTCGGCCAAGTAGCGACGTCTTTCCTCTTCACTTTTAAGTGCGTTGACAAATCTTTTCAGCGTCATTCTAGCAACCCTATTTGCTTTTTTTTTGTCAATTCATGTATTTTTTATTTAAACTGTTTTAATGTTTGGTTCTTGTGTTGCCTGTAAAAGGGATTTTGATACATATGTGATATGATCAATAGGTTGAGGTGAAGTTAATTAGCAGGGCACACTGTTTTGTTTTTTTTTTTATTATTCGGCATAAGTCTTAGTTGGAATCTCAGGTTACTACGCAATTCTTCGTCGAGAAGTTCCCCACACTTGCTTACACATTTGTTATCCTTTTCTTTCTCACTCTTGCAGCGATCAGAAGTGCATTGGCGCCCCGCCCTTCCGCACCCTGCCCGGCATTGACCACTGGTGTGAGATCAACTGTTTGCGCTATCCTCCCAACTGCCCGGAAACGGCCTGCCATTGTCCGTAAGTATCCAAATAATCATTAAATATTGTAATTTCAGCGGCCAAACTCAACACGAGTTCACCATGCGAGGTGTAAGTGTTGGAGGTGAATAACCGCAGGCTCTCACAAGCCCTCACACGACTTTTCCTGAGGCGCCCTCACACGAGCACCGAGCACAGGTGCTCTCTTAAGCGCTCTCTCTCGATTGTCACACATGCAGTGTCTTAGACAGGCGCTCTCTCTTAAGCGCCCACACACGAGTTTTGTAAAAGAAAATCACTTCGACTGTAACACTCTCTTAGGCGCCCTCACACGTGCGCTCTCGAATGCCCTTCACGAAGTCCTCGCGCTCTCTTAGGCGGCCATACACGAAAAGTCTTAAAGACGCCCACACACGATCGTTCCCTAACACACACTTCCACTCACTATCTTTCTCTCCTTCTCTCTCCCTCTCTCTGTATTGCAGTCAGGAGTGCGTTGCAATTGGTGAACTGGAGGGACGTGAGGGTGCCGACACTTACTGCATGGATCAATGCCTCAACTACAAATCGGAGTGTCCGCGCGACAGATGTCGTTGCTACTAGCCGTGCATGAGACAGAGTGAGACAAAGAGAGAGAGAATTACCCAACCCAACAACAAGCTGTGCTGCCCATTGCCAGAAGTAGGAGGAGAAGACAAACGAAAAGAGAGAAAGAGACGACAAGTGAAAATTACATACGTTCTATTCTTTGTGCGAGTGTTTTTAACGAAATATGAAATAAAATGTGAATGTGAATGAAATTTGAAAGAGAAATCCAATTGCATTTGAAAGGTTCAAAACGGTTATTGCTGTTGTTGTTGTTGTTACTGTTGCTGTTGTTGTTCTTGTTGTCGTTGCCTATTCTGCGCAGCGACGTCGGCATTGATGTTGTTGTTGTTGTTGTTGTTGTTACTTGTGATTTCCAGTTGACGTTGCCGTCGCGATGCGACGCTACCGCGGTGTACGTCGCTCTGCCGACGCACCATTCTCGCGTATAAATGGCCGTGTGAACGCGTCGAGCAATTCCTGCTGCTCGCGCAGACGTCGCAGCTCGGTGAGCGGATCAGCCTCACGCTGGCGACGCACACGGAAGAGCGACGATACGGTGCATGCAATTTGGTTCCAACGTTCGAGGGCGCGCGCCCGCGGCGTCATGCCGACGTATTCGTCTGCGCCAGCGTATGCATATGCGTCGGCGTCGGCGCCGGCATTGGGGCTGGCGCTGGCGCTGTAATCAGAATGATGATGGTGATGTCTGCGAGAACGCGCTGCGCTGCTTCCAGCATTAGAGCGTGCTGCCGCTGCCGCTGCCGCTGGCGTTGCCGTTGCAGTTGTTCCAGCCGCCGCTGACGACGCCGACGCCGCCGCCGCTGCGACGGCTGCCTTGAAGGGTTCACTGCGTATGAGCACCTCCGTCAGCTCCTCACGCGCATCGTCCTCGGAGTCATCGATCGGGAGTGCAGCAGAGGAGCCGCAATCGACATCGCTTACATGGGCAAAACTCGAGGCGATGCGTCGCAGCGCTGCCGTTGGGCCCACCGCATCGCTGCAGAGCGGGGGCAGCGCATGCGATCGACTGCGCAGCCGATTGATGTTCAGCATGGATTGTTTATTGCCATAGCTGGTGCGCAGCTCGGCACGCAGCCGGCGTGCTGCCTCCTCCCCTGCCGTCGACCCAATTATCATTTTTCTGCTTACGGGCATTTCGATGCTGCTGCTGCTGCTGCTGCTGTTACTTCTTCTGCTGCTGCTGCCGCAGCTGCTGCTCCGTCTCTGGCTTTAGTCGACGCCGACGCAACACAAAACGACGGAAATATTCGAAATAATTCTTTTCCAAAACACTTTTTTTTTATGAATTTAGTCGACTAACTGGGCCGAATCCGGGGGAGAATTGACAGGAAACATAAACCTCAGCGCCAGCCTGGATGGAACCTAGACACACAATATCTTCTCCAATGGAGATCCTTCTTCATTTCCATTTCCGTTCCCTTTTCGTTCATCCAACTGAGCTTAAACATATTTTTGCCAGAATACATTTGAAATACAAAAAACACTGCGTTTAATTTAGTGCGCGAATGAATTTCTCTCAAACTATCGATATCGATTGCATCACAGCGTTGCCACATTGCTGGCATTACTCTCGCACTGCAGAGCATTGCATTTTACTTTCAACTGTCATACCAGGTTAGCTTTTTTCTCGTCAAATCTGGCTATTTTTTTCAAAGTACATGTATAATCGCAAATATTGCCTATTCTAGCTTTTTTCAATGGTAAAAACTGATGGCAAATCCAAAATGTAGCTATTTTTTATATATTGTAATTTAGCTTTTCTTCGCTCAAAACAACTGTTTAACCGCTCATTTATGGCATACACCCAGTCTTATTACAGTTACATAATTATTTATTTTATAAAACGGGTAACAATAAGTTGTAAGTATTATAAACTAGTTAATCCCTGAGCGCGCCTACTCTCCCTTTCCCACTGCCTGCTAGAACATGAGCTTCTTCTTCTGCGGCATGAAATTGCCACGAACCGTTGTCTCCACAAGCTTCCGCTTGAGCTGCGGCTTATCATCGCCGCCGGCACCGCCAGCATTGGCATTCTCCTTGGCCGCAAGAATAGCCGACGGCATGGGCAATTTGGGTCCAACAGTTGGTGCTGGTTTATTGTGGAAATAGGGCATACTGAGTGCTTCACGGCATGAGCAACGCTTGAGGGGATTCATGGCGAAGAGGCGACGCATCAAGGTGATCATATCATTGCCGGCGGCAGTGAAGATGTTCTGCAGTGGCGTGGCAGTGAAATGACGGAATTGTAGATAATCGTGCAGTTTGCCAATGTGAGGCCATTCGTTCTCTGTGGGTGTGCCAAGCACACTGAAGATGCGCGTCAATTGATCCAGATCCGAGTCACCCGGCAGGAAGGGTACACGCAACATGAGCTCGGCCAGAATGCAACCGACAGCCCACATATCAACGCCGGTGCCATATTGTCGGGCTCCGAAGAGTAGTTCGGGTGAACGATACCAACGTGTCACCACGTGATGTGTGAAGATGCGATTGGGAGAGCCAAAACTTTTGGCCAAACCAAAATCACCGATCTTGAGGAGACCATCGCTATTCACGAGCAAATTGTTGGGCTTCAGATCACGATGCAATATCCAATTGACGTGCAGATATTCCAGGCCGCGCAGTGTCATTATGGCATATGCTTTGATATTCGCCTGTGTCAATATGATCTTGTTGTCCTTGATGATCACCTCCAGATCTGTGTCCATGAAATCGAACACCAGCGACACGTTGGACAATTGCCCAAAGACATCGACCAGCCCGATAATGTTCTCGTGCTGCAGCTCTTGCAGAATTTTGATTTCACGCAATGCAGTGCGATTGATTCCGTCGCGTGCCTCATCGCGAGATCCCTTCTTGATCTTTTTCACGGCAACAATTTGACTGGTCACAATGTCGCGCGCCTTGTAAACAATGGCAAACTGTGAAATGACAATAAAAGGAAGTGTGTGAAAATGTTTTTCACGGGGAATTACAATTGTTACTTACCTGACCTTCGCCAAGGAACGACAGCTTGGCATAGCGATCTTTTTTGTCATTTCCCAGAGGCAACATCGGAGTGCTCGCATAAAAGTCTTTTGCAATTAAAACAAATCGCAAGGAGGAAATGCGAAAGCAACCGGCAAAAACGATAGAAATTGGTGGTGCGCCAAATCAGCGTCGTGATAAATCGCACAGCAAATCACAGCACGAAACGCACACTTATCGGTGCGGCGATTGAACGATACATCGAAAAGATTTGCTCGAGACAAACTAAAAACGTATCGATAGATTGCTGTTATACTCACGCGATGTCATGATGCCTTATCGATATATCGATAGACGCCATGCATCGCAAAACATGGCGACAGTCTGTCAGAAACGTTTGCTTTACACATCCCTAACTCGCTACAACCAAAACGAGCATTTTTTTCTGTCATCAGTTTTCTGCCGCAATTAATTGTCAACAAAAATGGATGTACGTCCAAATCAAACGATTTACATCAATAATCTAAATGAGAAGATCAAAAAGGATGAGCTAAAGAAATCACTGTACGCCATCTTCTCACAATTTGGCCAAATACTGGATATTGTGGCAATGACAACACTGAAAAGGCGCGGACAGGCCTTCGTGATATTCAAGGAAATTGGCAGTGCCTCAAATGCGCTGCGCACCATGCAGGGCTTTCCGTTCTATGACAAACCCATGCGCATTGCCTACGCCAAGACCGATTCGGATATTGTGGCCAAACTGAAGGGAACCTACAAGGAGCGCCCCAAGAAGATAAAACCACCAAAGCCAGCACCCGGCGTCGATGAAAAGAAGTATGTAAAGCCAACTTGGCTCGCAAAAATGTATATTACAAAATGTACTTATTTTTTTATTACTTCTCTTACAGGGATAAGAAGAAGAAGCCAACGAGTGCGGAGAACTCAAACACAAATACACAAACCGAGCAGCCGCCTAATCAGATCCTCTTCCTTACCAATCTGCCCGAGGAGACCAATGAGATGATGTTGTCGATGCTGTTCAATCAATTCCCTGGCTTCAAGGAGGTGCGTCTGGTGCCTAACCGGCACGATATCGCCTTCGTCGAGTTCACCACCGAACTGCAGAGTAATGCGGCCAAAGAGGCGTTGCAGGGCTTCAAGATAACCCCAACGCATGCTATGAAGATCACGTTTGCCAAGAAGTAGAGCAAAGAGAGGGACGGCCAAAATACTCCTTCTACTCTCTCAGTCTCGGGGGCTTAACAAATTTATATATATATATATAATAATTATATATAGTGTACACGCATCTGTTTGAAGTAGGACACGCGATTGCTGTGCGCAGCATCGACTTTTTTTTAAACAATCCTAATTTAAAGATAATTAGAATAAACAAAACATACACTGAAATTGAAGCAAGTTAAATGATTTTTGTGAATATTGTAAAAGGTGCTTCCCATAACAGATTAGTTTCCTGCACCAACAGAGGAAAGATTGGACGTTTTGTGTGAGAAATGCGAGGGAATTACGTTCAGTCGGTGCGTGATGTGTTGACAACGAGTCCGGTTAAACAGTGAATTGACAAAAATTCGGAATCTGAGTTTGTATTTTTAACAGGGTACACGCATGCGTTAACAGTTTCTTAAGTGTCTTGTTGTTTTAGATAAATTGGCAAGTGTGTGTGTGTGTGTTTTTTATGTTTCCTGTTTAGTTTTGTTTCACATTAGTGCTCCATGACGCGCGGAACCTCCATAACCACTTCCTCGAGTGTCTCGTCAGTTTGATCCTCGTGAGCATTGGTTGGTTTGCCCGATTTCTCCTTTGCCTTTTCCTTATCCTGTGGCATTTCATCGTCCGGCTCATCTGCATCGCCCACATACTTCTCAATCGTTTTCACCAGCTTATCCGAGTTGCCGCCCACGAAGACCTCCAGTACTTCGCCGCTCTTGATGAACACAAACGTCGGCATGCTGGTGATGTTATACTCGCCAGTGATTTCCTCATTGTCATCGACATTCACCTTAAGCACGACAGCACGTTCAGCATACTGTATGGCTAGCTCCTCCAGTTTGGGGGCGATGATCTTGCATGGGCCACACCAGTTGGCGCAGAAGTCGATGACGATTAGCTTATCGCCGGCATTGGACAATTGCAGCTCAAAGTCATCCTTGTTTTCCACCACATGAGCCATGACTATTGGAATGCGTTACAATTTGTCGGAGAAACTGCTCGAACTGGATTCTCAGTTAGTTAAGCTGAGAATGAAAAGGTTTTTTTTTTTTCTATGTTGACGTTTGATTCAAGTGAATCTGTTTTTGGTCGGTTACTCGGTTTAAATTCGTTGCCGCTTTGAGATGTGCGCCAAGGACTCAACTGTAACTATCGCACCTCGATATGAACAAATGCTATCGATTTAAAAAAAAAAAGCTAACACCACAAACTATGGAATTTAAATAGAGCTTAATATATGTAAATAAATATAAATTTCTAATAAAACATAATATCATTATATTTTAAACTGTTTTATCGTGATTTAGCCAAAGCTAGCAAAACAAACAACAGCAGGGTGGCAACACCATGCAGAGCACGAGATATTAACCGTTGGATACTCATACACTTGTGTTGGTATGATCCGGCATTTTGTGGTAAAATACAAATTCACCGCGCAAGTTGAAGCTTTTCTAGCGTCGTGCTAAAAGTTATTTTTGTAAAAGTCATAATAAAATAAAATAAAAATGGTCGACATAAAAAGTAAAAAAGATTTCTATAAACAACTAAAGGCTGCCGACGACAAAGTTATTGTGCTGGAGTTTTACACCACCTGGTGCGGCCGCTGTCAGGACATAAACAAGACGGTCAGATTGCTGTCCCGCAAATATAGGAACCTTATAGTACTGAAGATCGATTTGGACAGATTCGAATACATTGCCGACAGATATAAGGTTGATTCCATGCCCGACTTTGTGTTTATTCAGAATCATAAAGAGCTGGCCCACATACCTTGCCCGGACGACGAAACACTGGCAACAATGATGCTCCTTTTTGGCAAATAGAATGCATGAGCGCGACGCTGGACGTTGATGTTTAATTTTAATTTAATTTGAAGTGCACAAATGATTTTAACTTTACGTTCCTGAATGTTTTGTTTATTTGATATATCTGTATACATATATTATGTTTTTTTTGTTTAAGCTAAAGATGAATTAAAAAATGACCTTGATATCGATATATATTTTTTGTAGTATATTTAATTTATTTATATATATTTTAATGACTTTAGCAAATTGCAGCTTGGAATTATCAAAATTCGGGGCGCAGCAGGCCTCGCCTTGCCAGTTATAAAATTTTCAATTACAATTGCAGTTTTTCCATCAATCTAAATAAAAATCATTTTCGTTCCAGTAACATTTGAAGAAACAATTTTTTTTTTTACTTTTAGGAAGTGTACAAAATTTTTCTAGTGCAAAATAGCGTTCAAAAACCACAAAAAAAAATCAAATAACCACATTTAATACACATTGCATGACCAGCAACAACAACAACAAGATCCATCAAAGGTAGTAAGCAGAACAAGAGGAACAGCAGCAGTAAGAGAGAAAAGAGAGAGAGGGAGAGAGCGCAACTTTTCTTTTACTTTTCTCTCCGTTCAGCAGGTTCTCCTCCCCCACTCCCCCGCAACAGCAGTAGCCGCAGGATGTCGTATCAAATCAAGAGAACACCCTATTATCGTCGTATCTTCAACAACAGCCGCCGGAACGGTCAGCTGCAGCGGCTGCGCGAGGAATATGAACGTATACAGGAGTTTAATGATCGCACCATCGAGCTAAAGATGCGTCAGGTGCGTTTGAAACGTTTGTTTCGTGAAATCGATGACATCAATGAGGCACCCAGTCATGGTCACGGCCATGGGGGACGACGGATGCATCCATCATCACCGCCACCGCCACTGCTGCCGCCCACACCCGAGGCAATGCAGGCGCAAGCGCGTCGCCATCGATTGGAATCACTGGAACGGGCACGTGAATTGGGTCAGGAGATATCGCGACGGAATGCGGAAATGGCCGATGCAGGCACAGGATACTATTTGCGCAGTGAGCTAAGGAATACAATGAAAATGCGCGCCGCAGACGATGCAAGACGCGAGGCGCAGGAGCGACGTCAACGTGCCGCACGACGCATTAGCTATGGCAATGCGCAATCGCGTTCGAATGTCGAGCGTATACTGCAGCGTCGCCAGCGACAGGAAGTCGCCGAGGCGGTGCTCTATCGCAGTCACAGCTATGCGGCGCAACTAATACCCATGACCATGGACACGCCGGTAAGCCAGAGTCCAGAGATTGTGAAGCGTTCGATGTTGCAACAGCGTTTGCAGTATGGCAACTCACGTTCCAGCAAGAACATGATGCGTAGCCAGCTGCTGGCTGCGCAGCGTGTGATGAACTGCATTAGCATATCGGATGTGGTGACTGCCAAGGAGATGCACAGGTTGAAGCACAGGCAAAATGATAATTGCGCTATGGAACTGACAGAGGATAATGATAGCAACAACAGGCACCGTTCGGGTAACAACAAGCATAACCAACGGGATCGCATACAGCGTAGCCATCACAGCCATCGGCATCATCACAGACACCATCGACACCATCATCATGACGACAGCCGGGAGCCAATGGAGATGGAACAACAGGTGCAGCAGCAGCAGCAACAGCAGCAGCAGGAGGGGAACGAGAGCAAGCAGCTGCAGCGTGTAGAAGCAGGCGAAGCTCTTCTGGTACTAAATTCCATATCATTTATGGATGCTCATGACGATTCGAATGTGACAATAACGATGCGATTGAACCAACTGGATATTGGGACTGACAACAGCAAAGACTGCATCGGCGATCGCAATGAAGCCATATGCGGTGTCGGCGGCGGCAGCGGCGGCAACTGCAATAGGAGCAACGATAATGTGACAGTCGTGGCTGGTGATGATGGCGACAATGATGATGACGAGCAGCCCACCACCAGCCAGCGTGCCTTGCAGCTTTGTGAACAGCCGACAACAGTACAAGCACGCGATCCCTGGCATCGCATCACGCATCTGCCACTGCCCTGGTTCAATGTAGTGCAGGAGTATAGTACCACATCGGGGGGTACTATAATGCAGACAAATTCTCCAAATGTTGCTAAGGAAACGAACACCGGTGGGGATGAACCAGCAACGGATCATTATCACAGCATTGAGAGCGGAGAATCTATGATACAGGAGGATACGCTGGACATAGTGGAGCTCGATGGTGATGATGATAATGTTGCTGGTAGCGGTGTTGCAGGCATTCAGTAATTTCAACGTTTCACAATCGATTACCACCACCTCCACAACGAAATCCGAAACCGAATCCGAGACCGACTCCATTTTTTTGAATCCATTTTTCAGCCCATCCTGTATCCATTAAATCGTTTTCCTTTTTATCCTTTGGGAAACCTGCAAGCAACACGAGACCACGTAATGAGAGATGATGCGCAGTAAGTAAGCACCGACGCACAGATGCCCTGAAGGTATTTCCACTTTCTGAAAGATTTCGATCTGTAACTGAAAGATTTACTGATGGTTCAATGAGTTAACTCATCGTTCGGAAGATCAATCGATCCGTCAGACGATTCTTAAGGGGTTTCTATATGTAATTTGATTAAATTACTATCGATTCTTCTGACATTCTAACAATATCAAATCTTTTCTAACTCTTTATTAGCAACAAATTAATTTCCAGAAATATCCCCTTTATGACTTACACTCTTATCCAAGAAACGATCTATTGATTTCAGTTTTATACTTGATATTTTATCTAGTAATTCCTCTTTATATCTGATGTTTCCTTCCTAAGAAATAATCAAGTAACTCCTCTTTATAACAGCCTTAGGAACAATATCATAATACCCTCTTTATAGCTGATGTTTCTGGTCAAAGAAATTATCCAGTAGATCCCCCTTAATAACTTATATTCCATGTCCAAGAACAAATCTTTCAGATGATCAGAAATCACAACATTATTATCATATTTATATATGTACCTATACATATTCATACGAGACTCTCTCCTCAGCATGTGAATACAGTCAAATACAGATGCATTTATACATACTATAGTAACTATATCTCTGGCGATTGATACAATTGGACGAATTTGACTGAATATATATCGTTGGATCTGATCGTAAATTAGGAAATTAATGATGTGTCTCAAGGCGAATGCCCTTAATTGAATCCGAACATCGGTAAAAAAAAAAAAAAGTGGATTAAAATTACAAAAATTTATGTATATATTATATATTGTATATATTATGTATGTTGGCATACATAAATATCGATATATACATATATACGTGTGTTTTTTATATACTTGTATATATGCATTTCATAAAAAAGAAAGGAAAGAACCGAGCTTGCGGAACCATCCAATTGCATTCAATTGTATTAGTTATGGCTACTAACAACAAGAATAATAAAAATTCATTGTCCAATAAAGTGAAAGTCAAAGGAACCTACATACACACATCATATGCATTCCATATATACATATCTATATATAGTATATATATCTATAAGGTCAAATCTTTTAGATATCGCTCGACGCGCTCATCCTGCTGCTTTGCCAGGTCGGCGCGTCGCTGTTCAATGAGTTGCCGCCACTCGAGCTCGATGGGCTTGAAGCGATGTAGCCAAGCGATGAGTGCCTCACGTAAGCCATTCTGGAAGGGATTCGATAGTTTGGGTGGCTGAAAGTTCTGAAAGAAGTCGGGCATGTAAACGATGTCATCGAATTTCTTCTCGAATTCGGGCGCAGGGTGGGGAAATACGTTCGTCTCCAGCATGTCGAAGCTGCAAAGTTAAGAGTATAATACGATAGTTCAGGATAAGTATTTAAACGAGTGCAGTATGAGTATTATACGATAGTACAGCCGATAGTTATTGCACTTACGTGGGTAGCTGCTCTCGCACATATCGCAAGCGTCGTCCACAGTGTATATCCCGCACCTGCTCACTATAATTGTGACTTAGACCCGCCAAGTCGGCATCCACCAGTATGGTGCTGATGCTCTTGCTGAAGTCCTGGCTATGGCTGAGACTCACAAAGTACGTACGCTCCTGCACATCGATTTCCTTAATGAGAGCGTGCAGCTCATACGTGTCCACCAGACGCTTGAATCCCGCCGTCGCATCTGGTGGCCAGTGCAAGTCAAGCGGGTAAACATCTGTCAATGTGCCCCGTTGCACCAGCGCCGGTTGTTCAATAAAGAGTTTATGCAGAAAATACAATTGATCACACGGCACATTCACACAGGAGCCATAGTCCAAGAGGTAGACGGACACTAGTTGTTCCTCTGTTGCCTTTGCTGGTTCATCCAGTATGCGGCCACGTCGCCAGACAGGTTCATAATAGACGGCACACAGATAGCCCATCTTCTGAAGATATCCAGGCAATTGCCATCTCGCAGCTTCTAGTGAAGAGTAGAATTTGCTGTAAACGGATCAAGTGCAACATGGATAAGGATGGAAACAGACCCAAATCGAATGTGATACCTACGATAACTGTTGGCAGAGATTTTCGAGCACATTGGAATCGTCGCAGATGTGAAACCAGAACTGAAACGGACTGTAGATCTGTTTCGATAGAAGAACAGCATTAGAAGCAGATCACGAGGGTGGGAAGGTGGGTGGTGTTACTTACCTCAGTGACCACAATCTTGTAGATGCCATCGACTTTATAGTCCTCCGACAGCGGCTTCACAGGCAACTTATCGTGCAGCGAGACGGCATCCTTCGGTTTATCTAGCCAGAATATTGCATCGGACTGAGAAGAGAATCATAATACAATAAATAAGAAAAAGGGGGATCTCTTGTGCTTACTAGTGCATATTGTGGCACAGCTGCACGACCCTGAATGCGTTGCATAAAGTTTTCCATTTGCCACTCGGCACTGCAACCCTCCACGTCGTTGTCACCACTGACCACCACTTCTTCCACTGGCTCCCCATCAAGCGAGGCAATGCGAAAAGGATTTGTGCCGCCCTCCAAGTTTTGTGTAGTCTCATCTTCGTCGCCGCTATCGTTGTCCCAATTTGTGTTGATTGTTGCAACAGGTGGCAGCGACTCCTCCTTGGAGACGGGGTAGTCTTTTAAAAGCGCAGTTAGCCATGCCTCAACGCGTTCGTCGTCCCGTACAAGGTCGGTGGATTCCTTGCATGAATTGTCTAGTTCCGTAGGGGCACCGATATCCGCTAAGGGAGTCTTCTCCGCCTCCTCATTTAACACTTTCGAGTGCACCTCCTCCTCATTTAACACTTTCGAGTGCACCTCCTCCTCATTTAACACTTCCGCGTGCACCTCCTCCTTTCCTACGCATGCTTTCTCCGTTTCATCAACATTGAGTTCCTTTCTTGTCACAGATTCCTTACTTTCGATTGAATTGAATAAAGCTTGGTAAAACTGCAGCTTGGACACGTTTCTGTCATCGAAAATATCCATAATCCATCAAATTGTTGCTAATTTTTGGAATTGCCAAAAATATGAAAAGTAACTGTAAAATTTGTATTCAGCGTTGCCAGAAAACTACAGTGAATGAGAGTTTCGTCTATCGATATAAGAAGTCTAACACTTTAGCTCTTTTCATGCTAAATCTAGCTACAATTTTAGCAATTAACTTTTAAACTTAGTCTATTTGGAAATATAATTAATTTTTTCATTGGTTTAAAGCTTAATATTTCTAGTTCATTTAAAAAACCACGTTTGCCTTGCAAGCCTGCAAATAATGAAACCCATGTATCGAATGTATGTCTATCGATATAATTGATCGTTACCGAGTACGTTTTGTTTACTACAGCACGTGTTGAGTTTCGGCAGAGACTAAAAAGAATTATTAAATTTTAATAAATAATTTATACACACATAAGCATGGACAGCGAAGTAGATGACTACGAGCCCACCGACTCCGAGCAGGAGTTGGATGATGAGGAGCGCGAATTATTAGACGATCTGCGAAAACAGCGCAAGAAAAAGGCGGAAAAACTGAACCAGAAACAGGAAATTTTGGCGTTCAGCGAGAGCGACGATGATGATGAGGATGACGACGTGGGTGAACTGATGCGCGACTCGGACATCGAGGGAGCCGAAGATGAGCGGGACCTGCCCGATACCATGGACTGGGGCACGAACAAGAAAACATACTACAACACAGATTTCGTGGATCCTGATTACGATAGTTACAATGCGCAGGAGGAGGACCTGGCCAAGGCAGAAGAGGAGGAGGCAAAGAAGATACAACTGCGTCTGGCAAAGCAGCTAAACGAAGCTGATTTCGAACTGGACACGTTCGATCAACTCGATGAGCCAAGCACTGACAAGAAGAAGAAAGGGAAGAAACTGCCAAAAGACACAGCTAAGGAAGCCATCAAGGTGTCCACCGATCTGTCTGGTCTGACACAACGCGAACGTCTGCAATTGCTGCAAAAGGATTCACCAGAATTTATGGGCTTGACCCATGACTTTCAACGTCATCTGCAGGATGTGCAGCAACTGACAGCGCCAGTGCTCAACTATGTGCGGAATCATGGCGTGCCTATGGTGCCTGCACTGCAGCTGGCCAGCCTATACCAAAATGTGCTGCTTACCTACTGCTCCAACGTGTCGTTCTATCTGCTGCTCAAGGCCAGACGGACTAGCGTAAAATTCCATCCGGTAATCAAACGTCTGGTGCAGCTCAAGCAATTGCGGGATGAGCTGACGCCACGCTACGAGGAGTACATTCGACCACAGTTGGAGGCGCTGCTCGAACGCATACAGGATGGGGATGCATTCACAGTGCTAGACGTGGCACAGCGTAAGGCCAAGCTGCAGATACTCAACCAATACGACGAACCTAAGAAGGCACAGAATGGCCATGCCCACGCGGGCGAAACCGATGACGACGACGATGATGATGATGACAATGAGGCTGCACTGCAACTGCCGGAAGATGCAGAGGATGGCGAGGACCAGAAGGAAGACCTAGATGAGGATGAGGAGAACGCTCGTCGCGGTATCACACGTCAAATTGCCAAGAACAAGGGTCTGACGCCGCATCGCAAGAAGGAGGTGCGCAATCCGCGTGTCAAGCATCGCAGCAAATTCCGCAAGGCACTGATCCGTCGCAAGGGTGCCGTGCGCACAGTACGCAAAGAGGTTCAGCGCTACGGTGGCGAAATCTCTGGCATCAAGTCCACCGTTACCAAGAGTGTCAAGTTCAAAGTGTAGTAATGGAAAGACCAACTGTTTACAATTACATTTATGTATATATATATTATATATCCATGCTTTATTCAATCGATCTTACAATCTGCTACCATGTGGGGGGTTAAGCTCGTGTGTGGGCGGTCGGGCGCTTGGTCGGTCTTCTGTGTGGGCCCCTCCTTCAACATCTTGTTCGATTTACTGGGTAAATTGACAATGTCTTCTTTATCTTTTTCTGTTCGGTGTTGGGTTAAAAACTTTATTCAACTAGGTCACACGGTAATCGCTCTCTCTCTCTCTCTCTCTCTCTGTCAATCTCGGTGCATTCGATAGTATATGTTCCTTATGTGTACAGTGTAATATATGTTATACTTATATACATGCATGCATAGACATTCAATAGGGGGCAAGGGGTATCTGGGGTGGGGCTATGTATGTTCTTGGCCAGCTTAATTAAATCTAACTTAGGAATAGGTTGAGTTTAAGTAGCATCATACTCTGCCGCGTTTCCCTTCTTACTTATCAAAGAGTTTGCGAAAATCATCGTTGGTTTTGGGTGTTGCTGGTGCTGGCGGCGCAGCCTCCTCCTTGACTGCAGCTGCAGCTCCATTTGCTGCATTGCTGCAACTGCCATTGGCATCCTGCTGTTGCTGTTGCTCTGCACTTGTGCTCGTTGTCGCGCCATCCGCCCCCGCATCTTCCTCATTTATCTCCAGCTTCTTGCGTCGCTTTGTGTCCATCATCAGTAGCCTGGTGGGTATCAGCGATGTGATAAAGCTGCGTTTTTCACCTGCTCGCGGTGCAGTTGCTGCCGCTCCACTGCTGCCGGCAGCGGCGGTGTCGGCGCTGCTGCTTGTGGCTGGCACTAACTTGGGCGGTGGATTGGAAATGGCAACCACAATCTTGAAAGGCAAATGAAAGAGGAATCAGTAAACGTAGGAGTAAATCGCTTTGGATGAGTGCTCACCTTCTGTCCACCAATTTCGAGATTATTGCCACCGGCAACGGCGCGGTCAGCCTCTTCTGGCAGTTCATACTCAATAAAAGCGATGCCCTTGAAACGATTATTGCTGTGGAGGGGATTGTGATTATATATATGGACTGTCATACTCATATACGATTCCCACTTACAGCTTGAAGACCAGACGTATGTCTTTGATGTTGCCAAATTCCCGGAATGCGTTGTGCAGCTCGTGCTTTTGGCATTGCGGATACAAGTTCTTTATGAAGATCTTGTTTGCCTCCAAGTTGGCTGTGCAAGCAAAGATGTGGACAGAATGAGAATAGAGAACAGAATAGAGAGGGAGCAGAGAACTCACTTGAATACTTAAAATTCGACGCTTTAGTGTCCGCAAACTTTTGTGCATCCGTTTTGGCAGTAGACACTGTTGCCGATGCTGATCTTGCTGCTGCTGCTGCTGGTGGCTTTGGTTTCGGTGCCAGCGTTGGTAGCTGCGTCAATTGTTTTTTATTTCCAGACGGTTGCTTTCTACCGGACTGCTGCTGCTGCTGCTGTCCATGGCGCTGGCCACGCTGCCAGTTGGATGGAGGTGCATGATTATAGTCCGGCTCGTCGTATTCCCTATAATATGTGTCACAGTGCGCCTGACACTCGGCAATGCTGAAATAGTCGCCAAAGCAACGTTCATAACGTCGATACAGTTCGGTCAACTGATTTGCTGCAGTTTGACGTGTCATTAGCGCCTCTTTGAGCACAGAGTGCATCTTACGACCCTCATTGTATTGATATTCCATTTGGGCATATGCCATCCATAGATGAGTCTTGGCGCTATTTCCAGCATAGCCTGAAAGAGAGGAACAAAAACAAAGTTCAAGTTCGAATTCACCAAAGGGGTTTGGATTTGATGAACTCACTTAGTATTTCGCCCCAAATGGCTGCACCGTTGCTGGGGCTGTTCAGCTGCGAGTACTCAACAAGTGCCCAAAGCTGCAGCACCTCGTAGTTTGTATCGGCAAGTTCGCCGTACTGCTCCGATAAACGATCCCAGGTGCGACGGAATGCGGCACGCAAATCCGCAACCTGCGATTGAAACAAGAAGAGACAAAGATTAGTCACTGCAGCATGTGGAAGTAGCGTCTGTCCCAACTAACCTGATCATCGCAGGTCACGTCAGCGTTGCGTATGCGATAAGCTAAATAGTCCAAATGCAGCTCAACACTCATTTCAATATTCTTCTCGATCCGCGCAAATACTCGACTTAGCTGTACATCAATCGACTCCAGACTATGATCATAATGCTCCAGCAGCTGCAGAAACTTGTGATTGAGCCGTGCACTTGGTTTGGCTTGCAATGCACGTTCAATCAGCTCCAATGGCTTGCTCCGCAAATAGCCATCGTGCAGTAGCGTGTGATAGGGCTCATCTAAGTCCCCATCCTTGTTTATAGTCTGCATGTAGGCTATATAATCCATCCAGACGCTGTCATCTGTCGGAAACTTGGCCAGGCAACCCTCGAAAACAAGTTTACCCAGCGTACACTTGACATTCTGGCTGAGGGGCAAAGCGTCTGCCTTGGCTATGAAGTTCTCCTGCAGCCACGATGAGTACTGCGAGCTGTTCTTTAGTTTCTGCTTAAACTCCTCAATGAGTTGTTCGATATCCTCCAGCTCGGTCTCATTGCAATTCCATGTCACGCACTGTGCACTAATTGTTCGCTCCAACTGTTGCACTTGTTGCGTGTCATCCCCGTTGGCGACGAGTAACTCACGCAATTTCTTTATGAAATCCAAACGATCCACACCATAATCGGCAAGTAGTTTTACCCAAATTTGCTGCTTGTCTGCGACTGGATGCTCCAGTAGACTCTTGAATACAAATTCAGCGAGTTGTTCATCTGAAACAAAATCGGTTTTATATGGATTTCTGCCCCTTTTTATTTGGATCTGATCTTAAACTCACCATAGTAGCTGCCCAGGGCTAGGGCGCACTTGCGATCAAAGGTATCACGCTCCGCTGGCGTTTGGGTAACCGCCTTTAGAGTCTTTAGATATCTTAGCCAGATATGGGGCGGAATGGTTGCATTACTCTCAAACTCAGTTATAGCTAACTGGATCTTCTCGAACACGTTCAATTT
Organism: Zaprionus indianus; assembly: GCA_018904595.1. NCBI lineage: Eukaryota > Metazoa > Arthropoda > Insecta > Diptera > Drosophilidae > Zaprionus > Zaprionus indianus. The sequence goes on along the minus strand of JAEIHA010000344.1, from coordinate 7,590,860 downwards.
GCTGCAAGTAGAAAGAGAAGATTTAAGAGAATGATCACTGGGTGGAATTTTGAATGTGCTGAGCACTTACAATGCTGTGTGACACAATGCCATATACTGTTTGTACTCCTTGTTCGGCTTGGCCAGTATCGCCTCGAACTCATCCTCCAGTTTGTGCTCCTCGTGCGCATCGCTGCTGTCACTTAACGAGGTAGCCACACTTACTGCTTCTTCCGACTCCTCGTCGGTGGCATAAACGTCATCATCACCTTCAGCTACAGCATCGTTGCTGGATTCCGAGCTGATTTCAATTGGTTGCTCGTTCACAATGTTGTCCTCTTGACCGCCAACACCTGGAGCTTTTTGCTGTGTGCGAATAAGTGAATTAAATATTATATTGACGTTGGCATTTTGCTGTGGCACTTACATCTGCTCCACCGGGCATGTTGAAAGTTTCAATTTTTCACTTGAAATATGAGATATGCGTTCAGAAATCTAAAGAATTGTAATTTTATTTGCCTTTTGGCAGAAAAATAAGCGCAAATGTCAACTAAGGATGAACAGTTTCTGTAAGTATTCTTTATCGAATATCGATAAATGAAATATGTTAAAACGATTGTTTTAGCGATAGTTGAATTTATGCCGGCAATATATCGCGCACATTAATATCGATTACGTTTAATTCACAGTATATTCGATAATTCAAATGAAATTTTGCAATTGGCGAATGCAGCCCTGTGTTTGCGTCTGTGATTCCCGCCAAAACTAGATTCGCATTCGGCGTGCGAGCCCTTCTTGTTGTTCATTGTTAATTTGTTGTTTGAAAATGGCACACGACGCGGAGCAGTACATAAAAGATATACAGCGGGAATATGTGGACTTTCTGGACGACGAAGAGGACCAGGGCATCTATGCCGGCCACGTAAAGGACATGATTGTGGAGAAGAGCAAGCGCCTGGTTGTCAATATCAACGATCTGAAGCGTAAGAATCAGCAGCGCGCTCTTGGTCTGCTGAGTAACGCTTCGGATGAGCAGCTTGCATTTGGGCGGGCACTCAAGGAATATGTGTCGACCGTTGATCCCAGCTATGCCAAACAGCATGAGGATTTCTTTGTCGGCTTCGAGGGATGCTTTGGCAATCGTCATGTGACGCCGCGTTCCCTCACCTCCATCTATCTGGGCAATCTGGTTTGTGTGGAGGGCATTGTAACGAAAGTGTCGCTCATCCATCCGAAAGTCGTACGCAGTGTCCATTATTGCCCAGCGACACGCAAAGTGCTGGAACGTAAGTATACAGATCTTACCTCCTTTGAGGCGGTGCCCTCGAGCGCTGTGTACCCCACCAAGGATGACGATGGCAATCTGCTGGAAACAGAATTCGGTCTGTCGGTGTACAAGGATCATCAGCGTCTGACCATACAGGAGATGCCCGAAAAGGCACCCGCCGGTCAATTGCCACGCTCTGTGGATATTGTCTGTGACGATGATCTTGTCGATCGCTGCAAGCCCGGCGATCGTGTACAGATTGTGGGCAACTATCGCTGCCTGCCCGGCAAGCATGGTGGCTACACCTCCGGCACCTTCCGCACCGTGCTGCTGGCAAATAACATTTCTTTGCTCAGCAAGGAAAGCAATCTGGACATCTCGCGCGAGGATATTATGCTCTGCAAGAAGCTGGCCAAGAACAATGATATTTTCGAGCTGCTCAGCAAGAGTCTGGCGCCGTCCATACACGGTCATACGTATGTCAAGCAGGCCATACTCTGCCTGCTGCTCGGAGGCGTGGAGAAGCTGCTTCCCAACGGCACGCGTCTGCGTGGCGACATCAATGTGCTGCTCATCGGTGATCCCTCGGTGGCTAAGTCACAACTGCTACGCTATGTTCTGAATACGGCACCGCGTGCCATACCCACAACTGGTCGTGGCTCCAGCGGTGTCGGTCTAACAGCTGCCGTCACCACTGATCAGGATACGGGAGAGCGACGTCTGGAGGCGGGCGCCATGGTGTTGGCCGATCGTGGCGTTGTGTGCATCGATGAGTTCGACAAGATGAGCGACATTGATCGCACAGCCATACACGAGGTGATGGAACAGGGTCGCGTCACCATATCCAAGGCAGGCATTCATGCCTCCCTCAATGCACGTTGCTCGGTGCTGGCAGCCGCCAATCCTGTCTACGGCCGTGTAAGTAGAGAGTGCACCTTAACATGCACTTCGAAAACATGATCCTAATCTCTGTTCTCTTCTTGTGTAGTATGATCAGTACAAGACACCCATGGAGAACATTGGCTTGCAGGATTCGCTGCTGTCACGTTTCGATTTACTATTCGTCATGCTGGACGTCATCGACAGCGATGTGGATCAGATGATATCCGATCATGTGGTCCGCATGCATCGCTATCGCAATCCCAAGGAGGCTGACGGCGAACCGCTTACCATGGGCAGCTCCTATGCCGATTCGCTTGCGTTTGTCTCCAATACTGATCAGGTACATAGCGCACATCAATTGACATCGATCTGTTTTTTCATCTCATTGCTTTTATTCATTTCGCAGAAGAAGGACACGGAGGTGTATGAGAAATACGATGCGCTGCTGCATGGAAAGTCTCGCAAGCGTCATGAGAAGATTCTCTCGGTTGAGTTTATGCGGAAATACATTCACATTGCCAAGTGCATGAAGCCCAAGCTGACGGAGCAGGCATGCGAGGCCATTTCCAATGAGTATTCACGTTTGCGCTCCCAGGAGGCACTCGAATCGGATGTGGCACGCACACAACCGATCACAGCGCGTACGCTGGAGACACTGATCCGTTTATCGACTGCCCATGCACGTGCTCGCATGTCCAAGACGGTTACCATCGATGATGCTCATGCTGCCATTGAGCTGGTGCAGTTTGCCTACTTCAAGAAGGTCTTGGAGAAGGAACGCGGCAGTAAGCGACGTCGCAACGGTGCCGGCTCTGGTTCAGACGAGGATGAAGAGCATACCAATGCAGATACTGCAACTCGATCGCCATCGCGTCGCACCAAGCGCACACGCATCGAACAGGACCCCGCTTATGACAGCGACGAAGATGTTGAGACACCGCAACCGGATGCAGGCGATTTGACACGACGCGAAACCCGACGTTCGTTGCCAGCACAAAAGCACAGCGAGGCGACCAGCAGCAGCATCACATCGCAGAGCCAGACTGGCTCCTCGGAGGCACAGACAGAAGGAACTGTTGCTGCCACGCCTGCCAGCATAACTGATGCACGTCTGGGCATCTTCAAGAACGGTCTACAGCGCCTGTTCCGCGAGGCACGCGAGCAGAGCCTCTCGCTCTCGCGCATTACCGCATCCATCAACGAGAACAATCCGGAGCCATTCACTGGGGGCGAAATCGATGCCGCCATGCATCGTATGACCGAGGACAATCAGATAATGGTCGCCGATGACATTGTCTTTCTTATCTAATCTCGCCCCCCCCACACTCAATCTTCATTATCATTGCTCTCTCATTCAGCACAAAACATTTCCACAGCACATTGGCCAACTGCTGCTCATTCACATATTATACTATATATCATGATTTGTATTGGAACTGCATTAAGTTCAAAATATGCTCCATTTTTTGTTTATTTTTTGTATAATTTATAATAAAAGAAAATAATAATGCTAACCTAATTTGAATGTGCTATTTCGGGCAGCGCTAGAAATCGTCTAGTTGCGATAAGATTGTATAGAGTGGGCAAGCGATACGATATGATATATCAAAAAGAAAGGCTAGATTCGCCACGGCGAAGGTTCTATGCCCTTGCAGGTTCGAAGAGATTGGAGATCGTGCCCATAATAGGAATATATACTGGTGCAGATTTAAATATTGTAGTAGTGTGTGTATTCCATATTATATCTGACTACAATTGGCACTGATCAGCTAAGCCAGTATTTAAATAACTATAACTGCAGATCACATTCATCTATAACAGATCGAAGAATGTAATGCGAATAAACCATTCGGATATTAGATTGGTAGAATTGAAAAACCCTTTTATCATTTTATCAATTTAGTTTATCGCCTCATTGGAGTTTATAAACACACAAAAACATCGCAGTACTAATATCATGTTTATTTTACAATCATACTATATATAGGAATAGTCGATTTATACTGAACATACATCAACATACATACATATATCCGGCAAAGTGACTCAAACTGTGTTCGCCCTGTCTGTTTTATGTACAACTTGCTTGTTATTGTTACTTTAGTGGGTGGAAAACATGATGGAAAACATTTTGGATATGGTTCTTGCTTTTGTTGTTTTGTACACAAATCGGTCAACTTACAAACTAAGTATATTATATATAGTATATGTGGGAAAAAAACAAACAGTTAACTACTACAACATAAACGTATCTAGAGCCTTGACTGCAACTGGGCAAGAGGCTGGTTATGCCCAGTTAAGATTTAAAACGGGCGCTTGGCTGGAGAGGGATGGAAAGTGAATGGTGAAAGGGGAGGGAAAAGATTCTAAATATTTAACTAATGGGACTACTAGGTGAGGAGGCCACAAACGATCAAAGGTTCACAACATTCTTCAGATCCGGCGGCAGCAAACCCTTCATGCACTCGATCTGTGCACGAATCTGACGCTGTGTGCTGCTGCTGCTGCTATTGATGCCCTCCAGTTGCGTCTTATCACTGTAGAGATTCAGTTTTTGCTTTAACTTGAGTATCATATCAATAATTTCCACCTCCTGCTTGTCGTGCGCCCAATGCTCCAGATTCGCCTCGGACAGCGCTTGCAGCTGCAGATCCTGCAGTGTCAGTTGCAGCTCACGATGACGCGACTCGTACCAGCCACGGAAATTGGGCGAACGAAAGAAACGTCGATAGAGACCCTTCCAGTCGCCCTTTAGCGGTGATGTCAACTGTGGTCCCACTGCCTCGAGGGTATCGAGAAAGTCCTCCAACTTGAACGAATTGGCATTGGGCGCCGACTTGAAGGGACTAATGTCCTTTTGCAATGGCATCAGCGAGGCCATATAACGTTCCAGTGGTATCATAAAGCTTTGCGTCAACTCGAGCAGATGGCGACGGATTAGGGCCGTCTGCACATGCTCTGGCCGCTTGGTCTTCATGCCCAGCAACACCTTCTTGATCAGCGCCTTGTCCTTTTTTAGGTATGGCTTGTATTTGCTGTGCAGGCCGGCGGCAGAGGAGCTGTCGCCTATGGCCGAGGAAAGGCCACCATTGAGGATATTGTGGTTCTGTTGCAATTTGCTTGACTGATTCCGCGTATTCTTATGCAGCTGCAGCAGCTCCTGTTGCTGTTGTTGCATGTTCTTCTGCGGAGTCGTGAGAAAGAAAAACAATGAGTTGGCATCCCAGTGCATAAATTGCTTTGTGCCTTACCTGATTATCCACCAGTCGCAGCATATGCGGCCAGTCCTTGAGCAGCTTCACAAAGAACGGATTCGTGACGCCGAGAATGCAGGAGGGAATTGGTCGATTTGTGGCCTCCTGTGTGAACTCCTTGAACTCGCTGTCGTGTATGGTGAAGTAAGGACGCGCCTCGGCGCAGTACTCCAGCGGAGCAATGACAGCGACCAGTGCCTGCACCATGTGCGAGCAATCGGCAGGGGATGTGCCGACCACAACAATCGGTTCGGCGGTGATCACCAGCTCCCACAGCGTGTACAAATGCTCCATGACAAAGCCAAGGCTGTGAAAGAGCTCCAGCTCATTAACCGAGGGCAGCACCTTAATGGACTTGGGCGCCTCCAGTTCCAGCTGCTCGCTGCACTGCTGCAGGCTGTTGGCTGGCGAGTGCACCTTGCGCGTGCTGCTGCTCGCCTTCGGTATACAGATCTGATAGTTGCAGTCCAGCAGAGGCAACCGCAGTGTCTGGGCAACCATTAGGGTGGGCCACTGTGTGTTGATTTGCTCGCAGGCGCGACGCAGCAGCTCATTGCCCTCATCGAAGTATTTGGGTGCCAGCTGGGCGAGCACATCGTAGTAGAGATTAAAGAACGGCAGACGTGTGATTATGATCAGACTCTTTTGGAAGTAGCCGCGCGGCAGATTGGCATCCCGTTTTTGGCGAAAGTAAACGAAGCCCCAATAGTGACTGTTGTCGTAGCGCATGGCGGGCGCACACTCGACGTTGTAGCTGGAAGAATACCATGTGGGCGGACCCACCTTTTGTCTGTGGCCATTGGCACCACCAGTGCCGATTGCACGTAGACGCATATGGAATTTTGTGTCGCCCATGCAGCCGGAGTTGGAGTCCGGGAAGGCCATGTAACAGATGTTGCTCACCTCCTGTTCGCTGGGCATAAATTCGGGCGGGTAGACATATTCGAGAGCTTGGCCCAGATTCAGATCGAACGTAACGACACATAGACAGTGCAACCATTGCGAGAAGCGTATCCAATCGTTTGCGTCTGTATCTGATAATTCATTCGTTTTATTGTTTGTTTTCGTTGTTGTTGTTATTGGTGGTGCAGCATTCGCATCCGCGTTTGCATCCGCATCCGCATTAGCATTCGCATTCGCAAAACTTTTAGTCAGCAGCAGCAGTTCCTTGTTGCGTCCATCTCTTGATGGTTGTTGACGCGAATTGTCGTCTATGTTCATGGCTCATAAATCTGCACAATTCGTTATTGTTTTTTAACGCTGCATGGAAACTGCTTAAATCTACTTTCACTCCAAATGCTAATATTATTTATTTGTGCTTGGCTCGCGAGCGTTGCCAGCTTATCACGATTACCCATAACTAAAGCAGGCACAACATTCCGGCAACGCCCTGTGTCCAAAACGATACTCGATATCGTTACTAAATCGATACTTTCTGGCAACGCCATATCAAAAAAACCGATTCTTATCGCAATTCAAACAGCAAATTAATTTCGATTCGATAAATACAATATTAATTATGCGTATATAAAAATAACAAGTAAATGTGATGTGATTGTTGCTCGTTTAACAGAAACCATATCACAGATAGGGATCCCAGCCAGGATACAGCATAGCTAAGTTGCCTGGCAACGTTGCCTCGTTGATCAAACGCTGTACCTGAGCCTCCACACTGGACACGTCCAGCAAACCGGGCTCCCTACCTTCCAATTTGTACTGCACCAGCAGAAGTGCTCGTTGTGCCAGAAGATTTTTCGATTCCTCATCTGCGAATAGCGTAACAAATTAATTTCACATTATAAATGACTTATAATTTTTTTTTTTTTAACTTACTGGATGACTCCTTGGATAGCACTCCCCATATGAAAAGTGGATCGTAGAGTAGCACTTCTAATATGGTGGTTAGCACGGACCTGTAACGTCTCAAGATGTGCATTATAGCCTCACAGGACTTGGTGAACACGCCATTTGTGCCACACACACCCATGGGCGCAACAAAATCGCGCGTCAAGCGAAAAGGCACCGTCTCCGGCGTCGTCTGAATCTTGCCCTGCTCGAAGGCAATGCCTGCACAAAAATAAACATGCATTTGTTAGTGTATTTTACGCATTGCTCTCTCTCTCTTTCCTTTTCACTTTCTCACCAAAGTCAATGTGCACCACTTCTGCCGTCTGCTCATCGATTAGAATGTTCTGGGTGTGCCGATCGCCTAGGCCCAAGACGTAGCCCACCATAGATGTGGTGGCCACACTGTTGACATAGGCCAAACGCCGTTCAAACCATACGCCCGGTATGGGAAACTTTTCCAGCAGGAAATAATGAAACACAGGTTTCACATGTTCACAGATTTCCGCATAAATTTTCTTGCGCACCGACGCGGCCTTGCGCAGAGCAGCCTGAAAATTGAGAAAATGAATAATAAGAGTTTTCCGTTAATTTAAGGTGTCTTCACTTTGTACCCACATTAGACATTTCACGGCACTTCTTTGTGTTCCAATCGTTGGGGCGATACTTCATGTGTGCACCTTGTGTGCCATTGCCCACCAGGTAAACGCCAACGGGTATGGTATTGTTGCACCACTCCAGAATGCCGCTGCGCATGGAGAGCGGTGTCACCTTATAGGTACGCAGCTGCAGGCGGCGTTCAATGAACTCTGCATCGCTGTTGAGCAGCTCATTGACAATGCCAAAGACCTGCTGCATAACGGCATCCTGACGCAGATCATCTTTACCCTTAATCAGCTGGGCGCGTTTCACACCATCCGAGCAGAGACACAACACCTTAACCGGAGCATTTAAACCGGAACACAAGAAGATGCCCTCAGGCAGCCATTTCTCTATACCTGTAAGATGAGGTAAACATTTGATTCAAATTTGTTAATATATGTCAAAACTAACGACTCACTGATTAGGTTATACTCCTTGTTGGGCTGCACAGCCAGCTCCAAGGTAGGACAATGTACGTAGTTCATTTTCAGAGCGTTCAGTTTCCTCAGCTTTTCCGGAATACCTTTGCTCGAGGGTCTACCATTGGGATCAACCACTAGATATGTGTTGGCAAAGTTGATAAGAGCTGAGGGAGAATTAGAATTTTATTAGGAATAATGAACTGTTGATCCATCACACAAACTGACTGACCTGGAAACATGGCTTCGAATTGTTTGCTGCAATTGCGAACTGAGGCATTTGCCTCGCAAATTTGGGCGATTATCTTTTTAGTAATGTCAGCACGTTGTGTGTTGCTATTGTTGCCATCCATGTGTGCGTACACAAGCGGATAGAGCTTATAGAATGTTTGCTGTGGATGATCCTGACCGCAACGCACCAGTAAATCGACCAGCACTTTATGAAACTCAGCATTTTTAGAGTTGAGACGTCCCGCAAGTTGATTGACGGCACAAATAAACTTGTAGCTGGGCACATTCATGATGCCCTCCTTGATCTGCTCGAGCATTTGAGCATTCTGTTCATTGGTGAACCACAGCGCAATGATGCGATAAATCGCTGCACTCGAGAAACCGCTGTCCAACTGGCAGTAGGAAATGTGATGCTTGATCGCTGTGCACAAATACTCTGTGAGATTATCCTCGATGCGCTGCAACTGATTCTCATCGAGCTGAGCGAACCGATTCAAATTGATGACACCAACACGCACATCACGATCCGATCGCTTATTGTCAACCGTATTGGCCAGACGACGATTCTGTTGTATAATGTCGGCAATCATGTTATATTCCTGCGAATTGCGATAGTCATGCAGCTGCTGATATTCCCGATCCGCAAACTTGGCTATTGCCGCATGGGCAGCCTTGCGATTGTCATTCTCAAATGTGTCGAATGTACTCCAAGTGAATATGTCCGGAAAGCTTTTCTTTAGCTGCGCCTGTCGCGACTTGAAATTATCGAGCAGTGTGAGTGATCCCTGGAAATTGTGCTCCAGCACATGCGAGAAACTTTGCGCATTGCAATTAAGCAGAAATTCTCCTTGCATGCGCATCGCTGGCACACGTTGTAGACAGAACTGAAACTCCGGATTGGTAACGACATGCTGCAATATGGCCTTGGCTATCTGTAAGTTGCCTGTCTTCACATTAACATCTGCATCCTCCAGCAGCACCGAAATCTGCAAGCAACAAAAGGTTTCCATAACTATGACTAGGAAATAATCTTCTTCTTCTTCTGCGTGGACCTACCTTCGTGGGCTCCTTAATATTGGTCTGACCACGCAGCGCAGCAATGTATTTGGTGGCCAAATTCAGTTTGCCTGCATCCTTGCATTCGCCAATGCACTTGAGCAGATACGTATCCACTGGACTCTGCTTATAATACTGCTGTATTCGTCGTTCTGCACGTGTGCCGGCCATCTGGAAGAGCACTATCTGATGCGTTAGTATATGCTCCTTGCAATTAAAGTTCCCGTAACTGAGATCCAATTCCGTCTGCCACTTGTCAAACGTTTCATTGATCTGCGTTGCCGCCAACTGTTGGCTGAACTGAATCTGTAAGGACGAATAGAAAGAATTAGAGCTCCTGACGATCTCTCTCTCTCTCTCTAACCTGACAAAAGTCCTCGACCTGCTGGAGTGTACATAGCCAAGTCATATATTTGTACACAGACTGCAGACACTCGACACTGATGTCGCGCAGTATGTCCAGCACGCAATGATAGGCATTATTCATGGCGGAAAACGTGTTCTCCTCCTCGCGATTGCAAATGCTCTTGAGTGCCAAATAGTGATGCTTCTGAAACTCCAACTCCATGTTGCCAGAGTAGTTTATCTTCTGGAACACATCGACTGGCTCATCCCATTGACTAAGACGCCAGAGTATCTCATAATCGACCTCTTTGTTATCGTCGAGTATCTTCTGTTGACGCTGATGTAGTGCAGCAAATGATAGCATGCCATTGCTCTTCATAATGTCCACACACAACTGCCCATTGGCCATGTCAAGGCTATCGGATTCAAGCAGAATACCAGATAGATTATTTTCCAAGCTAAGATAAGTAACACGAGAGCGCAGCGGATTCAGAAACCCGGGTATGGCATCCAAACAGCCAATAGACTCATAGGCCTGCAGGAAAGAAAAGAATGAATGGAAAACAACTCTTGAGTAGTGCATCACTGGATTTACCTTCTTGGCGGATACTTGGAAACAGTCATCCTGCAGTACGCTGCTAGCGGGCACTCCACTGGTGGAGCATGCCCACAATTCCAGATACATAATGCTAAGGAAATAGGCCTGACAATGATTACTGGCCATGATAACATTGCTCAGCTTAAGTGGAATTCTCCTGCGGATACAAACACATCAATTAGAAAGGGACAACTAACGACGTTTCCTCTCCCTCTCTCTATATTTCTCACCAATTGTTGACGACGCGTATGCATTCGCACATGTGAAGCATTCGCTTGATAGCGCGCTTCTCCTGGTAGATGCATTTCTCCACACTTGGCGTGTTGCTGCAGCACAGCTCAAAGAAGTGATTCAGCATGGCGCACAGGCTGTCCAAGTGGTCATCCTTGTTGGCAAGCAGCAGCTTGATAAACGGTTGCATCGACACTTTGGCAAAGTTCAGTGACTTCAGAGCCAATGCATCGAATCCTGGCCAGCCGCAGGCTTTGTATACACGGCTCATGAAAGCGCAAAGCCAGGGCTCATACTCGAGGCGCTCACAGGACTGGAGTATACCAAGCCAATCAATGTCTGGAATGCTGCACCATGAGTTTAAGAAATTTGACTTTTTCTGTTTGCGAGAGAATATCCTCAAATTGGTGAACTTATCTGGAAAGACAATACAGATGAGCAAACTGCAGGAGAAGGAGTAGACGGTACGCACCGCTCAATTTGATGCCCGCTTTGCTGTTCATTACATGGCCAGCGACTTGAACGAGTGCATCCTGTGTGCTGGTATTGAAATCAAACCAGTTCTTATCCAGCGACTCCATGACAATACTTAGAAATTGTTCCATAGGCTCCGCCGCACTCTGCAAGAAGTAAAGCTTGTAATTAGAATTTATACTTTAGAGCGATCGAATTGCCATTCAAACCTGCTCAAAGGCATCAAAATCAGTTTGAAAATAATACGATATATGCTGCATTTTCAGTGGTCCAATCTGTGCTAGACATTTGAGCGCATCCAGACTGCCTTCCTGTTTGGGTGACTCGCGTACAATGCGTATGAGGCGACTGATCAGCTCGAACAGCAGCTGCTCGTGTGACTGCAGTACATTCTTATGCTCGGCAAGCTGCGCACAGAAGAATTGCGATTATAAAACAGTTGGAACATTTTCTGTCGCCATTACTCACGTATTCACGGAGTCCATGCAGACGGTCTATTCGATTGGGCTTGAGGAAGGCTCGTATATAATCCACAGGGCCAAGTTCTCCAACCTTGGGCAGCTTGGGATCATTGATAAGCTGTTGCCGCAATGGACGCAGATGCTCGCACTCGCCGGCCTCCTCCAGCAGCGTTTCCATATTCAGTTGCTTATTATGCACATCGATAAACTGTTTTAGCAATTCCGCTGCCGATTCCTTCAGCTCGCGCGTCTTCATGTGCCGCACGGCGGCAACAAACAGTTTTGCCAACTCGTCTGTGTGCGCAGTGCTGAGGCAGTGCGCCTGAGTGCTCCTCTTACCAAGCATCGTGTTAAGGAACACTAGCACAGCGCGGTGTAGGAAAGTGCAGTTATCTAAAACGAGATTAGCATGAGAAAGGTAGAGAAAGAGTCTGTAGAGGATTATTACGTACTGTGCAGAAGCAGGCGACAGACAAAGAACCAAATGTCGCGCACAAAATAAACGCAATTGATCTCCAAAAGTTGATCGTTGACCAGCGACGATTCATCCTCCAGCAGCCTCACTGCATCGAGTATGGCATCTGCAATGCTCGCATAGAGAAAGAAACAGCGCAACATTTGGCTGGACAGGAGTGCCAAATGGCAGTCGCTTTTCAATTTGTCGAGCAACTCAATCAATATCAATGGTTGCTCCAGTATCAACACGGACATGCTCTGCAGTCGCTTCTCCTTTGACCAAGTGCTACCGCCGCTCTGTAAGAGAAACAACATGCAATCAATTAAAGCAAAAACTGAGATAGGAATTGTAATGTATTTACCACAAGTTGGTAAAGGGATTTGAAGAGCGCATCTGAACTGAGATTATACCACGCTGGGCTGCTATTCCAGCAGATAGTTTGGCCAAAAAGACGAGATAGTTCGCCTCTGTCGAGCAACAAACCAATGGTAACATAAAGTGTTATGCCATTAAGTGGAACAGTTGTCGGATCCAATTGAAATTGCTGTAGATTCTCTTGCAGATTACCATAATGATCGAGAAAATCTGCAGAGCCAGATTCATTGCAATCGCTGTTGGCCACGGCTTGATATGCCCTGAGTATGACAAGAGACTCCTAAGAGAGAGAGAAAGAGAGAGGAGGACATGATTTAGTACATAGTAAACTTTAAGCATTGCTGCTACTCTACTTCAATGTCAGTATGTTTCTTAAAGCGTTCCACATGCTCGGGCTGGCCATACAGAAGGGTATAGGCTATGATGCTCCTGCCAGTCGCCCGTAGGAACTCTTCCTTCGAGTTGAAGCACAGAAAATAGGGAAATCTAAGAGGCATCAATCAATACGAATTCATAAATCAATTTTTGCTACTCACTTGGAGATGGAATGACGCTTTGCAGTCCACTGATGCAGCAGCGCATCTGCATAGGGCAGCAAAAGCTGGCGCATGGTCACCTGCTGTTGCTGGCCAGGCATAACCGGACAAGTCAAGGCACAGAAATCAGCTGCAAGTGCAAATGCAAATGCATTTTCAGTACAAATTTAAATTCATTCACTTTACTCTTACTCACTTTCTTTGAGATGCTCCTTGGCATAGTAGTTCATGAGTTGCCGCAACACAATCTCCTGCTGAAATGTGCTGAAGGCGAACAGTGCCAGCAGTGTCTGTATGGTCACTGCATGACTATTCTGTATTAAATCCTGCCCAGCAGTTGTAAACTTATCCCAATCGATGCACTCGTAGAGCTGCTCACAAAATTCCATATGTCTATCGCAACGAACCACTGCATCCTTATCGCAATCCGTAACACAGAAATCTGTATTAAAGAACAGTGTGAGTGTAGTTAGCGCTGCGAAGCGCACCTCAAGTGTTGGCATTGTCAGGAACTTTGCCACCGACATGCAGATAACAGTGAAATTTTCTAATTCAAAAATGTTGCTACAATGTCGTGCCACATGGCCCACACACTGCACTATTTGTACTGCCAGCTGGGTGGGATAAGACTTCTTCAATGTGATCTTTAACAGAGAGTGCAAGACAATCATCATGTCATCCAAGTGCTCGTATTCATAGACAAACTTGAAAATAACTGTGAGGAAGAGGTATTCAAAATTAGCTGTAGTTTAGTTCGTATAGAGCCAGTTCCGTTTGCTTACTGGGCAAATGCTCCACAATTTGCGAAACAATGAGCACATCAAGAAAATTATGCTGAATAATGTCCTTCAGCTTGTCCACCAGCCAGCCAATGCACTCCTTTGACAGACTCTTACAGCGGCAAAGCAACTTAATAAGAGAAACAAGAAGTGAGTTCAAATGAGATCAGTTTGAGTAGAGTCAAGTTTACCTTGGTGACCAGCAGCACATCATCGGCACGAGTGTCCTTCCTCACATGCTTGGATATGTGTCGAAAAGCCTCGTTGCTATAGGAACTATTAGCACAGAGGCAGCCGAGTATGTGAAAACATTGTGTGGTTAGCGCGGCGCGTTCTGCACCCTCTACAGCGGCGGCATCCTTCGTGAGAGTGTCTAAATTCATTATTGATAACATTAGCTGGCGTTGTACTTATAAGAGTAACTGTATATTACAATTGTGCTTGAGCAGTGCACCTATAAACTCAATCAGCATCTCTATCGGTTGCCTTTCCATATACTGCAGCAGGATCTCATGTGAATTGAAGACTTCCAGTACATCAATTTGTTGCTGCAGTATATCACGCAGATCGCTATCGTCCAGTTGCCCAGCCGGATTGGCCTTGTAATGGAACTTTGAAGACAAACATAATAATATAAAATATATGTTTAGAATTTAAAATATTTAAATAAAACCCCCACCTCGATATGACTGAGGAAGAGCCCAATGCGCTTAATAAGTGGACAATTCAGCAGACTGTCCGCATCAAAGACTTTGTAGTGTAGCAGTCGCTCCATGGTGCAGACCAATTTGTGCAGACTCCTTAGATCCTTGAGTATAGTGCCTGCCGTGTGCTCATTGCTCGTGGACGGATTAAGCATGCGCATTAGTAGCTCATAGTTGTTCTGAAACAGACAATTTTTGGTACTCGACTGTGCCGCCGCCCCTTCGCCATATCGATGATCTGTTCGCATTTTCAGTTGTGCCTGGAACTCAGGTGACAGGCAAACCAACTGCTTGTTGTACTTGTATTCGAGTAATTGCAGATTCTCCTTAGACATGCTGGCAATCCTACTCTGTGGGTGTTGCTGCTGCTGAAACTCCTGACGCTCGTCCAGGAAATTAATGATGCCAATACTGAAAGTATCTGCAAGTAATTTGGGATCAATCGCTGCTATATTGTGTATCATTTGCGTGGCATTGATTTTCTCGCTGCCATAGGCCCAGTTTATAATCGGCTCCAGCTCCGATGAGGCCTTATTCAGTCCACAGTGCTGGACGTGAATAAATATCTCTCGTATAGTTCTTATGCATTCATTGCGCCGCAACATCTCGTTAGTTGTGATGTTATTGATGAGTGTGGTACATAGCGATGGTTTCAACTTCTTGTGCCTGATCAGGGATTGCAATATGATTTGCTTCTCAGCAATAATATCGGCAGTGGAACGTGTCTCGGATATCAGATGCAAGGCAATCTGATGCCAGAGGCCTTGGAGATACTCGTCGGGAATGGATTGTGTCTGGTGCAGTTGCTGCTCCTTGGCCAGCAAACTGGTCAAACAGAGTCGTACATTGTGTAGATTTCTGCCGTTGTCATAGATCAGCAGCACGTCCAGTGTGAGTTGCAGGGCTTGCCGATAATTAGCAACGTCGATGATCGCATCGCTCAACTGTAACAACTCCGCGAATATGGCAAACCTGGCATGATAATTGAACATTGTTAAGGAATAATAAGGAATCGTCTGCAGCTGCTATTCACCAAACATCATTGAAACTTGTTTCCTGCTTTTCGATGAGTTCGATTATGCTCTCCAATTTGTCGACCCGCGCACGTTTGCTGGGTGTCTCCTCGGAATTAGATTTTTGCGGTTCCAAATGCCACAACACCTGCAAGGAATAGAAGCTCTACTTGTACATATGCGGCACGGTCTATTCTATATTTTGATCTTACAATATACCAGATGAGCGCCGTCATCTTAATGAAGTTATGTGAGAATTTATCGCTGCTCAATTGCGCGACCTTGTTGCGTCCCGTCGAGTTTCTTCGTATCTCCATTTGGGTAATTGTGCGAAGTTTCTGCATGGTCTTTGGCCAACTCTCGTGTATGGGCACTTGAAAGCTAGTGAAATCGTTAGCATACAATTTCGGATAAAGTGTGTGAAGTGATAGTAGAATCGACTCAAACAATACATTCTTCGTATCGTCACGGAATGTGTCGTCGTTGTGGAACTCGCACAGATTCGGTAAAATCTCCTGCATGTGTATGCACAACTCATGATGATAGTTTACAGATAGCTATAGCAATAATATATTGAAATTCTCATTCATATCTTCATATATATTATATAATATGCTTGCACTTGCCTCCCCTACGAATATATGATACAATCGTACAATTTCCGCCTTTCTTTCAGCATTATTTGCCTCCTTTGCGTAGCTACTCAGCGTTGGCAGATAATCCACTAGATCGGCATGCAGCTGCACCCGCTGCTGGGCCAGTTGTACGGTTTTTGTGATGCATTTCAAGATCTTAGTGCGCAGAAACTCATCATTATCGATGTTAAGCTCAAACAGATATGACAGAATGCCTGGCGGAAAATATAAAAATGAAATCGATTTGAAATTTATTTGTTTTTGCAAACTTACGGCTATATTCGCTGACTTTTAGTTCATAGACATAGCGGGGTGATAGGTAGATGCCCCTGTCCAACATGTTGAGGAAGTTGTCTCCAAAGTGCCGCACGACATGGCTCTGTTTGATGCCTTCTTCGAAGGCATTGAATATGCTTATCTTGTCCAGAAATTCACCACTTCTGCCTCTGCCCACTGCCAAGAAAGAGTGATACTTGTTGAGTGTGTTTGGATTAAAAGAGAATGTGTCGCACTCTCGAGATTATAGTCGATGATTTTGTCCATAACATTTCCATATAAATAACATTTATTTGCCAGTGTTTTGTGGGTTTTCTCGCGTGATGCCTGCAAATCCTCCGCGTGCTATCAACAATTGATCGAAATACATTAAATCATTAATATCCACATTTATGTTATATGCGATTTAATAGACAAACCCTAAAAATTGCGTCTTTAGAAGCCTTAAAGACATCTTGCCAGGATATTTCTTGTTTTCTGTTTAGAACCGCATTTAATGCGTCTTTTGAACTGTTAAGCTTATGATCTAACTGCTCGATTGCCTTATTGCGAGCAGGGGCTTTTCCTGAACTCAATTCACTGATAATTCGCTGCACTTCATTCAAAAGGCCGCTCATCTTGCCCTTTTAAACGAAAACTTTCAAGTCCAAGAAGTTTTCATGCGCAAATAACAGCGGGCAATGCGTAACAGTGTGACCGCAGTTGCAAATATAAATTATGCCGAACAAATCATGTGTTTCAAAGTTGCCTATGAAAATAATGTTGCCCCTTTGTTAAGGTTTAAACTTATTTTATTTTCATTTTCATTCAACGTGTTGAGCTCTTAGTATCTACATAAATTTTTTACAACGCATATTTATAGTTTTAAAATTTTTTTTAATTGTATATAGCCACACGCGAATCGACATTTAACTGCATATTAATTGTATTAGACTAAGCTACGTTAAGAATATTATCGCTTATCGTTATCGATTGTTCGCGAAAGTCCGCCACAAATAACAAGATTGTAAACAAATTGCGAAATGCCGGTCGGAATTTTTAAATCTGTTCGCGAAGTATCCAGTGAGGATCCAGTAAGTGTAACGACATGGCTAAGGATGTAAACAGTTATTAACTAATACATATCGTAGGTCCATGTAGCTGCCAATCTGTTGAAGGAGAATGTTGGCATGAAATGGAAGACCGAATCGGTTGGCGAAAAGAAGGCGCACGTTGTATTGGAGTTCGAGCAGCCGCAGCAGATCGTTGGAATTGACATTGGCAATGAACATGCGGCATTTATTGCAGTGCTGGTCAGTAAATCTGGCTGTCAGCTAGATGACTTCAAGGAATTTTTGCTATCATGCTCGTTTATGACACCGGTTGAGAGCAAAAAATCCGAGAATGTGAACCGGGTGCGTTGCTTCAATGGCGAGACATTAAACAGCAGCTTGATGATGCACAAGTGGAAGCTGGTAAAGATCGTGTGCACACAACCGTTCAACAAACATGTTCAGTACGGTTTGTCGTTCATTAAAGCGCATGTGAACGCACCGGCCGTATCGAAGCCGTTGCCTGATACTAAGCTAACTCAAGCGATAAAGGCTTCACTGTATCCACTGAAGTTGCGCGAAGAGTCGCCGGATTCGGAGGCTGATGGCAATGGCGCCTCGAAGCTCTTTCAACGTTGGAAACAAAATCGCAGTGAAGGCGGTATGGAGAAAATCAGCACAGCAGCTGCCATCCGAGATGCCGCCTTGCCAGCCTCGAAAGAACGACCTTGTGACAGCCGACCAGTGGCGAAACTAATTCCTAACAAAAAGGAGCCCGCCCCCAGTTGCTACCAAAAAGAGTCCACCTCCAGTTGCTACCCAGCTACAACATCAGAAGCATCAGCAACATCAACATCTACGTCATTGTCATCATCTAATACATCATCATCAGTACAGATCTTGGATCGTAATCGTGATGAACTTGTCTTTGGTGACGATAATCCCGAAGATGATGCATCCGATTCAGATGCAGATGTCAAAAAGGAACTTCTAAAGAAGCGCCTTGCAGCCGATAAGCAAAGGCGAACCAGGGAACTAGAGATGCGCCAGAAGGAGCTGGAGGCAAAAAAGAATTCCAAAGCCAAGGGTACATCCTTACTCCCAAATAAAACCAAAGAGAGCCCGAGAGTGGGTACTTCACAAGTTGAGCAAGAGATTCCTACAACAAGTCTGGCCAGCCAGAAACGTAGGTCAAATAGTGCGAGTAAACCGGAATCGACTCCCAAAAAGCCCAAGCATGAAGTGGTGAAGCAGTCTCCTTTGAAAGTGGTTCGATATGCACCTGTTGGTCAGCTGCTCAACGGTGTTGTCCTGGTCATAAGCGGCATTCAGGTAGATCGGCAGCAGATAAAGATAGAAAGGTTTATAATATATATTTATACATATATTCCACTTAGAATCCTGATCGTGCGGAGTTGCGTGCCATGGCCATAGAGCTGGGAGCACAGTACCGACCGACTTGGAGTGCTGATTGCACACATCTCATGTAAACCTCATTTCATGTTTACTCATTTCCACTGCGACTAACTTGAGCTCTTTTTTTTAGTTGCGCTGTCCGGAATACGCCCAAGTACAAGGAGGTTAAGGCCACGGGTAAAGGCAAAGTTGTGTCGCGCATGTGGTTGGAGAAGTGTTACGATCTCAAGAAGTATCTCCCTTGGCGTCGTTTTGCCCTGGACCCACATGATCAAAAGTGTCCCGAAAGTGATGAAGAAATTATGGAAGATAGGCGTGCACCCAATCCGAATGACGATATACCTTCGTGCTCAAAAAATGTACAACAAGGTGTTAAGGACAAAGAAACGCAGCAACTGGTGGTTGATCATTTATCTGATCCTGATACAGAGGACGAACTGGAGCGTGTCGCTCAAAGTAATGTGCAACATAATTTAAATGTACAAAAATATTAATATGCATTTCTATTAGCAGTGAAACAACCTCAAGATAAAGCTACAAGTACGACCACTATTTGCAATGACGAGAATAATGGAAACAATTCGAACAGAAATGAGAAATCCAATGGTGCTTCGATGGATATTTACGAAGTGGACACCGAAGAAGAAGATTACTTGCCGAAAATGAAAGAATAATTAGTTTTGTATATTTATATAAAATGTAGTGTAGTAAGGTTAAATTTTATGTATAATATACTATTAAATTGGATAATGTCATTAGGAACAAGCAAATTATGAATGCTCAATTTCAATAGCTTTGTACATGGGCGCCCAATCAAATTTGTTGCACTGTTAACGCGCTGGTCACCCTAAACAGCCAATGTTAATGTTACGCGAAGAGTCGCACAAAAATCCCTACGGAAAAGTATTTAGATTTTAATGCAGACATAATTGGCAAACTAAGAAATAATTTTAATTGAATATAAATTAAACTACTGAATTTTGCAAATTTACGCTGTAGTGAGCAAGATGTTTAAAATTGCGTGTTTAATTGTTCGTTGCAAGCAGCATCAGCTGTGCACAGGAAATGTACTAAAAATTACCAAAAACGATTAATTCTACTTTTCGATACGCAACGCGCGTACGCTATACGGTCTGTTCCGGGTGCAATCAACGGTCTTCCTGCCAAGCGAATTATGCTACCAATAAAATAACATAAAGGACGTATGTACAAGTACGCATATGCACACACAGACACACACAGCAAAAGAGGAGGCCTATATGCAGGCAAACAATAGGGTGGCTGCTCAAAATCAGACTGTAAAGCGTATACACTGGATTTGGTTGGGACAGAGAGCGCATTAAAATCACACGACGTATACGTATTATTTAGTTTGTTTACGGTGCGATTAAAATTTATAAAACACACTCACACACACACACACACACAAGCGCGCATTCAAAACATGCAGTTACAATAAGCATTAAGATAAACAGCAACTGATTGCAATGCTCAAAGGAAATCGTTTGCCTGTGTGTGTGTGCACCTGTATGCGTGCGCGCCTGTGTGCAAGCATTGAAAAATCGATGGGCCACATAAATATAAAGTGTTGATTGTTGCTGTTGTTGTTGTTGTTTTTCATTTGCAGAATGTGCACCTAAGGACACTAAGCCTAAGAAGTGAACCACGCCAGCTCAACGTAAAGTGAGTACAAATTGTCGGTTTCAATTTTAAATTCTAATTAAATCTAATACAGCTTTTCTTCCAGTTTTGACAGCCATTTTGAATTGGGTTAACAAAGACAGAGCAAGGGGAAGAACAACAACACAGCCGCCACAATGGGAAATGAGACTTCGCTGCCAATGGACATGTGCTCCAATTTTGATGCGGACGAGATACGCCGTCTGGGCAAACGGTTCCGCAAACTCGATCTGGACAATTCCGGAGCACTGAGCATAGATGAGTTCATGTCGTTGCCAGAGTTACAGCAGAATCCGTTGGTGCAGCGCGTCATCGATATATTCGATGCTGATGGCAATGGCGAGGTGGACTTTAAGGAGTTCATACAGGGTGTCTCGCAGTTCAGTGTGCGAGGCGATAAATTGTCCAAGCTACGCTTCGCCTTTCGCATCTATGACATGGACAACGATGGTTACATCTCGAATGGGGAACTCTTTCAGGTGCTCAAAATGATGGTCGGCAACAATCTGAAGGACACGCAGCTGCAACAGATTGTCGATAAGACCATCTGCTTTGCGGACAAGGATGAGGATGGCAAGATCTCTTTTGATGAGTTCTGCTCAGTTGTTGGTAATACGGATATCCATAAGAAAATGGTTGTTGATGTTTAAGCAACATATTGTATATACACTCGCGCACACACACACACAGAGAGACACACACATACATATGTACATGAAGACACCTAGTCTTGTGTCGCGAAGCGTATTTAAACTTTGGTTTGGCATTAAAAATTTATGAACCTCGAACATTAACGAGAATACATGTGAGGATGTATGTATGTACTAAATGCATGTAATTACTCAAGTGCGTGCTAGGCGCCACAACAACAACAACAACAGCTACAACAACAACTACAACAATTAAAAGAATTAACCAAACCGTTGGGACTTTCGAATTTTGTAGCGTGTGAAAGAAACATGCGGAAATTGAATTAGTTTTGGTTCCGATTGGACACACACAACTTCAGTATCTCCTCTCTTCCTCACTCTCCTGCACTGTATTCGCCTAGCAATTAAACCCATTTTAAGACTCGACCAGCTTATTCCCCTTTCCCTTTATCGTTCCTGGGTCGAGTAATTATTACTACCTGTCTATAATGTCTTTGTTAAATGTTTCAAGACACAACTCGTACTATTCCCACCTTTTCCGACTTTCCTTTACTGTGTGTGTGTGTGTCTATATCGGCCAGCCCATAACTAGATAAAAATATTATGTGTATGTATATCGACTATAAGAAACCACAACGCGACTATCTGCCCCTCTCTCCCCTCCATTCAACTTCAGACCTATAAAGACTATATCAAGCTATGATTTGTACCTAAGGTTCTGCCTTATGTTAGCATTTATGAAATCATCCTCAACCCAGTCAGAAATCTTAATTTCATTTTAGTTTCAATATTCTTTTCTTTTTCCCCATCAAACATAGCGAATTTTTAAACTGATTAAATTAAATGTTGTGTATTAAGTATGAATGTACAAAAAAACTAAAAAAATACAAAAAAAAAAAACAATTCTTGAACATTGTTTAATAAAAATCTCTAAATGTACAACAAGAAACAAAAACCAATTAAAAAAGAAAAAAAAAAAAAAATCAATCTCGTTCAATTTGTTTTCGTTCTGAGTCTAATTTTCTAGTTTGTGGTCTGCTTGTGGTTGGGGCCCAATTATAGCTGAAGTAAGACCCTTTTCGGGGCCTCCCCCTGTGAATGCATGAAAAGGGCGAGCTATATACAGACATAATTACGTTACTACAATATATAAGCCATGCAAAGTGTCTCTGCAGTGTACAATCCGAACCTGATTTCAATTCCCATTTCCATGCCGAATCCAATTTCGATTCCGAATCCGAAACCAAATACGAGTTCCAACCTGAAACTTTTTTCGTTTGTTCGTTTGTCACCCCCTTCGGGCAACGATTAACCGACTTTGTAGGTCACCGATTTTTTCCCTCCCCCACTTGACGTGTGTCGCTGTGTGTGTGTGTGTGTGCTAGTGTTAGGGATGGTCACATAAACGAGATTTGGGCACAGACACGCGGGGAAAAGTTCATTTTAGGCAGGAAAGTTGGTTTAATTGAATAAATTTTCCCTATAACCGTTTTTAAAACATTCCCATCTTTTGTATAGCATACTTATTTCGGCAAATTTGAGCTTGAACGAGATTGCAGAAGATCTTTTATAACTTCGAATAGCATAAATGTATTAATAATATGTATTCTTGTTCCGCAACACCATCAATTACTTATTAAAGGTCGCTTGAAACGTGATTTGGGCGTGATTTTGTGTCAGGGACACGAGCTGAGTTGCTTACATCTCTTATGAAGTAACAGACATATGTACGTGTTGGTGTGCCTGTGTGTGCGTGTGTGTGTGTTGAAGGAATGCAGTCAGCTAACGAACTAACTGGTTAAGTCGGTTCTAGCCCTGACAACACCCACAATATGGAATGTTAGCTATCAATAAATTATTATCTGTCGTCTGTCTCCCTTACTCCCTCGCTTCATCTCTCTCTTTCTCGCTCTCTCTCTCTCTCTCGTACTCTCTCTGTCGCTGTCGCTGAAGTCGAATCGTAAATCATATGGGAGAGCAGGCTCCTTTTTCCAGGGTCTTTCCACAAATGATATAGTCCACGGCCGGGAGGGTCGCGTCCTTTCGCGACGCGGAGCTGACCTTTTGCCTGGTATTAATTGGATTGATTAATGTGCTCCAATTTCGGAGTGTACGTAACCCGGT